>JALMGJ010000001.1:242871616-243530678 GCA_023362775.1 Charina bottae | reverse complement strand
CGGTTTAGGCAGGGAGGCTGCGCGCAAGCAGCGCTCAGCTGTTCTGGGGGGAAAACTTCCACCCCACTCCAGGGCAGCGTGTGCGTGCGGGGAGGGGAAGGGAGGTTTTTGCCTCCCTGCCAGAACCGAGGGCATTTTCGGGGTCCCCGGAGCCTGCCCTTTTGAAGGGGCAGCACCTCAGTTTAGGCAGGGAGGCTGCGCGCAAGCAGCGCTCAGCTGTTCTGCGGGGAAAACTTCCACCCCACTCCAGGGCAGCGTGTGCGTGCGGGGAGGGGAAAGGAGGTTTTTGCCTCCCTGCCAGAACCGAGGGCATTTTCGGGGTCCCCGGAGCCTGCCCTTTTGAAGGGGCAGCACCTCGGTTTAGGCAGGGAGGCTGCGCGCAAGCAGCGCTCAGCTGTTCTGCGGGGAAAACTTCCACCCCACTCCAGGGCAGCGTGCGGGGAGGGGAAGGGAGGTTTTTGTCTCCCTGCCAGAACCGAGGGCATTTTCGGGGTCCCCGGAGCCTGCCCTTTTGAAGGGGCAGCACCTCAGTTTAGGCAGGGAGGCTGCGCGCAAGCAGCGCTCAGCTGTTCTGCGGGGAAAACTTCCACCCCACTCCAGGGCAGCGTGTGCGTGCGGGGAGGGGAAGGGAGGTTTTTGCCTCCCTGCCAGAACCGAGGGCATTTTCGGGGTCCCCAGAGCCTGCCCTTTCGAAGGTGCAGCCGCTGCCGCCGCAGCGACAACCTGGAAGCACCGCCGCCGGTGCTTCCAGTTTTTGTGGGCTGGCCATTGGTGTGTCGCCAACGGCAAAAGTTTGGAAAGCCCTGCCTTAACCTCTTCGTTGCTGCTCTGCTTACTCTTTTTCTCCGTGCAAAAGCAGCACATTTCCACCCCACAGCCCTAAGTGTGCGCAATTGGCTCCCGCCCGCAAACCCCGCTCTTGCGCTGGATTCCCCACCAGCTTTACTTTGCCTGGACTGGGAGCGTGAGCAGCTCTGGAAGAGAAGCGACTGGAGCAGTCGAGCCTCTCTTTCCCTTCTTTTTCCAAACCTCCCCCGCCCCCTTCCACGCGATTGGCTCCTGCCCGCAAAACCCGCCCCCTTCTACGCGATTGGCTCCCGCCCGCAAACCCCGCCCCCTTCCACGCGATTGGCCCCCGCCCGCAAACCCCGCCCCCTGGCTCTCGAGCACTTCAAAATGTGCACGAGCATGTCAAAATGGCTCCCGGCAAAAAAAGTTTGCCGACCCCTGTCCTAGACCACCGCAATCATGGAAATTGCAGAGGAGGGGAATCCTACTGTTCCCCCAGATGTTGCTGTATTAAAACTCTCAGCACTCCCAGCCAGCATATTTAAAGGAGTGTCTAGCAACATCAGGAGCCTCAGCCACGTTGTAGCTAACGATCTGTGACCAACTGGCAATATGGCCATATCTAAAACAAGAACAGAGCCTTATGCATAGAAGTGACAGGAATCTAAAATGGACCTTGGTTCTCAACAAAAAGAGCCTAGTCTTTTCTCTATGGCCGTGAATCAGTGATATAGAAGGAATAATTCTGGAGGTGACGGACTCGACCATTGGGGAGCTGGGGATGGTGACGGCCGACAGGAAGCTCTGGCGTGGGCTGGTCCATGAAGTCACGAAGAGTCGGAAGCGACTGAACGGATAAACAACAAAAAGTTGTTTGGAGCCTGGGAGGGACTGCAGACTGTGCAAAGAAAGATGTTTCAAGGCTGGGGGGGGGGGGGGGAAGGCCCATGTCATAGTACATGTATAAAAATACAGATGTCGCTTATTTTTTTATTTCCAAGAAAATGCTTCAGTATTTGAAGATCAGTTATAGATAGCAGATGTTAGACTCTTTTGAGCAGCTTCTCAATTGTCCCATCCATATGATGGCAAAATACCATATGGACACTTAACACATTGAAAGTAGTTTAGTCACATCACAATTCCAGAAGGGGTCATCACTTTAACCGAAAAGGAAGAGCCAAGTGAGTGAAGGGGACAATAACATCAAGGTAAAACCATGTGGATTCTTAAAATACACTCATTTCACACTTGGAAAACCCTGGAACCAAAAGATAAAAAGCTATACAAACATTCATTAAAATATTGCTAATATTTTCAACAAAACACTGTTTTAATAAAATCCAGGCAATAAAGAACATATACAGTTACCTGGGCACAATTCTCGCTGATTTACACACATTCTATTCATCTCAGTGGACACATGTGCAAATATCTCTGTGCATTAAAGTAATCCTTCAAGTTTATTATGCATTAGAAACATGAATGCATTAATGGAAGCTAAACAGCCACTGCGGGAAATTTAGGAAGGCTTTAAGTTAGCAGATGTCACTTGACTAAAATCATTTTGCTGCCTGTCCTGTGACTTTGCCTGCCTTCTAGTAGCGTGGTCAAAAACTCCAGCTGCCTAGCAAATAAAAATGAAGGTGAATCTTACAGCTACCTAATGCAACAATTGTTGTAGCCCTGTTTAAAATATTCTGCGTTGAGCTTCTCTTTTTTCTTATAAAAGCCAAAGGGCAAGCAGGTTACCCTACTGCCATTAATGAAGACATGATAGCACCTTCAGAGGATTACTTCCAATCACTGGGGGGTCTTGTCACAGGATTTCTGTAAACCAATGGCCCTGGGTTGTTACGAGAATAGAGGGGTCCTTGGTTTAAACATTCATGAATCACTAAAAATGCATTAAATGTATAGTCAGATCACAGTATAATTGGTAAAAGTGACATTTCTATTAAAGTGAAAGGATTTCATTAGGCTTAAATCTATATTGCAGTATAGTATTAGAATGTAGTATTAGAATTTCTGATAAAGTAAAATTGTCTGCTAAATTGTTTTAAGGGCATATTATATAAATGTGTCAACTAATTTTTAATCTTCTCTTTGGCTCACAAATACACTAAATACCAATAAACGTTATTTAGAACTTTGATAATTATATAAATAGGCTACAATACAAATGGAAGAAAATACAAGACAACTCTTTACCATGGTAAATTCTTTGCATATAAAGAAGCAAATAGTTCATATACCTAGAACTGAACAGTTATCTTGCTGGAAAACTATTACATTTAATTCCTTTCCCTCCCCCACCCCATGTAACAGTAATGTACACAATCTACACAAGTGAAATTCTAAAAAATACATCAATAATATAATCTATTACAGCAACTCAGCTACTACTATTCCCCTGATATGACAGCTAAAGGGATATACATACAGCTAAACTACTCATTTGGGTTTGCTTTCTTCTTTCTTTTTCATATATTAGAGAAGCATCAATAAATAATTTTTAAATTACATTCATCATTTACCATCATTCCTAAGAATCTACATCTTAAAAAAATGTTTTCTTCACCAGCTTTACCTGGGATCCTTATCACCTGTAAACTGGTTGCCATATTACTTACTTCTTGATAGAAACAACAGGCCTCTTCTGAAAAATGTGGAGAAGCTACACATGCTGGGTAAGCTTATACTGATGTCAGTGGGACTTTAAAATGTGTCATATGGGGTTGGCCATGTCCATTCAGATTAATACAGAGTAGAGATATGGAACCCAGTGTTCCTGCTGATGATGTTTCAGTAAAATCAGTGGAATTAATGCTTCAGTACTACACCTGAAATGGGAATGTTGGTCTATCATCTACCAAGGATTGATCTGGTGAAGCCCCTTTGGCATGATAGGGCTTCAGAAGATCAGTCCATGATAGGAAATGCCTGGAACTACTCTTATGTTTACCATTGTTTATTTATATATTCTCTTTATATACATATAAAGTGTATGTTGTGTGTGTATCTGTGTTTGTGCAGATAAAATATGTATACAAACACCATACATCATCACACTGTACATATTGTGCAGAGTTCTTCATTAGCTAATCTTAATACAATTCGCTTTTCAGCAAACTAGAATTACCAGGCCTAAATAGCTGAATGATAAATTTCAAAATAATATGTTTATCCTTTGGTAAAATAATATATCAATTCCTATATATGTTTCAATAATCTATGGAAGCGGGCAATATTGGTTTGAAAGAGAGGGTCTCAGAAGAATCAAACACTTAGAAAGGGATCATTTTAAACTGTAATCTACAGAACTGGTTAAAAAAAGCCAGTACTGGAAAAGAGCGCTCTAGAGAAAAACCATGGCTCACTCATTACAGATTACAGATCTTGTCCCAATCGTTCTATTTCCTCAATCAAGAAGTCAATATCCGACTTGGTAGCTGCAGGATTCGAAATCACCATTCGGAAGAAGTTGACTTTCTCTCCCTGAGGCTGATATCCAACCATTGTGGTACCTGTTTCCATCATCAGAGCTTTGACCTTGGGTGCCACCTTTAGATTCAAACAAGAAAGGAAAGAGGTTCAGGACTCAGTTTCTCCCTCTGAAGGAGAAGACTACCACATCAGCAAGGAAGCAAGGCTTGATGTAGAGAAAACACAGAATGGGCAAAGAAGAAATCAGTACATCTGAAGGGCAGCTTCTGTGTTCTCCTGAAATTCTGGTATTTGCAGGCCCAACATACCGGGAGGGTGCCAAGATATGGAAGACAGCACTGATGGCCCTTTCAAACTGGTCCTTCGTTGCTTCTATTTTTAATATTTCTAGAAAATATAACTGGGTTATGAAGCTAAAGATACACAAAACCATTTGGTGTTGGACAGACAGCTTCAATCACATTATTTCCTCTCCTGACAAAAAATCAGTGTGAATTAGAATCATGGAATACCTCACCCCATACCGAGAGGCAGCCTAAGATATTTTGGCACTTGGGGCCGAAAATCCACATAGCACATTTGGTGGTGGTAAAAGTACACAAATAAATAAAATCAGCAATTTGCTGGTCTTTAATGGTTCTGCCAAATTTGTTGTGAGCCTTGGCTATAAAATTAAGAAAGTACAGAGTCAGGCCAGATAAACAGAACCTCATCTCTAATACAGCTGAACCAGAGTAATTATTGGTCTGTAATTCAATTGGATAATTACAGACCTAACTTTGCAATATCCATCCATTATGTAGCTTAGTTATTTTTTAAACAGTGTTTTGCACTTGGAGTTACATCTGAGGCAATTTAAACCCAAGCAAGTAAATTTATTGCTAAACAATAATGCAAATCTCTGTATCATATAAGAGATCTATTTTTTAAAAGAAACAAGTAGCTCCTCATTGAGCATATAAATTTCATACTCCTTTATATATCCATAATCCATTGGATACCTACATACTATACCTATGTAATGCTTTCTATGCGGAGTGGCCTAGAAGACAGTTTGAAGCATTCTGAGCACGTCAACAGTGGATTGCTTTTCAAACTGCCCTGAAATAAGTGGACAGCAGTTGCCCTTCTGCCCACATCAGTTAAGGACAAGGAAGCATTCAACAGTGTAAGTGGAAAGGAGGGTGGGTGGGGGTCTCTAATCAAGATCTGTAAATCAACAGAGAATACCAAGCCAACAGCACTGAAAGTATGCAGGAGGGCAGGAGCGGGGATCAGGAGTTGGGAGGGGAAAGAGAGGATTCCCAAGTACCTGCCACCCTGTCAGCCCTTCAAGGTAGTCCAGGCAAGAGACCAAAACCCTGAGTACTAACACTGCCTTTATGCCAAGGTTGCAGTAACAGAACCTTGCAAGTCTGGAAGCACACCTCTGCCCCCTCGCCTTTACTTTCCAGGGAGCTAGGGAGGGTCCCTTCTGAGAGGCTTTCCATGCCTCCATTCCTTCTGTGGGCTGAGATGTCTCTTGTCTGACCATTTCCCCGGCTGCGGCTCTTCCTCCTCCTGTCTCCCAAGGTTATTCTCACAGCCCATTGCACACCCCACAGACCCCAGGGCTGGAAGATTAATGAGAGATGATCCTATGTTAGGAATGGTCTAGAAGTTACAAGAAAGCGATAGGGCATTTGGGAGGCAGGGGTTAACTGGAAAGGTTAAGAAAAACCTTTCCTCTGAATCTCCCTTGCCTCTGAATCTCCACCCTGCCCAGCAAATTAAGCAGAGACAGCTAATGCTCAACGAATCATATTGGAAACTTTGGGGGGCGGGGGGGGGGAGAATTGGGAAAAGGCAGTAGAGGAGAGAGGGAACCTTTTCTCACATGACACCATAGTTTTCAGAGCTGATATGGCTATTGTCATGTGGCTCTTCATATTCAGACAAGGTGTGTGTATATATAAACCCATTTTCTAAGGGGGGGGATCCCCACAAGCATATTAAAATTGTTCTTAATCAATCTGGAATGCTGGCTGATTGATGAGAGGGAAGAAGAAATGGAATTGAAGCACATATCATACAGTGACTGGATCCTACTGGCTATAACAATTTTGCATCTTCTAGACCAGTGTTTCTCAACCTTGGCAGCTTTAAGATGTGTGGATGGGGAATTCTGGGAATTGAAGTCCACACATCTTAAAGTTGCCAAGGTTGAGAAACACTGGTCTAGACTATGCTGATTACCTGTTCAGTTCTGAGCTTATAGAAGTACTTGCTCTAGTTTTTACACACTTAAAGACTGAAAACCAGATGATTGAAATGCCTACCTAAACTTTCATGGATGAGTCTTAGAGGCCCTGTGTGCAAGGACTATCAAGTCTGTAGCTTGAATCATGTCAACTGGATTTCTATTTTCTCAGTGGAAACGTTTCGCTCCTTATCCAAGAAGCTTCTTCAGTCTGAGCAAAGTTTGTAAGGGAATCCTTAAATATGTTTTTAGGGTGGCTGTGTGACCTTGCACCTGTGGCTAGGTCATGGTTATTTTGAGATGTTTATTTCTAAGTCCCACATCTCAAAATAACCATGACCTAGCCACAGGTGCAAGGTCACACAGCCACCTAGAAACATATTTAAGGATTGCCTTACTAACTTTGCTCAGACTGAAGAAGCTCCTTGGATAAGGAGCGAAACGTTTCCACTGAGAAAATAGAAATCCAGTTGACATGATTCAAGCTACAGACAATTCCACCTGGATGACTGAGAACCTTCATCGACAAGAACTATCAAGCTATCAGGTAACAAAAGGCACAAACATCCTCCCAGTGGCCCCACATCTTTGCAAAGCCTTGTCCAGAAAACTTTAGTCAACCTGTTTCCTTTGGAGCCTTTTAATCTTTTTATTTTCCTAGGTACTGTAAGGATTTTGGTTAATATGTTTTATTCTGCTTTTTTTTTTTTAAAAAAAAACAGCAATTATTTCATTTTATTACATTGTTTTAACTTTTTAATGTACATTGACTCAAAAAAATCATTTTGTAAGTATTTTACAAAAATAAATAAATTACCCTGTGTAGTTTTTCTCTTCTTTCCTCAGAGTCTGGCATCCCTCTGAGACTTGGTGGAATGTACCAAAAACAAACATTTGTGTGTTCAGGCTATAATATCATAAAGCAAAAAAAATTTAAAAATCATAATGGCTGTTAATACACTAATCCTTGTTTACACAGTACTTTGTTTGCCATGCCCTCTCATTTTGAACTTCAAAGCTTAGGAAAATGGAGCAAAATGCAAGTGAATGTGCAAGAAAGCACTTAGGACATCACTCACAGCCAGGCAATTTGCACAAGAACAAATAGAGATGTTTTCCAATTCATCATCACCATCTTTACCTTTTTCTCCAGATTAGTCTCATAATAAAGAATTCACAGGAAAGATAAACAGTCAATTTTTAGCTAAAGGACTCTCACCTACCACCAAGGGTGGGGAACCTGTGCCTGTCCAGATGGGATGCTACCTTTTGATTGACAATCCTGTTCATGCCTGACCATAACCTTAAGACAAGGATCCCAAATCCTGCAGTTGGCTCAATCAAGCAGAAAGCCATTTCAGCTAGGATTCGAGCCATTGAACAACGCATTTTCCTTTACTTAAATAACAAATAATAGCAGGCAGCTAGAATGGAACAAAATACATTGCAAGGCTTTAGTGATAAAGCCAGTTTGTTTGTTTTAAATGGGTTATGAATCAGTTGAATTTCAGCAGTATGTACCTCACTGATTTCAACTGATTGCAGATTCTTCCATCTGTCCACCACAGATCAAAAAGATAAAATAAAAGTAACCGGGCTGGATGGACATTTTTCTATTGCATAAATGAATAATTTAATTGAAAGTGTTTTGTGGTCTATAACTTACCTCTCCTTCAAAAACCATCTCAAACTCATGTCTGTTTTTAATTTTATTATAGAGGTATTCTGATAATTCAAGACATTTGTTGATTTGACTTTCAAATCCCACTGTACCCTGTTTTGAAAAAAAAAAGGGGGGGGAAAGGATTATTTAATTCAATCTTATATTCTTCCTGCACCCTCTACATAGTTCGGAGAGTAAATCATTGAGATTTGGATTCAAATATTTATTTTGCTAAGTAAAAGTGAAGAGCAATGAAGTATGGAATATTTGTAAAATGTTGAATGTATAGAACAACTTCATTTTTAATATTATAGTTAGAGTTGTGCATATTTCAGAAATGATGCAGAAGAAGTTCTTTGGCCCTTGTGCGAGCAGAGTAACATTCTGCTACTCATTAAAATGGTCCCTTATTTTTAGGCTTTTGCATAAGCCCTAAAAAAAGGTATGGCTGGAAAAATAGAATTAAGCAACTGTACATAAAATGTAGGCAGAATAGAGATTTCATTAAGTGGTTTGTCTTAGATAAATATTTAGAAAACTGCTTCCTCCTCTCCCCCATCCCCCATCTTAAAACTTTTTCATCTGGGAGATATCAACATTTAAATCAACAATATGTTTTCTAAGAATTTAAAGCCTTGTTGAATAGATGGGAATTGATTTCTGGTTAAGCTTGTATAGAAATGCCCAGCGTGTTGCTAACCATTTACCTTAGCTTTCCACATCAACCAGAATTTGAATATATCCACATGGCGTCCACATTGTATTGCTTTATCTCCAGTGTCGTAGGTGATATCATATTGTTTATCTTGTTGAAATAGATATCCTGCACACATCTGGTTGCAACCTTGAAGTATACCCTGTTGCAAAAACATGCTTGCTGAATATATGAAATCAAGCAACAGATAAATGCAGTGCTGCACACATTAAACATTACTGTATATGTGTCCGCTTAGGCTTCCAAAATGGGTATTATCAGTTAACCCTTCTCATTTTTCTGAGTCAGTGGAAAGTCCCAGAAACAACAGGCTCCATCCCGCACCCCCATTTTCTTCCTCTGCTTCTTCTAGCAGAAAAAGATATTCTGATTCCAGTCAATCCCAGAGAACCTCACAGCATAAAACATCCAACTGGGAAACACAGATGTCATTTATCAATATGATATTTTCCTCTGACCCCAAAGTCTACAGTCCTGAGAACATATCAATGGCAGCTTATTTCAGTTCAGATGTGTGGTAAGGGAACACTTCTTGGTACAAATGTTAAAGACCCAACAGCTAAGCAATGCAAAGAGGAACGAAGGCTAGAGGAACAACACTCATCTTTTCAGAATCTATGCTACCCTGAAGGTTGTGGACACAAACATCTACCAGAAACCTTAACTCCACTCACTGTAATTGACACTCAAGAGACTCCCAACAGGAAAGGAATTTTTGCAGCTCATGTATGGTAGATATGTCCCTTAAAGGAAAAAGAGGGAGAGAGCATTCAATTTGTGAAGCAAACCTTTTCCCGGAGAAGAATGGCAGAACACTGCAATAGGACTCCCATCATCTTGTGCGGATTCCATGTGACGGAGTTGGCTCTGCAAAACAGAGGAACGTGCTTAGAAGCCACGGAATTGGAGATGGTGATTCCTTATTCTCTTACATCAGGTAGGAGCAGTTCTGGCACCAGTGAGATCAGGGTGACCTGCACATCCATGATGGAGATTATACCATAACTAAAATATGTCGACCATGGTCAAATGGACTAATTAAAAGTCAGTAACCCAATAATAATTAACACATTTGATACGGTTGGATAACCTAAAGGCAGGAATGGTAGAACAATATCTGTCCAGCACGAAGTCTATAATTTTCAATGGCTCAGAGCCAGAAGCTATTTTAGCACAGCCTACATTTTTTTATCCAAGCATGTCTTTCTCCCTGCCCCGCTCCCCATGGTTATCTTTCTGTCTTCTGTCGACTCCTGTTCCTCCTACTTTCTCCTTTTTACAATCCTAAATGAACAAGAAGAAAAAGAAGAAGAAAATGGCCATCTGTGGCCAAATAAAAATTGGGGGTGACTAATCTATTGGGCCCAACCTGCCAATTGAATACTAGGAGTTTTCAGACTTACAGCAGCTTATGCCTTGCAGCTGCTGGTCTGATTATTTTTCAAAGGAATGCATCTGATCTATGAACAGGGCAAAAGATTCATTCTTTCAGGTTGTCTTAGACCCTCTTTGGGATTATTTGTCAACACTTCTAGTAATTTTGGAGGAGCTAAGAAGAATGAACCTAGATAATTGAGATAGATAAGCTTCCCCCCCCCCTCAAGGTCAGCTGGAGGAACTGCAGAATAGAAAGACTGATTTCTAGAGGGGGATATATTGCAAGAGATTCCTGGTAAAAATACGGGAACTGAAAATCCAGGAAATAAACATATGTACCAACAATGTAACTATCAGAATCATAATAAGAATTAATAATTAAATATCCCTTTGATGTGCTGGTACTTTGAGGGAATGAAAATTGCCACACTGCTATTAGAATTGTGTCCATAAGAGGGCTCCCTCAAGAATTAAGTTAGGGTATCAACTAATCAGCAGAGAGCTGACAGTAATTAATTGGCATTCATTACACCATCAGCTAATCATTATTGTCTCTTAAATAGCAAAATTAATCCTGAAGGAACAGCTGCCCTAAATGTATTTTCCACCCTTTCTGCAGCTTGTCATATTGCTTCCCACACAAAATAAAACTATTTCAAGGCTTTGCCACTTTATATGCAACAGCAGTTTCTCATATTATGTTTATCAACATATTGGTCTTAGTACTGCAGCAGCTTAGCACCAGGTAAGTCCCCAGATAATTCCAGTTAATTATGACCTAGTGCAGGTTGAAGACATTTTTGCAGCCCATCTTTCTAAAGGAGGCATGTCCCACTAAACGTGGGGTTCACCAATGCCACTAAAAACAATATTCACAAATACTGGAGGTTTTTTATAGCAGGTGTTGCTGAAGATTCACTTCCAGTACTGACAATATGGCTAAGAGGGGAGGGGAGGGGAGGGGGACTGGGAGTTGTAATTCAAGTTCAACAACTCCTGGGAACTCCCTACCATGCTTGATGGGGTGGGGGAGAGAATACTTATTCCAATATATTTATGAATGTCATGTTTTCCTGCAGAATTTAAAATTATGTACCTTTCTATACCGTTCAGCTTGTGACGATGCTTCCTAGACATTAGTAACCCACCTCCCCAGGCAGCCTGGAAAAGATGAGAAAAATGGTGAAGCCTTGGGAACTTTGAATATTTTTAAAATGTTCAGCAGAAATTAATTAATTAATTTCAGCAGAAAACTCACTGTAATAATTCTCCTTAAAGAAGGAATGGTGGACATATTTTCCATGATCTTAGCAACGCAATAATTCACAGAAATTATACTGTTTTCTTTATAATGATTTGCATAGTAATAGTCTAACCTATACATGACTACTCAAAAGTATATCCCATTGGCTATATTCACGTGACGTATCTGGCCTGATCCATGGGTGAATGACTTACATGATGATCCTGCAGACAATCTAGGAAAACATAGTTATCCTGATCATACTGGTTAACTGCTTTAGACAGCATTTTTGCAGTGATTGATAGGCTTTTATTTCCTGCTTTTTTTAAAAAATGAGGGCAGTAATTTTTTTTTTTTAATGTGGTAGGGTCAATAGATAGCTTAGCCTCCTCTCAACTGTCCCATTTAACCATGACATATACCCACAATGGGTTAAAAGAAAAAAGAAAAACCATGGAAATAATCTGACTGGAGCAGACTTATTTGCAGAGCTGTTCTAGTCTCTCATCTCTAGTTACTGACCAGTTACTGACCAGTTACCTTGGGTAGTTTGGACATGATCCTAGCCTTGAAATAATTGGGATATAACTGTACAATACACTAGATCTTCAACTGACTTGGTTAAGAATGTCATGCAAACATAGCCATTGAGTTTAATGGGGTTTATTTCCAAGTAAAATGGGTTGGGATTATGCAGCCCTAGTTACTTACATCCACATGGAGCCAAAGATTATACTTGTCACAAATATCTGCTATCTCCTGAATAGGATCAAAGGCTCCATAAACTGTTGTACCAGCAGTTGCAGTCACATAAAGGGGAACATATCCCTGTAAGGAAAAACAGAGAACAAGCTCTATTGTGAAATACACATTTTCAAATGAAATTGACACTAACTTAAACTACAACTGATCCCAAGTTCTTTTTAATTGTTGCGTGTTCTTTCTTTGGCTTCTCCAAAAAACACAAAAGCAGATGATTGAAAAATACCTAATAATTAACAATAAATTGTAAAGGTACTAATGCTCTGGAAACACATTAAATAACTACAAGCACTGAAGAAATGTTTTCAGGTAATACATGATATTATCCTTCTATCAGATCACAAGATCTTTCTGCAATTGCTTCAAATTAAAACATACAAAGCCTTGGTACTCAACATGAGACAATCTCTCATCTCCCTAGCTTCTTTTATGGCCCCCACTCCTCTCCACTCATTTATTATAAGAATGTGAAAATTAAATGTAGCCATTTTAAGGATAGATAAGATGGAAGAAAGTTCATTGGTGAGGGAGGAATCAACTGAAAAAAAAATAGATGGGTTAAACAAAAAAATTGGGGGTGGGGTTTTACTCTGGATGACCCTGCTTTTTTACTTTTACCATATATACACTCCTCTTGCTTTCTGCACAATCCAGAATACCCAAATGTGACCCTCAACCCAAACTTGTGCACTCACAATATAAAGCAGGGATGCACAACTTCTACCAGCATTGGGGTCATACTTGGTTTCACATCATAGTATACTGAAGGCCTGGGTCTCTCGATGGTTCAAGGGCCCATCAAAAGGTTGCTAGCAGGACACAAGTGAGCCCTGGCCACACGGTTTGCACTCCTGAAGTAAAGTGTAACCTTAAGAATGAGTTTGATATGGATAACAAATACAGCTGCTCTTTTTTCTCTCTCCTTTTTTTAAACTGAAATTGGTGATGAATCGACTCCAAGCCGGACTAGCAGCTCAACAAGTCAGAGTTTTTCAGAGCGCTGAAGACCTGGCTAGCTTTTCCCTGTTTGCGGTGGTCTATAGATAAGATAAGACCACTGGAATTTCTCCCTGGAGAGGGGAGAATCAGAAGATTGATCACAGGGTCGTTGGAATTGCCTCCCCCCGCTTTTTCTGTTGTTTTTCCACCGCAGAGAGAGCGAGAGGCTGGAAGCAGTGAGGACGACTGGAGAATACTTCAAGCTCTTACAGGGAATCGTAAGTTAGAGCTAAAGCCGGCTTTTAGATTACTTTTTTAAATTTTTTTTAGAATAGATTGTTTTATCATCTAAGGTCTATCTCTGGACTTTGCACAAAATGTTGGCAAATTTTGTGCTTTCTTTGCTATAATAACTACGGTGGAAATATGATGATTTTATATTGGAAGCATAGTGAAACGTCTGCATTTTTTTTTACCTTTCTATTTTTTTTAGAATGGATTTTGTCTCACTTGGAAGTATAAGAGGTTTTTTTTTAATATCTTTTGAATACATTTTGTTGGACTAACTATTGATGAATTTGTTTATTTTCTTTTTTCCCTCTTTTTATACTGGTTGATATTCATCCTTTCCCTTTTTTATAAACTGTTTGAAATACTGTTTTCTCCCTTAATTTGGGATTATTGGAATTTTTCATCTTTTATTTAAAATTTTTTTTACTTAATAGACAGACCCTGCTGGTAACTTTCCATCCAAATAGATCGGCTGACTTCTCACTCCCTGGGAAAAGTGTTTGCTTTGACTAGAACGGCTGGCTACGGCAGCCTGAAAGAAGAAGGAGGGGGTGGGGGAGAATGGCATTTTCAACAGCACTTCAAGATTTTAAAAAAGAATTTTGTGAAACACTCAGAAATTAAGAAATCACTGGAACTTTTATTGATAGATTTGCAGGGTCAGGAACAAAAGGAACAAAAGATAGATTTAGAAATGGAAGAGAATTCTTTTGAGATAGTGGAGAAACAGGAAAAGAGGATTTTAAACACATTGGTTCAGAAGATTTTGATATTCTACATGAGATGGTCAACAAAACAGGCTACACATTACAATATGGGTACAAACACATTGTGGCAGTTGAGACAGGAAGGTTTTAACATGCAAATAGATAGCTATTGTGAAATACTGGGAAAGGTTAAGAAAAATATTCTGATATTCTACATGAGATACAGAACAGAACAGGTTGCATATTGTGATCTTGGCATAACCTGAATAGGAGATTTAGTATGATGTGGGACATAAGGTTAAGGGAATCATGGATTTGGATTGGACATAGAGTAAAGTTGATATGAGAAACTGTATGGATATATAAAAATGTGATATTTTAATTGTAGGATATGGGATTGTGAAATTAGTGATATAAATATAAGTTGATGTTATAGACTACTTTTTTTTTATGGAGATGCATGTATGAGAAGATATACCATCAGGATGGGATGATGAGTTGGAATTAGAACTAATGTTATTACAGGATGACATATTTTTATAATTATATGTATGAATATTATGAGAATTATTGTTAGGTTATGTATTAGTGGAATATGTAGTTACAAAAATCTGTTAATTAGGTAAATATGTAGGAAGAAGTAGAATATGGTATAATTGTACTTTAAATATAGATTATGATTAAATTAATGTTATTTTTATGGATATATATGAATAGAATATATTGTATTTTATTAGAATTAAAATAAGGCCTTTACTTGTTATACATATGATTTAAGACCAATTGGACTTTATTAAGGATATAAATATAGATGTAAAAATGGAAAGAGTGAATAAAAAACATTAAACTGATACAGCTAAGAACACTTAAATGGATATTATCCCAAGGAGTGGAAACCACAGATGGATAATTGGAGAATTGCAAGAAAGGTGAAACTTACATGAAGACCAGAAGATTGGATTATAGAAATTGAAGTGTATATGACAAAGAAAAATTCCTGTGTATTGTATGAAAGACTAACATTTAAAGCAAATTATTGTATTTAAAGACCAAAGATAGATTGGAGGCTATCTATTTTCTATATTTCTTTTATTATTTTCTTGACTTCACTTTTTCTTTACTTTTTTCTTACTTTGAATTTCTATCTTTATTTCCTGCTTTAACTTTTAATATGTATTTTAAAACTCAATAAATTTATTTAAAAAAGAAAAGAAATTGGTGATGAATCCTAATGGATGTTAGAACTATTCAGAGGTTGCCCTCCATGTGACTCTCACCATAAAACATCTGTAACAGTGAGACAATTGGGGAAGAGAAAATAATTGCATGAATCCATTCAAAGAGGAATGAAATGTACAAAGGAAGAGGCTTTACTAAAACATTACTATGAGAATTCTTATTTTAGTTTACCAGTATTCTCATAGGGTGAATTGGCTAAAAAAATTATGTGTTTGGTAATCTTCAATTGTGCGCAACAAAATTTAAAGAACAACACGAGAACTTTGCTGAAGGACAAGTAGAATCCTGTCTAGAATTTGATTTCTAACAGGCAACAACATGGGATAAGCTCCCTGTGGAAATGCACAAGTGGAATGTGGAGAGTTATACTCATACCATTTAGCCTATTTGTTCTCATAGCTAACCTGTCTCTGACTATGAGTGAAGAATGCAAGCTGATACACATTTATTTAGAACTGCTTTTTTTAATCCATTCAATCATGTCTGATTGTCAGAGACTGCCTGGACAAGTCCCTGCTGTTCTCTTGGCAAGGTTTTTCAGAAGTGGTTTGCCTCCTTCCTAGGGCTGAGAGAAAGTGACTGGCCCAAGGTCACTCAGCTGGCTTTGTGCCTCAGGCGGGACTAGAACTCACGGTCCCCCGGGTTCTAGCCTGATGCCTTAACCACTACACCAAACTTGGAAATACGTTCTCAACAAAATAAGAAAATGAAATAGGAGATCTTTTCCTCTTTTTTTTTTTTTTAAAAAATACCTTTTGTTTGGCATCCAGGATTTTGGCTTCTAGATCAGCAGGTATTATTTTGCCCCTGCAATCAAAACGAAATGTGAAAGCCAAATCTATTGCATAAGAAAGAAGAACGAAAAAAAAGGAAGACTAAATAGAGATGAAACAAGCCACAATAGCAGGGCATTAACTGATCTTGTTATTATGTTCTTAGCATTGTTCCATCCTGAACATAAACACAAGGACACCCAGGTAAAGATGTATAAATGTCTTACCTTTCATTGCACTTTACCAAAATCACATTTTCAGTACCAAAACCAAGTGCAGCTCCAGCTTTCTTTATTGAGTAGTGACTCTGTAACAACAATCAATAGATGATTAATGTCAATTTGCCGTGATTGTCTTTGATGTTCAAAAAGGAGGAAGAAGGGAAATGAAACAGGATAGACATAGTCTCTTCAGAACAGGGCTGATGACGATAATCATAATATCCAGTAATCACAGTAACGATAATTGAACTTATTGAGCTCACATGTTCTGAGGTAAAAAGGACCAGTTTAGGCACTGCAGCCATGCCTTTGGTTTTGACTTCTGGGAAATATTTATAGCGGGCAGCCATGATGCTATACATATTGGATATAGCGCCACCTGTAATGAGAGTACCCAACAATAAAGTATTAGAAAAGTGAAAGTAAGAAGTATGATACTATGATAAAGGTATAAACAGCATTTGTGAAATATGTTGTGAATGTAGCCATGAAAGCATTAATATCCAATGAACCAATAAGTTAAGGTTAATGATAATCAACTCTGTTTTACTCAAGGCTAAATCTCCAGTTTTATGAATATCACCTCCTCTTGCGGCGGTTTGCAAAAAATCCTTCAAAAGTCATCAACGTTCCTCAGGAAATGGTGGACAAGATGCCATTTCCTGAAATCTCCTCTTAGATATTGAGATCCAGAAATTCTATTAGGGTTAGGGTTAGGGTTTTGCGTTAGTTTGGATGTAGTCATGGATGCATGCAAGCAAGAACACATCGTTGCATTTCAGTTAAAATAGCAGCATGCTAAGCATACTACTGAGTGGAGGCATGGATTGGACCCGTGGGGAGAAAGTAAGTCAACATGGGGTGGTTGTGAGAGGAAGGAGGGGAGGATCCACTTAGGAAAACAGGCTCATTGAGGGCATCTTGCTCCAGGGCTCCCCTAAACCTGTGGTGAGCGCTGCTCTTAACTGCGGTGCAACCACAATTTCAACCACAGGTACTTTTTAAAAAAATATGTTATCTGAGAAAAGTCCTTGTAGATAGATTGACCCAGTAACTTTTCCAGTGGGCCCTTGCTGTTCAATACATACTGTATGATAATGCTAACAGCATACAGACTGTCCGCTTATGTTCAGCTGCTGACTGGGTTTTACAGCATTACTGGCCACCTGAGTGCTAGAGGCAAGTTGTCAAGAATGGAATGGAACCTGACTGGAAACCCCTTATGGACTTTTTGCTGAAAAAAATGAACTTTTGTTTTATGGGTTTGACAATTAGAAAGGGTAGCTTATGGAAGAAGGAAATTATGATGTAACCTTAGAGAGAGAGGGTAAAATATAAATGCATTTATAACCACTGTCAAAAAGATCAGAAGCCGCTTCTTTATACTCTTTTCTTTCTTTTCTTTCTATTCTTTTCTTTCTGTTCTATTATTTCTATTTCTATTTCCATTATTTCTATTTCTATTCTCTTTCTTACTTATTCACTATTCTTCTTTATTTTCTTTGTTTCTTTTCTAATATTTGTATTGCTTTTATTTTGTTAAAAATTTCTTCAATAAAAATTATATTAAAAAAAAGAATGGAATGGAATGGAACCTACCAGGTGAGAATATTCCATCTCCGTCTTTATTGGACCATCCAATAATCTCTCTCATTTTTCGAAGCGTTATTTGCTCCATGAGTACAAAAACAGGTGCAATTTCATATGTAAACCTGGGTAAACAAACATATATAAATATGTACTTATGAAAGAAAACCTAATATGTGTCTCAGAACAATACATACAAAAATGTATAAACGTTCAGTAGGTGCTTTTGAAGTTAGTCTCTTAAGAGACCCCAGTTATATTCCTATACTAACCTTCGATTCAATGGGCCTTATTTCTGGTTTACATGTGTAGAATCATATTACAAATGGAATAACAGTCTATTGCAGGGAGAGGAAATAAAGAGGAGAATTGTGGGACCATTGCATCTGTTTATTCAAAAAGGTGCTGAGAAAATCCCTCTGTCTGTCTGCCTGCCTTTCTGTCTATGTATCCAGCCAGCCAGCCAGCTTAATAGGAATGAAAAAGAATACAGATAATTGCATTGCATCAGAACAGATTATTTGTCCCTCTCTAGCCCATTATAGTCTATAGTAATTAATGGAAGCTGACATCACCAGCTTATCCTTGGAGAGGGAAATAGGGGAAGGGGAAAATGCCAGAAATTGGACCTATGATGCTTTCGGCATATGTATCGTAATCCCTAGCACTCATGTAACTTTTTCTAAATTCAAAGCACTTCACATATATTATCAGCAATCCTGTAAAGTGAGCCAATATTAGCACCCTCAGATTGTAGGTGGGAAAGCTATGGATGAGAGGCTAGCTAGTCAGTTCATGGCAGGTACAAGATCTGAACTAGGAATAGTAGGTTATACCAGCCTTTAATCCTGTGGGATATTCACTTATTATTTATATCCCACCTTTTTTTGTTCAGGAGCTCAAGGCAGCTCACCCTCCTCCCATTTTCCCCACAACCACCTTGGGACACTGGTGGAGCTGAGAATGTATGACTGGCCCAAAGTCACCCAGTGAGCTTTCATGGCTGAATATGGACCTGGGTTTCCCGGTGCTAGTGGCACTCTTTAGAGAAATTACTTGAGAAGAAAAGCAATATCCAATAGCAGTAACTCTTTTTTCCCCCTACAGTTCCTTCCTTACCATAGTGTCTGTATTCAAAGGGCTTATCTGCATTGCCTGGTTTCCATGTCTTCAGAATGGGTAGGCAATTGTTTCTGAATGGCCCCATTCACCCTCAAAGCAACATCAGGGCATGTTTTTCTGTTCCAGTTCCAAAATACACATTTCCGTATTATGTTGCCTTAAATGCTCCTATCTGCTTGGGATAGTGTGCTTCAGTTTGTTGCAGGCTAACCTCAGCCATTCATTCGCTACTTTGCAGAGGAAGGAATGCCCCTTCAACCGAGTCCATGCTTACAATACTGTAGATTATAATTTCTTTTAGACATACCATTTCCATGGGTGCTATAATAGCACAATTGCTATAACTCTTTCCTTGCAAATAGAAAGTTGCTCATTTGAAACCTGGTAGAATTTCTTTTAATTACTATTTTTCTTCCCTTGGGCTTCCTACTTTTCCTTGGGCTTTTAAAACATTTTAATTCCAAATAGCCAAGTCATTTGAGAACCGGGGACAAAACCTCAGGCAGCTGGCAAAATAATAAAATGTTTTGGATTTTTTTTAAGCACAGGGAAAAGTAGGAAGTTCAGGGAAATAAAAATATTAATTTTTAAACGTTACTATTAGGTTTCAAGCCAGCTGCCTTCTACTTGCAAGCAAGACTTATAGCCCTTGTGCTATTACAGCATTCATAGTAAAGTAGCTTTCAAAGACATTAGAAAGAAACAGATCAGTAAGAAAAAAATGTTTAAAAAGCTGCTTGTAGTGCATACATCTCTCTCTCTCTCTCTCTCTCTCTCTCTCTCTCTCTCTCTCTCTCTCTCTCTGTGTGTGTGTGTGTGTGTGTTCAATTTAACTTTGTGTATAACCTCCCAGACAGGTGGGAGGGCACAGCAGGAGGGGAATTGTCCAAGGGCAGCACATGGTATTCTGCTGTCAAGAATGAATACCTCATGCAAGGTATTACCAAAGTGTCTTAGCCCAGACAGGATTTTCTTAAGTCTGCTTAGATTCAAACCAGCATGAGCCTAGGGCAGCAGCATCTTAAAAACAAGTGTCAGTATGCCCTAAGAGTGCATCACTTAGTAATAGCAATTATAGCTTTATTGCTACTCAGGCAGAAAATAATAGACAAAAAAGATTTTTACTTGGCAAAATGCTGGCTTTCTATTTCCCAAACATAATTATTACCTAAAGTAGAGAGTTATGAAAACATCATCCTAATATCATCAGAAGGCTACTCAGAAAGAAAATTAGAAATACTGATTTTGAGCTTTTAAAGAAATGCCATAGTTTACAGGGATGTATTTGGCTTAGAGTCTCCAAAGAGAGCTAATTATAAATACCTCACTATCAATACCTCTCAACAGTAATTAAAAAGGATGATATTCTAATTACCAATTACAGATAACAAGAGGGCAATTCACTGCTTTGTCCATTTAATGCAAACCAAACCCATAGCTTATAGTTTAATACATTGTCTATTTTTCCCCATGTACTAAAATTACCACATAAGCCATTTTGTTGTCTTTGAGAATCAAGAAAAGGCTAAAGAAGAATTACTTTGGGTATCAAGTGGAAAGTTTTCTTTCATTAAGGTTGCAGCAAAAAAGCTATTATGTCTCACCTAAACTACACTGGAAAGAAACCAAAGAGAAGCTAATTGCCATAATATAATTCTTCCACTCTACTGGGTAACAAAGATAGCAAATATAGTGGATTGCCGCAAAGTCAAGTCCTGTCAACTATTACAGCAAGACAGGAGATGTCTATGCCTCAACAATTAAAACAGTAGGCTACCTTGGGAGGGCCTGCCAAACTTCAAGGACCATAACGTTGGAAGAGACCATTTAAGCCATGCAGTCCAACTCTTACTTGCATCCAGACAGTAAATCCAAAAAACCACCAAAGAGGAATGCCTGTACTGTGCATGAACCTATGGATACAACTCATTCTGAATGTACATCAACAGGGGCCCTATGACCAGTCACAACTTTCTGTACAAATGATTTGATAGGTCTCCTACATGTTATGGAGAATGTTATGCATTCCTACAGTATTCACACAGTGGACCTGATTTAATGTTCAATAATGAATCAATTAATTCCATTGCTTCTGCTTACCACAAAGTGAGCAACAATTGCAGCAATAAAGCAATAAAAGCAACATAGTGCTGGGGCACAGTCTATGATTTAAATTGTCAGCAGTTATAAGCAAGCATCATAACATGAAAAGGGGAGAGTGAAGCAGGCTGAACAAATCCTGCTGAAAATCCAGCAAGGTGGCCCTCCTGAGACTTATTCTGTGTGAGCATCTACTATAAGCGACACAATACTAGGACAGAGTAAGATATAAGGCCTTGGAAAACAAAGCTGAAAATCTTGCATATATTGTGTTTCATTCAACAATATCTAGTATGTATTCTGCTCTCTTAGCATTTCATTTACTTAGGGGTCATTCCCCCCTTTGGATGGTTTTTCTTTTTTTCTATTTCTTTTCCCATTCTCTACGGTTCCTGCAGAAGCAGAGCAGACACCAGCAGCTGCTCCCCGCGGTCACCATTTTAATTTTCCCAGAAAGCCCTGCAAAATTTTTGCTACTACAAAAAAATAGTCAGTTTCACCGATTCAGTTGGTTCAGTTTCCATTCTGCAGAAGTCGGAGGGAGAAAATAACAGGCATCAACGAGAGATCCGAGAGGTCCGTGTAAGAACCCTTCTTCTTCTTCTTCTTGTGGGGAGGAGGGGCACAGAACTTCCTTTCTCTAGCAGTGACAAGGAAATGCATTTGACTATTCCTCCTGGCCATTTTCCCAGCACATCTCCAACATGTCATTGTTTGGAGATGTTCTGGGGGAGGGGAGGGGAAGAGTAGGATATAGTTGCCAGTAACAGCTGCCATTTTTATTTTTATTTCCTGGATGACAGTGATATGGATAGGGCTGGCCTTAGGGGCAGATGCTGCAAGTACTGATGACAGATCCCAGGCTGTTGGAGGAAAGAGTGGCATACTCCACACGAACTATTATGGGACCTCTGAACTTGCCTGCTATGGCAGGGATAGTGGGGGGCCCTATCCCACCTTTATCTTGAGCCTGCCCTGATTTTCTTCAAGTATATGCCGGAATTATGTCATGTTTATCTGGGAAGAAAATAGTAGCCACGAGAACAGTCTGCTAATGTTTTCTGTAGCTTGAATCATGTCAACTGGATTTCTATTTTCTCAGTGGAAACGTTTTGCTCCTTATCCAAGGAGCTTCTTCAGTCTGAGCAAAGTTAGTAAGAGAATCCTAAATATGTTTCTAGGTAGCTGTGTGACCTTACACCTGGGGCTAGGTCATGGTTATATTGAGATGTTATTTTAAGTCCTTTTATCATCTTTGCTCAGACTGAAGAAGCTCCTTGGATAAGGAGCAAAACGTTTCCACTGAGAAAATAGAAATCCAGTTGACATGATTCAAGCTACAGACAATTCCACCTGGATGACTGAGAACCTTCATAGACATATTCTGCTAATGTTTGTTCTGTTGCTGCTGTCACTGCAGGCAACAGGGAATAAGAATAAAAAGCAGGCCCACAAAGGAAAAAGACTCTCCAACCGAAACCAAGCGCTGAATGGTCTTTTCACAAAGGAATGAAGCTTCCAGCAAAAAGCAAATTAAATTTATCAAGGGAACAAACATCATTTCAAAGAAGAAACGTGTCTTGTCCACTCTATTATATATGTTCAGTGTATCGTGTTTCTAAAAGGCAGTAGTAGAATGTTTAACTTTCTAAATAATGGGCTGGATCCTGAAATGCCCTTCTATGATCAGGCGGCCTTTTCTATGTACAAAAGGTCATGGAAATTTGCACATAATGCATTCAAGGAGCAAATGAAAAATTAACCGAAATGTGCAAAAGGGCATGATATTGCTGTATCCAGAAGGATACCTTGCCAATATTATCTACATTTACTTTTTTGCTAAAGTGCACAAGCATATGTCTGCTTAAGTGCTACAATATGTAGTACCCAGCATCAGGGTAGGTAAATAATTGTTAAATAAATAAATAAATGCCTGGGGAACCTGGGGTGGGAATAAGGATTTACAAGTGATAAAATATGCACTGCAATGCAAAAGCTGCTTGTTAGTACTTGTGTCATGATATCATGTGTAAGTATGGCAGAGCTTGTCAGAGATGGCATAGTGCATCAGGAATTTCTTTCCTACAATGTGGCCACACCCACCATACTACTGTCAGCTGTTCAGATGGGCTATGCTTACATATGGATCTAGCCATCTTCCAAAAGAGCTCTAAACCTATCAATAACAATCCCATAGGAGCAGTGACAGAACATAGGAGCAGTGACAGAACGTAGGACAGGAACGTCCATACTTGCTGCACTGCAAACCCCACCAAATGTCTGTCAGCTGCTCAGCTGGGCTATTTTTATGCATCATGGAGCAATTTTTGGACAGGTGATAAACTCACTGGTCTAGATATTTGTCAGAAGGCAACAAGCCCCCATCCCTCCATAAGGAGAGTGAGTGGTGGTGTTTTCTTCCCTCCTAGTGACATTTAGTGGAAGGAGGGGAAAATTCCCTTTCCTCCATGTGTCCTGCATGCAGTAAGAAAGGATAGTACCACTTGCTGGCAGCGTGGCTTTGGCAGGAGAGGAATTGGCAGTGGAAACAAGAAATGTTATGTTGATTCGGTTTTCTGATAGGCCAGTGGTGGGTGGACAACACTTGAACTTGGTCATGTGGAAGAGCCTTATGACAAAATTCTTTAATGAAGGGCTAAATTGTTGGACTAGGAGTAAGGGCACTCAAGTTCTAGTCTACCCTCCACCATGGAAGCTTGCTGGAAGCACTTCCTTTGATCCCATCACTCTCTGAGAGTGCCATACCGTACAGCAGGGATGGGCAACGTCAGGCCCGCGGGCCGTATAAGGCCCATGGGGCTCCTGCCTAAGGCTCGCGGGGCTCCCGCCCACAAACCCCGCCCCTTCCACGTGATTGGCTCCCGCCCGCAAACCCCGTCCCCCAGTGCTTGTGATTGGCTCCCGCCCGCAAACTCTGGCCCCCGGTCTGCAGAAATCCCAGAAACCCTGCCCCCCCACCCCCACCCTACCCCCGGTCCCCCGTTATAAATATCCAAATGGCCCTTGGCAGAAAAAAGGTTCCCCACCCTTGCCGTACAGGATTGGGTTGTGGTTCTGGGAAAAAATAGGAGGGAGTACTATGTGTAAACGGAGATGAGCACCGGCCCCTAGAGTCGGACACGACTGCACAAATGTGCGGGGGGAACCTTTACCTTTACCTTTTTACTATGTGTACCACCTTGAGTTCCTGAATGAAACACAGGTAATAAATCTCATAAATAGACATACATTTCAGTGGAGAATAATGATAAAAATACTCTCACTGAATTCCATGGGATGTAAATTTTAATACCTTGGACTGGACTGTGTACTTACATCATGTTTTCTAGGATACTGTAGAGCATAAATCAATTTACTTAAAAATATGCCACTTTGTTGCTTTGAATAGTAGCATTGAATGGAAATATCAAAGGTGCAAGAAATAATATACAGACTACACTAAAGCAGATGAGGAAGTTTTGTCAGGTCAAATACCTTGCAAAACTCAACAGAAGAACATATATGGCAATTCACCAGGCTAACATACCCATCCCTGTTCAATAGAACCTCCTTAGTGGACAATTAGGCAGGTGACAGAATATTTCCTTTTCAATTTGCAAGCGAAATGCCGCCATCTTATAACAAACAACTTTTCCATCTTGTTGCATTTTCAACCGCTTATGAATGCAGCCATCATAACATGCAAGGACATAAGAGACAAGTACACATATAACAAGATTCTAAACTCACTTTTGACTGGGATGAATGTTTGGAACCCTATCATTCTTTTTAAGGTCATGCAGGTCAGTGCATAGTTCCCATCTTACGTTCTGCATCACGTTCATAGTGAACAGGAGGGTGGCTATTTTTTTCAAAGGCCAATTTCAATGATTAGCAGGAGTTTCATTTTCCCTTTTCCCACTTTGTAATATTAATATTACAAATATTAATATTAATATTAATATAGGGGCGTGATGACTCAGTGGTTAAGACGCCAGGCTTGTCGATCGGAAGGCCGGCGGTTCGAGACCCGAGCGCCGCATGACGGAGTGAGCTCCTGCACTCGCCCCAGCTCTTGCCAACCTAGCAATTCGAAAGCATGCAAATGCAAGTAGATAAATAGGTACCACTTCGGTGGGAAGGTAACAGCGTTCCGCACACATCATGCCGGCCACATGACCATGGAAGCGTCTTCGGACAGTGCTGGCTCTTCGGCTAACAAATGGAGATGAGCACCGGCACCTAGAGTCGGACACGACTGGGCAGGGGAAAACCTTTACCTTTTTTAAAATATTAATAAAGGCAGTAACAATAGCATTTCATAGGAAATGTCATACTAGCTACAAGTGCCTTGTCGTGGCGAAGGGGCTTGCGTAACTCAACGAAGTCAGGTCAAGAAGAACAGGTCATGACGGAGAGTTCTGACAAAACGTGGTCCAAAACTGGAGGAGGGAATGGCAAACCACTCCAGTATCCTTGCCAAAAAAACCCATGGACAGTATCAAAAGGCTAAAAGATATGACGCCGGAAGGTGAGCCCCTCAGGTTGGAAGGTGTCCAAAATGCTACTGGGGAAGAGTGGAGGGCAATTCCGAGTAGCTCCAGAAAGAGTGAAACGGCTGGGCCAAAGCCGAAAGGACGCTCAGTTGTGGATGTGTCTGGAAGTGGAAGGAAAGTCCGATGCTGTAAAGAACAATATTGCATAGGAACCTGGAATGTAAGATCTATGAATCAAGGTAAGCTGGATGTGGTCAAACATGAGATGACAAGATTAAACATCAACATCTTGGGAATCAGCGAACTAAAATGGACAGGAATGGGCGAATTTAATTCAGGAGACCATTATATATACTACTGTGGGCAAGAATCCCTTAGAAGAAATAGAGTAGCTCTCATAGTCAATAAAAGAGTGGGAAAGGCAGTACTGGGGTACAACCTCAAAAACGACCGAATGCTTTCAGTTCGAATCCAAGGCAAACCATTCAACATCACAGTGATCCAAGTCTATGCCCCAACCACTGATGCCGAAGAAGCTGAAGTTGACCGGTTCTATGAAGACCTACAACACCTTCTAGAACTAACACCAAAAAAAGATGTCCTTTTCATCATAGGGGACTGGAATGCTAAAGTAGGAAGTCAAAAAATAACCGGAATAACAGGCAAGTTCGGCCTCGGAGTACAAAATGAAGCAGGGCAAAGGCTAATAGAGTTTTGTCAAGAGAACACACTGGTCATAGCAAACATTCTTTTCCAACAACACAAGAGACGACTCTACACATGGACATCACCAGATGGTCAATACCAAAATCAGATTGATTATATACTTTGCAGCCAAAGATGGAGAAGCTCTATACAATCAGCAAAAACAAGACCTGGAGCTGACTGTGGCTCAGATCATGAGCTTCTTATCGCAAAATTTAGGCTTAAATTGAAGAATGTAGAGAAAACCACTAGACCACTCAGGTATGACCTAAATCATATCCCTTATGAATATACAGTGGAGGTGAGGAATAGATTTAAAGGATTAGATCTGGTAGACAGAGTGCCTGAAGAACTATGGATGGAGGTTTGTAACATTGTACAGGAGGCAGCAACTAAAACCATCCCAAAGAAAAAGAAATGCAAGAAAGCAAAGTGGCTGACTGATGAGGCTTTACAAATAGCTGAGGAAAGAAGGGAAGCAAAAGGCAAGGGAGAAAGGGAAAGATATAAACAACTGAATGCAGAATTCCAGAGAATAGCAAGGAGAGATAAGAAGGCCTTCTTAAATGAACAATGCAAAGAAATTGAGGAAAACAATAGAATGGGGAAGACTAGAGATCTCTTCAAGAAAATCGGAGATATCAAGGGAACGTTTTGTGCAAAGATGGGCATGATAAAGGACAAAAAAGGCAGGGACCTAACAGAAGCAGAAGAGATTAAGAAGAGGTGGCAAGAATACACAGAAGAACTATACAAGAAAGATCTTAATATCCCTGATAAATACGATGGTGTGGTCACTGACCTTGAGCCGGACATCCTAGAGAGTGAAGTCAAGTGGGCCTTAGGAAGCATTACTAACAACAAAGCTAGCGGAGAAGACAGTATCCCAGCTGAGCTATTTAAAATCCTAAAAGATGATGCTGTTAAAGTGCTGCACTCAATATGCCAACAAATTTGGAAAACTCAACAGTGGCCACAGGATTGGAAAAGGTCAGTTTACGTTCCAATTCCAAAGAAAGGCAATGCCAAAGAATGTTCAAACTACCGTACAATTGCGCTCATTTCACATGCTAGCAAGGTTATGCTTAAAATCCTACAAGCTAGGCTTCAGCAGTATGTGAACCAAGAACTACCAGAAGTGCAAGCTGGGTTTCGAAGAGGCAGAGGAACTAGAGATCAGATTGCCAACATTCGCTGGATCATGGAAAAAGCAAGAGAGTTCCAGAAAAACATCTACTTCTGCTTCATTGACTACGCTAAAGCCTTTGATTGTGTGGACCACAACAAACTGTGGCAAAGTCTTAAAGAGATGGGAGTACCAGACCACCTTACCTGTCTCCTGAGAAACCTGTATGCGGGTCAAGAAGCAACAGTTAGAACCGGACATGAAACAACCGACTGGTTCAAAATTGGGAAAGGAGTACGACAAGGCTGTATATTATCACCCTGCTTATTTAACTTATATGCAGAATACATCATGAGAAATGCCGGGCTGGATGAATCACAAGCCGGAGTTAAGATTGCCGGGAGAAATATCAACAACCTCAGATATGCAGACGATACCACCCTAATGGCAGAAAGTGAAGAGGAACTAAAGAGCCTCTTGATGAGGGTGAAAGAGGAGAGTGCAAAAGCTGGCTTGAAACTCAACATTAAAAAACTCAGTTCATGGCATCTGGTCCCATCACTTCCTGGCAAATAGAAGGGGAAGAAATGGAAGCAGTGACAGATTTTATTTTCTTGGGCTCCAAGATCACCGCAGACGGTGACTGCAGCCATGAAATTAAAAGACGCTTGCTCCTTGGGAGGAAAGCTATGGCAAACCTAGACAGCATATTAAAAAGCAGAGACATCACCTTGCCGACAAAGGTCCGTATAGTTAAAGCTATGGTTTTTCCAGTAGTAATGTATGGCTGTGAGAGTTGGACCATAAGGAAGGCTGAGCGCCGAAGAATTGATGTTTTCAAACTGTGGTGCTGGAGAAGACTCTTGAGAGTCCCTTGGACTGCAAGGAGGTCAAACCAGTCAATCCTAAAGGAAATCAACCCTGACTGCTCATTGGAAGGACAGATGCTGAAGCTGAAGCTCAAATACTTTGGCCACCTAATGCGAAGAGAGGACTCACTGGAAAAGACCCTGATGCTGGGAAGGACTGAAGGAAAAAGGAGAAGGGGACAGCAGAGGATGAGATGGTTACATAGCATCACCGATGTAATGAACATGAATTTGAGTAAACTCCGGGAGACAGTGGAGGACAGAAAGGCCTGGCGTGCTATGGTCCATGAGGTCACGAAGAGTCGGACACGACTAAACGACTGAACAACAACAACAACAACAAAATGCTTCAAATGGGTATCTTGTTTTTCCAATCTGCATCTTACAAGGTTCTTCTATGACAATAGACAGACAGTTCAAACCAAATCCTGAAAGCATGGTCTTTCTTTTAATTAACCTGATTTCAAGGTCAATGGCTGCTGTGCTCCTTGGCTGATGAGATGGAGAAGAGGCAGGAAAAGTTTGCCGACCTCTGCTCTATCGGTTGCTTTGGCTGCTTCTCCTTTTCTCTCACATGCAGACCCATAAACTTCCCCCATAAACACCATAGGACAGCATAACCCCAGAGCTGCCTTAATTTTTTCAATATGCCCTAGCTACAATTGTACTATAACCTGTAATTAATCCATCTAAGCACACTTAATTATCCTGCCACTAAGAGCGGAGTTTGGACCCAAGTGAAAGCAAGTGAAGAAAGCTAAGGAAACCAATTTCCCTGCCTTTTTCTTCTTGTTTTTTCCTTTGTAAAGTCCACACAGACATAAGTTTAAGGTTTACTGCTTGTTTAAAAACAAGATTTGAATGCTGGCATTTAGTGGCAATGGGACCCAGCAACTGTCTTTTAACTAGGGCCCTCCTAAAGTGTTGGCATACAACTCCACTTGCCCAGGGGCCCCTCGGATTTGAATCTGAATTCTGGGTAAGAGAAAGAAAAGCAAAAGATGCTTACATGTTTGTGTTAGCTGTAGATGTCAGCCATTCCCCAGCCAAGCCAATTATATCAAGCCCTGTGGAAAGCTGGTTGAAAAAGCGAGGGTGACCTAGAAAAATAAATTACACCTACTTGAAGATAATAGCTATCAGTTCATCCATGCGCATTTATATCCATTACAGAGAAAAGAGGGAAGAGAAGGAAAGGAACAACCAATTCTATACATTTATCAGCGACTTTGTAGAGGAATCGGTGAGCTCAGAAGGCATTCGTTCTTAAGGTTGGTGTCCACTCTATTAATGTTTATGTCCACTCTCCTGTCCACCTTTGGTGCCTTACAAATGTATGGTATTTAATTCCCAGAATTCCCCAGCCAGCATGGCATGGCATGGCATGACGTTCTGGAGCTGGAGAGTACTCAGGCTGGTGACGCCTAATCTAGACAAATTAGAAAGCAGGAGAAGTAGCTCTGAAACATCCCATACCTTATTTAAAGGTGGTTGATAGAGAAATAATTCTGTCACAACTGTTCAAGAGTGTGTCAAGCATCAGTAACAACACTTTGCTCCTTGACCCTTTTATGAAAAGAAAACTTAGAGCCCTCCCATTTGCATTGACTGTTTGTGTATGTATATAGCAACTTTTTAAATGAGAGCCAACCCCACTTGTATATAGAAAATCCCTTAAAAATGTGTTTCATTGATTCTTCAGGCTACACCAGTCCAAACATATGCAAAATGGTCTCTGGATAGCTAGGGAAGATCTGCTGCCTAGCAGAAGAGACCACCACCAGCTCATATCAGAATGAGAATATCTCACAGATACTGCTTTACTGTAGTGTTTTATTGCCTGCTGCCCATTCTGATTCTTCTGGATTAGCTGCAATCCAAGTAGCATTTGGCAGAGTCACAGGACCAGATGTCTCCGCATGATGAATACCATTTTTAAAATTACATTTTGTATCTATTTCATGACTTTAATGCAGAATTTATCCATGTCCCTATAAAATGATTGTTGACAAAATATGTATTCGGTCATGCCATATGAACAGATTACACTATTGTTTCAGTGGCTGCTTTGATAGTGAACTGTCCACAAAAGGCATACCCAGACCCACATTTCACATGATAGCACTTGCCTGCTACTAACATTAGTCTTGCTCTCTTTGTGATTTGTAGATGTCAGGAAGGTAGAAAAGAAAACTTTCAACATCCTACTCGGAAAACAAAACACAATCCATTCAAACTTAGTCATACCTAAGTAATGTGGAGAATGAAGTCTCTTCAAAACCTTGCTATAAAACTCATATGTATGAAGAAAAATTTGTTTTAGGATTTGTGCCAGGACATTTACACTAAAACATTTTAATGTAATTGAAGACTTCATCCTTATGCATATCTACTAGAAGTAAGCACTTTTGAACGCAGTTCTAAAAAAATTTATAATTGCCCTGTAAATGTGAAATAAGCATGTTATTTATTTTAAAGGGTTTATGGGTTTTAAGGATTGAAATAAAATAATATCTGATTATTTAAAATGAAAGAAACATACCTTATAGCTTAAACATTAGAAAACAGGTTTTACTTGCAGTAGATTTAACTCTGGAGAAAGACAGGAGATCCTTCTCTCATGGAAGGAGTTGAGCCATTTGGATATATCTTTTTATAGTTTTAGACACTGAACAATCTTTTCCAATATGGTGTCCACCAGATCTGCTAGACTTCAACTCACATAGTCAAAATGCCATGCTGGCTGGGGATTATGGGAGTTAGTCCAACACATCTGAAAAACACCAGATTAAGTAAGGCTGATACCAAAGATGATCTTTCCAGGCAAAGAGCAAGAATATTTTGCCACTGTTTATTTGTTCATCTGTTAATTCCCACATTCCAAGCCAGTAACAGTGCTGCGAGTGGTATATACTGATATACAGTAGTTATAGTAGCATTTATTTTATTTATTTAATTAATTAATTAATTAATTAATTTTCTATCCCGCCTTTATTATTTTTATAAATAACTCAAGGCGGGGAACATACCTAATACTCCTTCCTCCTCCTCTTTTCCCCACAACAACCACCCTGTGAGGTGAGTTGGGCTGAGAGAGAGGGACTGGCCCAAGGTCACCCAGCCGGCTTTCGTGCCTCCGGCGGGACTAGAACTCTCAGTCTCCTGGTTTCTAGCCCGTTGCCTTAATCAGTAGACCAAACTGTATCTTATACTGTATACCCTTTTTAGTTACTGTACTTACTATGAATTGTTTGGGGAGTAGCTAGTTGTACAGAATCAGGAAATCCTTTAGAAGGACAAATACTCCTCTCTTACGACACCTCATGTTCACATTTATTATGCCACATTCTGACTATCATGTGCTGCTGCAGCAATATACAGTATATGACCAAACTTGGAGAATGATGAAAAGTGATTTCCAATCCAAAGGTTGTATGAGCTTTTTCTGTGTGTTTCTGTGCCTTATAGAGACTGATCTTTTCTGACACTGTTTCAAAGCCATAGGCAAGAACTATCCTGCATTTTTCAGCAGGCACAAGAATGATGTTTGCTTTCTCCACCAGACTTCATGTGAACAGGGTTTTTAAAGGCAGACTTTTGAAGTAAAATAGTACATTACAATCTTGCCACCTTCCAGATTTGGATTTACTGTACATGGGAGCATCTCCTCAGAAGATCTATTTGTAGGCCTTTGCCTAAGAAATGCTTAAGGCCACACTCCAAAACCAAAGACCTGCATAGTTGAGAATTTAATCTACCTCAATTAGAACGTTCCATTCCTACCCCAACCCCAGCAGCAGTAATTACATGCTTAGCACTGGAACTTCAGTAGAGTCCAAATTGGGACCAGGGCTAATGCTATTACATTCTTCAGGCAGAAGGAGACCGTACAAATCTTGCTAATGAAGAAGCCATCTTAAGTGTAATCAAAATCAGGGTCCCTTTAAAATATTAGACTCATTATGAAAACCCTCCACTGCTGCCTCCCAGGCCCTAGGAGACCCCCCTTGGTCTTCACACTTTACAATGCTGGACGGCTCCCCTGAAGATCAGGGCAGTCTCCTACTTTTATCAAACCATCACAGAACTTCATTGGTCCCATTGGACGGCCCACTTACCATCCTCTGAAGTTTAATAGCAGGATTGTTGGTCCAGTACAAATTTATTGAGTAAACCAGAGTGTTATACATGTGGGAACTCCTTTCTCTTGCACAAAGGAAAATGCTCTGCTCACATAAAGAAGTTTCCCCATTATGCAATAAGGAATTTCCCTGCTTACGAAAGGAACAGAGAAGTCCTATTGTCACAGACAACTCTATGCATATAAAGAGGGCTACCCCATGGCAATCAACCTTTTTGAAAAAATGTACCATGGCTTCCCTGAGGATGTAAAAATATATCCTCGATTTACTTTCCTTTTCAAAAGTTTCTTTTCCACAGAGTCTCTGAAAAGAGGCTGAGCTATAGTGAGTGTTAGAGTTGCAAGACCATTTCCAAGGCAGCTCTTTTAATGCAGCATCCCATACCTATATGGCAGATTCATTCATATTCTCTCTCTCTCTCTCTCTCTCTCTCTCTCTCTCATCAGACCAAAGGTCCATTTCACCCATTCTGTCCTGGAGTGGCCAAATACGCTTCTGGAACCTTAGAAGGAGGACACAGTGGTGATAATCTTTCTCTGTTGTTTGCCTTCAGCACTTAGTAACCTGAGAGATTACTGCTGAATATGGAAGATCCTTCATTAGGATTTTTCCTGCGTAACTATGGAGAGGAAGGGAGCACTTATTGAGCAGAGCAAATGTGTCCTGTCCTCAAAGGATGAGCTTAACACTGGGAATGAACAGTGGCTTAAGTAAGCGCTGTCAGTTGGGCAGGTCGTGCTGCCTTTCCTCCACTTGGTTGACTGATAATTGGCCCTGGGTGAAAAAATCTACCAAGGACTTCTAGCTCCAAGCTGGATTCACATCTTACTGAAGTAACATTCAGCAACCCTGGCTCACCATCCCAATTCTATCAGATAGGGAAAAGAGGAGGTAACTGCTCTCTTACTGCTAATCTCGGTAAAAATAAGTTCCTCTTCAGAGCTTATTAGTAGGTTATTTTTGTTGCCCTTGCAATGTGGACTAAAAGCATTTCAAGCAATCATTCCACCTTGGAAAACCTTTAAAAGCTTTAAAAACAGATTGTTCAGCAAATACTGTGATTTATTAAAGTCTGAAGTCATTCAAAAATGACTGGAAGCAAGAGATTTCCCTGCTGTATAATGAGTTATCAGTAAGGTTGGAAGCATTAATGATCTTAAGAATCCGAATTCCCCTTCCTTCCCTCCCCCACCCCCCTTTTTTTGTATTAAATGTCCATGGAACATAAAGACAAAAAAAGTGCAAATTCAGTGTCATTTATGCCCTCATTTACCTAATGATATTGTTCCCTTGAGATACAGGCAGCTTGCATTTCATCAAGTAAAAGCGAATAGGACTTTTCAAGTGTGCCTTTCTAAGCTGGCTACAGCCGATGCTGTAAAATGCAAAATATGAGTGACAAATGAAGCAGCCAGCAATCTCCCTAATGATAGCAACAAGCAATGACCCTCTGCATTTGTGTGCATACAGAATACATGCACTGCAGGGTGACTGACTGGAGAGACAAGTCAATTATTTCAATAAGAAGAAGGGAGTTGGGTTTAAAATAAGTTTCCCACTGATACTTTTTCATGTCTTAAACTCAAGGGGCGTGGTGGCTCAGCGGGTAAGACACCAGGCTTGTCGATCGGAAGATCGCAAGTTGGGAGGTTCGAATCCCTAGCCCTGCGTGCGGAGTGAGCTCTCGCACACGCCCCAGCTCTTGCCAACCTAGCAATCTGAAAGCATGCAAATGCAAGTAGATTAATAGGTCCACTTCGGTGGGTCGGTAACTGGAAGCGTCTTCGGACAATGCTGGCTCTTCGGCTAACAAACGGAGATGAGCACCGGCCCCTAGAGTCGGACACGACTGCACAAATGTGCGGGAGGAACCTTTACCTTTACTTTATGTCTTAAATAAGAGGTCCAAATCTAACCTCTAAACCATACGATTTACAATTTGATATAGCCTTATTTACACCAGTTAGTTCTTACAACCAGGTTCTTATAAACACATTTTGTCTTACAATCAGCCAAATTGATTTGTTACACTGTATTTCTTAAAACTATAAAGGGTATGTCATTACAATATTCCCAGACAGGGTCTTCTATATCCATGAGGTTTTGTAAAGTCAAGTATAAGTGCACAGGAACTTAGTAGTCAATATTGTCCTCTATTCTTTGTCCAGTGTTCCTTCCACCTTGATTTTACCTTGATCCCACCCACTCTCAAACAGAAGTGAGATGCCTGCTATCAAAATCAGGTCACTCATGGACAAACAAGAACAGTTTATCTTCATAAAGTAACAGTGAAAATGCTAAAAAAGATTGGAAGCTACTTCTTTGTATCTTTTTTCTTTCTTTTCTATTTTTCTTTTACTCTTTTCCCTTTCTTGCACTTTTAGCTTTGTCTTTGATTTCTTTCTTCTTTTCTTTTTCTCACTTTTATTAATATTAGTTTGTATTAGTTTTTAATCTTCTTTTTTAAAAACCTTTAATAAAATTATATATATATATATAAAATTAAGTAACAGTGAAAATGCTATACTGTACTTAACAGTGTGGGGTATAAATAATAAATTAGATCCTTACCAACTGGTGAGAAAGCTTTATTTAATTTAGCAATGAGTTTCCCACATTATGCTAAATCTAAGCCATATTGTGATTTCTTTGGATCTGGCTTAGTCTGTAGGGTGAACTTAACAGTTATGGCTTATCCAATAAACTCTGATTAAATAAACCATGGATAGCACTGGTTGATGTGTGAACCATGTCTGTGCAGCTGGAAAAATTATTGAAAGGTTAACTGTAGGGCCAAAAAGATTATACTGAGATGCCGTACTATTAACCTACTTATTTTTATTTTCCACAAAAACACCAGATAGCATTGACCTTTGCTACTAAAGAATTCAGACAGAGAATTATACCATAAATAAATCTATTCAAGTTAATCATTTTTTGTTATTTTTGGAAATAAGAAGGATGGAAAGACTATTCCTTCAGCCAAGGTCCGAGGACATACATTTCCCACCCATTCTTCTCCCTTCTATGAGTGGTCATACTGGAGTGGAAATACTTGACAGATTTAACAGGTCCCAAATAAATGTTATTTTGGGGAGGTTTAGTGGGCTATCCAGAATCTAATTTAATTAAAAAATGTAGCAAAATATGCCAACTTGTTGGTACTAGGAAATCTCTCTTCCCACTGAGTATAATGTGGCTGCAGGTGTGCCCCATTCAGAACCCTTGTTTGGATGCTATACTACATGCTCTCATACCATCACTCAGGTTCTTCAGCACAAGGTTATACTTACTCTTCTTTTTCATCATGAAATAAAGTGGAGTGTATTAGTTTCTGAGGTAGTCTCCCTTCTAGGCATTGACCAGACTCAAACCTGCTTAGGCTATAATAAAGTTTCTGCATCAGGTGCTTTCACATACAGGCAGGGAACAAAACCTCTCAACACTCTAACCTCTTTACTTCACGAAGAGCCCAAGGCGTTCTCTCACCTGTCCTTACTCCGTATTTCAGAGTGTCTCTGCAGTCCACTAGGATCTGTTCAAGTGACTCTGGATTGTCGGAGAGCTCAAGGTTGAAGCCTTCCATGCCTTCCAGGAGCTGATGAGGGTGATGGAAATCCAGCACCTTGGTGGACCTATCAAAGGTCTTCTTCACATAGGTCAGGAGGATGTCCACCACTTCCAGAAGGAACTGAACGGTCTGCTCTTCACCATTCTTGGCTGGCAGTAAATCTGAACAAAGGAACAATAAATAGCAAATCCTGTTACAGATGGAAAAGAGCTTCCTAGCTCCTCCTATATACTCTATACTCCAGTGATGAAATACTCTTCAAATCAGGGTAAAATTCTAATTCAAGAAGATGATAGGTCCCACAGATGACCTGTTATAATACCCTTCCCTAACAATTTAATCACTTCTTTGTGTCTTTTGCTGAAATCCCCAATATAATATTGAATGGTTTTGGTTTCTCACAGGCCATCACCTCAGGCAAAGAGATGAGCCAGTCAAACCTATGGCAAAAAGTTATGAGGCTTGTTGCTAGTTGTTATACTTAATTACATGTATGCATGCTATTGCTTTAAAAATTAAAAAAAAATGTTTTTAACTGTTGCTTTTGGTACACTCCAAGATAACAGTTTGGTAGGCCAAGCCAGTTCTGACTCTTACTGAATTCCATTCCTGGTCTTAGGTACAGATTTATTTCTTAAGTAAGTTTTTTTGTTCTGCTTTCCCCCAAAGTAACAAAAGATAGCAGATGGAATACTCCTGGATAACCCATCCAGTTATTGCCAGAATAAGCCTGGAAAGCAATTTAGGCTGAAATTGTGGGCATGGTCTATAATCATCCAGTGCACTTTTTGACCACATAAGAATTTGAACCTGAGTAGCTTCAGTCCAGCATTTAATCAATGCTCAGCAGTGGCTCTCCCATACACCCATAAATTAATCTAGAAAAATTATTGTTACTTTAATTACCCAATATTCCTATTCTGAACCACTAAATATGGATTAATTAAACTTCATGCTGCTTAAAGCACACAAGGGGAAATGTGTGGCCCTTTAGATGTTGTTGGATTACATTCTTCGTCATTGGCTATGCTGGCTAGAAATGGTGGATGCTGTAATTCAGAAATATCTAATGAGCTCCTCAGTGCAAATCCCTATTTTCAGGACTCAGTGCTCAAGAACAGGCCTTTTAAAATAGTTATAGATGACATCTCCCATCCTCTCAATAGGGATGATCATTCTTCATTAGTAGTTAGGTTCACACATTGCATTGTGATACAGTATGGTTTGTGGTTTTAATGATTTATCATCAGCCCATCTACATAGACCAGACCAGGAAATCCACTCCACAAGAAGGCTAAAACTACTTTTATTAAGATTGGCTATACAGTAACCGAATCCTGCAAGTCTGATTGTGCTGTACCTCCTCCTCCTCCTTATGCTTTGGTTAATTAAGGAGGTATCTGCCTGAGTCACTTCCAAATTATATCTCACTGTTTTGGACTTAAAAAATGTTTCAGCCCCTTTTGCCTGTCATGGTTCCTACATATCTCCATCAAGGTCCTCTCATTTAGTCTTTATACTTGGCATGCTGTGTGAACCCAATTATTGTGGTTTACAAATCATGGTTTATGGTTGACTATGCTTTATGAACTCTGTCAGTTTTGGCTTTTTAAACAAACCATAGTTTAAAACAATGAGTGGATCCAGTTTGTAAGGGTAAGAATAAAGCAGGGAAGGGGGTACCCACCCTTGTGTTCTCTTGTACACAGAACGCAAGAATGCACTTGACCTAACACTGACTGTCAGTGATAAATTACCTTTGTGAATATGAGGATGCTTATATTGTTTTTGACAGCTGAAAGTGCAAATTATCTGCAAGCGCTAGTAATGAAAGTCAAGGAGCACAGTGAAAAAAATGGGGCTAAGATTAAATATAAAGAAGACCAAACTAACGTCAACAGCAATCAGCCTTAGAATTGACAATGAAGATATGGAAATAATGGATAGGTTCTGCCTTTTAGGATCAATTATCAACTGAAAAGTCAAGAGCCAGTTTGGTGTAGTGGTTAAGGCACTGGGCTAGAAACCGGGAGACCGTGAGTTCTACTCCCACCTTAGGCACAAAGCTAGCTGGGTGACCTTGGGCCAGTCACTCTCTCTCAGCCCTAGGAAGGAGCCAATGGCAAACCACTTCCAAAAATCTTACCAAGAAAACTGCAGGGACTTGTCTAGTCTTGTCTCCAAGAATCGGACGTGATTGAATGGATAAAAAAATAATCAACAGAAAAGAACCAGCAGTCAAGAAATACACTGCAGACCAGCACTTGGTAGAGTAACCATGAAGGCCTTGAAAAAGATATTCAGATGCTGGGATTTATTTATACCTACAAAGATCAGAATCGTGCAGGCAATGGTTTTCTCTGTGACACTCTATGGAAGTGAAAGTTGGACTCTGAAGAAGCAAGATAGAAAGAGTATTGATACTTTTGAACTTTGGCATTGGAGAAGACTCCTGAGAATACCATAGATAGCCAAGAAAACAAACAAATGGAAAAATCAACAAATGACCAGGCTCAAATTATCATACTTTGGACACATTATGTAAATACCTAGCTCTCTGCAGAAATCTATAATGCTGAGAAAGGTGGAAGGAAAGAGAAGAGGACGACCAGCAGCCAGGTGGATGGACTCAATTATAGCCAGAGATGGGTGCATTGTTTGAAGAGCTGAAGAACCAGATTGGGAACAGATTCTCCTGCAGAAAATCTATCTATGTGGTCGCTAAGAGTCAACACCAAGTTGAAGGCACATGATCATCATAAGTTGCCTTCCTTTAACAATTTCATATATGCTCTTAAAGATATATATCCTTACAACTTCCCCCCCTCTTGATAGACTTTTTACTTTATTATCAGGAAAACTTTTAAAACTTGCTCCTTCTTCTGCATCTGTTGTGCATGTGTGAAAGCAAATGCTGCTTAATGAATTGTTGTTTTTGGCAAAATTATTAACAACAGCAACAAAAACCTACAGTAGGGAAAGACAAATAGGTTATTCCCCTTGAAGTAAGGCTCCATGGTTCACTATTTTCCTCACTAAAATGGTAAAGGTTTCCCCCGCACATTTGTGCAGTCGTGTCCAACTCTAGGGGCTGGTGCTCATCTCCGTTTGTTAGCCGAAGAGCCAGCGTTGTCCGAAGACGCTTCCACGGTCACATGGCCAGCATGACTCATGCAGAACGCTGTTACCTACCCACGGAAGTTGTACCTTTTTATCTACTTGCATTTGCATGCTTTCGAATTGCTAGGTTGGCAAGAGCTGGGGCGAGTGCGGGAGCTCACTCCGTCACGTGGGGCTAGGGATTGGAACCTCTGACTTGCGATCTTCCGATCGACAAGCCTGGCGTCTTACCCGCTGAGCCACCACGCCCCTCACTACACTCAACTAAATTTTCCTCACTACACTCAACCAAAAACCGTGTAGAATCCTAGAGCTGGAAGGACCATTTCTGTCACTGAGTCTCTTTGCACACTGCAGGCATCCAAATTAAAACATCCCGGACAGATGCTGGCTAGCCTCTGCTTGAACACATCCAATGCAGAAGAGCCCATCACCTTGCTAGGCAATTGGTTCCACCATCAAATTGTTGTAACCATTAGGAATTTAGGAACATTTGATGCAAAATGGGCCATGAAGCTTGGGCTGCAATGAATCTGTTTGCTTTTGAAGGTGCCAGATCAGGTTTTTCCTAGCTCGGCTATTTCTTTGGCAGGCAAATACTTTGACCATATACCATGTCCCATTTACAACTAACTCATTTTCCAATACAAATTATATTGCATTCTTTCTCCCTCCGTTTAATCCATGTAGTCAATGAAGTTTAACTTCAGATATGATGTAATTTGTTCTCTGCAGAATCCGTATATAATGGCTACAGTCCACCCAACTGACTCCACACAGGAGGAGTCTTGTACGAATTCAGTCTCAGCAATGGAAGCCCAGAGCTCTTCCTAGCACATTGCTTTGAGTTTGCAGTCATTCAGCAGGATCCACCCCCAGATGAATTAAAGCAGATTTCCTCAATCCAGTGCCCTCAAGATGGTCCCCAACCAAGATGTCCCACACACATACATACATACATACATATACAGTATCTCTCTCTCTCTCTCTCTCTCTCTCTCTCTCTCTCTCTCTCTCTCTCTCTCTCTCTCCCTCTCTCTCTCTCTCTCTCTCTCATTTAATCCCTGTTAGGTATATTATATCACCTAGCAAGTGCCAAGTGAGAAATAGATAATCCCTTTCCTCTCCCATCGGCATCTGAAGCGAGCTCCAATGATTTCAGTTTGACTTCCTCTAAGGAAAGAGATATGGCACAGCCTTCCCCATCTAGGTGAGTTGGACTACAATTCACATCATTCTCAGCCAGTGACTGAGGATAATGAGAGTTATAGCACAACACATTGAGAAGGCATATAAGAGGCTGTCCTATAAGCAGCCATATAGCCTAATTCAAGGGTACCCAACCTTTTTGGCACCAGGGACAGGTCGTGGAAGACAATTTTTTCACGGACCGGGGGGGGGGGTTGCAGGCGGGAGCCAATCGCGTGGACCGGGGGCGTGGTTTGCAGGCAAGAGCCAATCGCGTGGACCACCACCGCTCACCTGCTGTGTGGCCCACTTCCTAACAGGCCGCGGCCCACAGGTTGGGGACCCCTGGCCTAATTGGCTAAAACCAAAAAGTTTTGGTTTGCAGCTCTTCTCCATGACTCAGTGAACATGCTCTCCACCACCCATCTGTGAACATTGATTTTGCTCTCCCTGTTGCCAGTCTCGTTTGCCTCAGTTCTAGATTGAAGCCAGAGGTTGGCGTCCTCATTTGCCTTTCAGGGAAGGCTGCCTCCCCTCTCTTTTCCCCACATCTGCAGCTGGTGGGAAAACCATCTGCCAATCCCAGCAGTGCCATTATTGGTGATGGTGCTGATGTCTAGCTAGGGTTTAACTACGGCATCTGTCAGAACTTGTCCCTCCTCAGGTGCCACTTCTCCCAGTCTGGAGATCAGCTGCCAAGGTTGAGAGAGACAGCAGGCAAAGGAAGAGAAGAGATTCTTTACCAACCAGGCCTCTGAGCTGATCCTCAGCTTGAAGATCTAGATGAGTCCAACAGATGACAGCCTGAATAACAGCTGACAGATCTGGGAGAGGGGTTGTGTGAGACATCTTTCTCTCTCGCTTTCACTGCTTCTTCGCAGTGAAACATGTCAGTTTTTGTTTGAGCTCCTTTTGAACATGGGTTTATTTCTCTCCTGGAATACAGTAAATCTGTGTTCAAAAGCAGCTCCCCCCAACAGCCAACAGCCAACATGTGTGCAGGGGGTTGCTTTATCATACAGACCCTCACCTGTCAGCCGGCAGGTGCAATGGGAGTGGGTTGTACTGGGAAGCGGCAGAAAAAGAGCTCTCTCTCCTTCTCTTCCACTTCACTGCACAGGCTGCCACCTACACACAGAATTGGAAATCGGCTTGGCGATGGCAATGATATGGTTTCAAAGAATGACTCCTCTGTTGCCCAGTCCGAATGGCCCCAGGGGATGCTGTGCTTGGACCAGAGAGGAAGGTGGTCCGGAGGTGCTGGGCTGACCTTACCACCTTGGGAGTCACCTGACTTCACCAGGGACAAATGGTTGGTGAGATGTCTCAGGTTGAACCCACTTGTGTAGGCATCCACAGCTAGCCACAACGATGCCAAAATGGTGGGACATGCATTGTGACATCACAGTGCAAGCTCCATCCTTTCTAAGCTGTGTTACAACATTGCACACAAATAAATATGTAAGAAGTGGAGTTGGCGATACATGTTTCATCACTTGCCCTCCTCCCTTCTCCATGGACACCTATGCCCACAGTGTAACCGCAGCTTAATGATTGCTTGGGGGGGGGGAAGAGCCCACTTTAACAAAAGAACAGCTAAGGACAACTTTAAACTGCCCAGGGGGTGGGGACAGGATGAAGGCAACATTGTGGTAGATAAAAGAGATTGCTGGGGCATGTCCCTGCCATAATTAAGAGGAAGTGGGGAACAGCCTTCAGGGATTAGCCTCAGTCATTGCTACTTAGTCTCAGAAAGATTGGAAGTGACACTAGATTTAAAGGAATAGGCTTCTGATGAAGGAGCTCTGTAAAAACCTACTGAATTAAGAAGACCCTCACCAATTGATTTGAATAATAGGGGACTGGATAATCAAAATACTACAGACTTACTCAGGGACCAAACAACCTGATGATTTCCAGCTATTTTGGACTCCAATTCCCCTCAGCCCCAGGCAAGATGGGAAATGACAGACAACGTGGGAGCTGCAGTCCTGAACACCTGGGCTAATTAAAGCCATTGAAAAGTGAGATTTGGGTTAGCAGCAGCTCTTTGGCAGATGAGAATGTAAATGGGGCACTGGACCCTTCAGTGCAGTAGAGACTGTGGGCCGAGGGAAGGCTGCCAGAAGAATGGCTGGTCCAAAACTTAGGATCAACTCTCCACTCCGGCAGAAGACATCCCAGCCAGGGAAGCTCATAAATCAAGCAGAAGAGTGATAAATAACCTGTTGCTTGTCTGATCCTAGCAGCTGCATGTAAATTGAGAAGCAGGGAGAGGGAAGAAGGGGCCTATCACAAAAGTCTAGTTTATCTCCTCCAGATCAAGTGTGTGAGCCTAAAACTAAACATGGCTAAACACTTTGCTTTGTTAAAGAGATTAACAAAAGAGAAATAATAAAAAATAAATAAATAAATAAATAAATAAATAATAAATAAATAAATAAATAAATGAGAAATAAATAAATAAAAATAAGAAGGAAGTTAAGCAGATCACTTGGGGGGGGGGTCAAAAGGTCCCCAAACTTATAATGTGTGTGAGGTTAGAGGAAGCTTGCCAGGAACATTTTTTAAAAGAGAGCCCAGTTGGGTAAAACAGAGCATTCTTCCAGAGTATTCTACCTCACTTCCAACAGTCATAGCCGGAAGCCCATAAAGAAGTGAGCAACTGGTTGTTTTTTTGGGATAGCAGGGACCACAAAATGGGTGGGGTCACAGGATCCCTACAGGCAAGGCTGGGCTTTGGAAGAAATTTGGGGAGCTTTGTTTTGTTTTGAGCTTACACTGCAGGGCTGATTACAATTTCCATGTATTTCCTCCCATAAAATGATGGGAAACTTTGCAGTTTGTTTTCAGGCATTGTGACTGGACTGGGCAAAAAGAGGCTCAGGAGCTGCATGTGGGCCTGGGACCACAAGTTGGCATAGACATTCCTTTTGCACCTGGTATTTAAAGGTATACTACCTCTGTAAATGAAGGTTCCGTTTAGCTATAGTGACTAATCCTCTAGGAGTATTTGTGTAACTTTTTTTTATTTTATTTATTTTCTATCCCGCCTTTATTATTTTTTATAAATAACTCAAGGTGGCGAACATCCCTAATACTCCTTCCTCCTCCTATTTTCCCCACAACAACAACCCTGTGAGGCGAGTTGGGCTGAGAGAGAGTGACTGGCCCAAGGTCACCCAGCCGGCTTTCATGCCTGAGGCGGGACTAGAACTCTCAGTCTCCTGGTTTCCCATTGGCTCCTTCCTAGGGCTGAGAGAGAGAGGGACTGGCCCAAGGTCACCCAGCCGGCTTTCATGCCTGAGGCGGGACTAGAACTCTCAGTCTCCTGGTTTCCCATTGGCTCCTTCCTAGGGCTGAGAGAGAGAGGGACTGGCCCAAGGCCACCCAGCTGGCTTTCATGCCTCAGGCGGGACTAGAACTCACAGACTCCTGGTTTCCAGCCCACTGCCTTAACCACTAGACCATACTGGCTCTTTCCAACCTAAAGCCAATTTATGGCATAGGGTATCAGCTTCCCTTAGTTTCTCCTGGATAACCTTCCAGTGATGCTTCTGAGCTGCATCCACAAGCACCCCCACCCATGATTATCCTGACTATAGATTATTTATTTATTTATTTATTTATTTATTTATTTATTGTTCATATTTCTATCACCGGCCATCTCCCCCACAAAGGGGGACTCTGAGCGGTTTACAGTAAAATCAACAATTAAAACCATTCCAGTATAACATTACAATCCAACAAGCAGTATAAATAGCAATAAATAAATGTAAAATCCACTGACGACTAGATTTCATACTGCCTGTACTAGATTTCATACTCCCTGTAGGGAGGGCTCTATGGTGTCAGCCACCCCCAGGAAGAGCTATTGCCCTTCCCATCCCAAGCAAGGCGACAGAGCCAGGTCTTCAGATTTTTCCGGAAGGCTGGGAGCGAAGGGGCCTGTCTCACCTCCGGGGGGCAGAATATTCCAGAGGGCGGGCGCCACTGCAGAGAAGGCCCGCCTCCTGGACCCCGCCAAATGAAATTCTTTTATGGATGGGTCCATAGCATGCCCTCTGCATGACCAGGTGGGGGCGGGTCGATGTTATGGGGATGAGACGGTCCCTCAGATACCCTGGTCCCATGCCATGTAGGGCTTTAAAGGTGATAACCAACACCTAATGCAGCTCGTGGAGCAGTGGTGTTATATGTGGTGTCACGTGTGCTGATCTTAAAGCACCCAGAACTGCCCGCGCGGCCACATTTTGGACCAGTTGAAGCTTCTGGATACTCTTCAAGGGTAGCCCCATGTAGAGCGCATTGCAATAATCTATATGGGAGATGGTGACGAGGGCATGAGTGACTGATTACCCAACTCCCACCAATGTTCAGGGTTTGCATCACAGGATAGGCATTCGGCTAGCTTGTGGTTTGCGTGCCTAGGGACAGCCCTGGAATGACCCCAGATGCCAGCAGCAGGAGGGAGACGCAGGAGGACGGGAAAGCCACTGCCAGATGCTTGGCACTGGCCAAAGCACTATCCCCGCGGCCCCAGGTCCCCTTCCTAGCAAGGGAAGCATTGACGGGTTGGGGCTTTTGGGAGCAAGGGAAGGGAACCTCGGGATGGGGGAGCAGGATAGAGCGAGTGGATCAGGACTTTACCCCGGGCATAGAGGTTGGAGAAGTCGGTCTCGGTCCTCTGGAAACGGGCTTCCTTCTCGCTGTTCTCGCAAACCAGCAGGTTCCGGGAGCTCTGTCGTTCCTTGAGCGCGCTCACCAGCCGGCTCTTGTCTTCCAGGCTGTTGTTCCTTTGCAGGAAGCCTGCAGGGTTATGACAAGGAGGAAGGGTCAGCGGAGACGCCTCGGTCGCGCTTCCCATGGTCGGCCCAAACCAGCAGCCGCGCCCCTGGAAGGGGCACCTGAGCCGCTCCCTCGCGCGCGCGCGCGCGCTCTGCCCCGCGGGCCTCCCTCTCCCCACTGCCGAGGAGGTAGATGTTGTTGGGGATGAGATTAAATGCTAGGAGAGGATATATTGTTTGGATATTACCCTTCCTTTCTCACCTGAGTGAGATCAGCAGAGTATCATCCCCGGCAGCATAAAAGTTGGAAGCTAAGACAAGATGTATGGGGGGAGAGGAGGAGGAGGAGGAAGGGGAGCTCGAAGAGCCTCGGCTGCAGAAAGGCGATCAGACAGGGGCGGGGGGGGGGGGATCGCCCTCCCCTTCTCGCCCTTGGGTCGGGGCCTATTCATCTTTGGTCACTAAAAGGGAGATTCAGGACGAGGCAGGATGGCATTTCGCCCCACAGAATGAAATGGGGGCTTCCTGGCAGTTTTCGGGGAGGGGCAGCCGTCAGAGCAAACGATTTGGGAAGCCAAGGAAGACGCCTCCTCCAGCCCCTCCCGGGAGGATCCCTAACGCAGCCCGGTTCTGAAGGACGCAGGACGCAACAATATACACAGGGCGGGAAGCTTCCTCCAGATGTTGTTGAACTACAATTCCAGAAGCCCACCCAGCCTGCCAAAAGTGAGGGATATTGGGTTTGTAGTTCAGTAGCATCCGGAGAGCCACCGGTTGCTCATCCCTCTGTCAAAGAAAGTGCAAAGTGTCCCTCTACACATCTGGCGTCTTATGGATGTTTCTTGTGAAGTCAACACCTCTGTGTTTGAGGGACCTAATCCCAAACATCAGGCTACAGCCTCGGTCCCCGAATATATAAGACTACTGCTATTTATACTCTGTCCTATAATAACGACTCATCGTTAAGGCAAGCTGAATACAGTGCCCAGGTTGAAAACACACAGAAAAACACACCGAAAAGATATGCCAACTTCGAGGTAAGGCAGATATTCAAAAAAGGCTTGGGAAAATTAAAATCGAAAAGTATTCTCTTGGCACGCTTGTTTTCTATCCCTGATCGTCCACCTTACCTCGGCGAAGCCCCCGGAGAAAGACAGCTGGAAAAGATCTTATGAGCCGATCAAAGATAGGTGCAGCCTATACCTGAGAACCTCTTCCCAAAGTATCATAGAGTTGAAGAGTTGGAAGGTACCACAAGGCTATGAGTCCAACCCACTGCAGCGGGCAGGAAAACCAATTAAACCCCACACGAGAGTTAGTTGCCCAGCCTCTTCTTAAAACCCCCAACAGATGGAGGTCCCACAACCCCCATATCCAGGCTGTTCCCCTGTTGGACCGAGCCAGGAAGTGTTTTGCCTTGCGCGATTTCCCCGGGACCAGCTCTAGCCATGGAGGTCCGACAGAGGGAAGAGCCAAAGTCGGGCAATGCGTTTATTAGGGCCGCCCGACTACGTCAGTGCTGCGGAGCTCCCAGAAGTCTTTACGCCATCGCTTGACAACACGAACAGAACGTCTGCACACTTTCTGGCGTCACCTCGACCTTTTCTCGCAAGGCCACCGATGGGGTTCATTCATTTTCTTTCGCGAGAATTAGGCGCCCCTTTCCCACAGCGGCGAAAGCAAGCGGGACCAACTAGTCAGCCTCTCAACGGTCTTCATATCCTTTTTAAAAAGAGGTTGGTGATACGGGGAGCCCCCCAGCGGTTAATCGGAGGACCGAGATTCGGGTTTCCTTCTGAGTAAAGCCATCTACCGCCTTGCTGAGACGGACGTTTTCCCCAGAGGAGGGCATTTATTAGCATGGGGAGGCTCCTGGGACCCAACTTGAGAGAGGGAGGAAGGAAGAAAAGGGAAAGTGACGGCGTCGGGCTCTTTAGTCACTCTTTGGAAATTAATTCGCTAACCATTCGTAGGGCTTTAATCCTACGCAATTTTTTTTTCTTTTGGTTGTGCCTGGACTAATCCCTGCAGTTTTCTTGGCAAGGTTTTTCAGAAGTGGTTTGCCATTGCCTCCTTCCCAGGGCTGAGAGAGAGGGACTGGCCCAAGGTCACCCAGATGGCTTCATGCCTAAGGCGGGACTAGAACTCAGGTCTCCTGGATTCTAGCCTGGTGCCTTAACCACTACATCAAACTGGCCCTCGCATTCTTACCCAGGAGTAAATCTCGTTGATTTCAGCTGGTTTCAACAGCAATATATCTGTCTCCGCAAAAGTCCCACTGAGTTGAATAGGCCTGAGTTCTCCATCCTAAAACGACAGCCATAGCAATGGGTTACAGGAGGGGTGGGCAACTTTAAGCCCTCCCCGTCCCATCCCGGAAAATCAGTGGTGGTAGTTTTAAGGAAGGACATGCGCAAAATCAGTTGCTTCGATGTTGAACTGTGCACAAAGCATCCCACAGACGCAACCAAGGAGCTCCCGAAGAGAGAAGTCTCTGCTTTTCTTGGGATAAGTTCGACTCTCCTTCTCCAACCTGGCGCCCCTCGGGTGTGTAGGGTCTTCAAAGCCACAAGTCCTAGCCAGCGGGGTCTTCGCTAGGAACTGCAATGCCCACACAGCCGTGAAAGGCTGATTTAGAAGGTTTGGAAAAGAGATTTGCTAGACAGGATGTCTCTCTTTAGTTACTACGGAAGACGTTGACAACAACAACAACAACAACAACAACAACAACAACTTGGAAGATACTTTAAAGCATTTGAAATTGCGGGGGTTGGGGACGGAGTCTTTGAAATGCGAAATTAAGCCAGGTCCTGGAGATGGAGTTATCTCCGACCGGGATGCGAAGAAATTGGCCGAAGTAATCTGGGAGAAATGGGGGCGGGAGGGGCATCCATTAGCTCAGCGCAGTCCTCGGAAGCAACTCGCGGCTGAAGTCGGTGTGGGGGCGGTGGGGCTTTGCTCGATGCAGACGAGGCCGCTTGGGCACCACGTGGCCGGCCCCTCCGGTCCTGCCCTTGACTAGCCTCGCGGCGGGTGGGGCGCGGGAAATAGACGCCGAGGTCTCGGCTTCGGGGGAAACGAAAGGGCTGCGAGTAGCCTTGGCAAGGCACGCCTCCCTTCGGCCTCTTCGGCTGCGAGCCCCAGCCGGGAGAGCTGCCTGGGACCCTTTCCCCGGGCCCACGTAGCGCCGGTGCCCGGATGCATCCAAGGGAGAGGGAGACGCACCTGCCTCGCTCCCTTTCTCACCGCGAAACTTTCGTTGGGGAAGCGAAGGGAAGGAGAGGCGCCGTCCCTAGAAGACGCGACCAAGTCGGCGCCAGGCTCGGCTGCCCGCGGAAGCGCACCTCCTCTTCCGAATCCGGCTGCCCCCCCCCCCCCCCCGTGATGATGCTAGGAAGGTCGTGGTTTTTCTACCGGCTGGGAGAGCTGTGCTGGCAGCATTTTGTCCATTATCCAGTTTTTTTTGGAAAATAGGTCCAGGTTAAAAAATCACTTTGAGCAAAATGCTCAGGAGCTCCGGGAGCTTTGCTTACTTGAAACACCGGCCTGTCCTCAAGGTACTAAGGACACCTAGTTCGGTTCTTGCCTATTTGAGTGAATCTCTGCCACCGTTCAAACAACGTTTTTGCTCCAGAACAACTTGTGAGGCGGGCCAGGTTGGAAGACAGTCGCCAAGTTTCTCAGTCACTGACTGGTCCCAAGTCCCCCAGTTACATTTCATGGTTGATGAAGCCTGAGGTTCCTCAGTCTTTGGTGGGTGAACCTGAGGCAAAACAGGCCGAATTGTCCCAACTGTGGGGTTCAGTCATGCCAGGCTATAATTTTATAGACTGGCTTTAGCATGCCTCAATATGGGAAGCCAGCCAACTACAGTTTATTCATGAACCACCGTGGAAGAAAAGCCAGTGAGGTTTAGCGGTTAAGGTGCTGAGATGAAGTGAAGTGAAGTGAGAGCACCCTGTATGCCATCTTGAACTTCTAAATAAAAGGTAGAATATCAATCCTACCCAATAAAATCAAAAGTTGGATTAGTGTAATGTGTGAAATCAGTCAGTGGCTGAGCTCAGACTGTAAGTTTGATGAAAATTAAGTTTGCTTGCTTGGAGTTTAGTGTGCTCTCTGAACGTAGCCAGCTCTGACTTGTTCAGTAAAACATGGTTAAGAAACTTTGGTTTAGCATGTTAACACAGCCACTGAATAAGGAGGCTGAACTGGAGCTTTTCCATTTTATTATTGCACTAAGCACTAAACACAAAGTTTAGCTTATTACTTCCTAAAAGAAGCACAATCGCAGACACTGTTGTTCAGAATATCAACCCACAGCCACCTGCGATTGAAATTCAACCAAACAGGTGTGTCTGTATGCCAGGCCAGAGACTATCCTGTTCTGAGATCAGAACAGACCTTCATTAGATGTGAAAGAAAAGCTAAGCAGGTCTCTTGAAGCAAAATCTCCACAAAGGATGTTAGAAGAGGATATGAATTGAACAATAATTAAACTTTTAAACTTGTTTAAAGGATCAACGTATGAGTCTGGCTGTTGCCAACCTGCTATTCTCCAGGTCTCTGGGGCTTTGGCCAAGGAGGCCTGTGGTCATGGCTACTGGGAGAAACAGCACACAGTCCAGTCCAGAGTTAAGCAGGTCTGCACTGAACCTTAGAAAGCAAGTCACCTTCACTCTTGCTGGCTCCCCCGCATCGGCAAACCAGCACCGGGCAGCACAAGGCTAACCTTGCCTGGGCTCAGAAGTTAAGCAAGCTGGGCCTGGTTATGACTTGGATGGGAGACCACTAGGAAAGCCCAGACCTGTAGACAAGACATGGATATCAAAAACATCCCAGAAGGCAGCCGTGGGAAACCACTTCAGCACTGTGGCCAAGAAAACTATAGGGATGTGTCCATGGGATTGAGCTTGACTTGAGAGAGATTTTATCTTTTTTTTAATCTTCTAGGAATGTTCGATGTGCAAGTGACCAAAGTCTGAGGCTACTTAGTTTGGGTTTTCTACCTTGCTTGGCCAGACTAATTGATAACCATCACTAAACTATCTGGTAATTATTTCCTTTCTTCAGTGCATCCAGAAACTAGATAAACACAGATTTTAAAAGAAGAGTTAATTAAAGCAAACCTAGTGATTTTACCTGCAGCCAATTAGAGCTGCCCTCTATTCCTTGCTTAAAGGCGAACCTAGTTATTCTTGTTCTAAACACTAAACCAGGCTTCTATGAAGATAATGTATCAGAAAATCTTCAGCTAATACATTAACCAAGTGGTTGCATCTTCATGAGGTTAAGGTAATAAATACAGATTAGGCAATTACTTTACAATAGATTGTCTATCCCTTCCCTCTCCTGGAGGGTAATGAGATTTGATTTGTCTCTGTAAAGCATTTTTTTAAAAAGGGAAACCAATTTTATTCAAGGCAGGTTTTAAAGGCCTTGGGGCCAAGAGGGGAATCGTATTAACTATTGAGAAGCATATTGATAAAATGGCAACTGCTCTCTATGTATAAATTGAGGGGGGAAGGGAGAAATTCTGTGTGTATAACTCACTCATTTTAGATTAAAAGATTGAACTTTATAAATTAAAAAGAGGGAGAAAACTGTCCAGGGTTGAAAAGGAGGTTTTCAATGTGGAATACAAGACCAGGATCCATCTGCATTATAGGATGGGATTGCTGAGAAGACTGGAGCAGGATACAGGAAAGGAAGCAGGATTCCTGGCTCCAGTATGATGGTATACAGATCCCTTCACTTTGAGACATTCTGGGGCACTCTTCAAGACCCTTATCTTCAAACTGTGATCCTTTATACACTTACTAAAAAGTAAGTCTTCTTAAAGTCAATGGAATGAATTTCTGAGTGACCATCCTCAAACCATATTTGGACAATATTTTTATTAGGTCAGCTGGTTTACAAAAGAATTGCAAGCTTTTAAGATTCCAAGATCTCTTGGGAAAAAAGCGAGAAGAGAGGGTAGTAATATCAAGGTTGCATCTGAACCAAGTTAGAATCTTAGATGGATTGCTGGGAGAATCTGCAAATAAGTAATTGGGGGTCTCTTGGATTGTAAAGGTAAAGGTTCCCCCCGCACATTTGTGCAGTCGTGTCCGACCCTAGGGGCCGGTGCTCATCTCTGTTTGTTAGCCGAAGAGCCAGCATTGTCCGAAGAGCCAGCATTGTCCGAAGATGCTTCCGCGGTCATGTGGCTGGCATGACACGCATGGAATGCTGCTACCATCCCACCGAAGTGGTACCTATTCATCTACTGGCATTTGCATGCTTTCAAATTGCTAGGTTGGCAAGAGCTGGGGTGAGTGCGGGAGCTCACTCCGCATGCAGGGCTAGGGATTCGAACCTCCGAACTTGCGATCTTCCAATTGACAAGCCTGGCGTCTTACCCACTGAGCCACCACGCCCCACTCTTGGATGGCTTCACAGAAAATGCTAAGTCCAAAACCCAGATTTTTAAAATACAATTGTTGCGTTCATGTGTGTTATATCAGAACAAACAAACAGACCATATATGGCTTAAATGATTCACCGAAAATGTTAGGTATAGATAGTGGCTGGATTCCTAAAACACGCTAAACCATAAACTACTCAGTCCTATTTTCACTTAGTCTAGAGCATAGCTTTCCAAACTGTGTCGTGACACTTTAGTGTGTCGTAACACACAGTTTAGAGTGTCGCAAAGCGGTGGTGCGGGGGCGCGTGCGGGGGCACGGGGGCGCGCGCGGGGGCAGCAGTGTGTATGGCGGCAGCAGCGACAATGGCAGCGGTGTGCCATCAGCGCTTCCGCATTTTAGTGAGGCCGCTGCCGCCCCCGCGCGCCCCCCGCGCGCCCCCCGCGCCACTGCCGTGCACGCGCACGTCCCCCCCGCACTGCTGCCGCTGCTGCCATTGGTGTGTCACCAATGGCGGCACTTTGGAAAGCACTGGTCTAGAGTATTATGCAAATCTAATTATAATGTATACAGTTTTCTGCTGTTTTCCTTATTAATAATCTAGAACACTCATTCTGTGCCTTACTTTGGGGCTAGGATTTTACCAAAGATCAATCACTCAGCAGGGGTAATGCCAAGACTCATCAGTTCTGAATACTGTATATCAAAAACATAGAATTTCTGAGCAGATGCAAAATATTTTCACTTCACCACCGCTATATAATCATAGAATATTCCAAATGCCAATGATACAACTTTAGAACAAAAGCCTTGATTTCTAATCAAGCTTCTGACAGATTAGGTCAGGCCCTCTCATTTTAGAAATTAAGCCTCCATTTTGAGGAACCTGATAAGAGAACTTCTTTCTACCATGATCCCAAACATATTTGCTTGTTCAATTTCTTTTTCTAAATAGGTTTGAGTTTACGTTGCATCATTTCACCTTGATTTATTGCAGCAGACCTGAGGCCAATCACATTCTACAGCGAACTTAAAATGAAAATGCCACGTGTTACAAAAGCTCAGGGAACTAGAAGCCTGAATGTCCTTTTCTTTGAAAAGTTGTATAGAATTTTGGGATGTTCTCTAAAGCCTCATTGGATAAAGCCTATGTTACCTAAGGGAGAGCATAGCCAATTAGGAAAGCTATGCAAATGATCTACACTTGATTACTTTCTAATTGGCCAGACATGGATTTTAAAAAATCAGTCCAGTTCATTTGTTGACTACAAATCAAGCAATCATTTCTTGACTTCTGGCTCCTCGGATAGAGATATAAATGCAAAAATAAAATAAAATAAAATAAAAATAAAATAAAATATAAAATATAAAATAAAATAAAATAAAATAAAATAAAATGGAAACGTGCAACATTTATTTGGCTATGTTAATAATTATGCTTGGGGAATGAGCACCAGAGGCATTGGAGCATAAATTACAAGTCAACTCTGATTCATCTCAAACAAAAAGAGCCTTTCCTAGTCACTGACACATTTGAACAGAAATCAAAATGGACATTATTTTTCTTGGTGTGAAAAAAAATGCCTAGCAGGGAGATTGGTTCTCTGTCTTTCTGGGAAGAACAAAGAAGGGCCGAACAGAAAGCTGAAGTATCTGAACCCAATTCAAAAAGAACCAGAGTTGTGGATTGTGTGTTATAATACTGTTCACATCAAAAAGGAACATTAAACAGTTATGCTACATCATGCTGATAATTACCTGCTCTCTCCTAGTTTCTAACCGAGGTGATATTTAATCACTCAAGGGAAACTAGCCAGTCAGTACAAATTTAAACCTTCTTAATTCAGGTTATTTGTATTTTGAATACCCCCCTTTTTATATTACTTTAAACAGTCCCAAAGATATCTAATACGAGATTTGTTTTTAAGGGGGAGAATAGCTTTGATTAAGTTTGATTATGATGTTTCAGGTGATTTAAACCTCCACTGAACCACAGAGCTCACCGTCTCTGTTTGCTGTTACCCAGCAAAAATACTGCTTGGTCTACTGCGGATGATATATGAGAGAGGAAATAATTTGCTTGCCCCTTATTTGGAGGAAACAGCATAATTGCTAACTATGCTTTCTTTATGCATATATTTAATATATCAGTAAATCCAGCGTATCCATTTCCTCCATAAAAATTCAGATAGGCTTGACAGTCTTTAGATATTCAGTTTGTTCAGAAAAGAAAACTGGATTATTCACAGCAACGTTTACTTCCAGCAGAATGTGCTCATACTTGGATGGAACCAGCTCAATTCTATCCCTCGCTACTCAGAAGGCGTCCCGCTGAATTCAATCCCAGCTCAGCGAACAAGTTTGCATCCAAAGTGCCTTGCAGCCTCGCATCCCTCAGGGGGCCTATATTGCTTAGGTCCGAGACCTAGAAGGCTGAAATCCACTGAAAATCCACTGAGATCAAGCGGACTTGCAGGGCTAGAATTCCCACTGCCGTTTTCCAGACGTCTCTCTCTCTCTCGTTTCCTGAGTCGTGCTGTAGAACAATAATCTGCCAAGCTTCTAGTTCTCAAGACAGATACTATTTATATAATATATATCTCGGTCGGAAAATACCCTGAAAACATAGATAGCCCCAAAGCTGAAAAAGCAAGGCTAATATTCCGGTTAAGTAAGTTCGTTATAGATTTCTTCCTATATTAGCTTTAAACCGGATCAAGTTCAGAGATAGAAAAAATGTCGGCCAATCATTGCAGTAAATAAATCAACAAAATAAATAGATAAACACGCTAAGCACTGACGCGAGCCAGTTTGGGGTAGTGGTGAAGGCACCAGGCTAGAAACCGGGAGACCGGGAATTCTAGTCCAGCCTGAGGCACGAAGGTTGACCTTGGGCCAGTCTCTCTCTCTCAGCCCTAGGAAGCAGGCAAGGGCAAACCACTTCCGAAATCTTGCCAAGAAAACTACAGGGACTGGTCCAGGCAATCTCCGAGAACCGGACACTATTGAACGAATAAAAAAAAAAAAGCACTGACGCAGGTTTCTGAACAGGATAGCACCTATCTTTCCCCCTCCTTCCAAACAGGAAAAGAAAGGGAACAAAAGAAAACGGGGCTGAATGTTTCTTGAACTAAAACAGTCTTGGTTCCTCCCTGCGGTATTTTTGTATCCTGGCCTGCGTTTCTTTCAGAATTGCCTTTACCGACGTAATCCACTTCTAGCCACCTTCAGAACTGGGGCGTGGTTTTGGCAAAGCTGAAGACCAAGACTGCAGCCCCCGGACGTCAACGCCTTTCCTCGTGAAAGCAGCCCGGCCCTCTGCTTGCCTCGAGACGCCGCCCCCGTCGTCCTGCTGGGGGGCTCTCAGGCCCACCAATGGGCTGGAAAGGCGCGCTCCTTCGGTTCTGACCGGAGAGATTTGGGAGGGGGGCCAACAGGAGCCAACCCACTTAAAAATCATCCACCCCCGCATCTAAGCTGCCTGAGGTTTGGGTGGCCTTGGTGGGCACCTTCCAGCGCCCCTTTCCAAAGCCCTGAGGAATCCACCATCTTCTGCGCGGGTTGGCGTCGCCTTCCGCTCTTGCTCCCGCAAGCAATTCCAGTCACGAGTTACCGGGGGGGGGGGGGGGCGTCCATAGATCTGGTGGTGAAACAGGAGCGGGCGCCCTTGTTTAATCTTTAAAACCCGGTTTTCGTTGTGGTGAGAACTCGCCAAACATTTTCTGCCGGGGAGGGACGCCCAGCTTTTCCGCAGCAAGAGGCCTCGCTCCGAGAGCCCGCTGTGGCACCTTCAAGGAGAGTCCCCCAGATCGCTCCCGAGAGGCGTCGCCCGCATGTGGCTGGAAGGGCATTCCTCCTTCATCCCTCAGACGATTCGGACACCCGGCTGTTGAGACGGGTCTAATCCGGATGGAAAGAAGCCCTTGGTGCCGCCGCCGCCGCCTCGACGGCGGTGGCATTCCTTCGTCCAGTTTACCCTCTTCCTCACGCGCCAGCGTGAGCCAACCTTCTTTGTCCCGGAGAAGGGGCTGCTCCTTTTAGGAACCCTCGTAGTGTAGCACCCCGGATCAGTGGGGACAGTGGCGCCTCGCCTCGCTGCATCTCTTCGGCCGAGATGGATTAAAATATGGGAGGATGGCAGGGGGTGGGGGAGCCTCTAGCACCCTCCAGCCATTGAAGGGACTGGCAGGAAAACGGCCCATCAAGTCTACCCAGGGCTATTTGTGACAGACAAAGAGGCTGAACTGCACCAAGGCCACGCCGGTCGGTGGCTCCCGGTTCCAAATCCGCTCCGTGGGTTTCTTCGCCCTCTTTCTAGCCTACCGAACTAATTCGGAGTGGGACCTTGGTGGCTGTGCCCGCGCTTAGTAGTCTTAAACCTCTTGGTTTTCCAAGAAACAAATACAACGGCCCTTTCAGTTCCAAACTAGCAGGCAAATTTATGTAAGTATCCGGATGAGAACCCGTGCCTAGTTAGTGAGACTGGCCCCACAGAATGCAGCAAGGCTTAATTCTGAGCAGATGCCGGGAGGCTCAGGCGATTACTTTACATTTTTAAATGAAGAAAACGGGTCGCTCCCGCTGGCCCCCGCTCCTTTGCGCTGGCAGGAAGAAGGCGTTAGAGCGAGTCCTAGGCAGAGGCAGAGACCTTGTAACCCTCCCCGGAATCTCCTGCTGTAGCGGGTGCAATCTGACGGTTTCCATGTATTCCGCTCCCCTTCCCGCCTTCCTTCCGGGCGGCCGGAACGCCGCGTGGCTGCCAGCCCCTATCTCCAGGCGCAGCAGCCTGACGAACGGCTCTTTAATCAGTCCCTCGTTAATCTTCCTCCCTCAGGAGTTCTGTATTTTCTGGGCCGATAAGGCTGAAAACATTTCAGACAGTGCGCTGCGCCAGAGCAGCCTGCTTTCCCCGGCCCTTCCAGCCCCCTCCGCCTCTGCCACACTCCCCTTTCCCGCCTTACGGGTGGCCATCGGAGGCTTCCTTGTGGGGACCGGACCTTGTGAGTTGCGATGAATAACAAGGAGCGGGGCCGGGAATGTCTCCTCGAAAAACCCACTCCTGTAAACCCAAACCAGCGGGGCAGCGTACTCGCACACCTCAGACGTGCACACACCCCTTTCTCCCTACAACCTAGTTGCACACACGTCTCTTCCAGCCCTTCTCTCTACCTCGACACGCTTCTCATCTCTGCAGCACATAAGCACCCCCCCCCCCAGCATCCCTGACCTCCTTGCCACCCAGGCAAACCTCCCCTCGCGACCGGCGCAACGTCTCCCCTCCCTGAAAGCGCCGTTGTTTTGCCCATTTGCACCACCGGCAAGATAATCACCCTCGGATCGATACTGAAAATAGCCAACCAGGCCCTTCGGCCGCCCGCGGAGCTGCCCGTCGTGTCCACATTTTTGCTCGCTTTGAACAGTAGGTGGCGCAAGACTCTACATCACAGCACCCGATTCCGACCGCGGAGGAAAAGCAAATGGGATTCTCCCTCCTACCCCTCCCCTCGCTTCTCTTCTAAAAGGAAGGTGAGTCTAGCTGGCGGCTGCCTTGTTAAACTTCTCCGTGGGAGGAGGGAGGAGGAGCACCTCCTGGCAGTTTCATTCCGCCTCTGCCTTATCTCAAGATAAAAGAGGTAGCCTACTTTCTTTGCCAGCCAACCTAGTCCCTTCAGTCCTTCCGGAAAAAAGCTTGTTTTCATGAAAGATAACACCTTCGCGAGCGATTATAGACTCAAGATAATGCATAAGGGAGGAAGCGGTGTGTCTAGTTGTGTGTGCCTGTGTAAGAGACAGACGGGTGAGAGAAGTGTGAACTTCCTTCCCCCCCCCTTTTTTTTCCCACTTACCGCATATCTTGAGCCCGATTTTCTTCGTGCAGCCATGAGCCACACCACACCAGGTATCGTAGGCTAAAGGGAACAGAGACAAAAGATTGACCTCTTACAGAAACGAATGGATACCTCACATCCTACGTTGCAATCCCTACCTGTCAGGATAGCAGACCTGTCACAAAACCAACACATAAGCTGAATATTTAGTAAAGCTCCACTAGTTGATCTACTAGGTGTGAAAAAACAGTCTCGCGGCTCAAGCTGGAAGTATTGTTTGCTTTTTTTCCGGTGGAGTACCGACGTAGTGGATACCAATGGCTTTGGCATACGAGTCTAATCTATCTCTGCCTCTGCCTCCCCGCCCACCGCGAATTATCAAGACTTTAATCATCCATAAATGGAGCACCAATAGCTTTTCATATGATGTCTACCATGGTAGAGATGGGCGGGGATAAATCCAATAAATGAATGAATGAATGAATGAATGAATGAATTAATGTATGTATTTATGTATGTTCCGGGACTAAGGCTATGTGAGGCACCAGAGCTTGGTGGGAATTGTGTGGGAGAGCAGCTGTTTTGCTTTGTATTTTCTAGTTTATTTCTTTCATAACAACGCTTTAAGCTCCTCCAGACCACCAGACGACTAAGAATGCTCCAGTTATAGCTGTGTGTGCTCATGAAAAAGAATACCAGGCAGGGGAGGGGAGGGGAGGGGAGGGGAGGGGGGGGTGTCAACTTTTTTGTCTGAATCTCTCTACACAGGCATTGTTTTTCCACTTACTTCAGTTCTCCAGTTCAGTGTAACTGGGAAGTTTGCAAAAGCTGGTCCAAAGAAATTGTTCGACCTGTTCTCACAACAGGTCCAAGCATGACTAAAATGTTTGTTCTATAATTGCAGCATCCTCACAGCAGAAAAAAGCTATGTGTTTTCAGCAGTTCTCTATTACAGCCCTTCACTCATTCCTCAAATCCCGAATTTGTCTTATGGCAAGATCAGAGAGATTGTATCCTTTTCTTTCCAGAGAGCCTTGAGAGCAATACTGGAATCATGACGGAGGGGGCGGTGATGGGAGGCTGGATTGACAGACGTGTGTGTGGACAAGAGGGAGTCTGGTGACTTGAAGGCTCAATGGCAAAATAGGTCCTATCAGGAAGAAACAGGCAGCTGGGAGAGATCCGATCTCCTAATAATTTACTGGCAGGCTTCCATGAAAGTGGCAGCTTAAAATAAACTAGCATGAAATGGGGTCATGGAAGAGTTCAAGAATTAATTGGGTGAACAATAGTATTTGACTAGATGATCAGACTTGCATGACTAGGTTGCAGCCGACTGACGAGTCAGGGTGGCACATTAAAAGGCCTCTCACGTCCGCTTGGTCCCCCTTTTCGAGACACCTCCTTTCATCCTGCCCGCCCTCTTCGCCCCCTTCCACCGCCCTTCTTCCTCTGCCCCTCTCCAGGCGGTTGAAGCGCGTTGCGCTGTCCACTCCCGGAGGTGCTGAAAGCTAGGGAGGAGGTGATCACCTTCAATCAGCCCACTTCCTTGTTCTTTTTTAAGGCAACCGCGACTTTGTCAGGGATGGGCCACACACGATCAGCAAGTGTAGCTTTTCCAGTAGAAAAATTAAGACTTTTTCTACCAGGAATGGATGCCTCCTCCTGCAGAACCTTCCAATTTTCAGTACTTCGCAGGGTGCAGATATGGGTCAGGGATAAGAAATGAAGGAAAGATGACAAGAGAATGACAAACAAACAAATGACCAAACTGGATTAAAGAAAGGAATATGCGAAGGACCGGCAACTGGCATAAGAAAAGAAAGAGCACTGATGCCTTGGAAACTCCGTTGGACCAAGAGAGTGTCCAATAAATTAAGAAAAATATGAAAAGGCTCTTTAATAACAAGGCTACAGTCCCCACTAAACTCCGCGAGATATTACTTCCACTTAAACCCATTTGGCAGAGGGCTTTCAGATGAGTATTTGTGTGATATGGACCACAAACCAGGATCCTAAAAGGAGAAGGGTGGTGTGAAGGCAGATCAGATGGGACAGTACTATTTTATTACACCACTTAAGATTTGAAGAGAGGCCCAGATAAGTCTTAGGTGACATTGGGAAGTCTTCCCCAAATAAATTTGAGGCAAGACCCGTTTAAAACATCACTGCAAAGTCCTCAGGGAAGAATTCTGAATACTTTTGACATTTGTAGCTCAATCATAACCTACCTTGGTCTTGAAGGACTTCACACATTTTAATTTGAGAGTAGTTACCAAATGACACTAGTGGCTCATATTTCCATGTAAGTCTGATAGGTCCCACAATCTCAAAACAGCATTTAAGAAGATGGGAACAGCCCAAGGACCAAGAGGCTACCTCTCCTTATTGCTTCTTGGGAAACGGACAGAAAGAGGCGGGGCTCTGAGGTGAAGGTCCTCAGCTTTGGCTCCACCCACCCTCTGCCTTCAGTCCCCGCTTTTGCTTTCAAGGCCGAGAAGCCTTTCCTGTTCTTTGGATCGCCTATAGGGGCAGCACTGGATGGGCAAAGAAAAAGACCCGCCTGTTGCAGCCTTCTCCAACCTGGTGCCCGCCAGATGCATTGGACTGCAACACCAGGATTCCCAGGCTGGGCACTGAACTTTAAAACATCGAGGAAGCACCACCTTTGGGCAGGCTAACCTAGACAACTGACGGCTTGTGAAAAAAGTGTGGCTGGAAGAGTGAGGTCTTCTCCTGAAAACTGGAGAGAGGATGGAGAAATAGAGAGGGAAAAAGAAGGGTGAGGGGAAAAAGCCAGGCCGAAGGGAACGGGAAGCAGGAAAAAACCAAAACCCGAACCGGACAGCTGGGGGATACAACAGAGACGACAGTGAACCACGATAGGCAAACGAGGATTGCTGGCGAAGAGAGCTGTGAATGGGTGAAAGGAACGTCAAGGACCACAGAGAGTAAGCAGGCAACGAGGGAGGTTGCCTCAGGTAAGAGAGGAGACTGGAGTGGCCGAGAAGGACACCGAGAGGGCGAAGTGTGTGTGTGGGGGGGGGGGGAGCCAAAGGGAAGCGAGCGCAGAAGAATGGCAGGTGGCGAAAACAGCTCTGACAGGACTTTAAAACAGCCTCGCTCCCCGCCCGAGGCAGCGAGGCAGGCGAGCGCGTCAAGGAGAGGAGGGCAAAAAATAATCGCCCCCTCCCGCTCCCACACACGCGCAGCTTCTCCACGCGCCCCCCCCCCCCGCCCGGACCTCGGAGGCAGGAGAGGGAGCGCCCGCGAGCCGTCGGGAAACAATAGGAAATGGCCGCGGGAGCGCGGGAAGGAATCGCGCGCCCGGCGCAATTGCCAGCCGGGGCGCCTGACAAGAGGGCACATTCCTTTAAATGGCGGGAAGGCGGCGGAGAGTCTTACCGAGGGGAACTCACGAGCACACCTCTCTTCTTCCTTTTGTTAAGCCCAGAAAGAGAGAGAGCCAAGGGGGCTCTGGAAAGCAACGCACCATATGAGCAAGCCATCCCTAACTCAGTGTGTCTTGAGGCCACTCTGGGAGCTGGGCAGCATTACAGCCGGGGGAGAAAAGACGGAAAAGGCTTGTACACCATAAAGGAACGATTTTTGCTTGATTTCCCCCCATCGCCACCCCACCCTACCCCCACCCTTTCCTCGCAGTTGCCGGCTATTCACAGCGATGTCTGGGCGTTCATGCTTCATAACCCCGGGAGCCCTTCCAGGGCAAATGCCATTCCCTGCTCGGCGGGGCTCGCCGGGCTTCGATTTCTTCCCTTTCTAGCACCCTCCCTTCCCTCGCTTTGTCTCTGGCGATTATGTCAACCAGCCTGATATTCCACCTCGGTTTCTTCTGCGGGAACTGGAACTCCTGCCTGCCTGCCTGCCTGCCTGCCTGCCACCTGCAGCACCACCCGCTTCCCACGGGCACCTCCCGACCTCCCCGCCAATTCGGGGCAGCGAGCTCTTCCGCGGGGCTGCCCTGACCTGCATCTCCGGGCGCCCTCAGGAAGGGCTGCTGAAGCGGAAGAAACGGCAAGGGACGCCTTGGGACCGGAGGCGCCCACAAAGGGCCAAGAGCTTTTGCAGAACCCCCCGCCCTTTCCTCTCTAGCATCAAGTCAATGGCGGGGTGGGGGTGGGGTTGCTGAGACCAGAGGTTCCACCTTCCCCTCGCCTTTCGTTAGGAACAGCATCAGGTTTCTTTGTTTTCAAGCAGAAAGAAATCTACGCACTACCACCCGCCCACCCCAGCCCGTTTTTGGCACCCTCTCGGTTTGAGCGGAGGGAGAGGAGGGGGATCCAAGAAGGCTTCCATGTTGGTCTTTTTGGGGAGCGGGGTTGTGCGTCTCGGCTGTTTTCCTTGAAGCCCCAGCTTTAAAGGAGGACGCATGCACGGCCGAGGTTTGCAAAACGAAAACCCGAGACCTACTTGTGGGTCGTAAATTAGTCGGATTGGGATCTTGAGCGGTGTTGGAGGAGGAGGGATCCGAGGTGGCCATGAGGTTGAGAGGCACAGCCCTTGGGTCCCAGGGCTCTTCCTTCGGTCTTTCTCCGAGTCCCGCAAAAAGGACGGGCTGCAAGGGAAGAGAAAGGCGGGTTTAGAAACCTGTTCCTCGGAGGAGCCTGGGTCGTTGTCTCCCTCTCCCCCTTTCTTCGGGGGGCGGGGGGCGATCAAGAAGTGAGTCTGCAGCCAACGATAAGCAATTAAACTCCTCGGGAAGTCGCTGTTGTCGGAGGGGTGGGGATGGTGCGCCTGGCTGTGCATGTGTGTCTGTGTGCAGAGAGAAGCCTGCACAAAAGGAAGGTGTGGATACACACCTCCAGCAGGAAGAGGAGTCCTTATTCCCACTAAAACCTTCCCGAAGACCGGCGACGACCGCGCTGATCGTGCTCTCAGACAAAGCGATTTGGAGGGAGAAATGGCTGGAGGTGACGACACCTAGTTGGATTTTAGAAGACAGCGCCGGCTGCTAAGCGCGGCGAGGGGGAAGCTGTCTGGACAGGGCTCAGGAGCTGAAAAAGCCATCCCTTTGGCTCCTGGCAGGGATGGGAAATAACTGGCGTGTCGCCGGCGCTGGAAGAGAAGGATGGATTCAGCTGACCGGAACGTCTAGGGCAGCTCTATTAGCGGCCGATGAGGAGGGTAATTATGATTCACGCCAAATGGGAAACCAACTTCCAGTAAGCATGCTCAGAACCCACGCACGCACACACACACGCACACGCACACACACACGCAAGCGGATTGTGATAGTCGGAAAGACCTACACTCTTAGGCACGCGATTTTTGCGGCAACGAGACGTCCTTCCTTCCAATCTTATTCCGTTTCAGATGAGATAATATAGAAAGCATTATCATTTGCTTAGTTGTGGAAAAGCAATGCGGAGAAAACAAACCGCTAAATCTACATATTCGGCCGGCACAGCAATTTGCAATTGCGAACACCCACAAAGGCATTGGGGAGGCAAATAAAGGTGCGCCACAGAGCGGGCATAACTACCCGCCCTTCGAGATCAACGCCCTTAAAATGGGCAAAATTTGGATTTGTAATTTCACAAATAAAATCCGATGTTCTGTTGAAGAGAGCTGCTCGGTCTTTCTGGTCTAGCTTTCCATTTTGCTCCGCGAAGATTTTTTTCATTCGATCTCCGGGTTCCAAGGTCCCTGGATGGAACAAGCGGATCAACCCATCTTTCTCCTTTTCTTCCTAAGGACGCCGCCACCAGCCACCACCACATTAGTAAGGAAAAATCCAAGCTGGCAGCAAATGCGCGAGGGATTTTATCTCGATGGAAACAACCTCTGTCGGCGCTGCATTTTTAAATACAAAAGTTTTGTTCAAACGCTCATTCTTGCAGGATGGAAAGGCAGGGGGCTGGAATGGATTTTTTATTCGACTACAGAATTAAGCACCCATGCACACCCACGGCCGCAAATCTTGAACTCCAGGAGCTGAGAATGGCGGGCTCCCTGAGCCAAGCTTGGAAGTGAAGTAACAGGTTATGATTAAAGCCATCCGCCCCCAAATATTTCCCAAGTATCTTTTATTCAGATTTACTCAGAGGAAGACATAGAAACGGTGTTATTGAGAATTATCTCAAATCCCAAGTGAACAAGATATCGGTGTGGGGGGAAATAAGAGAAATACGAAAACAATTAACAAATACTTACCAATGAGAGACAGAGGACGCGAGAACAAACTCCGAGAGTCCAAAACGCATATGATCGAGAAATCCGAGGTTTAGGAGGACTTGGTCCTTATAAACTCCACCGCAAACGACGTCGGAATATCAATGGCGCTCTGGAATTTAATTCGAGCTGACCTCCCCTCCCCGGCTCCAAAGTGCTTGGGCTTTGCTTTTTAAAAGCGAGAAGCCTCGACTGATTTGTTGCAACGCTGACATAAGTCACAACGCTCCTTCCATCCCAGCGGAGGGGGGAGAAAGGCGTGCGGGTGTTAACTGGGGCGGGGGGGGGGCAATCACGCGCGTTATCAAGCTAATGTGATTGACTTGCAGGTGTTCTGGCTTCCGAAAGGAGGGCCGTACGGTAGCGCACGTGACGGATGTTTTGAACTCATTCGGAGCCAGATCACGGTTGGGATTCATCCTGGAAATAACGGAGCGCTCCTTTACCGCACATTTAGGAAAGTCGCTTCCCTCTTATTCAGGGTAAGCTTCCAACCTCGTTCTTAGGAATTCAGGCCAGATTGCATCTTTTCCAATACAAACATTTGTAGAGGGAGCGTTGTCGTTTCCTGGTCATCGGTTTTTATGATAAGGTCCGTTCTTCAAAAGACCCCTACGATCCTACTTTTGGGGTTCTCCTTGTCTTTCTCGGATAGCAATCTTGTGAGAGGCTGGTTATAATACTGAAGAGTCGTTTTAAGCGGAAAAGCTTCCTTTTCTGAAGGCGCTTCGAGGTTTTTTAAAGTCGGAAAATCGGATCCCAGATCGCCACTAGGTGGCGCCAACGAATAAAAAACGAGATCTTCTCCAGCTTCTGCTTCTAAAAATAGGACACCTAATCTTTTGGACTCTGCTTTAACCACACGCATTAAATTTGCATTTCTTAACTGCGCTTTCCCCCCTCCCCCCTTTTTTTTTCTTTGCCAAAGAGACAGGAAAAGATCTTACTGAATTTCAAAAATGCTATTCCGTGTTGCCAATATACATTTTGTCAGCTGGGAGCTGATAATATCAGATTAATATAAATACTTCTCCAAGGGGGAAATGGAGGGCATTGTAACACCTATAAGGGAAGGAGGAAAGGAGAAGTTGCATTAGGAAAGGCTGAAGAGGAGAATCAGTGTGTCCTTCCTGAAGGACTTCCAGAAAATTAACTTATTGCTCTCGCCAGAGAGTAGTAGGCAGTAAATAGCTGACTATCCACCAGAACGACCATTTTGCTCTGTGTAAGAAATGATCAAGCACGTGCTGCCCTATCCCCAACAGATACTATTTTTAAGAATGTTAAAAGGATTTGCCAGCTTACAAACCATTATTTCCTATCTGGGGGGAAAAAAAACAGTTTCAGGGCAACTTTAGTTCCGGACCTGAATGACAAGAAGACAAGACTACCAATGGTGTGATGCGCAGAGACAGATTTCGCATTAGCTCCCCAGTTAACCATTCGATTTCATACCTTTTTTTTTGTAAAATCGTTTTTTTTTTTAAACGAACCTGACTTGCACAGAATAAAAACATTGTTGTAATTATTGAGTACTTCTGCAAGAAAAAGATAAATCACATTTAACAATTGAGGCTGCTTCAGGACTGCTCCCGGGAAGACCCTGATCAAAGGCTGCAATGAGAGACGGTGGGCGGTACAAGGGGGACAATTCCGCTGTGTTAGAATCGGTTTCAGCACCACGGAGAGCAGCAACGGGCAGTAAGATAATTGGGGTGACAAAAAAGGCTCTCCCTCACTAAATAAAAGCCACGTCAGAAATGGAATTCCGCGGCGAGGAAGGTTGCGGGCCTAGATGGTTTAACCGTTTCCAAACCTGCTGCTTATTAATGCGAGCCCCTTTCTCCCCACATATTTATTGCTCAGCTATATACATGTACATAGGCCTTGGGGGTATCCTAAGGGTTGTCACAGAGAATATGAGTTGAGGGATGACACATTTGGATTTCACCATTACTAAACAGAATCAAGATAGGATAGAAACAAACAGACCGTGCCTATAGAAATATTGCTGATATTATCACAAGGAAAAAATTATTACGTATACAGTACATGGTGATGGTGTGAACTTAAAAAAACAGAAATTAGACCTACAGCAAGGTGAACAAATTTTACCTTCTAGGGTTTTTCTCTAGAATCCAAAGATCCACCCAATAGTGGAGAATGTTTGAGCATATGCTCAGTCCAGGAATGTATTTTCAGTATGAGACCTGGAACCAATTTTTAATAAATTCTATGATTTTCCCCAAGTTTACTGGATTTCAGCAGTTTAATTTAGGAGAGGAATTTTTGTGTTTCAATATTGCTGATCTAATGAAAGTCACATAGAGATGTATCAATCGATTCAGATCTACTGTCTTTCTGCTTCTGGCGTACAATACTATGTAATATGAGATATCAGAGTACCTAAATGTATTGAATTTCCTTCAACTATAAGCTGCAACTTGCTTGTGGATTTAGCTTTATTTTATTAACAATGACAATGAAGCAATCAAAACACTTCAACTTGCAAAAACAATAATACTAATAAATGTTACTTTACCTTCAACAATGACAAACACCTGCAGGCTCAGCTGGAGGACTTAAGGCTTAACAAAGAGCAACCAACTCTTTGTGATTTTTCAGAGTAATCAACATTTTTGACTGCAGAAGTTTTATAAAAACTAAGCTGTACAGGAAGTGCGTGCAAAAATATACTCGGACTTCCCTAACAGGGGAGAAGAAAGCTCCCAGAACTGCTATTACTGACCCCAATTTAAAGCAAAAGGCTTTTAAAAACAAAACAAGTGTCAGCAAACCACAGAATGAAAAAAAACAGGCTTAAATCCTTTATCATGGAACATTTTTAAAAAAAATCTAAACTGAGGAGCATTTCTCAAGGTGGCAGTATAACTCAGTGTCAAATTCTGAATTTGCCATTGGGTTTAAAGTTGATTTCAATTACTATTTCTGAAAATTGCAAGATGAAAATATTTCAGTCAATTTGAAACAATTAATTGGATGTAGAGTCTGCCATCTATATGACAATCATGGTGGTGTTTTTATTTGAGAAGAATGTGGCAGCAATGAAAGAAGAATACTGATGCTCAGCATCAGGTCCTTGGCTTGTGAATTACCTGAATATTTCATAAATGTAAGTGTAAACTTTGACATTTTTCTCTAATATAGTGTGTAATGTCCCTTCAATTATCATCTTTTGCAAAAAAATAAATAACCCCCCCAAGCTGAATATATGGACCAAGCTTATTCTATTCATTGAAGTCTTCTGAATTAGTACAAACACAAAAAAATGACAATGGCCTTTGTTAGCATGTTGGAACCAGCTGGAGCATGAATTCTACACTTTGTGTCTCCTAATGGAATGACACTCCAGGTGAATGTAGCAGCTACTTCAAGCATATTTATTCATCAACAATGATACTCAACTTTCTTTGCTTTAAGACTTCCATCTAAGTGGAGTATGGTGGATAAAGTCTTAATGGATATACCCTTAAGCACCTTACTTTACATTTTTTCCATTATGAAGGAATATTATTTCAACACTGATTTAGAGAAGCCTTTTACTTCCTCTCGTTTCTTGGGGGTATATCCCAGACTGCTTCATTTGTTAATTCAGCTTTAGCTGATTCACTTATCCCTTCTTGAAATGCTTGTAAACATTGTAAAAGTACTGTAAAAATAATGCTTGTAAACATCAGTTTAGATTTCTCATAGCATTGTATTTATTAAGGCACCTAGGTTTCTTAACATCTGTGGTGCAAACCCCAAGCCCACATCTTCATAAAATTTATGCCTTTTTTTCTTTTGCTTCCTTCTTGTAAAAAAAAATTTTTTTCCTTGTCCTGTCTTGTTTTTCGCTGTGCACCTCTATCTCCCCTTTTCCAAATCTAATCCGTTTTTTTCTTACCTTTTTCTACTCTGAATCAACTGCTGTTGATTTCTACTCCACTTACCCAGTCTTTATTTTCTTTCTTAACTGTGTATTCTATTCTTTTTTTCCTTTTTGTTTCTTTGATAATATTTCTTCATCCAGCTTTACTGTCTATACTGTTTATTCTACTCCTTTCTCCCTCTTAGATAAATTATTCACATTATTTTAATCATGGCCCCAAATTAGTTTTATTCTTCCTCCAGATTTTAAATCTGATTGATTTTGCCCAGATGTTGAGCACAATTATGTTTGTTAGCTTGCCTTGATTTTGGCTCCTCCTTATAATACATACATCTCCTGGTGATTCCACTGCAAGTTAACTGATACAGCTCTGTGACTTTGTGTTATATTTGGTTCTTGCTTCTAGAGTAAAAGGCCTGACATTTCTTCTAGGTGCTTCACTGTAGTTATCATCAAAGGTTATGGCTTTTTGTTTTTTATGGTTTTACTAGGTCAGTTTTATCTGTTCATCCAGGTGCATTTTGATTTGCATGTAGGGATCAGTAAAAGTGCCCAACATTCCAAATTTATTGAAGCTGATGGGGAATGCAGTGAAACTGCAGATTTGCCACTCTGGGTTTAAACCCAGATTTCACAAGGACTCAGCCATGATCACACTGATGGATGATCTGTACTGGAAGAGAGATAGGAGAAGTATCATCCTGTTTATATTCCTGGATCTCCCCGTGGCTCTTCATATCATGGTCTACAGTAGCCAGCTGGAGTGCTGAAATTTCTCTTAGTAGAAAGTTCCTGTTCAATTAATTAAAAAAATCTTTATATGTTCAAATAAATTTTATAATCTATTACTCTGCTGATTAATAAACTAACATTTGCAACCAATTTATTATTTCAGCAGATATGCTTCCTCTTGACCAACGATTGAAAATTAAAGACATATACTGTAAAATCAGTCCCAGAAAGAAGGGGAAAATGAATATCGGACATTTTTGTGGGATTCTCAGAATTGCCTGAATACTGCATAAAAATACACATATAGAGGAAAAGAGTCGCTTCTGTACCAGGGTAAATATGAACAACAGTCTAAAAAACTAAACCAGGATCAAGAAAGCATATGACAGTTGCATCTCTGCTGGATCTTTGAGAGACTTAAAAATCACAACAGTAATTTTTGTAATCAGCCTGGATTTGTCCTCTTCAAACCTCTTGTATTCTACTCTCAAATCAGCCAGAGGATACATATAGGTCCCACCTTTAATGCTTTGATTGAAGACTGGCACAGTAGTCAACCCTAAATTTTAGGTTACAAGAAACAACCTGCATTTATCCCATAAACTGTACACCATCTAAGGAGCTATGTATAATTAATGTATTTGTATTGCACAATAAATAACTGAATCAGTGGACTATTGATTTTAATGTATTTTACAGAAAAATCAAATACAAAAAGAAACACTCATTTATGGCGCTTCCAAATTTCTAGACATTTTTATCAGAATCTTCAGAACTTGTTTCACTTTCAGTCTCACTGTCTTCTGAATTGCTGGTCTCTTCATTTTCATCACTGCTCCCTTCAACAGTTTCTTCATCTTCTTTTTCAGCACACTGACTCTCTAACATGGAAATATAAAAGACACAAACTTAAAATCAGCCATTCTTCTAAATGTTCAGTATGTGTGCGGCCTGTTTATTTGCTGGCCTCATCATCCGTTTCTATTGTCCTGCTGCATCCCAGAAGATGATTAGGTCTTAAGAGAAAATGCAATGGAAATGGAACTTTCCACATGCCTTCTTTCAAAAATTAGAATTTGGTGACATGAAACTTAATAAACAAATTGGAGGTGTGAAAAACCAACAGCTTGAATTACATGCTGAAAATATTTATATTGTGTTGACATGAAATATAATTCCAAATCTGCCTGATAGGTTTCCAAACTCCCTAAAGTAGATTTGGAAAATGCCTAGGAGGTTGGAGCGGAGAGGAGGAATCTGTTCCTCTGGTTGGTGCTATTCTATCAGCAGTTAGGCACATTCAGATACAACCCATTAACATTTATTTTACAATTAATGCTATAATCTTATGTACACTTACTTAAAGTAAATTACATTGATCATAATTCTAGGCATACATAGGACTCTTTGCATGGGTAACATGTAACATTCACTGTAGCAAGAACAATAGTATTATAAGAATAAAAAAGCAAACATGTGCTTTTAATTAGTATTAATAATTGTTTCAGAAATGTGATTTATTATTCATCCGCTTTCTTCATACTGCAAATTATTTTACAAATATTTACACTCTTCCATAACAAAGAACTTTGGGTCCATTCCTTTAAAATATTAAGTCCATAAGCATTTGTTAAATAGTTTGTAATATTTCCAATGTTCATACTCACCCAGAAGCAGCTTTTTCTCAATAAGTGGGAGAAACTGCTTAGCTTCAGGGTTGTTTGGTTCATATATCAGAACTGGAATTTGACAAGAGAGAAGGAATTAATATTTCTGGGGAGAAAGAAAATATAAATTCTTCTCCCTACCCCCAACCCAACCCATCAACTTCTAATTCATACGAGTGCAAATATATTTTCTACGTGTTCTATTTTGTTGATTATCTGCTGAAAAACATATAGCTGTTGATTCCTTCTTCCAAAGCATTGGCTAGATCAGAGCTCTCCAAACTGTGTGTCGGGACACGTTAGTGTGTCGGCTGCAGTGTCTGGGTGTGTCGCGGCTGCTGCTGCCTCAGAGCCCTGCCAGGATTCCACCCAGGTCCTAGTGCCTGCCTTGTGCCTTGCTGCCTCCAAACCTGCTGTGATTCCACGCAGGTCCTAGTGCTTGCCTTGTGCCCTGCTGTAAGAGTGTGTCGCGAAATGATGCATGTCTAAAAAGTGTGTCACCAACATGAAAAGTCTGGAAAGCTCTGGGCTAGATAGACTACAGTGAGTCAGGGGGCCTGTTAGGAGCATATTGGAAGGTTCATAGGGCATGAAAGGGTGAGGTTAACCCCACAGTGTGAATGGAAACAGGCATGCATAACATTGCATTACAACAGTAATCCCCCAAAGTTATTTTTTTTTAATTAATCAAGTTCTCTTTGGGCAATACATCTTACATATTTGATGGGAACTGAATTTGCACTTCTTGAAGCAATATGCAAATAAAAAGCAGTTTTTTCAAAATGTGCATTTTCTTGAGTTTTGAATATGATCTCCAATTTAAAATGTGCAGAGAAATAAAATAACAAAAATAATTTTAAATGCATTTGGACCACAGAACACTATTTGCAAAAACTATAGGAAAACTGTATATGAAATGTGATACACTTTTTCATGGTTTTTTAAAAACGAAGTTAGGTAGAAACTAGAAAAAAATGAACTTGTCTGGAAAAATGACAAGAGAAACCAAAAATGATAGCTAGGCCCATCAACAAGGCAACTTATTTTTTAAAAAGCAAACAGGAAAACTGTTTTTTTTTTTTTTTTGGTATGTGTGTATATGTGTGTGGTATGATGCATGAAATTGCAGATTAATTTTATATTCCTATTTAAAATCTGAATAGCAGCATTAGGGTATGATGACCAAGACCATGATTGTGCTATTCAAGGAAGGAGATAATAATTTTCAGCTGTGTCTGATATCTTTCCTTTTTTGACTCCCCCCATCCTCTGGCTGCCACTGTAATAAGAGATTTGACGGCTCTTTGATTCACATGATTTGGTCATTTCCAGTCATAGCTCCCTTTTGGTTTCAAGATACAGTATGTGTTAACATAGGCTTGAGAAAAATACAGTAATTAAAAAAGTAAATGTATTGATGAATTATATAGCAATTTACAAATAACCCTGGCTCTTTATAAGAGCCTGGTACTCTGCAATAAGAATTATTTTACGTAGATGGAAAGAAATGTATACACTTGATTTTTAAGGCATGGATTCAAGATATTTGTTCTTCATCAATTTCTGAAATCTTTATATTAAAAAAAGGAGAAGTTGGAGCTTCTATATGGTCAAGATTTAGTAATAAACTTAAAGATTAGATTTTCTATTGATATCTTATAATCTTTTATTTTTTCCTTAGTTTTTTCCCCTTATGTTTAGTTTATTTTGGTAACTGTAATGGATGTAGTTTCTCTCGTTACCATCATTGATGTATTATCCTTTTTGTTTGTTTCATATACTTCATTATATAAAAATAATTAAAAACAGAAAACAAAACCCGGCAGTTGCTCCTGTTCTACAGACATAAATTTCTCTATACAGCTATACATTACTGATGAGTATAAATACAATACTTTGTATTTATGTACATGAGTACAGTGAGTACACGCACAATAAATCCTTCTTTCTTATGGGACCTCTGTTTTATAAAATTATATTCTCAAGTCTGGAGCTTTAAAGAATCCTGAAATCTGAGTTATGTTAAGAAAAAACAGATATAGAAAAATGATGCAAATCATTATATGTATATGTATATGTGTGTACACACACACACACAAAGAGTATTTTAATACTTTGTTTTATTATATTGATTCATGCAGTCACCAATCTCACAATTGCCACTCTGGGTAGCAAACATACAAGTCAAAACCAACAAAACAAAAATAATAAACACAATGCAATAACAACACAATGGTGTTCTTACTCATCTGACAAAGCTTCTTTGCAAGACTGTATTTCCGTTCCATTATTGCTTTCAGAAACTAGAAAGGATATTTTAAAACATAATTAAAAATATTTTTCTAAGTTCATATGAGCATGTAACAAGTTTTATTATTTTTAATTCACTTGTTTTAAATTTAATTTGTGGGTATTCCTGAGACTGAAGCAGTGAAAGCCATGAGCATATCTTAAATAAATAAAACAACAAATAAAATATTGCATCCATAGACTATACAGTACTATAGACATGTTACTAGTCAACAATGATAATACGCAGCCTGTCTGTAAGGAGATACAGTACTCATTATCTTATGCTCTTCATTCTTAATGTAAATATTGTTTTAAAGAACTATAGATGAACAGAATGATATAATTTAAAAACTAAAGATACAGAAAGATTGGAGTCACTGTGCTATTGCATATATCTTCTGTAGTCAGGAGTGTTTAAACTACAATGTCCATATATGTGGTAGCCCTAATATTCTCAGAAAGAGTTAAAAGCAATATGCTGACTCAGCCTTTAGGGTAGAAGATAGCATCAGAATAATACTGTATATAGCACCACATACTGTATCTACATTAGAGTGAACGTGGTATTTTTATTGCAGGCAAATCACACTAACATTGTTGGGATGAATTTTTTTTTATCCAGAATACAACCATTTCTCCTATATATCTCTTGTGTGAGTGTGGTTCCCCCCCCCCCCGTGAGTGGGAGGCGCGGGTGGGGGGCCTAGGATTGTATGTGTGTGAGAGAGTACCTATCCCTGAGTGAGAGACAGGGTAGGTAGGAGTGACTGTTTGCTCCTCTGTGGCTAGTGAGAGAGGCCACAGGGGGCATAGTGATTGGATGATGAATGGAAGGGGCGGTTGGGGCTTACCAGCGCCGAGAGCTTCGGTTGGTTACGCTGGTGGCCTACAACTGCCCAGGAGGATTGAGAGTGGAAGGATGGATGCATGGAAGAGACCCCTGCCTAGTTCCAGGTTTTCAAGGCATTCGGGAGTGGAGGCGACCGGATCAGGAAACTCTGGGGACTATAATGTGGGCAATCCGATTGAGGTGGTGACGGGCAGGAGATATTGTGATGTGAACCGGAGGACAGGCCATCTTCGGGGAAGGTGCCCCCGGTGTTTGATACCAGTGGCATGTTCCGGTCCTCCGAGTTCAACCCTAGGTTCTGGACAGCAGATCCTTGAGGGCCCTGGTTTCCGGATGCTGCTACTTAACGCCAGGTCAGTAAACAACAAAGCCCCTCTCATAAGTGAATTAATCACGGAGAGGGGGGCTGACCTGGCGTGTATTACTGAGACCTGGCTGGGCCCAGAGGGAGGGGTAGCCCTCTCGGAGATGTGCCCGGCCGGATTTCAGGTGTGGCACCAGCCGAGAGACCGGGGTAGGGGAGGAGGGGTGGCAGTTATCATCAGAGAGTCTCTGGTGGCTTTCAGGGACCTTGCTCCACAAGTCTCCGGATGTGAGACCCCGTTTTTCAAGTTGGGTGCCCGAGAACAGTTGGGAGTGTTGCTATTGTATCAGCCTCCCTGCTGCGTAGCAACCTCCCTGCCTGGGTCTCAGGGTTGGCGGTGGAGTTCTCTATGGTCTTGGGGGATTTTAACCTTCCGTCCCTGGGACGTGCCTCGGAAGTGGCTCGGGAGTTCACGGCTACCATGGCAGCCATGGGCCTGTCCTAGATTATTCGGGACCCGACTCGAGACAGTGGACTCACTCTGGATTTGGTTTTCTTGTCAGAGCAATGGCAAAGTGACCTGAGGGGAAAGTTAGAACTATCCCCGTTGTCATGGTCAGATCACGTCCTGATATCCCTAGGATTCTCTTATGCCGCCCCACTCCGCAGGGAGGCAGGATCTATTCGATTGGTCCGCCCCCGGCGACTTATGGACCCATTGAGGTTTCAGAGGGAGCTGGGGGTAATACCCGAGGATCTGCTGCACGGTCCAGTGGAGGCATTGGCCGCAATCTGGAATAAGGAAGCGGCCGGTGCCTTGGACAGGATCGCGCCAATGCGACCTCTCCAGCCCCATTCGACCCGTCACTCCCCGTGGTTTACAGAGGAGTTGAGGGTCTTGAAGAGGGTGAAGAGACGTCTAGAGCGCCGCTGGAGAAAGACGGAGACGGAGCTCGACCGAACACAATCTAGAGCCACTATTAGGGCCTACCTTGTGGCGGTAAGAGCGGCGAAACGTGATTATTTCTCCGCTCTTATTGCGTCCGCAGAATGCCGTCCGACGGCCCTGTTTAAGATTACTCGATCCCTCTTAGGTAGGGTGGTAGTGACCACCCACCTGCAGGGCCGTGCGGAAGAATTTTCCGAGCATCTGCAGGATAAAATCGCTCGGATTCGGTCTAAGTTGGACTCCATGCGTGGAATGCAGTCTGGGGAGATGCCGGGAGAGCAGTCTTGCCCTGTTATCTGGGAACGATTCGATCCTGTTGGACCTAAGGAAGTGGACAGGATCCTTCGAATTGTTAATTCTACCACGTCATTTAGCTCCCTGCCCTTCCTGGCTGGTAAAATCGGCCAGGGAGGTGACATGTGGATGGGTCCAGGCTATGATTAACACATCCTTGTTGGAGGGGGTGGTTCCAACGGCCTTCAAGGAGGCATTGGTACACCCCCTCCTCAAGAAGCCGTCCCTGGACCCTACCATCCTGGACAATTTTCGTCCAGTCTCCCACCTTCCCTTTTTGGGAAAGGTGGTTGAGAAAGTGGTGGCGTTGCAACTTCAAAGGACCCTGGATGAAGCAGATTATCTAGACCCTTTTCAGTCAGGTTTCAGGCCGGGACATGGGACGGAGACTGTATTGGTCGCGCTTACGGATGATCTCTGGTGGGAGCGGGATGTAGTGCATCCATCCTGGCTCTCTTAGATCTCTCAGCGGCTTTCGATACCATCGACCATGGTATCCTTTTGGGGCGGCTTAGGGAGTTGGGGGTGGGCGGCGTAGTTTTGCACTGGTTCACCTCCTTCCTCCGGGGCCGCTCCCAGTCGGTGCTGATAGGAGAGGAGAGATCCGGCCTGCGACCGCTCCTATGTGGGGTGCCGCAGGGTCGGTTCTCTCTCCTCTCCTATTTAACATCTACATGAAACCGCTGGGCGAGGTCATCCGACACCATGGGATGAGGTATCATCAGTATGCGGATGATACTCAATTGTATATCTCCATCCCTGGTGAGGTAAGTGATGCAGTGTCCACCCTGTCCCAGTGCCTGGGGGCTGTGAGGGCCTGGATGGGGAACAACAGGCTTCAATTGAACCCTGGTAACTCCGAGTGGCTGTGGATTGATGGCTTAGCGTCTTCTGGGAAATTATCATCTTTGGTTCTCGATGGGGTAGCACTACCCCGTTTGGAACCGGTGAGTAATCTGGGGGTCCTTCTAGACTCACGACTCCTGCTCGAAGAGCAGGTGGCAGTCGTGGCTAGGAGGGCTTTCGCACAACTTCGGTTAGTGCGCCAGTTACGCCCATTCCTGGATCGCGACGCCCTCTGTACAGTCACTCATGCTCTCGTCATCTCCCATGTAGATTATTGCAATGCGCTCTACACGGGGCTACCCTTGAAGACTATCCGGAAGCTACAGCTGGTGCAGAATGCGGCCGCGCGGGCAGTTTTAGGTGCGTCAAGATCCGCACATGTAACACCGCTGCTCCGCGAGCTGCATCGGGTGCCGGTTTGCTTCCGGGTACAATTCAAGGTGTTGGTTGTCACCTTTAAAGCCCTACATGGCATGGGGCCAGAATACCTGAGGGACTGTCTTATCCCCATGTTATCGACCCGCCCCACCCGGTCATTCAGAGAGGGCCTGCTACGAACCCCATCAATTAAAGAGTGTCATCTGATGGGGTCTAGGAGGCGGGCCTTCTCTGTGACAGCGCCCACTCTATGGAACATCTTGCCCCCCAAGTTGAGACAGATCTCCTCCCTCCCGACCTTTAGAAAAGAGCTGAAGACCTGGTTCTGCCGCCTGGCATGGGAAGGAGGAAGGGATAGTTCCTCATGGGGGTGGCTAATCCCCTAATTTTATAACTGTCCTTCTTTTAATTATTCCATTACCATCTGGATTTTCAATTTAATTTATATTTATTGTATAATTGAGATTTTAAACCTTATTTTAACTTGTTTATTGTGAACCGCCCAGAGTTCCCCATGGGGGGAGATGGGCAGTTATAGAAATTAAATAAATAAATAAATATCTCATAACTGTACTCATGCCCACTATGTTTTATTGATATAAAGTAGATTCTTACTATATTTTTTTTTTAAATCCGTTCAATAGTGTCTGATTCTTGGAGACTGCCTGGACAAGTCCCTGCAGTTTTCTTGGCAAGGTTTTTCAGAAGTGGCTTGCCATTGCCTCCTTCCTAGGGCTGAGAGAAAGTGACTGGCCCAAGGTCACCCAGTGGGACCAGATCCGGTTTCTAGCCTGGTGCCTTAACCACTACACCAAACTGGCTCTCTGTATTTTTTTTTAACATTCCTTTATAATGATGGGATTTTTACTTATATATGGAGAAGTAAATCCTATTTTGAGGAATAGTAACCATATTGGGAAGTATGAAAAAGTTTACTTCCTTTGTGTGAAAGGCTAATTTTGCTTCAGTGCTGGTTACCTCTCCCATCAACTGTAGTGGTGCAATTCTCTTTTCAGTTTCATTGTCTGTTTGACCATTGTCGTCTTCATCATCTGAACTATCTGGTGGCTTTTCATCAGCATTTTTTTTGTCCACACTATCCCTTTGTGGTTCAGTACAGACCTCACTGTTGACAGCCTTTTCATCAATGCTGGAATTTTTCATTCTTTCATCTAAACAAAATCCAAATATCCATGGAAAGGGTAAGAGAAAGCTCCGGTAAGCAAACAGAGTTTTGAGGCATTTGGAATTCTACATCAACCTTTTACAAATGTTAACACAAACAAAATCACATTGTGATTGGTCTATACTTTTAATGTTGGTCATAAAATTGCCCTCTTTGTTAAATATTTAAATATATGTAAGGTGAATGATTTTGAGTGCCTGTGCAATAAAATGAATGGCTAGCATTAGAGTATAATCCAATAAAATACATACATACATTCAGATATCACTGATATCAATAAATAGCATATTCTTCTGTATTTGTTCTACCTTCTAAGGGGTGGAAGCGTGAGAATCATCCTGTTCTGTCTAATAACAACCCTGTACTTCATACTTAGATTTGGATTAGTACTTTTTCAAACCCAATTGCTATAGTGTAGACAATAACAGTTCTCTTAAAAGAACCAAGACAGAATTAAATGGTGAAAGCATCTTTCATGTGGGACAAGACTGATGCAATTAAGCTATTAATTTAGAAAAAGATAACTCAAGGAAGACCTAATATGGATGGAGGAGATCCAAACACCCTCCCCCAGTAATGGAACAAGTTGCCCCAATGATTATGATTGCCAGTACAGGCAACTTAAAAACCTTTAATTTATAGAATTCTGTGCCTCACAGTCTGATGCTGGCTAAGAGCGTAGCTCTAAAATGAGAATAGATAAATTCACGGTCTACTGATGGAATCTCCTTCTTCAGAAACAGGATACCACACTGAATATGAATGTGTGGAGAGCATCACTGTGGGGGGATTATTGGCTTCATACCCTATTTGTAGGCTTCCCTGAAGTAGCTGGCTTGCCACTGAGGGAACTGGAATGCTGGAATTAAACTGACCCTGGCTCTGATGCAGGAGGACTTTCAAATATTCTTATCCCTCAAACTTGATCATGAGGTTCACTTACTAGATTTTTTATATTCCATTGCACACTGCACCTCCATTAGAGTTTCAGTCCTCACAGGATAGTTTTCCTGAGCTTAAAAATCTACATCAATCTACCCTTTATTCAGTGAGGATGAGTGAACTATGACATCACATGCAACTATGATACTCTAGTTTAGCTCATAAAAAGGTAATAGGAAGAATTGGAAAGATCTATGAACACAGAGCAAATTAACTTCAGAAGTCAGAGTTACCTTAAGGGATTGAAAATGATGCAACTTTTGATAATTATTAACACTTAGAATAAAACAATGTAATGATGTAGAAAAGATGGTGGCTTCTTTTGTCAGATTTTGGGTTCATCCACAGTCTTGTTGATGTACTTATTTCTCGTCCCTCAGATGGAAGAAAATATGTGACACTGAAAACTGCTGCTTCCACAGCAGTCTTTTTACCTAAGCTCTGCAACTAAGCCAAGGGTATTGCTGCCCTTCTTCAAACACACAAGAAGTTCACACAGGAAATTCTGTCCCTTTTTTTTGAAGGGAAATAGCTTTTTCCTGCTGTATCACCTTGATCCAGCTTCAGCTTGAATCAGTAGTGGGCTAGCAATATGATGGCAGCTAGCATATTATAAATAAATAAATAAATGGATGGATGGATGGATGGATGGATGGCTTGCAAGGGTTAGTCAATTCATTGAATGAACGTTCTTTATTGATTAAAAATTTACACCTGATTAATTAATAAGAGTATTACCTTTCATTTCCTTTATGTTAACAGTACATTTCTTAAAGTTTATGCTATGTCCACAGGGTTCAGATCTAGCTGAAAAATACATATTAAAGGCATAGTGACCTTTCTGAAATCATGTTTTAAATTATAATTAATACTAGACAACCCATGACCCGTTGGGTCATTGTTTCAGAGATATTTCCTTACCTAAACAGATCAAAAGAATGACCATGGGTGGGCAAAAAAGTAGTGGGAGCGGGAACGACTTCTGACTTCCTGCAGGCTTCCCCATTGACTTTCCTTGTGGGAAGCTGGCAGGGAGCGTTGGAAATGTCAATCACGTGACTGTGGCTGACTGCAGTGGCACTGCAGGGCTACAGCGGCCACAACTTTGCCAAATTTCAATCCCATGGGAGTAATGGGTCCCAGATTGTGGACACATTCTTTAAGTTAGCCTATTTGAGGTACGTTGATTCAAAAACTGTTGCCCTATGATGCGCCGTTTTACTGAATTGAAGGTTACAAATAGACAAACAGGAGACTTTTAGTAGTATATAGATGTAGTCGCAAAAGTTGTAGTGAGATATATTTAGTATGAACAAACCATTGTCTTCCAATTCTGTTTTAGTCTCGGTTATCTTCACTTCATGATTCATTCTCTGTAAATCAGTTTTTAATTGTTGATCATTAAGAATTTCTGGGAGGGGGAGAAAGAGAAATATGGGCTAGAAACAAGTTTAAGAAATATAGAATAATTAATACCAGATATTGTCATCATTGGCAATCACTCGTAGCCGAGTAAGATTGTCTTCCAAAGGTAAAATTTTAACGGTGGATCCGTAAGTGGCTATAAAGGCCAATTCTGGATCCGCACAACCTCCCACAATGAGGGCATAGGTTTCCGAGTGGGAGACGGTCATGATGAGGGTTTGCCTGACGTGCCTTCCTTTTAGCTCTTTTCTCCCTTTCGCCCTGTACTCGTGCTTCTTCAAAGTCCATAGCGCCATTAATAAAGGATGACCTCCAATTGAAACGCTCATGAGTTAGGGCTTCCCAGTTCTCAATGCTGATATTACATTTTTTTAAAATTAGCTTTGAGAGTATCTTTGAATCTCTTTTGCTGTCCACCAATATTCCGTTTTCCATTCTTAAGTTGGGAGTAAAGTAGCTGCTTTGGAAGACGATGGTCAGGTATTCGAACAACATGACCGGTCCAGCGAAGTTGATGTTGGATGATCATTGTTTCAATGCTAGTGGTTTTCGCTTCTTCTAATACGCTAACATTAGTCCGCCTATCTTCCCAAGTAATATGCAGTCATTAATGAAGAGGTTAGTTTTAGTTCAGTTAAAGACCAGAGTACACAGAGTAGCTCATGTGGATTTAAACTGCAGAAGTCAGTTGGACTTTGATAATCTTCATGAGATCATCTATTTCTAGTATCAGAGCAAAACAACATGAGATGCTGTTACTGGGTTATCATCAGTGCAGTGATGGCAAGCCAAGTTAGGAATTCCCAAAAAGTGATTAAAAACAAAATATTATTGGTAAAAGTCTCCAACCAAATTTGAGAATAATTTTGCATATTTATTGCTCAAATGGATATCACTTTATGAAGATAAAGAGGTTGCATGCATGCAAAACCATACGTGTCTAGGACCATTATCTGACTCCACAGACAATACCAAACTAGACAGACCAATAATCTGACATGGTAAAGGGCCAGAACAGTAATGTATATATAGGAACTGAGGGTGTTCATGGTGGAAATGCGTAGCTGAATTCTGGTTTCCAGGCTCCATCCTAACAACAGAACCATACAAGTTATCTATAAAGTGCAAATTCAGAGATAAATCTCACCTGCTTCTTCTTCAATGGAGTCATGCAGTCTTACATTCATCTTTAGATTTTTCTTTTTTGCAATTCTTGCTGCTAAAGCATTCCGTCTTTGTATTGGAAATTTTTTCCCCAAACAATAAAAAAACATATATTTTTTTTATAAAAACAAACTTAAGCCAAGAGAATAAATACAATGGCTGTTGTGGGTCTTCCGGGCTGTGTGGCCGTGTTCTGGAAGTTGTGGTTCCTAACGTTTCGCCAGCATCTGTGGCCAGCATCTTCAGAGGGCAGGAGCACAGGCAGAAGCAAAATCTCTGTGCCCAGGTAGAGTGGGAATGTTCTATTTATAGAGCTAAATTATAGGAGATTAGGTGGGGTTTTTTGTTGTGTTGAAATGTTAACGAGTGGCTGATGAGCGTGATTAGCATGTTCATTGTGAGAAGTATTCCCATGTCCTGGTGGTTGGACTGAGTTCGTTGACCTTTTGCAGGCTGTGTTTTTCAGGACTGGTAGCCAGGTTTTGCTAATTTTTAAACTTTCTTCTTTTTTATTGTAACTGTGCTGGTGTTTGTGAATTTCAATGGCTTCTCTGTATAATCTGGTGTAGTGGCTTTTGGTGTTGTCCAGTATTTCTGTGTTTTCAAATAGGATTTTGTGTCCCGTTTGCTTGAGAGCATGTTCAGCTACTGAAGATTTTTCTGGTTGCTGTAGTCTGCAGTGTCTTTCATGTTCTTTTATCCTGGTGTGAATGCTTCGTTTTGTGGTTCCGATGTATACTTGTCCACAGCTGCATGGTATGCGGTATACTCCTGCAGCGGTGCGGGGGTCCCTTTTGTCTTTTGCTGATTTTAGCATTTGTTGTATTTTTCTGGTGGGTCTGAAGACTGTTTGAAAGTTGTGTTTTTCCATCAGTTTTCCCATGCGGTCAGTGACTCCTTTGATGTAGGGCAGGAATACTTTGTTTGTGGGGGGCTGTTTTTCTTCAGTTGGATGTTGTTTTCTTGGTTTGATGGCTCTTTTTATTTCATTCTTGGAATAGCCATTTGCCTGTAGGACCCAATTCAGATGGTTAAGTTCATTGTTGAGAAATTGGGTTTCACAGTTTCGATTAGCACGATCCACCAAGGTTTTGATCATGCCTCTCTTTTGTCGTGGGTGGTGATTGGAATTTTTGTGTAGATATCGGTCCGTATGGGTGGGTTTTCTGTATACTTTGTGTCCTAGTTTGAGGTCCGGATTGCGTATGACCAGCGTATCTAAAAATGGAAGTTTGCCATCAGTTTCTTTTTCCATGGTGAATTGTATATTGGGGTGGATGCCGTTTAGGTGGTCCAGAAATTTCTCCAGTTCTTCTTCAGTATGACTCCAAATTGCGAAGGTGTCATCCACGAACCGGAACCAGACTGTTGGTGTAATGGGTGCCGATTCCAAAGCCTGTTTTTCAAAGTGTTCCATGTAAAAGTTTGCTATGACTGGGCTCAGGGGGCTTCCCATGGCAACGCCATCCATCTGTTCGTAGAACTCATTCTCCCATTGAAAGTAACTAGTTGTTAGGCAGTGTTGAAATAAAGCTGTAATGTCTTCTGGGAAGATTTGCTTGATGAGTGCCAGGGTGTCCCTTACTGGGACCTTGGTAAACAGGGAGACCGCGTCAAAGCTGACCAGTTTGTCCATGTGGTTGAGTTTTAGGGTGCTGATTTTGTTGATGAAGTGTCCTGAGTCTTTGATGTGGGATGGAGTCTGTCCGATGTGGGTCTGTAAAAGGGTTGCCAAATGTTTGGATAATTCATATGTCGGGGAGCCAATGGCACTTACAATGGGTCTGAGTGGGATCGAGTCTTTGTGGATTTTGGGGAGTCCGTATAGTCTAGGTGAGAGAGCTTCTGTCTTGCAAATACGTTGTAGTACGTTGGGATGCAGGGAGGAGCTCTTTATCAGTGTGTTGGTTTGCTTCATGATTTTGCTGGTCGGATCCCGTCTTATTGTTCTGTATGTGGTGGGGTCTAGTAATTCTCTGATTTTGTCTTTGTATTCATCTATGTTCATAATTACCGTGGCATTGCCTTTGTCCGCTGGAAGGATGATGATGTCTGGGTCCGAATTGAGGGTCTCTATGGCGTTTCTCTCCTTCTTAGTAATGTTGCTGGTGGGGGGCTTTGCTTTCCTTAGGATTCTTGCCACTTCACCCCTTATTTCTTCTGCTTCTTCCTCTGGACGTTGGTGAATGGCTGATTCCACATTGGCAATGATATCTTCCACTGGAATTCTGGTGGGTGTAATTGCAAAGTTTCCTCCTTTGCTTAGGATGGAGGTTTCTTCAGGAGAGAGCAGACGTTCTGTCAAATTGATGACAATGCGGTCTCCCTGTTTACCAAGGTCCCAGTAAGGGACACCCTGGCACTCATCAAGCAAATCTTCCCAGAAGACATTACAGCTTTATTTCAACACTGCCTAACAACTAGTTACTTTCAATGGGAGAATGAGTTCTACGAACAGATGGATGGCGTTGCCATGGGAAGCCCCCTGAGCCCAGTCATAGCAAACTTTTACATGGAACACTTTGAAAAACAGGCTTTGGAATCGGCACCCATTACACCAACAGTCTGGTTCCGGTTCGTGGATGACACCTTCGCAATTTGGAGTCATACTGAAGAAGAACTGGAGAAATTTCTGGACCACCTAAACGGCATCCACCCCAATATACAATTCACCATGGAAAAAGAAACTGATGGCAAACTTCCATTTTTAGATACGCTGGTCATACGCAATCCGGACCTCAAACTAGGACACAAAGTATACAGAAAACCCACCCATACGGACCGATATCTACACAAAAATTCCAATCACCACCCACGACAAAAGAGAGGCATGATCAAAACCTTGGTGGATCGTGCTAATCGAAACTGTGAAACCCAATTTCTCAACAATGAACTTAACCATCTGAATTGGGTCCTACAGGCAAATGGCTATTCCAAGAATGAAATAAAAAGAGCCATCAAACCAAGAAAACAACATCCAACTGAAGAAAAACAGCCCCCCACAAACAAAGTATTCCTGCCCTACATCAAAGGAGTCACTGACCGCATGGGAAAACTGATGGAAAAACACAACTTTCAAACAGTCTTCAGACCCACCAGAAAAATACAACAAATGCTAAAATCAGCAAAAGACAAAAGGGACCCCCGCACCGCTGCAGGAGTATACCGCATACCATGCAGCTGTGGACAAGTATACATCGGAACCACAAAACGAAGCATTCACACCAGGATAAAAGAACATGAAAGACACTGCAGACTACAGCAACCAGAAAAATCTTCAGTAGCTGAACATGCTCTCAAGCAAACGGGACACAAAATCCTATTTGAAAACACAGAAATACTGGACAACACCAAAAGCCACTACACCAGATTATACAGAGAAGCCACTGAAATTCACAAACACCAGCACAGTTACAATAAAAAAGAAGAAAGTTTAAAAATTAGCAAAACCTGGCTACCAGTCCTGAAAAACACAGCCTGCAAAAGGTCAACGAACTCAGTCCAACCACCAGGACATGGGAATACTTCTCACAATGAACATGCTAATCACGCTCATCAGCCACTCGTTAACATTTCAACACAACAAAAAACCCCACCTAATCTCCTATAATTTAGCTCTATAAATAGAACATTCCCACTCTACCTGGGCACAGAGATTTTGCTTCTGCCTGTGCTCCTGCCCTCTGAAGATGCTGGCCACAGATGCTGGCGAAACGTTAGGAACCACAACTTCCAGAACACGGCCACACAGCCCGGAAGACCCACAACAGCCATTGAACTCCGGCCGTGAAAGCCTTCGACAATACATAGAATAAATACACTTTGTGGCAAATCTCAGGGGGTTTTTTTACACATTTTTTACACATCTCAGGTTTTTTTTTTTACTTAATAAGTAATATTAACTCAAAATTACTTAATATTTAGGGCCAAATTAGAAGTAATGTTAATTGCACTTTTACAAGTAACATGTACATTTTAAAAAATACAAATAGCATTTTCTGTGCATTTGGTGTTGTTTAATTTTGGCTAACAAAAAGGCTACTCAGAATTAGTGCTGCATTTCCCTATCTTTGACTGAGGGTTGGTTGTGTCATAAATGATCTCAAACTATTATTGCACCATCATTACTGGTAGTATCTCTATCCTCACACCAATCACCATAACAACCAGTACAATGATGGAGGCCTTTTCACACTATTGCTGTGTTCTGCACTTCTAGATGTCACAATGGGATCAAAGACCATGGGGCAGCACCTTCCTCATGTGTATAAGATAAAAACTACCCTACAGTGTTTCAAGAGCAATTGTCAAGATCTACAATGTTGTACAGATGGATAACAGTTAACTATTTAAAAAGCTCGATGTCAGCAATTTGTTCTTGTAATAGAATTAATTAACAACTCAACTGCAGTGAGACTTACTTTTCTAATGATTTAGTTGTACATAACAAGATCTGCTTTGACGGAGTGTAAGATCTGCTTGTAGATTCATTTCCACATCCCATGCTACCTTGTTTAAAAGTAAAAAAAAATAACAGCAGAAAGTTTAAATATCCACTGAAACATAATTTTAAACAGCCGTTACTTTTTTATTTTTGTTTTCTTGTATTCCATATATATATACTGTATACTGTATTTGGGGAAAAAATCCCAAACTATTCAATCTTATGTCGGTCTATTTAAAAGCTTTCTTTCTCTTTGTGTCTATGAAACATACATTCAGACATAAAGAGCAGCCAATTTTCATGATATTTTTCATACTAATATCTGAAAATTATGATTTTTAAACTTGATCGGTATAGTAAAAAAATTCCATACAATGAATTATATCTGATAAGATCAAGGAACTGAACGTCTGTAGCTGTTAGCTCTAATAGATACACTGGTACGATCCAGAGCCTGCTGAAATTGATTACTTCCAATACAAGCAGTACAAAGTCCTATACCATGAGACGCGCTCTTGTGTATGCATCATGCAGAAGGAATGCCCTGTGACCACATTTACACCTCTCCAATTATCAAGATTACCACCCTGTAACATATTTGCATAAGGTCAAATGGGACTTACTTCTGAACAAACGTATATAGGATTGGACTGCAAAGCAAATATGCTGCTACAGACACTGTTCAAAGAATTATCTTTAGCCAGAAAAGATCAAATTAGCATAAGAAAGCTAGGATGGGACATGAAGCTATCCCATAGATCAACCTGCTCAAGTGATACAAGAATGCATTACTACCAAAGAGCAAGTATTTATACAGAATCGCTCCTGGTAACTTCTACAATCAAGTTAGGCGGTGATAAAACCAAAATGATACTGCATCTTTTCTTATCAGGTACAAATAGAAAACATGATAAGAAATGGATGCAATTCAAACAGCACTTGTCCTATTTACTCCAAAGGTTATATGGAAATAAGGCTGACAGGTTCCATACTTTGTAGATACTTTTAAAAATATGGTTATAGTCACTCAGACTATAAATAACCTCCTGACCAAATTGATATTTATTTGGGGGAACGTGATTCATACAAACAATCCAACCCTATTCCTCTACGAGTAGGCAGTGACTGCAATAGCATAAGCAATGGCTTACACCACGGGCATCCACAGGATCTTGCAGCTTCTGCCAAATTGACAAAACCAATATTGCACTGCAAGCTCCACCCTTTTCACATGTGCGTGTGACATCACAACACGTGTACAAAAACAGTAGGGCTTGCGCTGACATGGTGCGATGCGGCTTTCCTCATTCTGCCCCCCTTGCGCCACTGCTGTGGAAGCTGCTGGCTTATATAAAGATTACAACTAACTGATTTTGGCAAGTGAAAGGAAGTTCTCAGACACTCTTCTGCCAGGAGAGCCTTTAATTCCTTGTAGATGAAAGGGAAGCAAAGAGTGTGTGATGTTCGCACTTGTCTGACTCCAGCAAGTTCCACTGTGTGATGCTGCTGCTCAGCGACCTTTGGCAGCCTAGCATGTGTTTGGGCTGTTACAAGTTTTTAGAAGAAAAACAATGAAGAGATAATGGGAACAATTGGCCACAAGAACTAAAACATGTCACCGCAGGAAAACAGAACCTCTGTGTCTTAGCCACAACAAATTCTTTCCAACATACCATTCAATTTGGGGAACCTCAGCAGTTGTTACTTACATTATCCATGAGCAGCACAGTACACACAACCATGGGAATGGAAAATGGGAAAGGACGAGCCCTGAATTATTTACCAAATACTTAATTTTGCCCTTATAAATAAAATGTACAAACAAATTTTTGGCATAGGCTCTAAGAATAGTGCGGAGAGACCAGACCAGACCAGACCAGACCAGACCAGACCAGACACCAGAATGTATAACTGCTCTGGGATCATAACCTAAGCAGAGTGATATCAAGCCATCATACACAGGTCAAATGCAGGTATGATATTCACTTAGGGAAGTTAAGGGAATAGGAGTGGGCTGTCAGATAATGAACGTTGTCATAAAAATCATACCCAGTTGGAGGTTATGGTGGTAGTGGTGATGGTGGGGAGCTTGGTTTTTTTTCTTTATTAAGAATAAACTAAATACAGTAAATGCAATTGAATAGCGCATTCCTCATTTTTACACTTTATTTACATTTACATCTGCACTGGACCCAAGACTGGCATAGAAAGTAATCCAGCCACTGGAAGCAAATATTCTTTCTATGAATATTTGGAATCAGCACAGGTACATGCTATCAACACGCCTGTATTAAACTAGTTCAGTGCCCCCAAACTTTTTGAGCCAGCAGGCAACTTTGAAATTTTGAGAGCACATACTTTATGCCAAATAGAGTGACTGCCATGGGGGTCTTTGCCCAATCACCAATGGTACGCCCAGTGTACACCCCACAGAATACAGACTCTTAATCCCCATCTTATCCTTACCCTTTTTTTTCCTCAACAGAGAGGTCATAATCTGCAAAGCTAAAGCTGAAGGGCTGTTTATTTTCTAAGAATATCTATGGGATTTATATACTACAATACAACTGTATTCTTGGCAATGCAGATTATTCTAGAAGTTGGTACTTTGCTTTGTAGCCTGCTTGCTTCCTTTTTGTTTAAAATTAAAACTACAGTATATTTTAAATATTTAGAAAGTAGAAGAGGATGGGGCTTGGCAGGCAATAAGGGCAGTGTCCGTAAGCACACTTCGATTCACAGGAATCCTGCTGGTGATTCCAGTACTTGTTCTTACCTATATACTGTATATATACCTATATACGAACCATGAATCAGTGTTAGTTCTTCCAGTTGTGATTTCAATCCTATTTGTATTTACTTGAAAGAGTGAGATTTAATTCTAAATTATACCTATACATATACTTATATAAAATCATGACATCTGCTACCAATGTATCTATTAACAAGCTATGATTTTAAAAAGACAAGAAATATACCAGCCACATAATGTGATTTCTTACCGTGGGACTGTTTGTACTGGTTCAATAACTACTTCTTCTAAAAATAGAAATAGAAAATTGTAGTTCATTTGATACAGGGTCAATTTATTAAACATAATTTTTCTCTTAAAACTAGAAAGCATAGAATGAGAATGATAAATGTTTACAATGAATAGTTGTAACACATGTTTACTGGATTTTCCTTAACGTCTTTGAGTGAGGGGTGTTTCTGTAGCCTCTAAAAGCAGCTGTCATGTGCCTCTTATTCAAGAAACTTTCATTTGATCTATTTTGGATAACTTTAGATCTGCTGCCAACCTTTCCTTGCTAGTAAATGTTGCAGAGAGCGTGGTGGCCATGCAACTCCAGCAACTAAAGGAAGCAGCTTATTTGACACCATGGCAATCAAGTTTCAGGCTAGGATACAACACAGAACTCAACTGGTCACAGTTTTGGATGACCTATGGAAAGACTGAGATCAGAAAGTACAACCCTCCTCCTTCACCTCTCAACAGCTTTTGATATCCTCTTCCTGGACTATTCCTAAGGCACTGGAGAGGGGAACACAGTCTTGGAGGGATTGTCCTCCTTCCTGAAGGGGCAGATCCAGTCAGCAGAGGGGAGAGAGGAGGGTTCTGCTCAGAGACATCTGTGGAATGCCTCAGGACTCTCTCCTCTTCCTATTTCTCTTTAAAATTTCTCTTTAACATCTATTTAACATCTGGGGGAAATCGCCTGTTGTCATGGGATTCAGTATCATCAATACATCTTGGTCCTGGGCCGAACAGAAAACATAGTGGAAGTGCTGACCAGTGCCTGGAGGCTGTCAGGGTCTGGATAGGAAGGAACAGATTCAGACTGAATCCCTCCAAGACAGCGTGACCTTGGGTTTGTGGGCCTAGTGCCTTTAGAGAAATACCATCTTTGACCATGAAAAGTGCTGTACTCTCCCATTCAGAGGTGCTTTGCGATTTTGCCATCCTCCTAGAGTCACTGCTTCTGTTCAGTAAGCGACCGCCCAGAGTCGCTCTTTGAGTGAGATGGGCGGGGACAAAATTCGAAATATAAATAAAGTGGCAACTGTGGCTAGGAAGGCTTTTGCATAGTTACAACTTGTGTACCAATTGCAACCATTTCTGGATCTGAAGGCCTTGTTCACAGTAAAGGCCTAGTCACCTCCTGGTTGGGTTATTGCAATATGCTGTATGTGGGCTGCCCTTGAAAAACATTTGGAAGCTACAGCTGGTACAGAATGTGGTGACCTAGGCAGTGATGGGTGTATCCTGGTAAACCCAGATCACCCTGCTGCTTGGAGAGATGCACTGGTTGCCAGTTGGCTTCCAGGTGCAATTCAAGATGGTGGTTGCCACCTTTAAGGTTCTGCATGGCTCCGGATCTGGTTATCTAAGGGGTTGCCCTCTCCCATATCCATATGCCCATCCAATCTGACTGCATAGGGTCAACTCCCTCCAGGTCCCATCCCTCTGAAGCTGCCATCTGATGGGGCCTTGGAAGTCAGCTTTTTCAATAGCTCCTACTATACTTAGGAACTCCCTCCCTGCAGAGATTTAGTCAGCTCCATCCTTTCTGGGCTTTATGAAAGCTATCAAGATCTATCTATTCTGTCTAGCACAGGAGGAGGGTATGCTATGACAGAAGATGGTGTCTGCGAACACAACTTTGATATTTTCTGATCCTTAATTTTTTATTTTGATGTTGTATATATATTAGGCTTAGTTTGTTCTTTCTTAGGTATTATTTTATTTTATGATAACAAGTCAGTTGATCTTACCACAAAGATGACTGTGACAAAGCATTACAGTTTTTTCACACCTTGTAGCTATGATGGGATAGTGTTAGTTTAAACAGAAAAAGACTACTGTACTTTAAACCAGTATACTTAACAATGATTTAAACCTGATTCATTCAAGAGCTGGGGACAAGATGAGGGTATGTCATGAGGGCAAGGGGGAAATGTGGTGCTGCTAGGGCACGATTCTTAAAATGCTAGTGGGGACAGGACCACATGGGTTTTAGTCATGATATCATCAACTATTTACCTTCTGGACCAAACACATGCAATCTTCCATTATGCCTATTCTTCTGTTCCTGCAATGCAGACAAAGTAAGAATTGCTATTTTATTCGGTTTTAAAATTCTTCACCACGAGTGCTCTTACTAGAATAAGCCTCCAAGAAAGATGACAACACAGTACAGAATGTAATTCTTAATTACAGTTATGCATATTCAATGGATTAAAAGTGGTGTTTCTCATTAAAGCTATTAAATGCCAATATACACATTCCTTTTAAAGTAAACTTATAGCAAAATCCAGAGAAATATTTTACCTTCATTGCATCTGTCCTTCCTAAACCATTATGCCTAGTATAAGAAAAAATAATGTATGTAATGAGTATATGCAGAATAGCATACTGAAATGCAAATAGTGCTTCAAAATAAACTTGCCCCCCCCAAACAACTCTCTTGTTTACTTGAGACCACTAAATCTTGAAGTGGTTCACACATCATGCTACAATATAGTTTGCTTAAGCCAACATGCATGCTGCTCCATGTGTAGTGACAGATGTCAATTGATGGAGCCACTCCTAACGGGGCAACCTCAGTGTGGATGCACACTGGACCCCCCAGAACAGGAAGTTTAAGGGTAATTTAATGCACACTAGTGATCATTCTGACTAGCTCAGGGAGAAAAACCATTGTGCAATGGATTGAACGGTACACCAACATTATCGTTATATTATACTGACCATCTAAATGTAGCAGCAAATACTATTATTTGACTACTAGATAGAGCTTCTGGTCAGAAGACAGAATTCCTATAGACTATAGACTATGGACAGACCACCTCCTCTCTCTCTCTCTTTATTCTGCTAGATTACAAAGCAGCCTGGCAGGCAGGGCTGGGAGAGATTATCTCCCTCTTTTTCTTTTGGCCAGATCTCCATAATGGGAAGGCACTGCTTTCATCAGGATGAAGACCTAGACAACAGATGTTTCCCCAATGACTGACCTGGCATTTTAAAGCAGAACTTTTAATTTGGAAGATCCACCTTTCCAATCACCTTGACTTCTGTGGTCTGTAAAAAAGGGAGGCCAAGCAGCAGCCCATTTTTTCTGCAACAGCTAGGTTGCAGTCCTCAATCATATCTCCCCCTACTGGCTATTATTCCAACAGTTACTTGCAGGGCATGCTCCATTCCCCATTCTCATCCCCGTCTCCCTGACCAATCTCATGAAAACAAGCAACAGTAAAACCAGCACATTCAAACAAACCCTCCCCTGTTACAGCCCCCTCCTTCCCCATGTCCATATGTGAGGACAAGCAAAATGCCCTTTCTCCTAGGTCATCCCTCGCCACACTGGGGCAGATTTTCTTCTACTGCTGCTGAAACCTCTTATGAAGGGACCAGAGCTGGGCAGAAATTCAGGCCGCCTGGTCCTGCACTAAGAGGGCTGCTTCCAAAGGCTGTGGATGAAAAGAAAACTAGGTGGGAAAGCTTCTGCTCTCCTTTTCATAGTGTCTATCTGGCAACTGTTGCTTCCACAGCGCCTTTCGTGGTAGGTGCTGGTCTTAAGGAGGCTCCCAGGGAGCTGATAAAGTCACCTGGCATTCACTGCCTCCCTGGAGCCTTTGGTCACTTTGGTTAGCTATGACGCCTGGTGGTACACTCACTGCCCATGTTTACATTGCTACCATCTGGGCTATCAGAAACATCTTCACCCTCATTTCTTAAAAAGAATTAATCTTGAACAAGGGCTACACCAGCCCCTATTGCTCTCCACTCCTGAGTCTGTTCTTCACCATTTTGAAGTAAATAAAAGTGGTAGTTCAGAAACTGACTGTTACTTTGTGTTATGGTAACTGTACTGTATTAAGGCTGAAGTAACTAATTTCCATTCTCTTCCAACCCTCGAATAGTGCTAGGATAAAAATCTGACCTTCCCCTTTATTTTACCTTGGTGTTCTCTATAGAACATCACATGGACAGAAGACAAGCTGGAAACCTCAGAGTATTGAGCCTATTGAGGTTTTTCCTCATTTATTTAATTCAGGTCAGTCATTCAGATTATTAATTCAGACTATTAGCTCCCTGCTTCAAAACAATAGTTTTAGTCGTTTATGAAGTTATGCGGGTTTATTCAATTACATCAAACTTATTTCATGGTTGCTTATTCAAACAACAATTGTAGCTCTACTGTATTTTTTCAATGTAATAATTACATACTCATGTTCATTACACAATATTTTTCTGTTCTAATTACCATGATTTGATATGGGGGAGTCTGCTTTCAATCACATCTTAGAAGCTCATTACAAATTACATATAAATACGTGTAACAAACTTTAAACAGCATCTGTATCCATGATTACAAGATCCTATCCTGAAGAATACCGCATACAGTTGTGATTTCATTCATTAGAATATGTTTCCTTTAATAACTAAGTAAAACATTTCAATTTGACTCTTAATGACCTTTAAAAAAATAAAACAAAACAAAACTTGGCATATCAGCTAAAATTATATTTAGCGCTGTTAATATAAAAAGCTCCTATTTTTTCTCCCTTCCCCCCTTACACACCACAGGACCTATTTTTCACTTATGGAGAAAGATCCTGGTAACTCCCAGAGTATATGCTTTCAAAAATTAAGGATCATCCTAGGAGCCAAATGGATAATCTTATATGCATTCCAAAATTATTACAGCGTGTACTCAGTCAAATTTGAATGTGTAATACTGTACTATTTTCATTTTCTATTTTAAGATTGTACATAAAATTGCCAGTAATTAATTTCTTTTTTTTAAATAAACCTTTATTTACTAAAATAAACTACAATATCATACAATACAATAAGTATGCTGTATATATACAACAAATATCATACATCAACATATAAAATTAAATTTAAAAAAATAGGGGATATATACATACACACACACAGTGTGTGTGTATTAAAAATGGTTTCCGACTATCACAACTATATATATATTTATAATTACACTATGGTAACTTCTTGTCTCTATTTACCTATATTACCATTATTTCTATTTAGTTAATTCATTAATATACAAAACCCATAATCATAGCTTCGTTTTTTTCCGTCACAAGCAGATATTCAAGAAAAGGCTGCCATAATTCCTTAAATCTAGAAATATTTTTATCTTTCATCAAAACCGTTAATTTTGCCATTTGTGCTAAGTCCAGTAGTTTAATTATCCATTCTTCTGTTGTTGGTATTTGTTCTTCCTTCCAACGTTGAGCATATAATATTCTTGCTGCAGTAATCATATGTAATAATAAATTTCCATATTTTTTCTCAAGTTCTTCCTCCATCAATCCTAATAAAGCCAGTAATTAATTTCAACCAGCTCTTCCTTTCCCCAGGATGAGGAAGAATTTCCAGAGAACAAAAAAACTTGCACACTGTTTTGCAACATTTTGATTGGTCTAATAAGCCATTGCTGTAACTGGAAACTTTTCCTACACCGGAAATGGGTACTTTTTTCTTCCTTAATTGCTAAGAAAAACAGCTTTGGAACAGAGCAATCAGATGACAATACTGTAGAAAGGGGGAGGGGTGGAGCACTTCTTCCAGCTTCTTTACCAAAGCTGCATTTCCCTTTGAAAAGTTTTGTGGAAGGAAGTGAGGAGAGGCTGTTACAGCATCTGTGTGCAATGTACAGTTGGGTTCTTAGTCTACAGCTATTCTTCCATGTAAGTCACATTTATTCAGTTAGATCGAATTCCAAATAGTGATTATTAGTTAAAGATTGTTAGTGTTTTATCAGGAAGGGAAACCTGAGGAGACCAAAAGATCATCCATTCTCAGAATGCCTAAACTCTCCCACAGCAAAAATCACTTTTTCTTACCTTGACAAAGGCAAACGAGTTTCTAAGATAAATCCATCTTTAAAAAAATCAGAAAAAGATCATGCATTGAGTCAATGCCTTCAAACTTCACTTGTTTTAGTGTTTAAAAAAAGTCAATGAAACACAATAAAATATTGATAAAATTTTCAAGATACGTATAAAATTGGAAAAAATACTAATCTTGTAATAAATGTAATTGGATAAATTGATGCATACAAAATAAGGTAAATGACTTGTAAATATTTGGGGACCAGACAGGTATGCAAGGGCTACCAGATCGGGAGTATAGAAACCAGGATGACCACAAGATGGCAACAAAGAGTTAGGATTTTCTTTCTCTCTGCTACAGTCTAATGGTTATTTGGATTTTTTGCAGTTCAGATACAGTAGGTAGTCTTAGCTATACAGAACTGATACTGATACATTTAAAGAAAAATTACAATTAAAAATATGCCCGACAACGAACTTTATAGTCATCTACGAGAATAAACCCTTCAGCAATAAACAACAAAACGGAGCAGGTTTTGGAAGGTTGTTAAAGAAGAAATCTTCTGCTGCTTCTCCATCCCTGTAAATCACAAACAAGACTCTCTCTTTCTCTCTCTCTCTCAACATTCCTGTTAAAGGTTGAGAATATACTATAATATTTTGTTATATGACCCATTTGTTAATTGTTTTTGTAATACAGACAGTTAGCAAAATGGGGCTTTACCGGACAAGGTAATGGCTTCTCACTTGAACTGAAAGCAACAGATATTCAGGAAAAAACTGTTATCACCAACACCATCATTTTAATTAGAAAAAAAGTCCTCTCAATGCCCTGATGCAGGGACTTGGGGGATCAAAAAAGTCAGGATGGTGTCCTCAATCACACTATCACTGTCACCATCTTGATTTTCGTGCAGCCCCCCTGATGGGGCACAACCTGCTTTGCATGCATAAAGAAGATCTCAAATTAAATCCCTGGCATCTCTTGGATATGGTGAAGAAAAACTTTTACTGAGACCTTAAAGAGAATTAAGACACTTTAAAAAAAGCAGGCATGCTAACTATCAGGAAAAAAAAATCCATACTGAAGCAAAACCTTTCTTACAGTATGTAAGATTTTGAGTTTTCAGTAATTCTTCATCAGGTAACATGGCTAAAAATCCAGAAAAAGGGGGGAAATGGGGTTGATCTTTAAGTCATATCTGTTACAGATTATAGTCTTAAATAGTACAATGGCATCTCCAAGCATGCACATTAAGACTTATCAAGTATGGAAAATCTATTTGGTTGTACCAGGAATCTCCGAAAGCTTCCAAAATAGTAATTTTCAAACTGTGGTCCATGGAGGTCCACTAGATAGTCTGTTACAGCCTCCCAATGTTCACCGGCCAGAGTCTGCTCGCACCTCTGCCTGCCACCTTTGTGCCAGTGAGCGTGCCAGATCACCACCATTCACTACCTCAGTCCCTGCCTCCCTACCTTCACTGCCGGCCAGATGGCCAGACCAGAGCCTTTCTCCAACCCAGCCCTGCTCCCTACCTTCACTGCCACTCAGCTGGCCAGAGCCTGCCGCCACCGGAGCCCCCACTTCCCACATTCACTGCTCAGTGCCTTCCGGTCAGGCAGCCAGACCAGAGCCACTTCCTGCCTCAGCCTCCTCTTCCCTGCATTCACCACCAGTCAGCTGGTTCACAAAATTTATGGCTGACAACTGATTTACTGAAGCATACAAGTAACAATATATGATGTTGGTGAGAAATGTTTATTTAGTGTTCCACAACTGCAGAAAGTTTGAGAAACACTGTGCTAGAAAGAAGAAACAAGCAAATAATTGCGGTTGTCCCTCAGTTTTAGAAATAAACATCTGTTATAGTCAAAACTCTTTCCATCTTCTATGAAATGTGGTATTGATATACAGTACAACAGTACTGTATGAGGCAGTTTGTACATGCCCATTTATGCTATCCCAAATTCTTCTTTAAACCTCTCGCTTGGGACAGTTTAAGCAATATATCCATATCAATATCTACTTTAGAAACAGAAGAAAATATAATTCTTTCTCACAATTTCTATTATGAAGCATTTAACATCATCCCTGTAGATAAAAATTGGGAAACTGCATATAAAGTATTGGCTATATTCCATTTTTAGATGAAGAAATTTAGGAGGTCTTTGTGATTTAAGCCACAACACAGGATGTGAGGCTCTTGTTTAAGAGGAGGAGGAAGAGAACTAGACATTTGCTTTCCACATGTGTGCTTTGAACAGCACTACTGTCCAGAGACAAAAATGTCAACTTTACAATTTACAGGTTAACAAGGGTGCACATCTGTCAATAATTTTTTCTTATAGCACAATCCTATACAAGTCTACTCAGAAGTAAGTGTAACTTAGTTCAATATACTTATTCTTCAGAATGTATCTGATATAGTATGACAACTTAAAAATGATAATATATTCATATCACTGTGACTAATTCCCTTGAACTCAATGGTACTGAGTTTAAGGAGCATTTACAGTATACTTTTGATATAAAATCCAAAATGTAAGGACGTCCAAAAAAATATTACAATACAAAATGTAATGTTTTAAATAAATACCTTCAGGAGCAATCACTTCCATCATTCCAGAAACCTGAATATGTATAGAAGAAAAATCCAAATATTTCTAAGACGTCATTTCTGAAAACAAGTTTGTTTATTTATTTATCCCGCCTTATTTTTTTATAAATAACTCAAGGCGGCGAACATACCTAATACTCCTTCCTCCTCCTATTTTCCCCCCAACAACAACCCTGTGAGGTGAGTTGGGCTGAGAGAGAGTGACTGGCCCAAGGTCATCCAGCCGGCTTTCGGGCCTAAGGCGGGACTAGAAATCACAGCCCTCTGGTTTCTAGCGCAGCACCTTAACCACTAGACCAAACACATACATACATATACATATACATATACATACACACATATATATATATGAAAAGTTTCATATATGTATAGTTTAGGAAAGATAAAACCTGATCTGTAGCAATGGATTGTTGCTACAATCTGTCAATATTTGAAAGGGGGGGGTGTTCTCCTCCTCTTCCCCCTCCTTTATTACTACTACCACTTCTTTCTTCCACTACTACTTTCTTCTTCTACTACTTTTTTCTTCTTCTTGATGTTAATATTGTTCCACTAATACTACTGAATATATTTACTTTTATTAAATATACTTTTATTATACTTTTCTTTTAGTGCTTTATCAATAATAAAATAAATACATGTAAAACAGGCCATCTAAAAGCATTCAAAATATTACTTGTTAGTTTCCTATTCATAGTAATCTATATGAGTATAAGTAACTGGCATTAAATACACACATACACATTCAAAAAATATAATAAAATAAACTTTTGTAAAGAATGATCGTTAAGACCCAACTCCTAATTGAGAGGGAGATAGAAACTACATATTCCTTCCCTGTTAATTCTGCCTTCAGTTTTCTCTCCTTTCTGTAAAGTCTCTCATATATTTACCTTTTTTACACTGTATATCCTTGGGATATATGATTCATATGTAACTAAGTATGGTAAAATGATGGTATATTATTGTTTATATCTTGAACTGGAATGAGGCAATGTCATGTAATCAAAGGGAAAACTGGGACTGACAGGGCATTATTGTGCTGCTGTAAACTTTAAGCAGGGCCAATGAAAAATCCCTAAACAATTACTACTTTTGCAAACTTTGTCAAAATCTTGCTAAGCCAGGTAATTAAGATGTAAGGAAGTATACTCAATTTACTTTAACTTATTTTTGGGTACAACATTGCTGATTTGTATTTTTCAAATATAAAGTATGCAGCTCTAATCTAGCTTTAATTATTATGACACAGAACGTGCCAACTAAACAGGTATAGAAATAGAAGCTGCAAAGAAATCATTTTAGTGAATACAAGATCTCCAGAATTAAAGTGTAGAAAAGACCATTCTAGAATCTACCTACTATCACAATACTCCAATGTGTTGGGATATTCTTCAGCAAGTCAGCCCCCAACCTTGCATTCAGAGTTGAAACATCCTCATTAATAGTTATTATATGACCGTCTCTATATAACTATTACATCAATTAGCCATAGACCAGTTTATTTATTTATTTTATTTTGAAAATTTATTCCCCGCCCATCTCCCATGCAAGGGACTCTGGGCAGGTTACAATAAATAAAATTTAAAAAACTATACAAAAATATCTAAAAACACAAGCATAAAATGAATAAAATAGAATCCAAGATGGATTAGGACCCGCTGAATAAATCGTGGAGCTACGGGGCCAGCCAACCCCAGGAGGCACTACCACCTCCGTCGTCCCAGGCCAGGTGGCAGAGCCAGGTCTTAAGGGCCTTCCGAAAGGCCAGGAGGGAGGGGGCCAGTCTCACCTCCGGGGGCAAGATATTCCATAGGGCGGGCGCTATCGCAGAGAAGGCACGCCTCCTGGACCCCGCTAGATGGAATTCTCTTGTTGAGGGGGTCCGGAGCATGCCCTCTCTGCATGCACGGGTGGGGCGGGCCGACGTTATCGGGCCGAGACGGTCCCTCAGGTACCCTGGTCCTATGCCATGTAGGGCTTTAAAGGTAATCACCAACACCTTGAATTGGACCCGGAAGCAAACTGGCACCCAATGCAGCTCGCGTAGCAGAGGTGTCACATGTGCCGATCTCCTGGCACCCATAACTGCTCACGCCGCTGCATTCTGCACCAGCTGAAGCTTCCGGATACTCTTCAAGGGTAGCCCCATGTAGAGCGCATTACAATAGTCTATACAATAGTCTATGCAAGCCTTCATCTCTTGGAACTAAATAATCAGATTTACATAAATATCATTTTATGTATAATTATGTATCATATGTGCAACAGCTGCTATTTCTGCAGAACACTAGAACTTCTGCTAATCATTGTATACAAGATCTGAAATCCATTTAAGCCAGTAAACTGCATTCAGCAGGTCTGGCTTGAGTTCAAATGGGAATAAGCCAATCTCAGTGCTTTGTAGATCCAACCAATGCTTGACATCACTCATGTGCCCCTCCAGCAGTTCTTGCATGGTCTGGGAAATAATAAGAACTATTCTGCTATAAAATGATATAAATTATCTAATAAATAAGTGCATCAGTGCTTGGAGCATTGTGATGGGGCAGAAGGGCTGCCTTGTATCCATGACTTTAGAATCATTAATAGAGAATCTCCACACTGCCTCTAAACATACACTGAAAGGCAATTAAAACTTTAACACTTCCTACACATTGATTGTAAATATTACACAGTGGTGAAAAGATAAAAGATTTAATTAATTCCCATTTCTGTTTCTCAGTCTCACATACTAAAACACACATGGCTTTGATGCTATTGCTTCCTATCACCATCCTCATTTTTTATTGATTTCATTAACAGCTCTATATGAAAGTCAAGTGACTTTATAAAATATGGTTCCTAATCTTCCCTACAAAAAAATGCAGCTCCTCACACCCAAACCCACATAATCTGACCCTGTTATAAACCAGGGTTATAAACCAATTTTGTCTAGGAAGCCAAGTTGTTGGTTTGTTTAACTAACTGGGGATACTGTTTCTTTAGTTGTTGGAGGACAGGAGAAAATTAACTGAAGACAGATGAAGGCTTCCCCAGTGTGGCTTAGCTGGAGAGAGACTGCACCTGTGGGATTTCTGTCTGTTTTGCAAACTTTAGACATACACACTTTTCGGGCTAAGGATCAATAGACACTCTATGACCTTTTTTTCCCATTAAGCGTTGTGGACTTTGAGAGCTTTTCTTGAGGGCCATAGCTTGAAAGGACAAGTATGATCGAAGACACAGAAGAAGGAAAGGTCGAGGTTCCTACCTTAGGGGCCGCTGGCCTGGGAATCCCCTGCCCCACAAGAACATTTAACCTGGATGAGAAAAGAAGTGAAGGAGGGTTAGGGCCGTATTAACGCGTACCCTCGACCTTCTTCGGAAAAGTATCTTAGAGCTACCTATTCATGGTGTGACTCGGCTGCTCGCGCTCGCTCACCAAGATAAGACGGTGAACTCCGGAGTTGCTCCCGCACAATGCCGGGAGAGCTTCTACAGGGCCGGGCAGCCACCACGTTGCCATAGCAACAGCAAGCTGCGGGCCATCTCCGAGCCTACCGAAAAAGGAGGCCGGCGGGGAACGCCGAGCTGAGACTGAAACGTTCCCCCCGGCGGGGAACGCCGAGCTGAGACTGAAACGTTCCCCCCTCGCGCGCCTGAATAAGTTAAGGTAGCTCTGAGAAACGGTCGCGTGCTGCATTGGTAAAACCCCGCAGGGCGGGCGCTCGGGGAAGATTCGAAAGGAGCCGGAGAGATAGAAAGTTTCGTGCAGAGGAGAAAACGGGGAGCCGAACTGCTGCCTGGAGATGAACCCTTTAAGCGGCTTTTGAATAAATTAAATTAGGCTGGAACAGCTGTCAGTCTTGGTTTTGTATTAAAATAGTACGCTAAACGGTGGGTTTAAATGAGCCATTGTATAAACCAAAATTGGATAGGTTCACAAATACGCTCTGCTGTAAGCGACTGGCTGCAAACTGCAATGACGGCTTGTACGGTAGGTTAAGCTACATACATGCAAGTCGCGGTTTTACAGTGCCTTGTGAGAATCCAGTAATTGTTTATTCAAGATATATATTTTATTCTTAATAAAATAGTGATTGTGAACCCAGCCACTAAAAGCCAAACTATACCTAACGACATTAATCACATACTATGCCTTCGAAATCTTTATTTCTAGTCTCCTTTTTGCTTCACAAGAGATTATGCCAAACAAGTTGTACTCTCCCAGACCAGTCTGTAGCTTGAATCCTGTCAACTGGATTTCTATTTTCTCAGTGGAAACGTTTCGCTCCTTATCCAAGGAGCTTCTTCAGTCTGAGCAAAGTTGGTAAGGGAATCCTAAACTTTGCTCAGACTGAAGAAGCTCCTTGGATAAGGAGCGAAACGTTTCCACTGAGAAAATAGAAATCCAGTTGACATGATTCAAGCTACAGACAATTCCACCTGGATGACTGAGAACCTTCATAGACGAAGGTTCTATGAAGACCAGCTTCCTGATCATGGACTGAACTCTGCTTTTTCCTCTTTCCTGCCTCCTTTTACTCCAGGATTCTTGCAACACCTGTAACCTCCCAATTAATCCATGTTTTATGGGGTTCTCCATGTTCATATGATTTTGATGACCCTGGAAGCCAAGTTGTTGGTTTGTTTAACTAACTGGGGATACTGTTGCTTTCTGGAAGCTATTTGGGGTTACATTTATTCAATTTTTAGATACTAACTGGATTATATCATCCATTTGAATCAAACATGAAAGACAGAAACAATTTAAGCCTTATTCCTTAAGGGCAAGTTTTTTCAGTGTTTTCAAAAATATCAGACTTGGATTTGGGGTGTTTTCATGGGAGAACTCAGTAACAGTTACCATAGCTTCTTTCTCACTAGTGATCTATAGCATCTTACAACATTACTCAATCACAGATATGGTGATATAAAAACTGCCTTCATTACTGATTTTTTTGAGATTTTTTTATCCCGCCTTTATTATTTTTATAAATAACTCAAGGCAGTGAACATACCTAATACTCCTTCCGCCTCCTATTTTCCCTACAACAACAACCCTGTGAGGTGAGTTGGGCTGAGAGAGTGGGACTGGCCCAAAGTCACCCAGCCGGTTTTTCATGCCTAAGGCGGGACTAGAACTCTGAGTCTTCTGGTTTCTAGCCTGGTGCCTTAACTACCAGACCAAACTGGCCCTCTCATGATATCAGCATGGTTAGATGATGCTATAAAAGGATATAACTTATCAGTGTGGAAATGGCTTAAGAATACTTCTCTGCACTACCTTGCTATCTGATCCGATGCAACAAGATTATTACTGAGAGTCATTTCATACCATTAGAAACTAATAAAATTGGTTTTCCCACTGAGGCTATACTCCCAACAGGAGCTTGGTGTTCCATCAGCAGTATATCGGTCCCTGCAATCATCACATAAACTCCAAATCATTCTGAAGCAGCTTGGATGATGGATGCAGGCATACTAGGGAGAAAAAAAATGGGAAGTCCCTTGGTACAAACAGAAGGTAGCTTTTTAAACTACATCCAAAAGTTAGTAATTCAGAAAAGAATACTCATTTGAAGAAAAACTGAGTTGGATCCAGCCTAAGAATGTAAGTTCCTATTCAAATTGATAGAGCAAGTCAAAATCTTTAAACCTACAGTATATACAATTGACTAAGGCTGAATTACACGCACTGTATATGCATAATATCTAACAGCTTCTGCATTAACATCATAGACTAATTTGGGCAGAGATGTATGGATCTGACGTATGAATTTGTTCACTCACAGGCAGGTTTACAGTTCAAAAGATATGCATCTATTCATAGATATTGCTAACAATGCAACCAAATATAAGAAATGCAACATATGAAATCTGTTGTTCTTAAGCAAAGATATATTTTAAGCTAATATTTCCATCACTGAGTTAATCTGAAAGCAATCACTTGCTTGCAACAATTCACCAAGCTCAGTAAAATATGCTGGGTTGACTGTAAAAATACAAAATGTGCAAAACAGAACATTTCAAGAGAGGAATGGAAACAGTGCTTTGACAAAAGAAATGACAGACAAGTTACAACTAAACCCTCAAGAGGAAGAACATATAAACACACTAATACCACTCCATAAAATAACTTAAGAAAATAAAGCTCAATTCCCCTCTGAAATAATACATAAAAAATGAACCTGTAGCACACAATGGAGATGTATTATCCTTATATCTGAAGCTTTTCGATTATTTACATCACCTCCACCACCCTATATCACAAGTAAAGCACCAAGTCTGACAAACATATCAGAATATGACTTAGCTTCCAAGTGCCATCTTCCCAAATAACAGAAATTATAAAACAATGATCAAAGACTGAATATGCAGGGGCTACCTCTTTCTCACACAAATACCCTTTCTTGTGTACATTTAGAAGGGAAGAAGCCTCATTGTAGGCCTGACTTCCCTAAAGAAATAAGAGGCCTTACTTCTCAGTAGGGATGCATTGGATTGGACAGGAAGTATTGCAACTATTCCTCTGAAATCACCAGTACCCCAAATTGTATGTACATTTATTTTTGTTGAAGTAAGACTGCCATGAGTTGGGCATCAATGAATCAAAAGCAGCAGCAAATACATACATACATGCATGCATACATACATACATACATACATGTACATACATACATACAATTACTTTTATCTTACATGTTCAGTTTTAGTAAAAAACAATGGATGGCTAGCTATATTTCTGCAGACCAATACTGTTGCTGAAATGCAAGTATTCATAACTATTGTGTCCAGTTATGTGTGTTTGGCAAAAAAAGGAATATCCCAGGAATGTAATGAAACTCTGATAATGTAAGGGCTTCTTCACATGTCATCTCTGAAATGGTTATCAATTCTAGAACTAAAATATGCCCCTGTATCAGTGCTTCCATAGTGTACAGCACATTTCCATAGCCTAGTGGCCTCCAGATGTGTTGGAACTATGGCTTCCCAAGGATTGGCCATGTTGATTGGGAATTCTAGGAGCTGTCACACAGATCCCATTGGAGGACACCAAGCTAGGAAAATCTGGTGCCTGTAAGCAGAGAGAGGGGAGATTGGTATGGACAATATAGACCGGATTCAGCTTCTTCATAATTTGCCCCACTGACATGTCTTTTATCTTGTGACCCACTAAATGCATCAAATTTGATGAGACTTAGTCACCAATAACTTTAGTTAGATTTAGATCTGCAGTTTTGGAGAATGCATAAACAGGTTCTGGACTCTGGATCAGTTATAATCATATCATGACATGTGAAGGAGACCCAAATGAAATTAGTTGAGATTAGGATGGGCGCTTTGCTGTTATCATTTTGAAAAGCAGTTAAGACCTTTTTCAACAAGACTTTGGGGTACAAGGTATGATATAATTAATGCAAGCCACTGGTGATGTATTTAGTTCAAACATGGTGTGTTTTATTTATTTGAACATGTTTTAATCTTCTATGCCTTGTATGTTTTTATTTTACTGAGAGCCACCTAGCATTGTAGGAGGAAGAGGCATAAATGTACAATAAATAAATACATGATTTACAATCAATTTATCAAATAAATAAATGAATAACCTAAAATATTTCATTAGTTAAAATATGAAAGCAAGCTGGTAGAGCAGGGCTTTCCAAAGTTTTCCCGTGGCGACACACCAACCGCCGTTGGTGTGTCGCCGCAGGAAAACCCGGAAGTGCCGCCATTGCAGCAGCGCGCAAAAACCCGAAGTGCTGCTGCTGCTTTTGGTTTTTGCGCGCCACCGTTGGTGTGTCGCCGCGGGAAAACCCAGAAGCGCTGATGATGATCAGCACTTCCGGGTTGTGTGGCGACACACCAGACTCTGTGTGGCAACACACTTTTGTGTCGCCACACAGAGTTTGGAAAGCTCTGTGGTAGAGAATGCTATTACAAAATACATTATGAATTAACCCAGATCCAACTTACTCTTAAGAGAATCTGTAAGATAGACATGCTATTTGAGGATTACAAAATTGGCCCAGATTGACTGACTGACTTTCTGAGTATGAGCAAGGACATTGTGTGAAAGTTGGGGAATTTATATTTTATATCAGTGTTCTATTATGTAATTTAAACATCCTATCCAGGCAGTTACATTCATTCATTTAAATATGAAACTGTAATGTTTGCTTTAAGCATTCCCATTCTAATCAGTATGACATAGATTCAGTTGATTTTAACTGATTTATGTCTCATAAGTGTAACATGTGTTACCCCGTTACATATGTAATTTATAGCGCAGTCCAGTGACTTCTCAGAAGTAAATCCTATGTTCAAAGAGACTTATTCTCTGACACTGCTTTGCACAACATAGTTTTCTCCAGAAATGATTATCAAGTGGCATGATCATGCTAGCTACCACTGATGGAAAATATCAATTTAGGGAAAACATAGGATGCCTATTTAGACAATGAAGACATATTTCAGATAAGATGAACCTTATTTATTTATTTATTTATTTATTTATTTATTTATTTATTTATTTTCTATCCCGCCTCTATTATTTTTATAAATAACTCAAGGCGGAGAACATACCTAATACTCCTTCCTCCTCCTATTTTCCCCACAACAGCAACCCTGTGAGGTGGGTTGGGTTGAGAGAGAGTGACTGGCCCAAGGTCACCCAGCCAGCTTTCATGCCTCAGGCGGGACTAGAACTCGCAGACTCCTGGATTCTAGCCCAGCACCTTAACCACTACACCACACTGGCTCTCTCTAATCCTATTTAGAATATATTAAAAGAAGGATTATACTCTTTATATATTTCAAAAATAATAAAAGTTATCGTAATACAAATTGTTAATTAAAAAATCAGAAATATTGAAAAAACAGCAGCTACTATGTTATCTCTTTAGGGCTGCAATCCTATGCAAACTATGAATAAGCCCCACTGAAAATACAGTAACAGAATTTACTAGTGAGTAAACATGTATAGAATTGGACTGCAAGACACTCTGGTAAAACTGCAACAATTATACATAATTTACTAATGAACAGTGCTACTACCAAAATGATATAAATTGCCGGTATTGGAACAAGACTAAATGAATTAATATTTAGACTACAATCTGCCCTACGCATTTCTAATTCAATCAATTCTGCATTTAAAACAGAGTCCTAAACCCGTCTGCTTGAAAATAAGTTCTTTTGACACTGTAACTTGCACCATAATTTCACTCTGTCTCCAATAGTTCAAATTCATCCCAGGAGAAAAAGATATAAGCATTGAAAGAAATTTGGCTTAGATTAAAAAGCATTTGTATTAAAGTTAAAAGTAGTTTATTAGAAGGCAATATTGCAAAATAATCCCAAGTCCAAATGATCAATCATAAAACAGGCTGCACTTCCAAATTCCCATTAAAACTAATTACATGTTTTCTGCAGGCTGTATGGAGTAAGTTTTAGTGATGTTACTCCCTTCAGTACCTAAACTGTGTATCCATGCTCCATGGATCATCTATACTGTGCAGTTGGTAGTAACGGCAACTTCACAGACCAGTTTTGGTACAGTTTTCCCTTTTAAATTGTTTGACCCAATGCAGTACTTTGAATACAAATCTGGCTTCATGTGTAAACATTTTGCCAAATGCTTACAATTAAAAATAATAAAATTACAAATGCAACTAAACCATTCTGTTTCAGATGGGTATTTCTACTAGCACTATAGTCCTAGAGCAGTTCACTTTGAAGCTGGTACCCACAGTTACTTTCAAATGTACAATATAGAGTATAAAATTGAGAACATAAACTTTAATTTTGTTCAGAAAGCTCCAACTGGTTCTTTTTGTATTTTAAATGAGAATGCACATTAGTTTGTAGCAAAATCTTTATTTTAAGATGTAGTTGACAAATTATTTTTCAAAGAATATGGAATTTTCTTTTTGCAATATGTTTATATTACAAATTTACAAGGTTGAGCTCTGGACGTTCTGCAGGCTTTACAAGATGAGCACTTATGGGGTGCCACTGCTTTGATAAATGTTTGTAATATAGAAATAAAATCTGTGGCCTCAGAAAGAGTTGGACATTTTCTATGCATGTCTGGGGCATTTAGATGATCTCACTCCCAAGTAAGTGTGCATAGAGTACAGAATTGCAGCCCTATTCTGACATCTGGAAATTAAAAAGAAATGTCTAACTTGATTTTCTCTTCCATCTTTCCCATTGGAAGATGGGGAAACAATTAAAATGTGAAACAATTTTAGCAGTGCAAGACTGAACAAAAATGCCATATAATGTTTCTTCTGAACAAGCCATACTGTATGCTGCTTTTTCAACGTTAGGCATGATCTTGCAAGTTAAGCACTTCTAAGCCCAATGAAGTCAATGGAGGTTAAACAAAAAAGTACTTTAACTTTGGCTTGTTGCTCTTATTACATAGAAATAAGCCTTGCTGATTTTAATATCACTAGACATAAATTTCTTCAACATAATTATACAGTAGTTGATTTCTGTTTCCCTTTTTGGATCAAGCTCCTGGTAGAAGGCTTGTTCTGTATTATGTACTCCGCAGTTTTCAGCTGGGTTGCAAACAGTATATACATTATTGTTTCCTTGTAATGTTTGACTGTTACAACTCTGATCAGCAAGTGTTTTAAAAAATAATAAAGCAATAAAGAAGCCACACATTTTACACCATTACAATATATTCCACAAGGAAAATTTAGGTGATCTTTACAATGCTGAGTTTTAATGATATGAGCTGCAGGTTGGACTTCATACTAATGTGCTCTCCATCTAAATGGGGAATTTGTTGAGGTGAAACGAACACTTAAAATGGATTAGTGGTATATTGTCAAAAAGTTTCAGAAGAAAGAAACAATCAGATGAAACCAACTTAGTGGGATCTTCCCAATCTGACCCCCGTGTTGATGCATTTATTTTAACAGCTGATGCACTGTAGGTCACTTGAAACATCTAATGGTATAGTCCCCATAAGGGAGTCAAAAATAAACTGTATACAAAAGGCTGATCTCTCCCCCTAAACACAAGGCAAAAAAAAATTATACCCAGACACTCTATAACCAGGCTAATGCTGCTGTTTCTATTTAAAAGAGTATTATAGCCCATTATGGCCAGATGTTTCCAAATGTGGTGGAAGGTGGGACCGCAATCTTCTGGCTGAAGACACCTGGCATTGAAGCCATAATCCTTTGGGGGAGTTTGATGGAAGATGAGACCCTAGAATATCTTTAACCTGGAGTCCAAAAAAAAAAAAGGGGGGGATCCAAAGGGGGGGGGGAACTCTTCACAGAAGGTTAATCTCAGATCCACAGATCAGTTCCAAATCTTGCTCTGCAGAGTGGGTTTCATGGTTCCACTTCAGATCACACAAAGGATATCTATGGGTCGTGGCAAAGCTTTTAGTTCCAGAGAGCCGGGATCCAAATCCAGGCAAAATCATCAATCCCTTGAGTCTCCTGCCCAAGGAGCCTCCAATTGGTTCTCAAAGGAGATCTGTGTAATGCAAGCCTCGAAGGGGCCAGACTTTGGAGATTTTCCCGTGGCTCCCCTTTAATGGCCTCCAAATAAGGAGCTCTCCCGGTTGTTCCCGAAATGTCCAGATCGGAATCGGGCTGAAGTGGAATTTTTCTCGGAAGGAGAAGCGGCCCCTTCCAAAGCCTGAAAGAGGGCGGCTGAGGAGTCAGAGTCGTGCACAAGCGCCCTATACAGGTCACAAGTCCCGCGGCTCCTCTCGCTTGATTGCGCAAGCGCGCCCGTCGCCCCCCGCCAGGCCGAGGCCAAGACCGGCCTTGAGCCTCTTGTTCTGGTGCGTCTTGACGTGCTTGGCTAGGTGGTCGCTGCGCATGAAGCGCTTGCCGCACTCGGAGCAGCCGAAGCGCTTTTCGCCGGTGTGAGTCCGCAGGTGCCGCTGGAGTTCGTCGGAGCGTGTGAAGCTCTTGCCGCAGAAGAGCCAGTTGCACACGAAGGGCCGGTCGCCCGTGTGCCAGCGCAGGTGCGCCTTGAGGTGCGACGTCTTGCCGTAGACCTTCCCGCAGCCGGGGATGTGGCACACGTGCTGCTTCTTTTTCCCGGGCTCGGCGGAGGCCTCGGGCCCGTTCCCTGCGGCCACCTGGCAGTTGGGGCAGCGGCAGCGGCGGCACCTCCTGGCCGTGGCCGCCAGGGGCGCTTTGGGGTGCAGCAGGGCGGCCAGCTGCGACTGATACTGCGCCAGCTCCGAGGGCGCCAACACCAGCCCGCGCTGCAGGCCACCCGCGGCCGCGAAGCGATGTGCGCAAGTGCCCGGGCCCGGCGCCGCCTGCTGGATGCTCCACCAAGGGATGTCCTCGGGCGCCGGCGAAAGCTGCCGGCAGGACTGGGGCGCGGGCGGCGGGGGCAGCAGGTTCGAGTAGCCGGGCGGGAGGGCCGCCTGGGCGGCGTAGGGCACGTAGGCCGGCGGGGGGCAGCTGGAGGAGAGGGCGCCCATTGAAGCCGGAAGCATCTTGACCGGCGAGAACTCGTAGGGGTACGATGGATCTGCGGGGGGCGTCAGCGGCAGCTCGTGGCCGCCCGCGAAAGCCGGCTGCGGAGTGAGCCCGAGGCTAGGCGGCGGGGGAGGCAATCCGCCCGGGGAGTGGGCCGGCATTTCGCTGCTCCACGGGTGAAAGATCCTGGACGGGGAGCCCAAGCTCGGCTCGTAGGAGACCTGCAGGAAATCCGAGGGAGTGACCGGCGCGCTCGGCTGCCCGATTCGGTTACAGGTGGCGGCCAGGAGAGCCAGAGGTGAGTGCTTGGCCAAGTCGGGAGAGGCGCTGGGGGTACGATCCTGCGGCAAGAGGTGGGGAAAGAGAGGCAGTTAGTCTCTGTTCCTTCACCCTGGCTTCGGGCTCCCTCCTCGCCACCTTGCAGCAAACACCCGCTGCTGGATGCCTGGCAGTATCTCAAAAAGTTTACTGCCAGGCACTAAGTACCAGTTGCTGAGGCGGGGCGTTTCTCAGAAGACAATGAACTGAAGCGGGGATGGCCGTAGTCAGCAGCGCGCGGCCCCTGACACGCCTTGACCCCTTCCCGCCCACTTCAGCTCGGTGCCAGCTTGAAAGCCTCTCGGCGAACCCCGCTGAAAGAGACCCTTGGGCCCAGCTACCTCCTCCCCGCGTGCCAATAATTCTGGAGTACTTCCGACGACTTAGACCGTTCAGCTCAGGACAATAGCTTTGGAAGGGGAGGGCGGGGTTTAGATGCAGTTGCGTGCCCTTCATTGTACGGAATCTCTCGGTAAGAGCAGACCTGGAAAACTTTTTCTCTCTCAAAAGTGGAATTTTTCTAAAGCCCAGGGATCGGGATTTCCTCAGAAGTCTATTTTACACGCACAATCTATCCCGCAACTTTTCAGATGGTCCCAGCGCGCTCGCCCCTTCCCCAACCTCCCACCAGCTCGCCACCTTCCCGCTTTGTGGCCTCCCGCCAAACTTGTCGCCCGAACATTCCAATCTTGGTGTGGGGGGGGGGGGCGCTCCCGGTACTCCACCCTCCACCTTCAACTAGCGACTAACCTGAAGAAACGCGTGCAGCGAGTCGTTCCGGAGGACGGCCACTGCGGCCATGGCTATCCCGTCCGGAGGGAGAAGAGGCCAGGGGCCCACTGCCGCGGCATGAAGTCGCCAAGAGGCAGCTGAAAAGCTGCCCGGTTTCCTTGCCCTGCGCTCCTTATTTCTTCTCCCCCTCGCCGATCCCACCAGTCTCTGCTGGCCAGCCAGCCCGGGCTCAGCGCGATCTCCGCGGACTGTGACTGCACCAGGATCACCTCCAAGAATTTGATAAGGACTTTGCTGGGCCGCCAGCCAGTCAGGAGGAAGATTTATGGCTTTGAAGTTTGCCGCTGCCCAATCATCAAAGAATAGCGGCTCTTTCAGAAGCGAAAGCAAATCCTTTGAATCCACAAAGCTCCTATGGTGTGTTTGTTGGTCGGGATAAAAGAACTGATTATTAGGGGGGATGGGAAGGGAGGAGATAAAGGCGGGACAATTAATGAAGTAATCACTATGTGGGAAATGTATATACACAAATAATTGGATTTTCTTGATCAAAGGGACTCTCACCGCCTGGAGACTGCACTCGACGTTCAAGACATTGTATCTTGCACAAACCCTCCTCCGTCTTGCTTTCCCACTACTCCTTAAGAAATACGTATATCGCGATTAAAAATTTGTCTCGGAGTCTTAGACAATACGTCTTTTACTATCTCACGGATATGTGCCTCTAGACCGTCTGTTTGGATGGCGCCCAGTAACTCTAGTTGTTCTATTTTTAAAACTAAACTCGCCAAAAGTTCACCAGAGGGCATAGGGACACCGCGTCCGACTATAGAAGTTTGTATTGAGTAGCGGCTATGTGCTTTTCTCTAACCAGATAATATGTGTGATACGTCCCTTGTAAATAACAGAAGGAAAGGCGTATTTGATCTCGGTCCTTATTATTTTTCCGGCTTTTATAAAAAAAGGGGCGCAATTTTATTTAGTTAATACTTTGAAGGTGATCCCTACTTTTAGATAGTGATGTCCAACGTTTTCTGGCGATACAGACCTTAAATTCTCTGAATTTATAGAGCGAGAAAGCTGCCCAATATTGGGAATGCGACTCAAGAACTGCTCTTACACTCCGAAAGGAAGCGTATTCAAAGGCTTCCTCCTAAGTAAAGTGGGTGACGCTCAAAGAGGCTGCTGCGGTGAGACTAGCGGTTCCTCCCAAGTCCCTCGGTGGCGAGTTGGGCTGCAACCCGCCCCCCCGCCTGAAAATCATTATTTCTACCGCCCTCTTCGGATGGTCTAGCTAGCTAACCTCTCGACTGTTTGCTTCAGAAACGGAGGTCCGTTCTCTTTATTGCCAAATAAAAGGCTGCTCTGTTCCAGCCCTTAAGCGCTTTCCATTTTCTACAGACGCCCCAGAGCCACCCGAGAGCTGCTTTTGGGTTGTCCCAGTTCCAGTCGATTTGGTACTTAGCGGGCATGTTCCCTTGAAAACAGCGGGAAGGCTAACGGCGGGAGCGAAGTTGGGCTGCTTTCGCCGCAGAGCGCACCGCTTTCCAGAGCGTTTGCGCCAAGAGAGGGGAGAATCTCTCTGCGCCCGGCCTGGCGAACGAGCCGTCGCTTCTTTGGGGATCGAGCTGAAGTTGAGACACGTGCCGAAGAGTTGCTTTGTACCGCGAGGGCATCTCGGGAAAGAGGAAGAGGCGGAGGCGGGCACAGGCGGGAGGCAGGCCTTTGCTCCTCCCCGCCGCTGGATGACATTTCTGTTACTTTCCCCAGGTAACCCGAGCCGCCCCGCAGTGGCCGCGTTCAATTGTTTTCGTGTTGCCACTGAAACCTTTTTAAGCGGCCGTCCGACCGAGAAAGAGAAAGGGAGAGGAGCGAGAGAGGGAGCGGGAGATATCTTTATCTGGCTTTCCTATCCAAACAACCCCCGGCCCCGCAAAGGCTTCCAAAGAGTTATAAAGGCTTGAATCGCGTCGGTGTCTTTGAAGGGATTAAAGGGCCGAGGCCTCTCCCACGGCTCCATACGGATTCCCAGGAAGAAGCAAAGCCCCTCGCCGGGCCTCTGGAGAGTCCTCCACCGCACACGCATCTGAGGTCCTTCGACTTGTGACTGCTTAATCGTATCGATCGCATGGAAATACAGGCAGGCGTGGGAAGAGGAAAGGAGTAGATCGATTCGTTTGCCGCCTTGAGATGTTTGACAAAAGCTTTTAATAGTTCGGTTGCCCCCATGCACTGTTTGTACAGCGTAGATGCGCCCAAGTGTAGTCAACATCATTAGACATATTACATTATTTAAAGTGTCCGTGACTGTAATTACACAGAAACAAATTTAGTACCCTGGGCACTAAGGATTTCCCCACCTCTTTAAATGAGAGCCCACTGTGTGAACTAGTTACTCCGCCATCCAGACTCTTCCCAATTCCAAGGGTTTATGGAGAGTCAAAGGGCAGGAGTTAGGAGAAGAGAGGAACCTCTTCTATCTTGTCCACGCGTAAGGAAGACTGTGTGTCCCTGTCAGATCTCCAGCGACCAGATTTGGTTTGGCCCCATCTCCGAACAGTAAGCCTTGGGAAGAAGCCAGCGGCATCGCGGGCGCTCTCCTCCTCCCCCCTTCCGCTCCCGTCCCAGAGCCTTTCCTCGCAGCTATTCCCTTCCTTCCCCTTCCCAAAAGACGGCGGCAGGGACCAGGGCAAACTCAGGAGCTTCTTCCGGCCTGTGGTAGCAGCAGGGAGGTTCCCAAGGCCGCCGAACAGCCAGAGGGCCAGAGAAAACAAAAAAGACGGCCTAGCTCAGCGATCTCAATTTTTTCCCTTTAGGTTCATAGCGGAGAGGGAAGGTTACTCCGGAGGGGTGAAGAATCCGGGGTGGTGGTGTCGCTTTCAAAACAGCATCCAGAATAATAACAATTCGTTGCGAATCCAGCCGCAACAGAGGAGTCACAAGGGCAGTAATAGCGGGAGGGGGGTGAACACTCTCCCTCACTTTGATGTATCAGGGTCCAGCCTTCCGCAGATCCAGCACCCTGTCTTTCTGCCAGCTGAAGTCCCTGTTTATGAAAGTAGGCTCCAGAACAATCAGAGGTAGCTGTAACCATACAGGCTGCAAAGGATGCCGTTAGGGCCATCAATAAAAATACAACTTTTGATACAATAAAAAAATACAATTCACTTCTGCATAAAGCTCTGTGAAGAGGCCTCGCTTATCAAAAGGTTTCAGGAAAGGTTGGGTGAAGCTTTTTATTGTTGAAATGATGGTTCAGTGTTAATGTCAATTGTTATATTTCCTAGTAGTGAGACCACCTACATTAGTGAGATACTAACTGGACAAAGAATACAATCATATGCTGTGCCCATGTTGGTTTATTTATTAAGAACTGCATCACACTGAGCTTTATTGGGACATCTCAAAGAGGGGCAAAGGATTGCAACCTAAATCTGGATGTGTGATGAAATTGGGGAAATCAATATTCTGATTTTTTAATTCAAGCAAATTGGACAGCAGAAACTTTTTTCAATTGCTGTATATTTAATCAATACTGGAAAATAAGTGCATTACACTCTTCTGAAATCAGAGCTTTATTGCAATGATAATAGCTTCCTTTAAAGCCCTTAGAAGGCCAACAGACTACATTTATTTCATACCTGTATCACTTCTTAAAAAATCTTACCATCAAGCCAAACATCATGTCACTTCGAACATTACAAAAGAGCAGGAAATGCAACACAGCAAAGTCCAAAATCTTAAGAGAACAAAATTAAACTAAGAAGTGGAATCATGCAAACTTTAAACAAGAAGAGTTCAGGCAGCTAAACATGAGAAAGGATTAGGAATAATATTGAACCATTATTCTCTGGCCCAGGATGCCACCAAATGGAAGCAATAGGATGGAGATTTAAGCGTCTTTCTTCTTATTTGGCCACTGAGAGGCCAGAAAATGTTCTCCAATAATCCACCGTCAAATGGCCTCAATGAGGATAAGGTGACAGCAGCCAATTGAAGGAACAGACCTGTCTCCTTGTAGAAAAGGACAGCAACAAGAATGGAGCTGCAGAGGAAGCAGAGGCAGTGGCAACTGCTTCAGGCTTTTTGGCCGGGTTTCCTTCTCCAAAGAAAATCTGGAGAGAGAAAGTGAGAATGAAGTCCATAGGTAATGTTCCTTTTGGGTGAAGGGGAAGAGGCAGTGCTCCAAAACAAAGGGAGAATTTGTACCTAAAAAGTAGATACTGAATATGGGTTGCAAAAATTGGGAGGACCACTGGATGGCAGCAAGGAGTTGGATTTTCCTGTATTGCTTTGCTGCCATCTGGTGGTTTCTGGATTTTTGTATCCCGTATCTGGTAGTCTATCAAAATACTTGCTAACCCTGTTTTATTAATACATGCATGTGTATTACCTATCTGAAAAGAGACTAAAGTATTATAAATATTCCCCCTTTCATACACAGAGCACTTCATACAAAGCCAATAATTTTTGACAAAATGTTATATAATACCTCTCTCAGATTGTAGACTGAGGAGGAGAAGCTCAGCGGGGCAGCAGGGGGATTTTAGACTTTGAACTAAAATTAAAGGGAGAAGAACATTTTGTACAGTAAACTAATTTTTCTCTTATCAGAGAAGCTCCCAGTCATTCTGCTGGTGAGGCCCTAGATGTCTGCCCTATAAGTGCCACCAGAGGCTGAAACAAGAGACAGTAGGAGCAAGTGCACTTTCGGATCAATTTACAATTGCAGGGTAAGGAGCAGGAATGAATCAAGAGGAGCTATGGTGGGCATGAATCTAAGTATTCTGTTGTGTTTGCACAGAGAAAACAAACTAGAAAGCAAAGCTGCCTATACCAAACCAGTCTATTGATCCAATTAACTCAGGATTGCTGACACAATCCAGCAAAAGTTAAATCAAAATTCAATAGGGATTTTAATGTAGTTGCAACACATTACTTTCAACTTTTGCTGGACTGTGTCTTGGATGCCCATTAAAAATTAATAGTATGTATATTGGTGCTTCAGTACAGAAGATGTATCAACTTTGCTCTGGCCTTAAAAATGCATTGCAAAGGTCTGTAACTGCACAATCTTCAGATAAATGTTATATACCTGAAGGCAGGGACTTCCTTGCTACTGGCTTTTGTGAGCTGCTCTGGTTGCCTTTTTTGGGGGCTGAAGAACAAAGCATAAATCCTTGCTTTTTTCTTTCTTTTTATTAAAGAAACAACATGAGGGAAGAACTAAATAATCCATTGTCAGAAAGAAAAAAATAACCCCAAACAATAAGCAAAGAAAGACAAATACTTGGAAGTATATATCTATTTATTTACTTGAATGACAACTGAATTTGAGACGGTTATCCCTAAAAGAAAGTAGACATTTACTGTATTTATTGGTGGGTGGTGTATAATGCTTGTGTATAATACAGACAAAAATCTATGCCCAGCTTCCCCACTTTGTCACCCTAGGGTTGGTAACTTCAGTTGAAATCAGCAGAAGGGCAACTAGGGTCTGTGTCACCCGGGGCAAACATGGATTCTGTGCCCACACCCAGGAAACATTCAGTATACAAATACTATTTTGTCATTTTGGCGCCCCCTCCCAGCGCGGCGCCCGGGGCACATGCTCTGCTTGTTGTTGTTCAGTTGTTTAGTCGTGTCCGACTCTTCGTGACCCCATGGACCATAGCACGCCAGGCCTTCCTGTCCTCCACTGCCTCCCGGAGTTTATGCCCCACTTGCCCCCCCCCCCCTAGTTGCGGCCCTGGAAATCAGTCCTGGAGATTCCCTTCTTTCCAATAAATGAATGTATATGACATACTTGTTAGGTACAAATAAAACAGATGGGCTAAGAGGAATGGGTAACTGTACTGGGAAAAGAAGAGAATAACTTAATGGTGAGGAGGAGAGGAAAAGGGGTGAAGTGAACAGAGGAGCAAAAAAAAGAAAAAGAAAAAGAGTATGAACATTACAAAAAGGGTTAAAATTAACCAGGCAAGCAACTTCTCCCAAAGGATGATTAATTTTTAAACACTTTGTTTTTCAGCAGGGATGTTCACAGACATTTGCACTTCTTGCATATTTCTTTGTTTTCAACAGCATTTTATTATTTATTTATTTATTTATTTTTATTTATTAATCAAATTTATATAGCTGCCCATCTCATGAAAGTGACTCTGGGCGGTGTACAACAATCTGATAAAGCAATAATCATATAAACAGTCATTACCTAAAACCATATATAGTAATTCTTAAAAACATTAAAAACTATAAAAGCATAATTAAAACAGAAAAGAATAGGGTTAGAGTTAGGGTACCTGCCCCAACTCACAGGTACAATATGTGAGCCTGTATTTGTACAGAGGAATGCAAACATGTTAAATATCCATATTCTGTATTTCCATCCAGACTAACATTTGTATAGAGGACAAAGGAAATCTACTAGGAAAATATGGTTAAAATAACTAATAAATGGTGATTTGAATAAATTTATCTTTCTTGTAGTTTTGTATTACGTATTTGTAAATTTTTTGTATTTGTAAATTTATCTTTCTTGTAGTTGTATTAATTGTTCAGCCACAGCAAATACTCACACCTGTAAATACTACTGCTCCAGTGAAAGATATTGATCGTTCCAGTGCTTTGCAATAAGAAACCTGGCAGCTAATAGCAGGAATTGATTTCTTATGTTCAATCAATTTACATGCCCAGGAAATATCGACGATAAATTAACAGCAGGATTCATTTGAAAGATTGTTGAGTGATTTTCCTGATTTCTTCAACATTTTAAATGAAATAACTAATGGGGCGTTGCCACAAAAGATGGTAATATGAATCAATTTGCTTTCAAATCTGCCAATGCAATCCATAAAGATTACAATTTATATAATGCAATTTTAGTGCAATAGAGTGCCACCTATTTTCATGGCCAATTCTTGCCAAAAGAGTGAAAGAGTGAAAAGGAATTCTCTGCCCCAAAGAGTTCCAGTGAGATTTATCAGGTTGAAATTGCAAGTCATTCTTCCAGATGATTTTTTAAAGACTTTAAAGGACATTGGTTGTATTTAATATACAGTAACAGCTTTATATAATATTGACAATATTTGCTTGCTTATTAATGAAGTAGATGTACACCATTCATCAGATGCTGCTTACAGTCACTAACTGATAAGATTTAGTTTATGAAAAAATTATTGAACTTGATTCATTTGAATCTAAATCAGAATTTGTAACAAATCCTTTTGCAAAAAATACTCAGCAAAAATAGTGTTTTCCATCAATAAAATAGTTTGGTCTAGTGGCTAAGGTGCTGGGCTAGAAACCAGGAGTCTGTGAGTTCTAGTCCCGCCTGAGGCATGAAAGCTGGCTGGGTGGCCTTGGGCTAGTCCCTCTCTCTCTCAGCCCTAGGAAGGAGCCAATGGGAAACCAGGAGACTCAGAGTTCTAGTCCCGCCTCAGGCATGAAAGCCGGCTGGGTGACCTTGGGCCAGTCACTCACTCTCAGCCCAACTCACCTCACAGGGTTGTTGTGGGGAAAATAGGAGGAGGAAGGAGTATTAGGGATGTTCGCCGCCTTGAGTTATTTATAAAAATAATAAAGGTGGGATAAAAATAAATAAATAAATAAATAAATTACATCTCTAATTCTATAAAATCCTTTATCTTCACATTATTTATATTGACCAAGGAATGGGATAAGAGGCAAAAGATCAGGGGCCAAAAGTGGCTTCTGCTTTTTTGAAGCATCTAAAGATGTATAACCTTCAAATAATACTTGCCAACTTAGAAATAATTCACATTGGTTCAGTAGGTCATATGAAAGTTAACTAGATGTAGAATAGTAGTAGGAAGGGAATAATTAAATAAGTGCTATTTTTTGGGGGGGGGAAGTTGATTAGGAGGTTTATATGAATTTTTTCCCCTTTATTTTAATATAAGGGGAGGGAGTAATTGTACTTAGTGATTTTTATAATGTGCTAAAGGAGAATGATTTATAGAAATAATGTGATTTTGGTTTAATATAAAGTAAGAGATTGATTATGAATTTTTTTCATATCTTTGCTGTTAAAAGTCGGAAGTCACATCTTTTTGTAATGTTGAAAAATTCTTTTCTCTTGTGTTTTCACACTTTTTTAGTTTTTCTTCTTTTTTTGGTAGTTTTTTGTTTTTTGTAGCTTTTATCTTTCTTTTCAAACTTACTAAAATTCATAATAATAATAATAAAGAAAGTTAACTAGATGTAGAATCGCATTATTAGTTGGGCATCTGTCTTAACTAAAAATAAATCAAAAGCTGAATCTAAAATTAGAGTTGGATGCTAATGTGCATACAGTTTCTGCCAACCACACTGTTATCTAGCTGATTCTGAATGGTTCAAATTTCATTATGAATGTGCAGAAGAAAGGGGGAGGGGGAGGACACGTTTGGATATATGATATATCCTTTGTGTGCCAGAACCAAGTATTGTAATGATTAATCAGATGTTTCCTCAGTCTTAAACACAGAGGAACTACCGCCGGGGTCAGCCCAAGAACAACGGCGAGGCAGTGTATTCCAAATCTCCAGTTCTCTATTGTTCTCACCGTATAGACAGAATCTTGCCAGACTAAAGCTACTCTAACTAACCTAAGCACAAATAACCCGGGAGACTCTAGGGCGGGATGACCCTGAACCTCTTTGCTTTCCCACCAACACGCTCCGGACTGCTGAGAATCCGCTTATCTCCTTGGAATGCGCTCCCTCCTTCCTGAGAACCAGCGGCAGCCTCAAAATCCACCACATCTACTGAGGCCGGGACCTCATGCAGTTTCTAACAGCCTTGATTGTGGCTCCTAGGGCCCATCAGACATCATCAATAAACTGCAATTTTTAATGTGGTGGAAAGAGAATTACTATGTACATCGAAGTAATCATGTTAATTAAAATTAAAACATTTCATGCTAATTTAATTAAAATTAAGTCAATCAAGTTTTGTGTTTTCCTGGTTCATCTACATAGTTGGCTTCCCCTTACTTACTTTTGGGGATGTATCCCCCAGTAAACCACCCCAAAGGTCAGCTGAGGCCCTCAAGCTCGTGTATCCCCACCTTAAGAGACTGATGGAGACTGATCTTACGTTGTCCTTCCCCGTCTGCCACTTGCTCTGCCCTCCCTGAAGTACATGTTACAGAATTTTGTAATTATCATAGTAATAGCAATCATAATAATGCTTACAATTATTAATTATAATTAATAATTATCCTATAATTATTAGGATAAATGCAGGAGCTCCCCCCCACCCAAAGTCAGTGTTTTCTATATGCTTTGAAGCACAGTAGCTGATGGTGGTTAAGGACACCAATGCATCTCTGATTTGTCTGAATGCAAATAGCTTTCAGATTGGAGTTCCCATTACCACTTCAAACATTCACAACATGCCAACATGGACCTTGTCAAGAAATGGAGCATTTTCCAAGGAATTTGCCCATGGAACATTTTGCAATGAAATTATAAATCTAATTCTTAGGGGGAAAAAATAATTGGCTTGCATTCAGTTGGGTCTACTCCTCAAGTGTTAAGTGGGCCTTCTTCCTGATAGCTCTGTAGCTTAAGCTACTTAAGAGCCCCATCATATGACTATGATATTTGTAAACCGTCCAGAGTCCCCTTGGGGGAGATGGTGCGGTGATAGAAGTCGAAACATAAATAAAATAAATATTATGAGGGAACAGCGTTCCGCGCGTGTCATGCGGCCACATGACCGTGGAAGCGTCTTCGGACAACGCTGGCTCTTCGGCTAACAAACGGAGATGAGCACCGGCCCCTAGAGTCGGACACGACTGCACAAATGTGCGGGGGGAACATTTACCTTTACCTATTCTTGCTACCAGAAAGGACAGTAAGTCCCAGCAGCAACCTTGTTCCATTTATTGTTGTACTTAACACCTTTCTGCATCTCCCTTCACTTAGCCAGAATTCCAAGGGCAGCTCGCAGAAAAATAAAACAGATCCCGAAAATGCAACAATATAGCAGTCGAGAAAGCAGAAACATTATTCCAAAAGAATAATAAAAGCATAATAAAACCCAGTTCAGGCAATACCCTGGAAACCCTAGACAAGTAAGCAGGGTTACTGTTTGAAATGAAATGAATTACACTCAGTTCCAGGTAAGGCTCCCTGAGAAGAGCACCATTGAAAAGCTCTAGACTGTGATCAGCAATATTAATAAAACCACAGATGGTCACTGATTGGACAACCTTAACACTTTGTAACCAAATATATTTATCAGAACCCCTCCACTAAGGAGTTTAGGAGACAGTATATTATTCTCTCAGCTGCTGCCCTCATCCATCCTCTTATGGTCACAATAACTCTGCAAGCTAACTTAAGATTGAGAAACTTGGCCAAGGCTATTTAGCGAAGTTCGTGGTCATGTGGGATCAAACCCATAAGCCTCTCCTTATTTACGTGCCACATGGGGTGGTTTCCTCTTAATATTGTTAGGAACCTTCCTTGCATTTTGCAGGCATGCAACAGAAGCCTATGTGCTTAGATGGAGGGTTGCAAAACCCAGCACAATGAAGTGGTAGAATGAAATTCAGCCTGTCCAAAGGCTCTTCTGTATGAAAACTCCCTTCAGGCAGAAAAGTCCTGCATCAGTAGGAAAACTCCTAGTTCAACCCTCCCTCTGTTCTGCTAGCTTTCTACATATTCAAGTTTAAAAAACAAATGTAGGGAAGCATTTGCCAAATGGCAGATAGAAGTGATACAGACTATTTTACAAGACCAGATTCCTCTTCATATGGAGGTTCCATTTAGATTTCCACTGAGGCTCACTCCAAGGACTGAACACTGTAAATCTGCCTCAGCTAGTCTCTGGACACTATTCTTTACTTACTGCTTGGATGTGCAGTTGCAGTTGTCATGTGGTAACTGAGTTGCCCATTCAGAACTATACATATTTGACATCATTTCTGTGGGAGCAACATATCTTATATCAGCAAATCTCCAAAGCTGCTTCTTATTTCCAGCTGCTTCGGCAGAAAACTGCTGGGAAACGTGAGCCCCTTTTCAGGAAATCCTCTGGCACATGAGCAGAATAAACAAGTTTTACCACCATTTCTATAGTGATAGCTTATCTCATAATGGATAGAGAGCAACAGACTTTCTACCTCAGCCTTTTGACACGCTGCTTACTTCTCAAGAGGAGATATTATTTTTCCCTGTTAAATTTATAGCTATTCTGGAAAGGCCACCTTTTAACCACTGCTCTGTATTTTATAGCCCACACAGACTCTGATCATGATGACTGTAAAAATTAGCCACTTCCGATCTCCGCTGCCTTCTCAGCTGTCAGGAGCTTCCCAGAAACCTCAAATAGTTCTCTTTCTGGCGTGTGTCTTCTCTGCACATATTAGAATCCCACTACATTCTTGTTTCCTCCACGAGAAGTTTCTTTTCCCCCTTGTTTTTACAGAGTACATTTATATGTTACCTTTTCCCCACCTTCCCAGTACCAGTCTAGACAAGTTTGTTGTACTTGAGATCACACAATGAACTCATCCTATTGGTTTCAAAAGGACTTCAGGCATCTCTATTTAAAGCCAATGGGGTTACAGTACTTCAAAGGAAGCAGGTACAAAATTGCAGATAATTAACCAATTCTGGAGACAACAATGCAGCAAGGGTAAACATTGTGCCAAAACAGAATCCTGCAAGCATCATCAAAGACACTTGAAGCAGGTGAACAAGGCAATGGGAAGTGTACCTGTCCATAAAAAATACTGGGTTTCTATAGCTTGGACCTTGAAAGAAGGTTCAGTAAACAGTGGGGAAAAATAGATGGAAAATCCATGGAAAACACCATTGAAAGAAATCAGAGGAAAGCATATTGTTTTAGTTTTTGGTTTCTACATAGAATTTATCATTAATTTGATTAAATAGTTTGGTGAACTGAGAAACTTACTAGCTAAGGCATGAGTGCAGGAAGGTATGTGTGACTCTGTCATCTTCTAATTGTCATCTTCCATCTGTTTTCCATTGGGAGTGATAGGGCACAATGCTGAAATGCAATGCCTCCTTTACTCTTTTGTTGTTATTTTAAATACCTGGACATCAGTTTAATGTACTGACCAACTTTTCCCAATCTGACACTCTCTTGAGATTTTACCCCCACACGTGACAACTCTGGAAGGAGGCCTTCCCCCATGGAAAAGGGTATCTGCATAACTCAGAGCACGACCCCTGGGGGGGGGGGAATCCATGCCCAGTTTAGAATCCTCGCCATAAGCACTTGAAGGAAAATAGCTCTCTGTATGTATGTATGTATGTATGTGTGTGTGTGTGTGTAAGGAAGAGATAGAGTAGGACTTGGGATAATATACAGATTTCCTAGGTAGAAAAATCATATTTTGTAAAGTGACCTGAGAAATGGAGAGAATCCGTGGATGAGGTTGTAAATCCTTTAATGTGCTTTAGGAAAAGTTTAAAAACATTCACTTGAGAGAAGAACATTGCATATATGATGGTATTCCTTGTGTAGGTAGGTCCATTCATTCATTTGGTGGAGGAAACAGATCTTTGCATACAAAAGAGTGCAGGCATCAAAATCCCCAGCGTCTACGAAAGAAGCTGTGGTGCAAGATGTAAATAGTCTACCTCAGCTTTCATCTTAGTGGCACATTAAGTTATACCACAATCTTTCCCCCCCCCCCCCCACAAATAGAATTATAAACACATTTTAGATTTAGAGCAATATGAGAGTGTCTTAATCTCAGGGCAATTTGTTATAAAATGCAAACCATTCTGTGCAATCTGGTAAAACCCACAGGAAGATAATTCAATCCATCTGAAAAATGTGGTTCACCACAAAGCACAAGGAACTCCAGTGGGGAGTCCTTCTTTGACCCTCCTAACAAACACCAACACTAGCGGCTAAAATTTGCTTCCTATAAACATGCTGGGCAATACGGAAGTGGCAAATCACTATAACACAAATGCAGAAAAATAGAGAGACAATTGACTGGGGGGGGGGGGACTATAAAATTACCTAAGAAAGGAGGACTGTAATTAGGAGTGATTTTTTTAAACAACTAAATGCATCTACAATTAAAAAGAACTATAACAATAAAGAGTAATATGATGTTGGATGTGCACTACCAAGCCTATACAGACACACAGACACAAACACTCCTCTCTTTCAAATACACCACTTTTTTCTATTCCCCCCCCCCTCCCTGACCATACATTCACATTTGGGATTTCTGGCTTTTTTTACTAGGAAGTCATGGCAGCATCAGCGACCCCAAAATTAAACTTAAAATGTGCACTGGCAATCCCCAAGAGAAAGAAGAAAGGCTTGGAAGCTCACCTCCGGGCTCAGCCATCCACCAGGCCCACTTCCTTCCCAGCCAGACCTTTCGCCTCATCCCTATGCGGGCTCCTTGGAGGCCAGCCAAATCACTCTTGCATTTATGTGCATTACTAGACCCTGATGCTGGGAAAGACTGAAGGCAAAAGGAGAAGGGGACGGCAGAGGATGAGATGGTTAGAGAGCATCACCGATGTAACGAACATGAATTTGAGTAAACTCCGGGAGACAGTGGAGGACAGGAAGGCCTGGTGTGCTATGGTCCATGAGGTCACGAAGAGTTGGACATGACTAAACGACTGAACAACAACAACAAACTTCAAGCCGCATTCCATGAAACACCAGGAAAGTAGGGCCACCACATTTAGGCTGCAAAAACCGAGATCAGCGCTAGATAGCAGCAAAGGGATACAGAAAACACATTCTTTGTTGCTATCTAGTGATTGTTTAGATTTTTGCAGTCCAGATATAATAGCCCTATTGGAGAGGAGACAAAAGCAGAGCAGACCAAAAAAACCCCAAACAGTCAAAAGCTGAATCTGCCTAGAAATGCATGTAGATAGTGAACAAACCTCTGTCTCGATTGTCTAGCATAATTCTGGATGTCTGGCCACCTACAGATGATACATTTATAGACATGAGCAACTTGTCACGAGTTTATAAATATCATATATAGGAATCTTCATTTTTATACAATAACTAATTCTCTAGAGATCAAGGATCAGCACCTAGAGACTCTGAAGCCAAATCAGATTCAGTGATTGCCATTCACTGGCCTCCAGCTGCCACATTCTGGCAGTCATTTGATAAACCCCTGCTCTGAACTTAATATTAGTCCAGAGAATTCTTATTTTTTTTAATTAAATTTATCTGCTGCTCAACTTCCAATGACTTTGGGCAGCTCACACGTGAAAACATTACCAAACCAAACCAAGCCAAACTAAACCAAAATGAAGAACAAAAGATGTCAAAGATGTCAACAATGACAAAAACCAGACAGGAATGGGAAAAAGAAACAAACCGACACCATCCAAGGGAATTCTTAGTTCCCAAGTATCCATCCTTTCAGCCAAAACGGGCTCATCCGCAGGTAAGAGGGAGATATCAACCAGGCTGAGGAAGCCCAAAGAGTGGCAAAGTACACAAAAGCTTTAAGAAAAAAAGAGGCCAGAAGTACCCCAAATCCGGCACAATAGGAATGAGTCGTGGGTGGTGATTGAGAGTTGAAACAAAAACCCAGAAGGGGGAAGCAGGGGGAGACTCCCCTTTGCTCCTGTGGGGCTGGGCCATTGCTGAAACAGACACCTCAGGGGCCGTGGAGGCATTCCCAGGATTCTCCGATCATACTGCTTTGCGAGGAGGAATGATGATGAAAAAATACATGGTATGCTAGCTCCTTGCTGTCTCAGATTTTGAGTTTCCATGCTTGAGACATGGATTACTAATGTTTGAGTTCATTAATAATCAGTGTGTTGAGACTATACAATTGTTTTATGGAGGTATGTATTGTATATTATATATTTATGAATTAGATTTGTCACCGCCCATCTCCTCCCACTGGAGGGACTCTGGGCGGTTACAGTATATATATATTCCATTTTTGATTGTTTATCTTGAGTTGCTAGGAAATACAGATAAAGCTTTGTGAACAAAATACACTCGTAACACTGAGAAAGTGTCTTACCAGTTTTCATGCATGTGGAATGAATAAGAGCCAGTTTGGTCTAGTGGTTAAGGCACCAGGCTAGAAACCGGGAGATCGTGAGTTCTAGTCCCGCCTGAGGCATGAAAGCTGGCTGGGTGACTTTGGGCCAGTCCCTCTCTCTCAGCCCAACCCACCTCACAGGGTTGTTGTGGGGAAAATGAGAGGAGGAAGGAGTATTAGGTATGTTCCCCGCCTTGAGTTATTTATAAAGATAATAAAGGCAGAATTAAAAAAAAAAGGTCTAAACAACTTTAATGATATTACAGAGGTTACCATGACTGTCCAAATTTGGGGGGAAACTGATACTCACATAATTATTGAACAGTAATACACAGTACATACTGGATAAATGTTTAGGTATAGAATTCCTTGTACAAACTGCATGATCCATTATTTATCTTGTGTAATTTACTTAGTCAAAGCCATTTGTGTCTATAAAAGCCTGGGCAATGTAAGATGCCCACAGACTGATTACCACCTCAGGAGAACTGGACCCTCTCCATGGGGAACAGCACACATACTATAATCTGATCTTACCCTCAGGATATACAGTATCTGCAAGAAAATACTCTGATAAATCACTCCAGGAAAGGGATCCATGTGTTCCACCCTAAACATAATGTAGTCTATATCTTGACACCAGATGCCAACCTTCACATAAATCATTGCTTCTGGTGGCCTGCTGTTGGGGATGACTATTAGAAATGAACGCAGCTTCTGGATTATTCCAGTGATCTGAAAGTGGTACAATGAGATGTGAAATGTTAGTCTCTGCTATCACTCTTGAGTGTGAGACTCCTAATAAATGGGGGCAGGGAACGGGGAGAGACCAGAGGTAACGCTGCATTGCATTCCTAACTTCAAAAGAAGTTACCTGTTTTATTATTGCAATTATTAAGAGCAAACCATCTAAGATTTACAATAGCCCTTCGGGCAGAACAAACCAATTGTCAAATGAAACGGATGGCCACTCAGCTTAAATGTGTAAGAAAAAGAGTTCCCTGCAAAGATGCCAGGCATGCTTTTTAATAAAACTTCTCTCATGTAACTGAGACTTGCTACATTAACTGCTATGCTGAGAATATTAATTTAAAGGAAAAAGAACTCTGATTGAAGAAAAACAACAGAAGAATAATATGATTTTCCAGAAAAATCTGGTGCTACCAGAAGCAATGAGAATTATGAATTATGAAGGCTTAATTCAAAATTATCAGGAATGTTTGCAAGCTCCAAGATGCAGGTACAAAAGCATTTTAGTTGATCGAGTTCATCACTAATCTCTTTATTTTAATTGGTTGTCTGAAACTTAGTAATGTCTTTCCACAATGGGTAAAAATAGATCATCTTTATATTTGTCATCTTCATCACCAAGTCAATTTATCACAGATAAATACCTCCTTTACAAAGGTACAAATCCCTAGCCCCGCGTGACAGAGTGAGCTCCCGCACTAGCCCCAGCTCTTGCCAACCTAGCAATTCGAAAGCATGCAAATGCAAGTAGATGAATAAGTACCACTTTGGTGGGTAGGTAACAGTGTTCCGCGCGCGTCATGCCGACCACATGACCGCGGAAGCGTCTTCGGACAACGCTGGCTCTTCAGATAAGAAACGGAGATGAGCACCGGCCCCTAGAGTCGGACACGACTGCACAACTGTGCGGGGGGAACCTTTACCTTTTTACAAAGGTTACCACTGTATTGATAGATCAGTGCTTTCTAAAGTGCCGCCGTTGGCGACACACCAACGACGGTGGTGGCGGCATGCGTGGGGGCAGGGGCGTGCATGGTGGCGGGGTGGGGGCACACGCGGGGGCAGGGGTGTGTACGGCAGCGGTGGCAGTGGCACCGGAAGCGCTGATGGTGTGCCGCCGCCACCGCCGCCGCCACCATGCACGTCCCCGCTGCTGCTTCCGGGTTGTGTGGCAACACACCAGACTGTGTGTTGCGACACACTAAAGTGTTGCGACACACAGTTTGAAAAGCTGTGTGATAGATAAAGGTTTAAGTGCTTCCATGGGATAAGATACCTGGCATTTGTCACTGGAAAATAGGCATTTGGAAAGAGGAAGTCCAGACTGACAGAACAGTACCTTCAATTATAGTTTGTTTGTTTGTTTGTTTGTCTGTTAAAGGCCTCTGACTTTTACTTGGCAAAGACAATTGAGCAGATTTCCTGATTTTCTTCCTCTTCCCTCTAGCCTAAACACTCAGCTCCCTCCTTCCCAAATCATGAGCACCAAAGGGTTTATTAAAGGGCTGGAAAAGAGAGCTGGTTCTACCATCTGGTAAACTGTCTGTCAGGGTCCAAATGAAACAGGTTCTACCTTCAGCTATGCCAAGGTTTTTCAATATTTCTGCCTCTCTCCCTTCCCTGCTTGCCTCTGAGAGCCTGTGGTGGCCTAATCTGAATGCCATGCTCTGATTTTACACTTCCTAAAAAGGGAGCTTGTTCGGCAAGCTTCTCACAGAGTTGCTGATATTGCTTTTAAATAACAAAAGCATTCTCTTCATTCAGCTCCACTCATTTGCAATCAAGGGCATCCTGACTTTTGGAGCCTCCTTTTGCAGAAGGTACTGTATCATAAAGGAAACCCATGGAGGACTAATATTTGACTTTTCAAGGGACACAGAGAAGGCCACGCACAACACCAGAGGCTTCGCCAAGGAAGGGCTTTTCTATAAATGCTAATAGAGGCAATTCAGAGGGACCAACAAAGAGAACATAGGAGATACACTGCAGGTGTGAGGAGCCTGAAACAAGAGGGATGCTAACCCTTAATGGTATTTCATGTCATTAACTATTCTTTGATGTTCACACACTCAAGGCTCTCTTTTATCTGGTAGGGTGGGATTCTCTTTCTCCATGCCCCCTCCAGCTTTCTTTGTTAACACACAGCACAACTGCATCTTTACAATGCCTCCTAGCTTTTAAAAACCTCCCCAAAGTTAGTTTCCACAGCACCTTTGGATACTACGATCAAGTAAGTAAGAGAAAGCTTATTCATTAAACTGAAGAACAGATCAATAAAAGCAACACTTAGTGTTACTCTTATAAGGATGAGTTTCCTGTACCGGGTCTTGAGGATTAACTTAACTGTAATCAAAGTTATATTTGCAATTTTAATACAGCAGCTCTGAGGATATGAACTCTGTATTTTCCTTGTCTTCATCAAGAAGAAAAAGACAAACACTTGAAATATGTAAGATCAATGCACTCTTGTATTAAAGCTCTCAAAATAGAGTCCATTAACAATGTCTCCCTTTTAGAAAAGAGACTTTTTTAAAAACTAAAGATTAATGGCCAACAGATTCTAGGTAGCACTAGGTACTAGATTCTAGGTATTTTTTATTCCTTCAAACTTTGGCTGATCCTAAAGAAGCAAAGCAGGAATAGATCTGGTTAGTACTTGGATAGGAGGCCAACATAAAAGCCCAGGAGTGTAAGGTAGGCTGGGAAGTAAAAAACCAAACCAAACCAAACAAACAAACAAAAAACCCTTGGAAAATGGCAATGACAGACTGGTTTCTTTGCACTTTTTAAAAGTGTTCTTTTTTTAAAAAAAATGCAACACAAAACAAAAATCCAGAATTTAAAAAATGACCCCTCATATAACATTGAAGAAAGGAAAATAAAAATGGGGAGTTATACATACTGTATATGATTTTAAGGAGATATATAAATGTTTTAAACATCTATATTCAATATTCCTGTCCAGAATGACATTTATAGAAAGATTATTAGGAAAAATGTTGTTTATATTAATAATAAATGGTGACCACATTTATATAAATTTATTCTTCTGTAGATTTTGTTCAAAGCTCTTCCTGGCCACAGCACTCTCTCATGATCCAACAAACGATGGAGCACCTTCCCATTTCTAACCAAGCTTGCTTGCACAGCACACACTTTGAAAGCTGAAAGTCCCATGAAATTCCTAAAGTTTCCAGTAAAGGAGTTGAGTGAGCAGAGCTGAGAAAATGGAGAACCCCTTTCCTGACCACTGAAAGATATTTTGCTCTTTAAAACAGAGCAGCTAATGAGTCCATTTCCCTCGCCTCAAAAATACAGTCATATCTCAGTCAAATTATTCACATTTCAAAAGCAGAAAATGTCTCAGCACCTACCTATTTATTTATTTATTTATTTATTTATTTATTTATTTATTTATTTATTTATTTAATCAATCCTGCCTTTATTATTTTTATAAATAACTCAAGGCAGGGAACATAATACTCCTTCCTCCTCCTATTTTCCCCACAACAACAACCCTGTGAGATGAGTTGGGCTGAGAGAGAGTGACTGGCTAGGCTGACGATATTTCCTTGAGACAAAAACGGGACATTGGGATGGCAAAAACTTATGTAATATTCCGTATTCATGAAAAAGTAAGATGATAAAAAAAGTTTTAAAGAGTTTTTAAGATCCATTTGCTGGTCCTTAGACTAAGAGCAAGGCAGCGTTCCTACTTGACAGCAAGGAAACAGGCAGGCACTAGGACCGACGCGGAATCCCAGCAGAGATCGGAGGCAGCAGCAGTTCAGAAAGATCCGGTGGAAGGCTCAGCGATGGCAGCAACGAGGCACGGAAATGGCAAGGCGCTTGGCAAGGCAGGAGGGCAGGTCGGCGGAGCGTCGGTGCAGGGTAGTCAGGACGGTTGTCTCCGACAACCAGCTCCTGTGCCTGTCGTCTTTTTATCTGCTGAGTTTCCCACTGCTGACAAGCAGGAGCCAATCACTGCTGTCCTTGTGCAACTCTCTTCTCAGCTCTCCTAGCTCGTGCACTGATTGGCGGCGGGGAACTCACCTCTAGTCTGGTCTCTGCCAGCTGATTGGCTTCCCCCTCAAACCTTCACATGCTTTCCCCAATGACATTTCCCGCATTTTCCCTAACAGGCTCTTCACCCTCCTCCTCTGACCCAACTTCCATCCTTACAGGTTTTTTAAAAAACGGGACAAAATTGACATTTATATTAAAACGACGGGATGGTCGGGAAATGTGAAAAAAATGGTACTGTCCCGTTCAAAACGGTACGTATGGTCAGCCTATGACTGGCCCAAGGTCACCCAGCCAGCTTTCATGCCTAAAGCGGGACTAGAACTCACAGTCTCCTGGTTTCTAGCCCGTTGCCTTAACCACTGGACCAAACTGGTCTAGTTTACTGTTGTTGGCAGTAAAAATACTAAAATAACAAATTAAACAACAATATGCAGCAGTGGTGTCCACAAGGTATCATAAAAAAAGTCAAGGTGGCATCCATGACAGTGTGATCAAAGCTGCACCTGCTTTCTATGTGTGTCACACAGGCAGAGCTTTGATCGCACCATTGTGGCCACCATCTTGACTTTTTGGCTACACGTTGTGGATATAATTTGCAGCTCCTTCAAGACACCCCAAAACTGTCCCCTGAGGAAGTTGCTTGACTGTGCATAAGAGTGGGGTAGCTGTCAGTCAAAGTGGACAAAATTATGCTGAACAGACCATAATTGCACTTTTCCAGGCAGATTAGGTTGCTTCTATCAATGTTCTTTGCACAAACACATGCACTTTGCACTAGCATAAAGCTACCTCTGGATATAGCCAATCATCTTTGAACACAAGAGCATACCCTTAATATTTCTAACTGAAAAGTGTTGTCTAAAGAAACCCCCCACTGAACATTACTTAAGTTATTTTGACAGTAAATTCAGTGTTCTTCTATAATAGCTTCAGTTTGTTTTATGTTTCTCTGTATTTTTTACTGGTCTTTTTTCAGAAACTATGCTTTCGTTTTGGAAAAGGAGTTTCGAAGTAGGAATCAGGTGTGCTGACTTAGGACATGTGATCCCAAGCTACACACATCTCCTTAGCTATGTTCTTGTGGGTTTTTTACTCAATCTTTAAAAAAAGAGAAAAGGAACACAAAAAGCAGAACTGAACCGTCACCTACCATTTCTCCAGGTAAGGCCTGATAAAGAAAAAGGAGTGTCAAAGTGTTAAAGTTGACACAGCATATTTGAATGCAGAGCTCCCTGAAACAGTGTACATGAAGCAGGCTCCTGGCTATGCTTGTGACAATTCTCAGAAGGTGTACAGACTGCGCAAGGCGCTGTACGGATTGAAACAAGCTGGACGTTGTTGGCATCAATGTTTAGATAAGGCTTTGTTAGAGCTAAAGTTTAAGAAGTCTGTTGCTGATCCTTGTGTGTATGTAAGAGGTTCTGGAAGTGATTACACGGTGTTGCTAATGTATGTTGACAATTTTTGCCTAGCAACTGGTTCTTTGCACCTTGTACAAGAGTTTGCAACACAATTGAGACAGTACTTTCAATTGAAAGACCTAGGTGAGCTGAAATACTATCTAGGTGTTGAAGTCACTAGAGCTCAGAGTGGTGAGTTCTATCTGAGTCAGAAGAGAAAAATTGACCAATTGTTGAGTCAACTTGAAATGTCAAATGCAAAACCTACCAAAACACCAATGACTCTTGATTTCCTAAAGGGTGACACATGTGAGGAAATTTGTCCTCAATTTCAATTATATCACTCAGCTGTAGGAAGTTTGCTACACTTAACACAATGGACACGCCCTGACTTAGCTTACTCAGTTGGAGTGCTTAGTCGTAAGGTTGCCAAACCATCCATGCGAGATTGGAAAGGGTTAAAGAGAGTCCTACGCTACCTTAAAGGCACAGCTGATTTTTGCCTTAAAATATCAGCCACTAAGGCTGAAATGCCTGTGATTTATGCTGACAGCTCTTTTGCAGAAGAGGGAGACAGAAAGTCTGTGAGTGGCTTTGTTTGTTTGTTTGCAAATACACCCATTGCCTGGAGAGCAAGAAAACAAAACGCAATTGCCGTTTCCACATGTGAAGCCGAATTTGCGGCTCTCAGTGAGGCAATCAATGAAATGTATTGGTTAAAACAATTGTTTGCAGATTTATCTGTAGATATAATCTCACCAATGACAGTGTATGAAGATTCCCAAACCTGCCTATCTCTAGCTGCTTCTGAAAATGTCAAAGGTCGCACCAAATACATCCATGTGAAATACAAAAATGTAAGACATGCAATCCAGGAAAAATTTATCCAATTAGAGTATTGTCCGTCTGAGCTGAATGTTGCAGACATTTTCACGAAAGCACTTTCTCTTACAAAGCATGCAACCATGGTAACCAGATTGGGACTAGAACAAATGTGTCTGAAATAAAATCATTTGTGTCTCTGTGTGCCTGTGAAATGAGTTTTCCCCCACAGCTTTTCAAAAATCCACGCGGAAGGGGTGTTAAAGTTATTTGGTTAAAGTATTCTATGCAGAATTAAACGCATGGCATTTTTCTCCACTGAATATGGCCGGAAAGTGGAAAATTACAAGTGACCCTGCATTGAAAGTTTGGTTCCCAAAACATTCTACAAACATTCGACTGGTAATCAGCAGGTGTCCCTCTATCTAGCCATAATAAACCCTTATCACTATTGTTCCCAAGAGAATTGTAGCTCGAGGGAAGGCCAATACACAACACTGCCATCGTGTGACGCTTTATAGTAAGTACAATTGCTACAAAATGCTATGCTGAAAGAGATGCCCATTTTTGAACCAATCAGATGTGAGCTATGAACCATGGGTATTCATTCATACTTATGTTCTCACTTATGTTCTTCCTATATGCCTTTGTTCTTTATGTAGACTGCTATCTACATGTACTTGTATCTGAACTGTAACCATGCCTGGTCTTTGCACAGACCATGATGTTTTTCTTTCCTCACTTCTGGTGATGGAACTCTGCTTATGCTTTGATTTTACCTTTTTGCAATAATGCACTATACATCCATTATTGCCTTATGCTATCAATAAAGATATTGTTAGCCTTACAACACGTTGTTTGGATTACTTCAAGCCTGAAACCCCAAATAGTTCACCATCACCCAATGCAAAGATGTCATGGCAGTGCCTTGCACAGTTCAGTGGGAAGAACCCTCCAGATTGCATCATAGAGATGGCCTGCCTCGGAGTCACCACAAGTGATACTCTGCCAATCTTGGTGCATGCAGCAAGACTTTCTCTGATGACCTTAACAACTCAACCAATTTGCCACAGTAAAGTTTCCCGATCCAAAATTGTTCAGAATGTAAATGTAAATGTAAAAAATTATGCCAAATGTAAAACCATTAGCTAATTCCAATAGAAGGGAATATCTGTAGCTCAGGTTTGAACTGTGGAGTCCTTGGTGTTCTCTGAGCTTGGTTGTTTGCTTGCAGACATTTCATTACCCAACTAGGTAGCATCATGAGATGTCTGCAAGCAAACAACCAAGCTCAGAGAGCACCAAGGATTCCACATTAGCTACTTGGCAGCTGGAGAGGTGCTTCCACAAAGGACATCTGCATGACTAATCGCTCTTCTCAGCAACCCACCATATTATGCTCTATCTGCAGGTTTCAGATCAAGCACAAGAGTAGTCCCACATAGAGTGTACTGCAGTAATCTAACCATGAAGTTCTCAGAACATTAACAATGGTAATTAGACTGCAGTTCAGCAAGGGACAAAGTTGACCGCCATGGTTGCTTGAGCCTGCTTGTGAGCTTCTGAAGTGGTAGCTGGTTGGTTACTGTGTAAACAAAATGCTGGACTAGATGGGTCCTTGGTCTGATCTTATTCTCTTATGTGAATAAGGGACAACAGAATTTGATTTTCTGATGTCATACCAAGTAGTTGCCCTTGTTCTGGTTTTAAGATTTTGCCGCTTCAGTTCAAAAGATGCTACAAAATGCTAACTTAAGTGCTTTCGTCATATGTTATGAACTATTTTACTATGCAGGCTTTTGATATATAGTTCCTTCTCCACTAGGGAAAATAAGAGCCCCAAGTTCTACCACTGATTACTCTTCTGCAAGATAATGTAAATATAATAAAAACAACCCCCCTTATTAACATGGCTGTTAATAGTCTCCCCCTTTGGTGGACTAATCTTCCTTGCATTACAAATTAAGTCAGGTTTTCTGAGGTACTATGCCTGTGGCTTGGGTGATTTATGACAGAGATTTCCCTCTTTGGAATAGACTGATTGAGCAGCATAGCAGATACTACTATTTGGCCAATCTGTTCCTAACATATACATGTGTGCATATTATATACCCATATTATACACATCCATACATAAACTAGAGATGAGAAACACATCCTGGGTTCCTTACCAGCCTCCACTGAAGGAGTTAGGTGGCAAAAGAGGAAGGAAGGTGTTGAAACGTGTTGTCTTCTTCTGTGATAGAATCTACCACTGATAATGACTTATAATACTCATCTTCCCAATCAAGCACTTTTATTTGACTAAGGAAAATTAAAAAAAAAGCATTTTAAATGGCACATCATATTTCTAGGTATTTTTTGTTTAATCAGTACAAGAAATGCCTTGATCTGATTGGAGGAGCAAACGTTATTTTGGGGTGGATATCTAACAGAGGCTGGTGAAGAATCCATCTTTCCTAGAGGACCTGAGAGCATAGTATTTCTCACTGCAGCAAATCTTCTGCATCAATTCTGGATGTTTACTCAGCACAATGGAAGGCTCTGGGTTTGACTTATGGCAATTTCAGATTTTAATTAGGTGATCCGTACTCTCAGCTGGGCAAGGGGCGTGTGGCTCAGCGGGTAAGATGCCAGGCTTGTTGATCAGAAGATCGCAAGTTCGGAGGTTCAAATCCCTAGCCCTGCGTGCAGAGTGAGCTCCCGCACTAGCTCCAGCTCTTGCCAACCTAGCAATTCGAAAGCATGCAAATGCAAGTAGATTAATAGGTACCACTTCGGTGGGTAGGTAACAGCATTCTGGGCCCGTCATGCGGCCACATGACCGTGGAAGCGTCTTTGGACAACGCTGGCTCTTCGGCTAACGAACAGAGATGAGCACCGGCCCCGAGAGTCGGACACGACTGCACAAATGTGTGGGGGGAACCTTTACCTTTTTACTCTCAGCTGGACATGAATCTTCAACATGCTACTTGCTTAGGTGGGAGAAGCTTGGGAAATCCCATTTTGATCCTCTGGATTATTTTATCAATAGAGACCATTTTATCAAGCGTAAATCACAAGAACAGCTCAAATACTTCTTATTTCATGGAGGATAAAGTTATCAATGGCTTCTAGTTATGATGACTATCTATTATCTCCTGAAGGAGGATGCCTCTTTAACATCAGTTGCTGGGAAAAACATGTGGAAAAGAGCTACTGCTCCCAAGTTCTGCTTATGGGCTTCTTAAAAGCAACTGGTTGGTCCTATGACCTCACCCACCAGACCTTTTCTTATATACAGTTAGGTGTTCGTATTATCCATCAAGAATCTGTTCTTGATGTGTTTTCAGTAACATCTTCAAGCATAATAACACTGCATAATAAGACATTTTTCTAACATTAGAATAAAGGTGTTCTCCTTGACTGATCCATGACAAAATTTCCAAACAATGACATAAGGTCTAATGTGCATATGTACATAGATAACATAACTTAAAACTATCACAGCTTCTAGATTGTTTAAATGTGGTGGACAAGTTCTAGAGAACTATAAGGGGACTTCCATTCATGCAATGAAAGTTTGCTGAAACCTTTTTCTCAATGCACCACATGTTTCTTACAAGTTTTTCTGACAGTTTAGGAGACCTTCTTGGCGAGTCTGGCATTGATACAGAAGTGACTATATCAAAGAAGAACAGGTGAAAACTGGATAATTTGCTTTGATGCATGGAGGTGTCATTTACCTCCATTTGTTTAATACTCACATACTTATATCACCAGCTGTTTTGATAAGACACTAATGATAGGCATGGCATGGATGTGTAAAATAAGACTTGTGTTTGCTGCATAGGGTTTAAATGAAGCCATTTCTATTACAAGTGCTTAAACCAGAGCTTTCCAAACTGTGTGTCGCGACACATTTCTGTGTCACGGCAAGGGCCCAGGTGTGTCGCGGGGGAACCCGGAAGAGGAGGCCATGCACCACGTGGAGCCCCGCCCATCCCTTGCGGCGCCGACAGGTCCCTGCTCTGAAGCCAGCTCTTCAGCTCTCGCCGCAGAAGCCAGGTAAGTGCAGGGACGCAACTAGGCTGCCGCGCGGGGTGGGGGTGGGGGGTGCAGGCACTGTGAAGCACGGCGGTCGGAGACATAGCTTTAAGTGCCAGCGGCCTGGCAGCCAAGAAAGGGACGGGGAGGCGGCTCCGCTGTCCACCTCGCATGGCCCCCGCGCCATCCGCGTCTGCGGCTCCCCCTCCCCCTTGGCGGAGGCCCCATCCAGGCAGAGGCAGGACTGGGCGAGCGGACAGGTGGTGTTCTCGCCGCTTCCACCCATCGCCTACGAGAAGAAGATGGCGGCACTCTGATGCGCGGCCCGTGACCCGCGGCTCCGGCCCAACGAGAGGGCTCCCGGTGCGGGGACGGGGCGGAAGGAGAGGAGCCGCCGGCGGGAGCGCAGCAAGAGGAGCGCCTCACCGGTGCCTGCCCGGCTTCCAGCGCGCTTCATCGAAGAAGGTAAGACGCTGGCCGGCGGGCGGGCAGCTGAGAGGCGGGCGGGCAGCCAGGGGGTCGCCTGCAGCGGACTCATCTGACCATCCTTCCCGGAGCTGCTGGGGCCGGATGGAGCAGTGGGGGACTTGGCATCACTCCTTCCAGCGGGCACTCCAAGCCCAGCTGTTCAGGCATCGATCAAGGATTGATCAGGCCCGGGGGCAGGGCTGGCCGAGGGGCTGGGGGGGAAGACGGGTCCCTGTTGCCTGAGACATCCTCACGCATCCTCCCCCCTCCCCCCACAATATGGCAGCAATAACAGGCAGGGGCCGAAAGAGAAGGAAAGCCCCAAGAAAGAGCGGGGATCCTGCACTTTCCACTCTCCAGAAGAGCTTTCCGCACTTGGATCCATTTCTGCCAGAGCCTTCGCGGCAGGTGGTGGTCGCTGTGGTTGTTATTGCTGCCATATTGTGGGGGGAGGGGGGGAGGATGCATGAGGATGTCTCAGGCAACAGGGACCCGTCTTCCCTCTTCCCCCCGAGCCCCTCGGCCAGCCCTGCCGGGCCTGATCGATCCTTGATCGATGGCTGAACAGCTGGGCTTGGAGCGCCCGCTGGAATGAGCGATGCCGAGTCCCCCACTGCTCCATCCGGCTCCAGCAGCTCCGGGAAGGATGGTTAGATGAGCCCGCTGCAGGCGACCCCCTGCCTGCCCACCCGCCTGCCTCTCAGCCGCCCGCCCGCGTGGCGTCTTACCTTCTCCGACGAAGTGCGGTGGAAGCCAGGCAGGCGCCGGCGAGGCACTCCTCGTGCCGTGCTCCCGCTGGCGGCTCCTCTCCTTCTGCTTCTGCCCCGTCCCCGCTGCCCGTGCTGGGTTGCGCCGGGAGCCCTTTCGTTGGGCTGGAGCCGCCGGCAGGCTCCCTCGGCTCGGCCCCCGCTCTGCTCTTGCGAGCCGCGCATCAGACCGCCGCCACCTTCCGCTTGTAGGTGATGGGAGGAAGCGGCGAGCCAGGCCAGGCCACAGAGGCAGAGAGCGCCGCCTGTCTGCCCGCCCAGTCCTGCCTCTGCCTAGCTGGGGCCGCCGCCAAGGGGAAAGGGGAGCCGCAGACGGTGCGGGGGCCATGCGAGGCGGGGAGCGGAGCCGCCTCCCCGTCCCTTTCTCGGCTTTCAGGCCGATGGCACTTCTTGGGAAGGAAAAGGCATGTCTCTGGCCACCGCACTTCGTGGTCCCTGCACCACCCCCCCAAGCGCGGCAGCCTAGTCGCGTCCCTGCACCCTCCCCCCCAGTTGCAGCCCTAACGGGCTGCTAACTTACCTGGCTTCTGTGGCAAGAGCTGAAGAGCTGGGTTCAGAGCAGGGACCTGTCGGCGCAGCAAGGGATGGGCGGGGCTGCACGTGGTGCATGGCCTCCTCTTCCGGGTTCCCCTGCGACACACCTGGGCCCTAGCCGCGACACAGAAATGTGTCGTGACACACAGTTTGGAAAGCTCTAATCTACAATTACATACAATACAATACATACAATACAAGACTGGGGGCCGGGGGGTGGGATTTGGAGCCGGGAGCCAATCATGTGGGGTGGGGTTTGGACCTGGGAGCCAATCACATGGGCCGGGGGCGGGGTTTGGAGCCGGCAGCCAATCACATGGTTTGGAAAGCCTGGTTTAAACATATAAATATACACCTGCAGCGGATTCCGAACTATAAAAGGAAATCACAAGATAAACTTAAAGCATATTTAAGGAACAGTCTATATTTGGTATGGCTTTTGAGGTCTCAGGTTAAATTATACTCACGTGTTTAGCATGCTTTATTGCCTAGTATGATTCTGGTATTGCCAGAAATAATGCAGAGGGCATTGCATCATGATTTCCCCTACAAAAATAGTGTCTCCTTATAAAGTGGTCTTCCCCAAGCCCTCAGGTCTTCTGGGCTACACTTTTCAGTATTTCCAGCCAGCATGTTCAAAGATATACAGTAGCTCAACATACTTAGCAGCATAATGCTTGTCACCGTAATAAAAAAACGAATGTCACATAAAAAATATTCTGCCCCTGGAGGTGAGGCAAGCCCCCACACTGATGACCTTCCGAAAACAATTGAAGACCTGGCTCTGCCACCTCGCTTGGGATGGGAGGAGTAATAGCTCCTCTTGGGGATGGCTTGCTCCGTAGAGTTCTTTTAAACTTAACATCAGAGCCTCTTGGGTTTTATATATTTAATTAATTTATATAGATATACATTTATGTATGGTATTTTATATGCTTTTATATGTTTTAATTGTCAACTTTGTGTAAACCGCCCAGAGTCCCCTCTGTGGGGGGAGATGGGCGGTGATATAAGTATGATAGATAGATAGATAGATAGATAGATAGATAGATAGATAGATAGATAGATAGATAGGCAGCCCTTGCACAAGAGCCAAGAAAGAATAGCCAAGAACTGCTCTTTGTAGAAACAGATGACCTTCCTTCTTATCTTTTCCACTCCAGCTAGTTGATACTGTGGATCAGAAGGATTTCTGAATTGCTGTCCCTCCTGTCCTGTCTGAGTTCACAGTTTGCAGGTCTTTGCTTTGACAAGTCCCACCACTGGCTACTTTTAGCAAATTCATGTGAAGTGAACTGCCTGCATTTTGCTGAGAAGAATGTTCCCCCCCCCCCAGGAAAGGCTGTTTCCCCCATGAGTATACAGCTCACGTTAGATGCGCACTTTCCTTTTGCATCAGTAGCAAAATGCCCACAGCTGCTATAAAGAGAGAAGCTTGCTGTTGATTTTCAGAAATTGCTCTAGAAAGTTTGTGCCTTTCCTGTAATCTCACAAAGGATTTCTTCTGTTTACTGTTGCTTAGAACTAAGAAGATGGATATTTACCCAAGTTTTCTTGGCTTCCTTTTGCTCCCTTGATATCCTAGAGTTCCCTGTGGAGAGGGCCAAGAACACACAGTCAAAGCAAAGCAGCAAGTCGTTAATTTTTAATTCAAAGTGATTTTGTGTTGAATGCAAGCAGATGCTGATAATATCAGAAGTCACAGCATAATTTTTTTGATCAAAGGGCTCAAGCAAGCCTGATGAAGCATGCATCTTGCTCGTCTTTGATAAACCACATCAATTATTCACCGTGAAGGCAGACATCCTGACATGAAAGCAACAGATAAAGAGCATAAGCACATGTTCAAGGGGAGAGCTGAAGAACTCTGGGAGGGAAGAAGTGGGGAGAGGGCACTGGGGTGGGGTGGGGCTGGTAGGCTTAGGACAGGTATTCATACCAGAACTACTAATGGGAAACAAAGCCAGTGAAACAGCTGTATGGCCACTTTGAACTTACATTTAACTGGTTATAATATATGTTGTCCTCAGGGCTACTCAGCACTTTGGGCAGCTGACATCTTCGACGTGGTGTTTTCTGCTTCTGTTCAAGACAGTTTTCTGAAGCTCAAGGGAGATAGCAGAGTTTTAGATCTCAGCTGGGCCAGGTATTGCAAACAACTTTATTATTTGGGAGTCAAAAGAATTCTCTCTTCTGTTATACAAATGGAGTCATGACTCCATTGTTAACCGTAAATCTTTTATAACCATTTTGTGTGAATTTGCTACTAGCAGAGATTTTGGATTATACCAATCATTATTTATTTATTATTGTCACAGGAGATAGAAACACTCACTAAAATGCTAAAATAATTTGTTTAAACAAGTAGACATTGCATTTATCCTATTTGTTATTAACAGGGAAATCAGTTGCAAATCAAGGGCTCTCTTTTCATATTTTAAGCCGTGTTCTGAGGCAGAGGAATCTTGTGCTAGCTTTTCAGCCTGATACTATCACTTCAGCATGGCTCCTGTATGGTCTGCAGCTTGTATCCACCAAAGAAAATGCCATTTTGGAGAGTCAATTTATCTTCCTTGTATAAATGATTGATAAGAAAAAAAATGGAAGCATTTATTGCAAGCCCCCACATCTAGAGGAAGACATATTAATATGTGGCAACTGCTGTGTCTGGAACATCATTCTGCCCAAGATTCCACCCTATCCCTGTTTAAAAGAGCCCTTAAAACCTGGCTTTGTTCCCAGGCCCTGGGTTAGAAAGGGTAGTTCACCCCTTGTGGGATGTTTTGGTCTTTTTTAAGTGGTTGATTTTATCCAGACTCTCTTTTGATGATATTTTTGTGTTTTAATTTTTGTATCTTGAAAGCCACCCATCCAGAGTCACAACAGAATGGGGTGGCCTATAAATTGAATAAATACATAAGTAAGTAAGTAAGTAAGTAAGTAAGTAAATATCTAAAACCATTTTCTTATGATTTTATCTGCTAACAAAATTCAGGCTATAGATAAGTTATTTGCTCACACATATTTGCTCATCTTTATTTAAAATAATTTTAAAATCAATCAATCAATCAATCAATCAATCAATCAATCAAGGAGCGTGAACTAAGGGAAGCTAGAAAGAAACATCTTAACAGGTTTTGTCTCCTGGAAATTTTGTGCATCAGCCGCTACTTCATCAGAAATATGAACTATTATATTGAAACAAGTATGTAAATAATGAGAGAACCAGTTTGGTGTAGGCTGGAAACTGGGAGACTGAGAGTTCTAGTCCCGCCTGAGGCACGAAGCCAGCTGGGTGACCTTGGGCCAGTCCCTCTCTCTTTCAGCCCTAGGAAGGAGGCAATGGCAAACCACTTCTGAAAAACCTTGCCAAGAAAACTGCAGGAACTAGTCCAGGCAGCCGCCAGGAGTCAACACTGCCTCGAAGGCACAAAAAACAAAACGTGTAAATAAGGGAGTCAATAGGGCACACAATACAACAATAGCCACCACAGATGTTAGCTCAACTTTCTAATAGCTATGCCAGTGGGAGAGGAACCACTGTCTCTATTGGATCATAGCCTCATAGAATGGGAAGGGGCTATTTAGGACATTAAATTCAGCCTCCAGCAGATGGCTGGAGCCTCTGCTTGAACACCTCCAAAGAAAGGGGAGCCCAACCCAGCCCATTACTGGGCCTGTACCACTCTGGATAAGGGGTGTGGTGGCTCAGCAGGTAAGATGCCAGGCTTGTCGATCGGAAGATCACAAGTTCGGAGGTTCGAATCCCTAGCCCTGCGTGTGGAGTGAGCTCCTGCACTAACTCCAGCTCTTGCCAACCTAGCAATTCGAAAGCATGCAAATGCAAGTAGATTAATAGGTACCACTTCGGTGGGTAGGTAGCAGCGATCCGCGCGCATCATGCGGTCACATGACCGTAGAAGCGCCTTTGCTGGCTCTTCGGCTAACAAACGGAGATGAGCACCGGCCCCTAGAGTCGGACACGACTGCACAAATGTGCGGGGGGAACCTTTACCTTTACTAGGAGCAGAAATATTGGAACAAGGATAACTGTTTTGGCAGTTGGCCTCTGTACACCACCACATTGAAGTTGAAAGGAAACACACCCAGATGGGAGCGAAGTCAGGACTTTCAGCTGTAATTCAAGGGGTTTGACAAAAGTGGGGCACTAACCATTCAGGAAGTACAGCCAGTGGCATACACACACACCCATCATTGGTGGCTCATCATAAGTAATGGAACAAACCAACAAACCAACTAACATAAGGATCGCCTTTAATACCTGGATGAAAATCCTTTGCAGTCAATGACTGCCTGAAGTCTGGAACCTGTGGACATGACCAAATGCTGACTTTCCTCCCTCAAGGTGCTTTGCCAGGCCTTTACTGCAGCTGCCTTCAGCTGCTGCTTGTTTGTGGGTCTTTCTGCCTTCAGTCTTGTCTTTTGTAAAAACAGCCCACCTCTTTTTAGTGGTATTTGGATTATTTGCTGTAGGAATAAGAAGGATCCCACCTAATTACTAGAACTATTTTCAGCAGGTTGTTCTTTACTAGCTTTATTGTGAAATGTCCCCTTAAACTATTCTATAGGTAGCTTCTGGCAATTAGATTCCAATCCACGAAAAAATTTAAAATGCCAGTTGTAACAGTAATAATGGGGCGTGGTGGCTCAGCGGGTAAGACGCCAGGCTTGTCGATCGGAAGATCGCACGTTCGGAGGTTCGAATCCCTAGCCCCGCATGACGGAGTGAGCTCCCGCACTAGCTCCAGCTCTTGCCAACCTAGCAATTCGAAAGCATGCAAATGCAAGTAGATAAATAGGTACTGCTTCGGTGGGTAGGTAACAGCATTCCAAGCGCGTCATGCGGCCACATGACCGTGGAAGCGTCTTCGGACAATGCTGGCTCTTTGGCTAACAAACGGAGATGAGCACCGGCCCCTAGAGTCGGACACGACTGCACAAATGTGCGGGGGGAACCTTTACCTTTTTACTACTCTGGATAATGGTTCCAGTGTCAATCTGCAGCTATTCTTAGCAAATTTTTGCACTGAATTTTATTACTGGATTTTAATCATTTTTTCTCTTTATTGTAAAATGTTTCAAGATGTGACTAAAAAGGAAGCATTATAGAAATATATTAAATAAAAATAATAACCTGCACTCTGAATAAATGCCTCTTGTATTCCTAAATGTGCGAATGGGTACACAATGTTACATCCTGCAGATTATCCAACAAGTGCTTTGCAGCCACATTCCAAACAGTAGCCTAAAAAGCCAAGAGTCAACTGCCAACTTGTTATAAATAACAATATTATAAATAAAACTAGCATTTGGATGAATTTGTTGAAATCTTCTCTGCTCATCTCACTATTTTGCAACTGTTGCTGCCATTTCGTGAGCAATGTTTTCAGTATCAAAGTGACAAACTGAGAGCAGGAAGCACTATTCTCATTCTGATATAGCTTCAGACTGAATCAAATATCTCAATGGCCATCATCAGGAAGCCAAATCAAAGTCAGGTAATGCTTTCTGTGGTGGTATTTGGTGAGTAAAAGTAATACCACACCAACATCAGGAGCAGGAATGCCACTGCTAGCTAATTTATCCTTATTTTGCCCTATTTGCAGCTTCTTAACAAAATTACAAAGATGTCCCACACCCAATTCTCTGAATAGGAAATTTTGGTTCAGCTATAAAAGTACTGCAATTTTTAAAAATTCCTTTAAGGCTTATTACTTTAAGATTATAGTGAAGAGATTTATGCTAAAGCTTTAAGCTGAAATTTTGCTTAGTAGACAGAGACATTTCTGTATGATAACATGTTAAAAATAAAAATTTAAATATAACTTTGAGAAAAATTCTGTCTCTTCTACAAGCATGTAATAACAGTCCCTCAGAGTGACAACTGAAAACAGCAAATAGGAGCAGGAGATATTAAATTACATTCCAACACTCAATATGTCTCCTGTACAATACAGTATTGCCAATATTAACTTTTGTCAGTTACTTTATTCCTTATTTGGCCTGTTTATAACACCAAGAAGCTCCTTCCCCCAGTTTGGCAGCCTCTGAATAACAACTTGAATTCAACCATAAAAGAACTGCATTTTATTACCTTAAATTAGTCATTATCCCAAGAAATGTTTTTCAATGTTATAAATAGACCTAGCATGTAAGATTAATTTTTTTAATTACTATGACCAGGGATAAATCGGAAGTTGACTAATTTCTATGTTTCATCTTTTTCTTTTTTTCTTTACTACACCTTTTTTCTTCTTTCTTTGATTTGTATTTCTATTTCTTTTTCCGTTTCTACCTTTTATCTATGTATATTTAAAACTCAATAAAATATATTAAAAAAAATTAGTCATTATCCAATTTAATTGTTGGAAACCTCTTCCTAATGGTCTTATACCAATGAAAGGGATAATATAACTTCTTTTTAAAACTCTCAGGTTTTATTCTTAGCTAGAATGCTTTTCTTCTTTTTGCCAGTATTGACATATAACATTACAGGTAAGAAACAATCGACAGGAGAAAAAATGTATTTCCTGAATAATAATAATAAAAGAGTTCATGACATGTCAGGACATGTCAGGACACATAACAGGACATGTCATATTTTCAAAACAGAAATGCCTTTTCTGTATCTTGCATACTAAATTAACAACTTTATATTGATTATGCTATAAACTGAGATGGTTTGATATCAGTGAATGACCATGACATGTTATGGTCCAGAAACTATCAAGAAATTCTACTTTAAAGGTATTTATTAAGTTTAGGAACTAGTGATATTTAGTATTTTTACTTGGTAGGTAGTTACACCTATAGATAGCATCACCGATGTAATGAACATGAATTTGAGCAAACTCCAAGAGACAGTGGAGGACAGGAAGGCCTGGCGTGCTATGGTCCATGAGGTCACGAAGAGTCGGACACGACTAAACGACTGAACAACAACAACAAAAGTTACACCTAAGTAAAGTACAAATAAAAACAATAAATACAACAGAGCGTGTGTGTATGTAAAATCAATACAACAAACATTATCAACATTATTATAATTTGAACTGAAAAAGCAGCATCTTAAGGGCCTTTCTGAACCTCATAAATGAAACTCCAAAGGTAGTTTAAGGAGGAGTCAATTCCTAAGAGTAGGAGCAAGATGGGAACATGCTCTGAAGGTGTGAGGTGGCCATTTGGACGCAAGGAAAAGCTAAGTGACCCTGATTGCATGGTTGAATTGTTGAGTATTTGATTTTCAGTCAATCTACTCAAATAACCGAGTGGTCCTGTACCCAGGGCCCAGAAGGTCAGCACTAGCAGTTTGAACTGATAATGTGTCTGAAAACCCAGCCAACGTACAGACTGGCGGAAGAAATAAGGGTAATTCAGGAAATGTGCAGAGAGTCAAGAAGGCCTGCCAACAAACTAGTGCGGATTTTGGTCTTATTTGTATAGATCAACAAAGTTTTCTATATCATTTCCATATAATGATTACATATTATTCACACAATTCCACAGCTGGGAAAAGCTTCAGCTGAAATTAGTGACAATTTGCTTATCTTACAGTACCAAGAAAATGTTTGTGATGTTGCCAATGTGATAGCTCTGCAAATTTCTTCAATTAGGGAATTGCCTTAAAAAGCTGCAGTGGCTGCCACTGTCTTGATAAAGTGAGTTGTGACCCTTTTGGAGAATTCTAGAGATTCTATTCCACATCTATATTTGCCTGTAGAGTTTGCTCTTGGTTATCAAAACTTAGAATGAAAAGAGAGGATGAGTTTGAGTTGATGTTCTTTCTTCTTTGCTATAAGTAAGATAAAGGGAATCCTATTTTTCCTCAAAGGACCTGGGTCCTACAAAAGTAGGAACTTGCAATCTTGCTGAGAGACTTTGCAGTTCTTAATCCAAATGTATATAATCTAGTCTCTGAATCAGCAGTTCTCTAGCCTTGGCTTCAAACTCAGTTATACATTCCACCTCCACAATTCTATGATTCTATTAGGAAAATAATAAAGTTTATTAGCTATACTATTTTTTTCCTTACTCTTAGCAGGTGTAGTCTATTCTGATTTCAATATTTTCCCAAAGGAATCTTGGAAAGCAGCAATTGTGTAGATAAATCCAGTAGTAGTGAGGTGGGAGGCAACTTCTAATTGAGATACTAGATTAGATTCATCAGCCAGTTTTTGATTATGTGCCATCAAGTTGGGGTTGACTGTTAGTGACCACATAGTAGGTAGATTTTCCCCATGACTGTCCCTAACCTGGTCTTTCAGGTCTTCCAGTGGTGTACTCATCACCACTGTAATTGAATCCCTCCACTTTGCTGCTGGTCGTCCTCTTCTTCTCTTTCCTTCCACCTTTTCCAGCATTAGAGCCTTTTCCAGAGAGCTGGGTCTTCACATAATGTGTCTAAAGTAGAATAATTTGAGCCTGGTCAATTATGTCTCGAGTGAAAACTCTGGGTTGATTTGCTTGATGATCCATTTGCTTGTTTTCTTGGTTGTCCACAGTACTCATCAGCCAATTTTGTTTGTCCTATAATGAACCTAACCTACATGTGTAGCTAATATGGCTGTGACAAACTTGAAAAGGAGATTTCCAGGTGGGATGTGGATTTGAGCTTTTCTTCAGAGACTACTTTTTCCCCCCTGATCTCAGATTCAAGGTCTTTCCAGATCTAGACAGTAAGAAAGAATAAAGGTCCCTGAGTGTTTTTTTGACCTGCAGTTCTCTGATAGATCTCTTTTCCCAAGTGTTTATGAATACTTCTGGATGATTTAAGTGAAGAACTTTTTGATCCATGTGGGGAAGAAAAGGAAAAGGATCTGGAGTTAGAATAACATTTAGTCACTTTTTTATTTTTATATTTGAATCTTCCATTCCATTCTTTCCCCATTGTGCTTGTTGTGGGAAGAGGAGAAACTGGATCCCTGATTCATCAAAACACCAGCATCTCTTGTGCATTTATTTGCTTAGTCCAGTACTTAAACTGGGCCATCTCCTTGAGTGACTCAGAATTTGGGCAGGCATCAGAGATATTGTTTACTTCCATCTCCTTGAAGTGTCCTAGACAGCATGTGACCAAACTGAGAGCAGTCCCTGGAGGTGATATTTTGGCTCTCCTCAGCATTGCTGCTCTGCAGGAAAGGAGGGGGAAAAGGGAAGAAGCACAGCATCCCGAACTCCTGTGGCCTGGTGGTGAAAGATGTCCCCTTGGGTTGCCTCTGCCCTTTTGGTCGCTCGACCACCTCCCCTGCTTCCCCCTCCAGCATCTCCCCTGTACTCTCTGCCTTTCCTACTCCCTTTCCTGAGCAGGCAGCAGAGCCTCAGCTAGTCTATACAGAAATGGACTTTTCATGTCTGCTGTGCTATTTTGTCTTCTATTATCAGAAGCAGGCAAGGCCCACCATTAATCCTTTATCTCCACCTGCCCTTCCTTCTCTTTGGAGATCACTCTCCCAGCTTAAAAGGGTGGAAATTGGGGAGAGAATAAAGTGGGGGAAGAATCTAAAGTTTTTTTTAAAAAAAGGGAAGACCATCTCCCTGTCAACTGAGCCTTAAAGCTGAGGCTGGAAGAGAACCAGCTGCTCTCCTTGCTAGATGGAGCAGATGTGAGAAGCAGGGTAGCTGCTTCTTTGTGGAGCTGCAGGTTTGAATGTGGACCTGCCTATGGATCCCCTGTAAGTGGCTATAAAGGCCAATTCTGGATCCGCACAACCTCCCACAATGAGGGCATAGGTTTCCGGGTGGGAGACGGTCATGATGAGGGTCCGAAAAATTCTGCAAATTACTTGGGAAGATAGGCGGACTAATGTTAGCGTATTAGAAGAAGCGAAAACCACCAGCATTGAAACAATGATCATCCAACATCAACTTCGCTGGACCGGTCATGTTGTTCGAATGCCTGACCATCGTCTTCCAAAGCAGCTACTTTACTCCCAACTTAAGAATGGAAAACGGAATATTGGTGGACAGCAAAAGAGATTCAAAGATACTCTCAAAGCTAATTTAAAAAAATGTAATATCAGCATTGAGAACTGGGAAGCCCTAACTCATGAGCGTTTCAATTGTAGGTCATCCTTTAGTAGGACAGTATAGGGCAAAAGAACAGACACATTGATCTGGGAAAGCATCTGGTCAGAGACATTTTTTAAAAAAAGAAGTGTGGAGTAAATGATTGCACATTAGCTATCATATGTTAATATCTGACACAGCAGGTCAGAAAGCCAACATTTTCTCTTTGATACTGAATTCATAACTGCATTTCAGTTCAAATGAAGACCCCCCCCCCCAATTCTCTAATATACAATGTTTTCCATTTTTATACCACACTTGTTTGAGTAATATTAAGTTCTGATAAGAGATAGGCTTTGATGCAATTCACACCCTTAAGGAATAAGGACTCTTATTATAATCAAAAGGTTATCCTGTTTTCATACCCCTTCCATAAATAATCAACTCTGCTTCTCCCGACAACTAAAAGCCTGCAAGAAAATTATTGGGAAATGTTAATCTACTTACTCTGAAATTATTACAGTGAGTTCTTTGGCTTGGCATTCCCTCATCCCCACCCATTTTTACCCTAAGACGATACCCTAAAAACTGACAACAATATTCTCACATAGTTGGAGGGAGGATGTTACAAATGAGGATCTGAAGTTTGGGATAAAGCCACTGATTAATTTACTGATGGGGGTGGGGGTGGGGGAGGTTATATACTTTTGAAAATTGTGCCTGGGGCTCTTGGATTGTTTTTTAACAAAAAATGTTCCACATACCACAGGATGGGGAATTACTCAGAAGCTGCTTCTTGCTTTCTGTACTTCCTGCACTGACCATCTGACTATATGATGTTGCTGGGTTGCCTGATTATTCCAAGAAGTGCTGCTAAGATGAAATAGTCCTTGACAGTTTTTGCTGTGAAAAGAAGGAAAAAAGGAAAAGAGCCCTGGCTTCCTTGCATGTTCTCAAAGGGGGCTGTATTTCCCCCCCCCCCCGCTGGTGTTTATCCTGCTTTGGGTTCTCCCAGGAGCCAAAGGAACCAGATCACCTCCTAGCAAAGTAAACTGCAAAATTATTTCATATACCTAGTTATAAGATATTGTTTAATCCTTAAGACACTCCAGAGAATGATACTGGAAATATCCCCAAGAGCTGTATGCTTCAGGGTTTAAATTGCCATTCCTTCTGAATAATCTACACTAATTAAAAGCTGGAAGGGGAATAGGAGAGAGAGAAAATACTGGAAACTATTACTTTTAAATATTCAAGCGTTAGAAAATTAGCACCAAGAAGTGGAGGGAAACCCCCCCCCCCAAATTAATAGGACCATTTAAAGGTTTTCATTAATAATTAAGAAAATAAACACACATACACATATACACGAACATATATAGAGAGATAGCAAGCAGAAATTGAAAATGTAACCTTTAATTATTGGCAAATACTAGCAGACTCCGGGGAACTCATGACAACATTACAAGGTCCAGGTTCATGAAAATTTAAGCAATGTTGAAAGTCATGTTAATTAGTTCTTTGTTTTTTCTCCTACAATCTAATTTATTCCAAAGTACTTTGGTTCTTAAGCTGAAATATATTGATCATGCCTTATGTAATGCATTATAGTAACTTGAAGAGAAGACTTTTGTGCAACAAAAATAAAATATATTCTCCTTTGATAATGTCCTTTTCAACTTTATCTTTCTCCTTCCTAGGTCTCATTTTTCCACTTGAAGTTTCAGAAAAATGGATTGATAACTAAGACATGTTTTTCTGGCTATTACAGCAATGAATGGATGCATTATGCTGATTCCAAAGAGGAAAAAATATTTAGTTATTAGTGTACAAATGCCCATAAAATACGGAATTTGATAGCAATATTTCATTTTTATGGAAATAAAATCAGAAGCTTTATTTAGAATCAAGATATCTTTGAAGTATAAAAATCAGAATCCTTATGTGTGATAATACTCTGGTTTTCATAGAAAATCACAGTTCAGAAGCTGTTGGATGTTCAGATGTCATATCTTTGTCCTAAAAAAATCTCAGGAAGAATGAATGATTCGTAAATAAACATAACATAGCCTGAATATTATCCTGAAAACTATTTGTAAGTTATACAGAAAGCATAGTGCACTTAGGTCTATGAAATCTAGAGATAATTTTAATTCAAAACTCACAATCCTTATTCCTTTACCATGGCTCAACAAATATCAAAACAACTACTGTACAGTATCAGCTGTTTGAGTCACCAACAGCTGAAGGTATTTTAAAAAGACACCTTTAATGTATCGACTCCTTAAAGCAACTGCATCTTTTTGGTCTTACACAGAAGCCTGAAAAAAGAGCTTTAATGAATAATGCTTGTGTGATGTCCAATATCCTCCTTCTGAGTCATTTTCAAAGTGTGCACAACTCATTAGCCATTCCCAAACAGCATGTTGGGAGAGATCTGATACTGTGAAGTGAAAGACTGTTAAAAACCCTGAATTTCTGCTCCATTGAGGATCTTATCTACTACCTCTTTGAGGATTCACTGTTCCACGAGAGCCATCTTCCTAGGGGTCTATATTGGAGAAGGTAATACTATTATATCTCACATGATTTGAGCTTTTAATGATCCTCCACACAGAATTCTCCAACCGTTTCTTGAATGCAGAAGAGGCTGCCCAGCGCATCTTAACATGACTCACACTTCTGGGCACTTCGCCATCTAGCTGAGCAGATTCTAATGACTCATGAAAAATACAAAGAACAGACTTGAAGGTGGGTCATCCTTATTCCTCCACTCACTTCAGGTTCACTATTTGGAATACGAAATGAACTGCAAAGTTTAATTCAGATAAAATGTGAGGCTCAACTAGCATATACTGTATTTAGGATATAATTATTACCTCCTTGTTTGATGATTTAACATTAAAAGTAACCTTTCCATTACAACTTCAAACATCATACCCGAACAGATAACTTTGAAAGATTTTCCCAAGTTTTTTAAGAAGCACATTCTGACTTTTTAATCACCTTAGATTCCTTGCAACAGCAGCCAATTATAGTATTGTTTACTCAGATGGAATATGTTCCTAGAGCCAAATAATGCTAAGAAATTCATTAGTGTAGCTGCTTTGATGTCATCTGGATTCCAGAACCTCTAGCACATACAATTACAACTGGGAGAGCTGCCTTTTGTTTATAACTTCTAAAAAGAACCTTCTGAATCTTCCTGCACACATGCTCTCTGAAGGCTCTTGTAACAGAAGCCATGAATTTCCCTCTGCATGGTTTCATGACTTATGGTTTCATTTTCAACACTGTAATTCTGGGTGGAACCACATGCTTTAAATTTACAAGGCACACTAAACAGATCACACACTTTTCAAGATGGTGTTTAAAGTTTTTTGTTCTTTCGTTCCTAAGACTCTGGGCTGCCTCATACATTATATTTATTTCCAGTTGTTAAGGTGCCACAGTACGCTTTGTTTTTGTCCCCATTGTTTCAATACTATTTTTCCCCTTTAGCTGGGTGCAAACTGTGTTCTACTCAACCACATGGAATAGAACAAGACAGAAATAATAGGGAACCACACACTCCTTTTAAGCAAAGCTTTCAGGGTCTGTAAGTGGGTGTCCTTTCAAATCAAAGATGAAGGTTATGGGGGTGGGTCATGCCATTCTTTCTCATTCACATACATTCACACATACCTGTGCTAATACATTTCCATATATAATACATACAGACACCCATTCTGACATGTACACATATGGTCTGTCACAAAGACTCACTGGCATGCATAACTACACACCCAACCCCAATAGATAAATGAAGACACGCATGCACAGCAATTAGAAGTCTTCTAAAGCAAACTGCAGTATAAGGGAAATTTGGGATCCTGAAGCTGTGACCCATCACTTCCTACTCCCAACATTTGTTCTGCAAGTAGTCTTGGAAAAAGTCCTATTGTTGGCTTCTGGGGAAGGCAACCCTAAGCCTTATGACAGCACATCAGTGTGTGTGTGTGTGTGTGTGTGTGTGTGTGTGTGTGTGTGTGTGTGTGAGAGAGAGAGAGAGAGAGAGAGAGAGAGAGAGAGAGAGAGAGAGAGAGAGAGAGAGAGAGAGAGTTAAAAATTGGGGTGGAGGTGAGAATTCACAACTAAGAAAGGGAAGTTCTACCTTTCTTTTTCAGGAGTGACACCTCCCCCCCCCACTCCATTGCATGGCAATTAGACTTTGAAAAAGCCACCCACTGAAACTAATTCTGGCATGGGTCTTTGAGGAGGTGAAGCCATGGGTCAGGCGTGGAAGTGTCCAGCCCACATGCATAGTGGCTGACTCAGGCCACCCCTGTTTTGAATCCCACCCCTGCCATGTATTCCTTAGGCAAGCTCCCAACTCCCAGCTACAGCTCCCTTCACAAGCTGAAATGATAATTTTCATCTCCTTATGGGGTTGTTTTAAGAATTCAATGTGTGTGAAATATACAAATGCTACATTTATTAATAATGTTGATGTTTCACAAGTTCATACCAGAATAAGACTGAGACTCCAATACACTGACCAGGAAGTAACCCCCACAAAACCGAATGTAGGGTTGTCATACCTGGTCTGCAAAAATGTAGATACAGTAGGTGGCAACACAGGGTTAGGGTTGACTGTATCTCTGTGTGCCACCTAGTGGTTGCCCAGATTTTTACAGCCCCAATTTGGCAACTTTCTTCTGAATTAATCTGCAGAAGATTGGGTTTTAAATCTAAGCTTTTTGGGTTGCTACAATAGTACTTGAAAAATCAAGCAAGCTATGATGGACATGGAAGAGGAGGAGGCAGGATATATAGATCTAAATAATAATAATAATAATAATAATAATAATAATAATAATAATAATACCACAATTTTAGGATCTTTTCTGTTCTTTATCTTTGTATGTGATGACTTGCCTTTTATTACTACTTACAATATATATTTCATATCTCCCTTGTCATTTGCCACTTTACTTGATTGTTGTATTGCATGGTTTGTGGTTTAGTCCATAACAAATCATGTAAGATGTGAAACAGCCTTTATAGCCCAGGATGGACTATAAGTAAACATATATCTGTGAGTAGCTTGAGACTATTTTTCTCCACAGGGCACCAAGATGGTGTGTTCTTCAGTAAAGTAGATGAAAGACTAATTTGTATTTTCATGAAAAGTATCATTTTTACATATACCTGTTCGTCACCATTTAAAAATATAAGAACATATGGCTGGCATATCAACAGAAAGCAATAGCAAAGGAAACTAACAAAACATTAAACGAAAATTTAAACAGCATAAAACCGTTTGAAGAACGCCACCATATGGTTACTTCCATTCAATACAGTAGTAATGTAGCAAAAAAATGAACACATGATCTGCAGATTTCAGACCACATTTTTCTTTTATAAAAGAGTGGCAGGCAGGTTATTTCAACCTCTGCAAAATATCTTTATGTCTTTATGGCATCCTAGATGGCTTTCCATTTTAGTGACTTTTTGAGTATTGATAATTAAATTTCTGTTTCTTGTTTTATTGCTCCTGAAGTGCTGTGTTAGCTTTCCCCCATTTCTCTTTCTAGACCTTCATTCAGTAACTATTTCATACTACAAAGAAGGGGGTTTAGATTGCACTCTTGGTAAATGCTTTACCATTTCCCATTGCTCCCAGTGGCTTGTTCAGTATCATGCTATACTTAGCTACCAATCTTGTTGGTATCAAACCTGTATGGGGGAATTATATAGTCTCAGCCTTTCTCGTGAATATATTGGCCAATTAACCCTTATGGAGGTCACATCAAAGGTAAAGCAACCAATTAGGGACACTGATCATCAGAATGATCTCACCCGTGTTCCTGACTTTTATCACCAAATGTTAGACTGCAGCAAACCCTCTATTGCGGGATATTTACACACTCTAACCCTGAGTAAATATAGATGGGCTTTTTCTAGAGCACATTTTAATGTGCTTCCTTCCACACTAATGGGGGATTGATTTCATGAGATTCCTTATCCTCAGAGACTTTGCCTTTGTGACTCTCGGGAGGTAGAAACTCTTGCCCACTCTTATAAGCGTCCCTTATACATCTTCATATAAGTGTCGCTTATATGATATCCCGAGATGTGCTTTGTTCTCACCAATCATTTCCATATTTCCGGGTCATACAGATAAACTTTATATTCCTTATTTTTTAAGGATGTTAATTCTTCATTAACATTCTGGGTTGCCAAATACCTTAACCAAGCCTTATAACTGCACAAAACTTTGATTCAGATATGTTTATTGTTTTAGGATAATTTCTTGATAATGGATTTGCTGTAGCAATTGCTTTCTTTCTCTTATTTGTAATTCTGCTCAAAGTTCATAATAAAGGAATTTCAGTTATATTATAGAGTTTATTATAAACATATGATATAGTATTTACTGTAGTATATTCCTATATAAAGGTAAAGGTTCCCCCCACACATTTGTGCAGTCGTGTCTGACTCTAGGGGCCGGTGTTCATCTCCGTTTCTTAGCCGAAGAGCCAGCGTTGTCCAAAGATGCTTCCATGGTCATGTGGCCGCATGACACACACGGAACGCTGTTACCTACCCACCGAAGTGGTACCTATTCATCTACTTGCATTTGCATGCTTTCGAATTGCTAGGTTGGCAAGAGCTGGGGCTAGTGTGGGAGCTCCCTCCGTCACGCGGGACTAGGGATTCGAACCTCCGAACTTGCGATCTCCCAATTGACAAGCCTGGCGTCTTACCCGCTGAGCCACCATGCACCTATATTCCTGTATAACAGGTGTCAAAACCCAAGCCTGAAGGACAGCTAATTCATGGGATGTGAGGGCTGCTCTTCCGCCTCTACTGGGCAGCTCCCACAATTAACTGCAGGGCAGCCTTTTCTTCAAGCTAAATCTACTGTCAAAACAAGCTTGTGGGACAACTGATCCATGGGGTCAGGGGCTGTCTTGTAAAGTAGGAAAAATAAGAGGGGATGATAGAAAGAGATTTTTGGTTTTAAGCATACCCTGCTCTGGCATGAGATGCTGAACAGATTACTCCAAAAAGAATATGTCTCTCTACTGGGGAAAAAAATGGAATCATGTAGAATAAAACTATGGTAAATCACTGCATGCTTCGCACTTTTGATTATTCATGAGTCAGCTGTTCAGGACGTACCTGATGAAAAGCTATCTCAGCCTATATGAACTTTGGGGAATGAGGAGATAAATATTCCGTACAATATTTACTGTTAAAAAGAGAGAAAGAAAAGGGAACACATCACAGCGATTATGAGTTTATTTGCTGAAAACAGTATGGAAGAGACATCTAGCTTTATTTCTAGTCAACGTTCACTCCTGCTGGTGCAATTAATAAAAGTTATGCATAAATCACAGGAAGATCATTAAATCTACTTGCTCATACTGTTAAATAATTGCCAAACTCACATTGCCCATAAAACAAATAGACAGTATAGGTGCTGACTTAAAGATTTAAGAATACTTGTGGATTTTGTTTCTGTTGGGATGTTATATACCCACTTGCCTCTAACTTCAGCTTCATACTGAGCCTATGAGGTCAGCAATTTAGAAACAGAACCAATTACAAAAATCGGCCATCTGCCCCAGAAACAGGGGAAGCATGGCACTTCATTTTTGAAAATCATTTCACAAGCTTAAGCGGTGTCCCTTAAAAGAATAAATCACAGAAGTAATTTAAATCTGCAGTGGCAGACTGAAAGATGACTTGGAAAGCAAGTGTTCCTAAAGAAATGGACAATGCTATTTAACAATAGCAACTCAGAAACAGATAGCCAGAAATTGGAAATATGAAGAATGTTCAATTCATACAGCAGATTAAAGTAACTACTTATGCCATTCAATTTGGAGAGCATTAATGATCCTGAATTGTGGTGCAGATAGTGCCAGTAACCCAGTTTTCAAGGGGAAAAACCCTGAATCTTGCTAGCCCAGAATGCTCAGAGCTTAATGGCAATGGCTGTAAGCTCAGGTTTATTCTTTATATTTAATTTGTCCATGATCTTCAGCTCTCAAGATGATAGCTTGCTCATTCATTCATCTCAAACATAATTCTATTCTCAAAATAGTGAATACTTTATGGTTAAAATTCGAAAGAAATAAGTGGAGCAACACTAGAACAAGCAGAGGAATTAGTGTAGTTTAGTAGAATGTTTGCTGAATATGAGAAAATAGGCGGAGAAATTTTAAAACATGCAAATTCTGGTAGAAAGATAGTGAATAGTATGTGGTCTGTTGCGAGGAATGACCATTTGTTGAAAGAAGCAAAAACGGCTGCATAAAACATCATGCTTCTCCCCACTTTGATAAATGGAAGTAAAAGATTGTTATGGTAGGTTAACTTAATAGTAAGTTAAATGTAGTGGAAGTGGGTTACTTAAGAAGCGTGTGTGGTAAAACAAGGAAATACAGAGAAGAATGAATGTGAATTGAATACAAAAAGGACTGACTAGTATGAAAGAAGTATGTTAAAGTAGTTTGGTCATTTAGAGAAAATGAATGAGGATCAAACTGCACAACAAATATATGAAAGAAGAGTCAATGGGTCAAAAGGAAGGGGAAGACTGAGAAAGCCACTGCTGGATGAAGTTGATGAGGTCCTTTAAAAGAGAGAGTTGAGAAGTTTTAAGAACAAAGGGCAATGTATGAAGCTGTGTCTGGATATGATAGAAGCAGGGATGGCTTGCAAAGACAGAAACATATGGAGGAATATATGGAATGGAGTTAGTGTAAACTAAGTTTAGTTATATTTCTTTTTCTTTTCTGAATTGCTTTGGCTTACCATTTCCTACTACTTTTCTGTGCTTTGCATAATATTGCTTATCCAAAAAGGGAATAGTGTGATGGGTAAGTATGTATGTTATGAAAGGAATCTGATAGACCCAGGATGGCATAGCGATTAGAGTAATCTTCTCTAGTATCCTCCAGAGACCTTGGACCATAATCAGATTTAAGTACTTACATGTTTGCTACAAAGAATATGAGCCAAATCCCTATTCAGTTAAAAAAAAATCCTTTGGTGAGATCAGCCCTGTTATGATCTTTATGCCTAAATCTACCTCATGGTGCAGCTAGGAGGGGAAAAAATGGAATAAATTTATCAAACGTACTAATAAATATACGGTATATCAGTGTTACTGCAGATAGAATTTGTAAATTTTCAGATCATTCCTCACTTGCAGTTTAAGCTGGAACTTGTCTGTTCTGATAATCCTAGTGTCCTTTCTTGCTTATATGACACTGGCCTTACCTAGTTCCCAGCCCAGAATTTGACAACTTTACTGTCATCATTTAGGATTAAAATCAGCTTTTCCTGCTTACATTGAACAGATCTAACTACAGCAACAACTGCAGGGTGATTTCCCCCCTCTTTGGGGGTAACTCCTACAGGTGACCAGCTCCTGGGTATTGCTAGAAGTGGTGGAGAAAGAGGCTCAGAAGGGACCCTCCCTACCTTCCCAGGCTGTAAGAGAAGGTGGGAGATTTGTACTTTCAGATGAGTTAATGGAGTTAATGTAGCCTTACAATAAAGTAGAATTAAGTCATCTGGTCGTGTTTCCTGTCTGGTCTACCTGAGAAGACTGACAGTCTCACAAGATGACAATCCCTTCTAGCCTTACAAACATATTGATTTTATCTATCTGGGTTGTATAATTAGAGCATTAAAATTTATAGCGTGCTGTACTACTATTGATGCAAAATGGGCCATCTGCAATTCACAGCCCCTCAACTCTCTTCACAGCTTCAACCTGAAATTCTGTAGCAAGGTTTTCAGTCCAGAATTGGTGACAGCTATTTAAATGTGTACAATAATGTGTCACATTTTCTTATGAGATGGTTATTGTTGTTGTTGTTATTATTATTATTATTATTATTATTATTATTGATTTTAAATAATTATCTGTTTTGATTTCCCCTGGCTATGCCCACTTTACCATCATGGCTCACCCACTGGGACTTCAACCTGTGGAAAAAATGTTTGGCACTCGACCCATGAAAAGTTGCCTATGCTTGCTAGAGACAGTATTCTGTGAGAGCCGAACTTTTCCACTGGCTGAACTTAGCATAACTTAACCTTCCATTTTGGATTAAATGTATAATATGTTGTCCAGATGAAACTCTCACTACGGCAAGCAATGTACATTTTTTAAAAACAAAAGACCTAAAGAAGTTTAGACAACTTCTTTCTTTCTACAAAATGTTTTTAAAAGATATTTTAAATGCTTTATGCATCACTGATTTCTTATTAGTTCTGATCTTAACATTTTTAAAATATGTAAATCAACCAATACAACATTTGGTTGCCACCATCTTTTATCTTTTATCACCTGAGGTTGCAGGGAGATATGCAGGGAGAGCCAGTCTGGTCTAGTGGTTAAGGTGCTGGGCTAGAAACCAGGAGACTGAGAGTTCTAGTCCTGCCTTAGGCAAGAAAGCCAGCTGGGTGACCTTGGGCCAGTCACTCTCACAGGGTTGTTGTGGGGAAAAGAGGAGGAAGAAGGAGTATTAGGTATGTTTGCCGCCTTGAGTTATTTATAAAAATAAGAAAGGCGGGATAGAAAATAAAATAAATAAAATAAAATAAAATAAAATAAAATAAAATAAAATAAAATAAAATAAAATAAAATAAAATAAAATAAAATAAAATAAAATAATAAAATAAAATAATAAAATAAAATAATAAAATAAAATAATAAAATAAAATAATAAAATAAAATAAAATAAAATAAAATAAAATGTTACAGTAGTCCAGGACATGAATTAGCATTGCCGTTGCAACCCTGTCCAGGTAGAGTTGCTACTAGTGCACCAGCCAAGGTGTCCTGGCCAAAAATTTCACCTGCTGCTTGAGCAGGGACTGAGAACCCAGGAGGACCCCAGGATGGGCTTCAGAGGGAGTGTAACCCAATCCAGAGTAACTTCCCAGATTGTTGTTACTGGGGTATCCAGCTGTGTTCTAAGTTGTGACAGTAGTTCTACTGGGAGGCTATCAAGATACAAGGCATTCCAAACTGAAAAATCATTGGGAGTTTAATGGAAGTTACTTTTTGGCAAGTAAGGCTGAATACATCCCTGGAAGAAAGAGCCATTGTGCTAATAAGTATAGATGTGCACCAGGTGTCTTAAACTGAATAGTAACAATGAATTCCTATATTCATTTACTCAGAATTAACCCCACATAATTCAACAGGATACATTCCCAAGTAAGTTTACTTAAGATTGTAAGCTATGACGATTTCTATCTTAGGAAGGAAAGATATATATCACTTACTTAAAAATTTCACTATTTTAACCGCTCCATAGCATTAAAAATGGTTTATGTCAGGTTATGATCATACACATTCTTTTTATTTATGAAATATCATTAGTAACTGTGGAGCAGCTAATCCAAAATTGGATTTGTAGAATTTTTCCTGTATTATCATGTTATAAAGATTAATTGCCTTTCATTACATATTGACTACCATCTGCACAGATGCTATCTTCCCACAGTACATAACTCTCGGCTCAGACTAACTCTCAGCTCAGACCCCTCCATCAAAGGAATATATCATGTATCACCTACTGGTGGATAAAATTCTATAGAGTTAATTCAGGACAGTGAAGAATTGGATTAGCCAGGTAGATATTTGAGATCCATAATCAGGATCCACCATGTTTGTTCTGTGTACCTGCAAAAGCTTTTTTGTTAGGAAGGAGGAGGATTTGAGATGTGCTGTAGCAGAAATAGGTGGAGGAAACCATTTCACCTGCAAGGCAAACAAGTGAGCCTCCCTGACACACTTATAAATGCTGTCACTGCTCATTCTATTCAGCTCATATCTGGGATATGAAGGGATCCACAAGATCATAGTTTTACTTGAGATAGGAGAAGCCAATCTGAGCAAGCTCCCTGGTACATTATCCAGCACAATCCGGTTTTTTCCCCACCTTCCATTTTGTCAAGCATGTGACCCTGACACACACACACACACACACACACACACACACACACACACACACAGTTATGCAGGGAAAATCCTTTAGAAGATTATTGAAGGCACAACTGCTTAAATATAGGGCAATCACTCTAACAGTTATTAATTCACCATCCAGCCTGTGCAATATAACTTCTTAGATTTATGTTCAATTTTTATTTGGAAGAAGTTTAGGCAGGAAATAAAAGTACACTAACATATAACAAAAAGCCAGTTTGGTGTAGTGGGTAAGGCATCAAGCTAGAAACTGGGCGGGCCATGAGTTCTAGTTCTGCCTTAGGCACAAAGCCAGCTGGGTGACCTTGGACCAGTCACTCCCTCTCAGCCCTGGGAAGCAGGCAATGACAACCACTTCCGAAATCTTGCCAAGAAAACTGCAGGGACTTGTCCAGGCACTTGCTGGGAATCAAAACTGACTTGAAGGCACACACATACAAACCCAAAAAACATATAAGAAATGCTCTATATAGAGTAATATAGAGTATGTAATGTTATAAACCAAATATATTGAAAGCCCTCAAATGGAGTCCCTGTTTGATGATTTCCACAGAGTATAGATAGAGGAAATATTGTATTACTACCAATCTGTGAGTTTGGGCTAAAACAGGCAACTAACAGTCGTCCAAAATACTAGAGCATTAAGGTAAGGCTATCGAATCTGGTTTACAAAAATCCAGACACCACTAGATGTCAACAGAGAGATACAGAAAACTCTGATTCAATCACAAGGCAGCAAAGAGCTAGAATTTTCTGTCTCCTTTGGCTGTAATCTAGTGTTGGTCCAGACTTTATGCAGCCCAGATCTGGTAGCCTTAATTAAGGATGATTATGAGCTTTTTTATTGTTCAGCATTTGTATTAATTTAACTACAGAGCACTTAAAACAGCTGGGTTTTTCTTGCCATCTGTTGGATAAGATTAAACTTATCTTTATACCAGATGGAATTTAGAATTATTTGTAAAAAAGGACATACAATTTAATGATAACAAAACCAATCCTGTTACTATAGCAGACAACCACACACAATAAGCGTTACTTGACATACAGTCCTATATACTCTGCATTCCTTATGTAATATGTTTAGACTGGGAATTTAGAAGATGACTGCTTTAAATATGGCAGTGTATAGCTGAAACTTCATTTTTCAACAGCTCAGATCTTAGGAGTTCAATTAATCACATCATTTTTGTAGGCTGGCAAGTTGTGGAATTTCCCTAAGAAGTGTTCTGGGATGTAAAAAAGTCATCACAAATTTTAAGATTCCCTTCAAACCTGAACATAAAAGATAGGTGCTAAACCACTAACCCTCTTCAGCCCCGTATACATACGTATGCAGACTCTGCCTTGTCCTTTGCAGGACTGATCAGAGTTTGATTATCTCTTAACTGGCAGGTCTGGTCACAGTTTGAACCAAGGAAACCTTAACTGGTGCACTGGTATTGTAGCAAATTGTTCAAGATCATAGGACTAAAGGCTGTCTAGTCAACGACTGTTTCCTCCTAAACCTGTCTAGCTATCTAGCTACGAGTTTTCAAGACAGCCTTCTGTGCAATTTGTATATCTGTGAGAATACCTTGAGGAACAGGAGGAAGATTCACAACCAAGACAATGGTCAGATAAGAGAAATCTGAGTCCAAAGCAGGAATGGAATTTGAGAAAATGTCTCAGACTTGACCCTCCCTAGTTCTCTTGTGGATAAAGGCAGGGGAGGGGGAAAGCATTTTCAGACTTGCAAGATTCTGTTACTGTAACCCTATAATAAAATTATTTTTAGTATTCATAACTTTGGTTTCCAAGTCTGGTCTACCTCAATGGGCTGACAATTATCTTGCATGCTGGTACTGAGTTCTGTGTCCTCAACTACACACTGCCCAAGCACCTCTTCCAATTTGTGCTTCAGAGACACGGTCCTCGTTTTGTATGTTAGGTTCCATACATGCTACATTTGATCTTAGCCCAAAGGCCGAGAAGCAATGCAAATGTTTAATAGGATTGGTTTGGGTTCTGCCTTTTTAAGAGGCAAGCCAGAAGGTCGGGCATGCACAACCCATGTAAATGAACTGGAAGGAACCTAATAAGAACCACAGAACATTTTAAAATAAGGCTGAGATCTTATATATGTTTATCTAATATAGGATTACACTGTGGGTGTATTTTTTTTTATTGTCCTGGAGGCCTAACATTATGCTCCTTACCAAACCTGCTCTTTTGCACAATGCGGTACTTTGTCTTTCATGTTTGCCAATGGCTTGACCTTATATTGAATTTGATGCATCTTCCAAATGTATAAATATATAAATTGTAGAATAATCCAAACCAAGTAGTTATATTTCCTGGCTTTTAGAGGACTTGAAGAGAAAATGTTTTACAAATGAAAAATTGAGCAACAAATGCAAAAATGTAAGTCTCTTATGTCTAATCATAAAGGATCATGATTAAAGGAAACTCAGATCTAAGGTGACTTGACAGACAAAGAGCACTGAGAAAACCATACAGCAATTTTAATAATTCCAGTAGCAATACGCAAGCTTAAGCAAGATGGAAGGGAGGGAGAGGAACTAATTGGGAGCCTACCATTAGAGACATACAGAGCAGTTTTGGAGTATGCACAGCAGTGGCTAAATAACATCACAAAAGCTGTCATACAGAGAGGATAGTTAGGAAAAAACTGAGCAATCATAACAGCCCAGCAATGATAAAAATCTTAGCCATCAACAAAGATGTGCAAAAGAAAAAGAAGTACTTTGGCAAAGTTCTCTGTTGGAGATAGCAAATGAAAGAGACGGAAAAAAATAAGTGTGTGTGTGTGTGTGTGTGTGTGTGTGTGTCTTTGAGTCAGTCTTGACTCCTGGCGGCTGCCTGGACTAGTCCCTGCAGTTTTCTTGGCAAGGTTTTTCAGAAGTGGGTTGCCATTGCCTCCTTCCTAGGGCTGAGAGAGAGTGACTGACCCAAAGGAACCCAGCTGGCTTCGTGCCTAAGGCGGGACTAGAACTCTCAGTCTCCCAGTTTCTAGCCTGGTGCCTTAACCACTACACCAAACTGGCTCTCGTGATGTGATGTGATGATGTGATACTATTTTAGCTTTGTCCAAGTTCCAGCCACCTCAGGCCCTGACTATGGATCCCCAAAAGGGGGGAAGGGGAACACACTCTTGGACTAGATTTCTCACACTGCCTTTTGATTCCTATCTTGTTAGTGAGTTTGGACCTTGAGAAAGTTCCCATTTCACATTATGAAGAGACCCAATGAAGAACAGGAGTAAGAGCTTCTCAGCAGCAATATGAGTCACACCACCACACAATGGAAACTGCATGGGTGGGGGTGCAAAGGAAATTGTATGTTTCCTAACTAATAATTAATGAAGCCTCATGGCCTTGCCACACTGATATATTCTGCCAAATTCCAAACAATTGCAGCACAACCACATGCATTTGTACAAGCATCACAAATACTACTTTTTGAATGCTACAATACCCAGACATAGAGATGGTGTGAAACCAATCAAAACATTTGGTGTTTTGTGTTAAACATGTCTGAGAAAGTCTCACTTGCTTATTCAGGAAGAATGCAAAACAGTTTAAGATTTCAACTGCAAAAAAAAAAGGAAAGGTCTGAGTTCTTGAGTTTTACATCAAGAACAAAGACTTTGCTCTGATGCAGGGTTTCTCAACCAGGGTTCCATGGGAGTTCTCAACCAGGGTTCTGTGAGAGGTCACTAGGGGTTCCCCTGGGAGATCACGATTTATTTAAAAACATTTTTGAAATTCAGGCAACTTCACATTGAAGCGATAAGTTTCATTCTTTATTTTTAGTTTAGGAACACTGTTAATGAATATATACAGGCCTACCCATGAAACGAATATAACGATTTTGTAACTTCTGGCCTATATTTGAGCCTGAATATGCAGGGGTTCCCCGAAATATTGAAAAAATATTTCAAGGGTTCCTCCAGGGTCAGAAGGTTGAGAAAGGCTGCTCTGGTGTATACTGACCATTGGCATTTTAAAAGGGCTCTTCTGATTTCTTTGATAGTCCTTATTTAAAGAGGTAAAGATCCCATTGAGTTGAACTCCTGGTGACGAGATACACTCCATGTTTTTGGAGCAATAATATGGAAGTGGTTTGCAGTTGCCTGTTTCTTTTTGGGTGTGGGTGGGTGTGGGTGTGGGGGGTTGTTTCTCAGGCTTTATCTTAGTCTAATCTACAAGCCCTTTAAATTCCTGGTGGTTTCCCATCTAAGTACTAAATAGGTCCAATCCTGCTAAGCTTTCAAAACCAGCCAAGATCAGCTAAGTGCTGCCCTCATCTGCTGAGACAACCTTTACTTAAGATGTCCTTTACTTCCATAGAGAACTGGGGAATATAGTGACACCACTTTCTCCAACCTGGTACCCTCTAGGGCGGCGTTTCTCAACCTTGGCTACTTGAAGATGTGTGGACCAACAATGCTGGCTGGGGAATTCTGGGAGGTGAAGTCCACACATCTGCAAGTGGCCAAGGTTGAGAAACACTGCTCTAGGGTATGTTGGAACTACAACAGTCAGAACTGTCAACCGCAGAGCCAAAGGTGGGCAATTCTAGGAATGGTAGTCCCAACACATCTAGAGGGAACCAAATTGAGGAATGATCACATAAAGTTAGTATGATCCTGCGTTTGGAATAAGTAAGTGTTGCTTGTGAAAAAGGTTAAGTGCCATTAACCCTCTAGTCAGTTTTGTTTCATTAACACCCAATCTGAAAATGGCTTTCTGTGAAAAAGGTGTTTCTCAAGATTGTGGCATGTACCACCTTGCCCACGTGCACGTGACACCAAGCGCCACAAAGTTATTTATAGGCAAACCTGCATGGGATTGGGCTGCAGACTCCCTTGAAAGGGTTGTCTTTTCCTTATTCTTTTTGCTATATTCCTTTCCTAGAATAAGGGGCTGTATTTGCCACTTTATTTTGGTTCAAGTGCCGTATGCTTAAGCCACCCCATCAGACATTGACAGCAATTCAGGCTCACTGGCGTGTGAAAGCATTTGAATTTCCAGCTGAAGAGCCATGCTTTCCGAAAGTGCTGGAAGAGGCTATTAGTCTTCAACAGGTTTATTTCTTTAACGCTCACTCATTTAAGATTGATTGATAATCATTGCCTCTTTAAGTGCCTTAAATGCATTACTGGGAAATTCTGTGGTTACATGCTTGCTCTTTCCACCTACTTATTTTCTTTTGTACATCAAACCAATGGTGCCACTAGTTATTCCTCAAAACCAAATGTTAATGGGGGCTCCTTTGACACAATATTGGTTAAAAGTGACTTTGAATTTGCATGCAATTGCCTCTATTACCCCACCTAGAGGAAGCTGGATTCCACCTTTTTTTTTTCAAGAGGAGCAATCTTGAATTTTTGTTTTGCTTGGTTGAACTACTCACAGAATATTCCAGATTGCCCATTCTTCCTGCTCCTTATTAATATTAATTGAATGCTTAATTAGAACACTATCAATATTTTTATAATAGGCACAGAAAAGGATACATTGATATACATCTGGAGCTTCTTCTGTTGGCTGACTGTTTAATTTGAATTGTTTTCATATTACTACAATGTTATAGTGTGAATTGTCCTAGGATTTCTTTTGAAAGAGGGCTGAATCTAAGCATTGTGAATATAATTCCCCTACCAGCCAGCAAAACTCAGAGAGAATAGACATTTATTTATTTAGTTATTTATTTACTATCCCGCCTTTATTATTTTTATAAATAACTCAAGGCGGTGAACATACCTAATACTCCTTCCTCCTCCTATTTTCCCCACGACAGCAACCCTGTGAGGTGAGTTGGGCTGAGAGTGAGTGACTGGCCCAAGGTAACCCAGCCGGCTTTCAAGAACTCTCAGTCTCCTGGTTTCTCCTCATGCAGACTACAAACATTCCCCACCCACACGCAGAATCCAGCCCCTTTCTTTGCTAGAGAGAGAAAGACCGGGAACTAACATCATTCTCAGATTAAAGTTGGGGAATTTCCAAGAAGCTGAAAGAGTAGCTGAAGCACAAGGAGTATCTATTTCAAAAGTGTTCTAACTCTGTAGAATTATGTAAAATGTTTAGCCACGAAATAATGCTGGTTTTTTATTCTGTGATGCTACAGCTCAACATTCTTATTTATCTGTAAAAATTATGAATTTATCATATAACCATAGCCTTTTATCCCTCTGTCAGGTGGTATAGGAAACATCACTTTTTCTTTAGAAATTCCTTCTAATCTGGAATGTTAATTTGCATTATTTACCCAGCCAGGAGATCTCACTGTTAAAATTGCCTTGCTTTTTGTATTTTTACTTTTCAACGGTCAGAAAGGCAGCACACGTTGTGAGAGCCCCATCTCTCTTCCAAGCCAGGGTTAGGAGAAGGTTCCAAGTGAGTGCCATCTGAAAGACAGGCGGCCACAATGAGAACTATCAAGCTGCTACCCCAAAACAGGAGGCAGGGCCAGAGGGTTCCTAGGAGAGAAGGGCTTCCCACCCTACAGACTCAACTGGTCCACTGTATTAGTAAAGGTAAAGGTTCCCCCCCGCACATTTGTGCAGTCGTGTCCGACTCTAGGGGCCGGTGCTCATCTCCGTTTGTTAGCCAAAGAGCCAGCGTTGTCCGAAGACGCTTCCGCGGTCATGTGGCCGGCATGACACATGCGGAACGCTGTTACCTACCCACCGAAGTGGTACCTATTCATCTACTTGCATTTGCATGCTTTCGAATTGCTAGGTTGGCAAGAGCTGGAGCTAGTGTGGGAGCTCACTCCGCACGCAGGGCTAGGGATTCGAACCTCTGAACTTGTGATCTTCCGATCGACAAGCCTGGCGTCTTACCCGCTGAGCCACCACGCCCCAAAGCCTACAGCACCCGGTATTCCCAGGCGGTCTCCCATCCAAGTACTAACCAGGCCTGACCCTGCTTAGCTTCCGAGATCAGACGAGATCGGGCGTTTTCAGGGTAGAGACACTGTATTATGTATTTCAAATAAAAAAAATAAACGTAACAATCCTCAAGGCCTTACGTGGGTGGATAAAACATTAATAATTTGCAGTAAGGTATCAGATCTCAACTGTAAATGTTATTTTGAATAGATTGCTTTCACCCATTGTTCACTTCCTGCTACAGGTTTGACATTTCAGATGTACTGAAATATTGCCATCATGGACAGGGCAAAAAATTGGTCTGGGTTTATTATTAAGCCTCTGGGCCATATACACTAGAGCAGGGGTCGGCAAACTTTTTATGCCGGGAGCCATTTTGACATGCTCGTGCACATTTTGAAATGCTCGAGAGCCAGGGGCGGGGTTTGTGGGCGGGGGCCAATCGCGTGGAAGGGGGCGGGGTTTGCAGGCGGGGGCCAATCACGTGGAAGGGGGCGGGGTTTGCGGGCGGGGGCCAATCACGTGGCTTATTGGGGCGGGTGGGAAGCCGAATCTTGATTTTTGGAGGGTCGGGGGAGAACGGGCTTTCCAGCTGCTGCTGCTGCTGCTGCGTCGGGTATGGAAAGCGACGCTCCAGCAGCGCCTTCTTCCCCAAATCGAGCCCTTCCCGTGAAAACTTCTGGAGCACGTTTTTGCCAAGGGTGCGCGGGGGCCTGGGCCGTCTGGCACTGCAGCAACCTGTCCGGGTTGATCATCCGGGGGGCACCCAAGGAAGCCACGGAGCAAGCACCGAGGCGGAAGCGCAAAGCCCACCAGCTGCCCCCATGCCCAGCTTGGGTTCCAGGGGAAGCTGCTGCTGCTGCTGCTGCCCCGGCTCTGGTCTAACCGGCAGGAGGGGGAGGAGGAAGAAGGGCGGGCGACCCCCTCCCCTCTTCCCGGAGAAGCCGTGGCTTCCCCGAACCAAGTCAGCTGCTGCGCTGTTACATGCAGACAGACCTGACGAACCTAGATGGGGAACAGCCGCGCAAGGAGGAGGGGGCCAGTGCTAAGTCGCCAGCTCAGGCCCTTGTTCTCACAGCCCGAGAAATGGGGTGGGGAGACGAGGAGACGAAGACCCCCCCTGCCCCCGCGAAGCAGTCGCAGCGGCAGCATCACTGCCCGTTGCTAGGTGAAGGGATAAGGGAGGAACGGAGAGCGCCGGGTTGCTCCGCGCTAGGAGCTTCCGCTTCCGCCCGCCCGCGTCGGGCCAAGAAAATGATGGGGGGCGGGAAACGAGGCCCGCCCGCTCGCTTACCTGCCTGCTTGCCTCCCTCCGCGAGGCCCCCCGCTGCCTTCCCGGGATCCAAGCCGGAGAGAAAGGGCGGCGGCGGGGCCGCGCTACCGGAGCGCCCGAGTGCCAGACAGGCAGCTCCACCCGCGCGCCTTCCACGCGATCGGCCCCGTGAGGACCGGCCAGGGAAGGCGCACGGGCGGAGCTCCCGTCCCACTGCACCCCAGCCGGAGCGCCCGAGTGCCAGGCAGGCAGCTCCGCCCGCGTGCCTTCCACGTGATCGGCCCGCGAGGACCGGCCAGGGAAGGCATGCGGGCAGAGCTCCCTTCCCGCTGCACCCCAGCCGGAGCGCCCGAGTGCCAGGCTTCCTGCCCTTCGCGCACGGAACCTCCTCGCTGGGCGTCGTCTACCTGCGACCCAGAGGCAGCGCGCGGAATAAGCGCGCGGCCCCTTTAAGGCGGCGGCGTTCCGGGGAAGCGGAAGTGGCAGGAGATACTCCGCGTTCGGAGCCGAACGTTGGGGCGCAGGCGGCGCGCTGTCATTGGTCCAGCGCGGTGGGGTGGGGGGGGCTTTCGGCGGCGTTCCATCGCCGGTCGCGGCCTTGTGTCTACGCACCGCCGGGCAGGTGAGGGTCGGCGAGCGGCGGCCCTGGAGGTGGTTTCCGGGAGGAGTTTGGGGGCAGGATCCAATTGCGTGCAAGGGGTGGGGGTGAGTTCGGCTGCGGAGCCAGACTCAAGGGGCCAAAGAGCCAGATCTGGCTCGCGAGCCGCCATTTCCGACCCTTGCACTAGAGCAAGGATTTCTGACTCCCATTATTTTACAATAACAAGGAAAGACACCCCTCTCTCCACATATGCACCTTAAATTAACTACTAAAATGAAGAAAGCTCAGGATAATCAAGAGTCAATTTTTGTTAGGCTGCCACTGAACAGAACTTGAAAATGTATCACAGCTAAACCTATTTCCTACACTTGGATTGGGCAGAAGACTCACAGACTTGGCTAGGTAAGAATTTTTATTATAACCAAGAATGAAGCCCAACAAAATGGTTTATTGCTCACTCCTGGCATAAAAGTACAAGTACAACTCTTATATCCTTGGTGGTTCAATCTCATGGTCTTTTCTTCCTCCCCTTTCAACAAATTAATGAACTTTTTCCATGGCACTTGGTGGCCTTGAAGCTAAGCAGTTCTTGTGGGTTTACATAACTGCCAATTCTATACTAAGAACTGTTGACTCTCAGTTTGCTTCTCACATTTTCCTCTTTATATACTATTCTGTTACTTTGCTGCACACTGACCAGGGCCTCATGATGGGATGATTTACAAATATTGTAAATAATATTTACAATATTTACAAATATTTAATATTTAATATTTATATTTAATATTTACAAATATTGTAAATAAATAAATAAATATTCAAGTCTTCCCCACCTTTGCTGAGAGTCCAGAAAGTGCCCTATCTTGAATTCATTCTCCCATCCACCAAAATGGGAAGGGGTGGTGGGGTAGAGGTTCACAAGAAGGGCATTCCTATACTTGCAGGGAAAAACGTATCTTTGTGTTGCTGGAAACTATAATCAAAAGGCTACAGGGCTGATTTGTGCTGTCACAGGGAATGGTCTAATAAACTTAGCATTCAGCTTCTTGGCTGGTTCTTTGTTGGGGAGAAACATGGTAGAAAGCCAGATGTGATGTCCAACCATAATGGGAGGGTTGCTTCCTGATGATGATAGTCAACAGAATACCTGTAGGAGGCCAGATGATTTTTAAGAGAGTGCTCAGTGGACTGAAGTTCTTGGAGAAAAAAGGTGGCCCCTGGGAAGTGGGAGGATTGAGAGCCATTCAGCAGCAAGTATGTCTGGTTGCCATGGGTGACTTGAAATGGTACTACTGTAATTGAGCAGAAGCATGAACTGAATTATTTTAAGTGAATTCTACCATGGGTAAACAAGCCAATTGTTCAGCTGATTAAGTTCTACAGCAACTTCACATAATTGTTTTACATAGCAACAAAGGTATTGCTGCTGTATAAGGCTGCATTTACTCTCTCACTCTCTCCATCCAACAGTGGATGGTGGGCAGAGCTTCACATCAAAGAGCTGAACAAGGGCTTTCCAAAACTGTGCCATGCATTGTGAGCCCCTATCAGAAAGCAGATGACTAGGTGATCCATGAAAATTTGTTGAATGAATAGATGAGCTGCCTCAGGAGTAGAGAAGCCGTGACTGGGAATGAATTGGGTCATCTTAGATGGAAGCTCAACTACTGTCAAAATGCATCCAGATTCTGTGGAGAGGGGAGGAGCTTAATAGATCAAAGTGCCAGTCTGAGGCTTAGCACAAAAAATATGGCATGAAGAAACCATTCTTGGTATCTGCTCTAATGTGAGGCCACCATAAATCACAGAAAGGAGATGATTTGTTTAAATACTCCAAAATGTTCAGTTGTCATGACAGAGATGCAGCATTTTCTTTCTCAAGGAAGATGGGATGTACAGTCAGGTATTGTAGTGAAGTTCTTGTGCCTGCTGGAGATGGTGCTTTTGAGAAGTCTATAGGTTTTCAACATTTTTTGCACTCCATTTCAACTTCTACAAGATCTCACATGCCTTCCAGGCAATGACTCAAATTATAAAAGGCTTCCTTGATGGTTTAGAGCCCCTTGTTAAAAACATCATAGTTTTTTCTCAGTTGGTAACAACTGCCAAGAAAGGAATGCATGGGAAAGAGGCTACCTCAAAATTCTGGAACAGATTGCAGCAAGATACTGTAGCTCCCAAGGTGAAATCAGAGGTATCAACTGTATAACAGAGGGGTGGGCAGGATCTAGATGATGAAGAATGGGTTGGGAAATCTGAGTTGAAGAGCTGCTGGGCTTTAGAATTCCACTTAAAGGAACTCCCCTTTCCATAAGACAGGTCAATAGTGTGCTCAGGGCTGCAAAGATCTTTGAAAGACCAAGGACTTTTCCTCAATCTGAGCAGAATTACAATATATTTAAATTTCCCATGGAGACAGTCAAAGGCAATTAAATATTTATGTACCTCTTTCATGCAAATAAAATGGTAAACCTCTTTGAAGTCTAGTTTGTAAAGACTCACACCTTCTGCAACTGTTTTAAGAATTTTTAAGAAGGAAAGAGGGTAATGTTTTCTAATAGTTGGGGAGTTCAGAAGCTGATAATCATGGACTACTTGTAGTAAGCTATCCTTTGTGCCAAAAATAAATTTACACCAGCAGGGGAGAAGGAGGAATGATAAAGCCCTTCCATAAATACTCATCACATTTTTTTTTAGACAGGCTAACTTTGCTTTTAATGTTGGATGATGGCACTTTGAATGAATATGGGCTACCAGTACAGGATTGTGTAATCACAGAACACATGGCCTGTGCTTTCCTCTTTCCAAATACATCAGCACAGTTCTAATATCTGTCAGGCAAGGTAGGAGTGTGTACTTGCTTAGGCAGTAAGTAGTGGTGGTTTGAGACCTCTAGGCTGTGAGATTTGTATCTCAAGGAGCCATAGATTATGTCATAATGATTCCAGTGATTATGTGGACTGTGATAGCCAGTCCACTCCCAGGACTACTGAAAAATGTAATAGGGAGAGTAAAGAAAGTTGCAGGAATTTCTTCAAGTTATAGAGTTCCCATGTGATGGGCCCTGAATGTAAGAGCCAGCTATCAATAATATCAATTCTAAGAGGAGGTTGGGCAGAGAGAGCTAGGCTGACCATACGTCCTGTTTTGAACGGGACAGTCCCGTTTTTTAACCTTTTCCGGACCGTACCATCTTTTTCTTTAAAAACTCGAATTTCGTCCCGTTTTTGAAGGGATGGAATGCGTGCGCACATGCATGCTGGTGTGTGTGCCTGCCTGCGTGCTGGCATGCGTGCCTGCGCGCATGCGTGCTGGTGTGCCAGCGCATGCACGTGTGTGCGTTAGGGTCCCATTTCCGTCTCAGGGAAATATGGTCAGCCTAGAGAGAGCACATTGTTACACTTCAATAAGGTTGCCTGTGGCACCAGAATCTACTAAGGCCTGCAGTTTTATTACATGCCAGTTTGGGTTTTCAGGGTCATAGGAATGAATAAATGTTGATTTCTAGCTCCACATGTTTGGGCTCCACTTAATTTCTTGCAGTCCCAAACTGGAAACCCTCTGGGGATGAAACAGACTCATTTTCTAGGATGTTCTGGAGCACTTAGGTTATCTGCTAGTAAAAAGTGCCCTTCCCCACAATTATAATACAATTATAATACCTTGGTGATGCTTCTGAAGGGTAAGAGAGTAGGGTTTAACAGGGCATATCGATGCAAAGTGTTCAAGTCCTCCACAATATAAACATAGGCTTTGTGTGTGACAGTGTAGCTTTTCTTGGGTATACAGTAGAGTTCTGCTGGCTCCCAGGGACATGGGTTTGGCATCCAAAATCTCAGGTGTATGGGAAAAATCCTTCCCAAAATATTTACAGTATGCATCAAATGATTTTATTTATTTGATTGCCAACTATCCTCACTTAATTGTCCCAGATTTCTCCTACATGGGCTAGAGGATCTGAATTTGATCCTGCAAATGTTATGTAGGCAAAAGTGAGAACGAGCAGGTGTAGATAGTCCTAAAGATACTTAGTATATCTAAAATATATATCCTTGAGATATACTGTATTGTTTAAGATAATAACTATTACATCATCAGCTGACAATGTTCACACATGCAACAGGGAAAAATAGAGTAGTTATGCTGTTGTAGGCTGACCATACGTCCCGTTTTGAATGGGACAGTCCCGTTTTTTAAGCATTTTTCAACCGTCCCATCGTTTTGATAAAAATCTCAATTTTGTCCCGTTTTTTAAACCCGGTGGGAATGGAGCGGAAGGAGGATCCAAGCTGGAGCTGCCGATTGGAGGCAGCCCAGAAGAGGAAGCCCTCCCGCCTATCAGTGTGCAGCAAAGGAGGGCGGGGTTTGCAGGCAGGAGCCAATAGCATGGACTGGGGGCGGGGTTTGCAGGCGAGAGCCAATCGCGCAGACCGGGGGGCAGGGTTTGCAGGCAGGAGCCAATCGTGCGGACCGGGGGTCGGGGACCCCTGTCTTTTTCATGAATACGGAATATTACATAAGACCCATCCCGTTTTGCCATCCCAATGTCCCGTTTTTGTCTCAAGGAAATATGGTCAGCCTATGCTGTTGTAATTAATTTGTATTACTTAAAATTAAGGAGAAAAAGTTTGACAGGATAACTCAACCTCTGCAGAATTTGCTGTCTACTTTTGGTCCTTTAAGGGAACGGTAAAACCACTTCCGAAAAACCTTGCCAAGAAAACTGCAGGAACTTCTCCAGGCAGTCTCCGAGAATCAGACACGATTGAATGGATTAAAAAAAAGGCTTTTTACATAAGAAAAGTTAACAAATATGCCTTTCCATACATAAACATATTTCCTACCTTGTGTTTCAGGTGGTCTTCGTGGACACGTGAGCTGGTGATTTGCAGCTAAACTGGTGTGGCAGAAAGGTTGCAAATCTTTCACTTGGTCTGAATGCCTTAGAACGGCCAGAGATGCTGAAGTATCAGCTAAAATCTTGACAAGAAAAGAAGAAAAAAGAAAATAGAGTTGTTTTTCAATCAAGCTTTATAGTCATTAAGACATGCACACATTATTCCACGACTACTGTATTACATTTAACCAGCGTTTCTCAACCTTGGCAACTTTAAGGTGTGGACTTCAACTCCCAGAATTCCCCAGCCAGCATGGCTGGCTGGGGAATTCTGGGAGTTGAAGTCCACATATCTTAAAGTTGCCAAGGTTGAGAAACGCTGCATTTAATGTTCTGGATGGTCTCTGGCAAGGTTCAGTGCTAGATTGGAGACAGTCTTCCCCAAGCTGGTGCCTCCAGATATATTCAACTACAACTCTCAACCGGCATGGTAGTCTACCACCTTTGGAGGGATTCAGCCAGGGGAGTTTAGTTGATAATGCCTTAGGATTCTATCTAGTCAATCCAGTTCTGTTGAGTTGTATGAGACTCTTTCTCCCAGAGCCTCTATTTGAGTGGGCCAAGCCCTGTGAATTTCTTCGGCAGCTGTGTTTTGCACCTACATCACAAGCACTTGTTTTTTTCCTTCCTGCTACCTGTGTGTTTCCTTCCCTGGCATGCTAATAATGGCATGCGATATATGCTGATTTTTGCTCAAAGTTAATTTGTATCTTTAGAAGTAAAAAAAAGCTATAGGAAGGTATTAATCTGCTTAACATTTCTAAGTACATCATCCAAGGGATTTTGTTTTTTTAATCTTACATATGCTCAGCAGAGCTACTGGCAAAAACTGTACATTTTCTTCATTTCATCCTTGCAACATCAAATGGTAAGCAGCAAAAATTGGATCAGACTTCAAAGACGGCTCTGCTCCCAGTCACAGAGCGACTCCATTTCACATATTGAATTCGAACAGGATATCAAAGTGCTACCAAAGAACCTCAGGTCCTTGTGAAAAAAAAAAGAGGATCTCACATCTGTAGAAAGTGAAGTGCACAGACAAATCACCTCAGGGACCAGCTAACATTTATTCACAGCAGCAGATTTCCACCCTTTTGATTCCCTTGTTCACTGTACCTCCCTGTCTTTCCTCAGAACAAAAGTTCTTGGCAAGCAGAGCTTTGTCTCCAAGACTTCAAAATACTCCTAACGGTTTCGTATTCTGATAGTTGTGCCAAGCAACGGGGAACATGCTTCTGAACAGTAGATTCAGGGGTCTTATATCATTTTGGAGTCTGAATTTCATAGTACCTTGCTGGTTGGTTTGTCAAGAAAGCACTGTTGTGCAGGAGAAGGACTGCTACTTTTCTGTCTGAAACAAGAAAAAATGTTGTTATTGTTGTTGCTATTTCTTCTTAAGGCAGCATTAACTTCTATGTCATTTCCCTTCTGGTTATCCCCATTAAGTTTAATCCTCTGATAACAGTTTCTCACAACATAGCTATTGGGCACAGCAAATTATATTTCTAAGGATTTCTGTTACTCTTTTATTTATTTTCTTTAAAGGATATTTTCTAAAACAACAACCATGCACTGAATGTTCTACTATAAATTTAAAGAAACACAAAAGAAAAATGTTTCCATCCTTTAAAAACATTGGCCACAAATGAAAGGGGGAAGTTGTGCCTGCTCGCAGAGCTTTGCTCATTTACGTGTTTTTATTCTCACTGACTATCAAAGAAACAAGCCACTTTTGAAAGTCATTGTTCTTTCTAGCTGGCCTTTTCAGCAGACACCTGCTGCCCCCACTTAAAGCACAAAGGTTGGAGAATTCAAGCTGTTGTGTCCTCTGCTCTCAGAGCATTCTCTACATGAAATCTCAGAGTCACATATTATCTGCTAACGCAGGGCTTTCCAAAGTGCCGCCACTGGCGACACATGAGTGGCGGCGGCGGCAGCGCGGCGGTGGCACACGTGCGCACGGCGGTGGCGCGGGGGGCGCACGTGCACGGTGGCGGCGCGGGGGGGGGCGTGCGGCGGCGCGTGTGTGCACGGTGGTGGCGGCAGCGGCTGCCGCCATGCACGCACGCACCGCCGCTTCCGGGTGGTGTGGCGACACACCACGCTGTGTGTGGTGACACACTTTTGTGTCGCGACACACAGTTTGGAAAGCTCTGTGCTAACGAATTCCCCATTCTAGAGGACACAGAAGAACCCCATCCCCACTCCCACTGGCTGAGAAAATATCTGGGGCTTATAATAAAGATTGTTATAATATTTTATTTTCAGATACAGTAATATTGGAAATACTGTAATTTGTAATTCCTAAAAGAAAGACCATCAAAGCTGTATCTTCAACTTTACAATAATTCAGACTGACTTTTCGCTCGTAGGCTGTATTTCTTGGGCTCTGTCCATTCAAAGCTCCACACATTGTGCTCTCTTTCTCACTCACACATACACACCTAACAACAGAGTAGATTCAAACACTGGGCTCACATACCAGTTTATTGAGGAAGCCATAATGACCTGCTTCACATAGAATACTAAACCATACATCAAGATTTTCAATGCTCCAAAGGCTGAATTAACCCATCAGGTATAAGGGAGAACCACACCAGAAGTATAACTTAGCATAGGGGTGCAGACCACTTACCTACTCAAAGACCACACTAGACTGTGCAACATATTGAAGACCGCAATCTAAAAGTGCAGGGGAACCGTAACAAATTTGGGGGTGAGATTATAAGGGATGAGAAAAATGCTTTTTGCCCCTTAATGCTACCCCCAACACTCTCCCAAATGGCCAAGATTATTATTAGGATTATTAGGTCCATCCACTCCAGGTTGTCTGGAGGGTGACAAAATGGGTTCTTGTGGGCCACACACAGTCCATGGGGTACAGTTTTTGCACCCTTGGTTGGCATAATGTACAATCCCAGCAATGAGAAAGGGAGATTATCAGGACCAGCTGAAAAGCTACTTTCCCTTACAATTAAGAATCAGTGCTAGATTTCTAAAAAAAAAAAGAAATTTCAGGACACAAGTGTCTCTGGAAGCTCCACTTTCTCATTTAAAAAGTTCTAATTCTGTAGTTCTTCATGCTGAGGGAAATACAGTCTGAAGTGTTCTAGGGGCAATTTTAAACTCTTCTTTCCTCATATGCTCTGAGGTAAAGCCCTGGCACTGAAAATATGTGTTAAGATTGAACCCTGGTTCAAATTTAGTGCTGTCTAGAATCAAACAGAAGTTATTTTCTTCTAAATCTGTTTTAATTAAAGATAATAATCAGGTCTACATCATCTGGACTACAAAATTCCAGAGCAACACAAGATGGCAAGAAAAAGATACAGAAAACTCACTTTGCTTCCTTCCAATGGTTGTCTGGAAGTTTGCAGCCTAGATCTGGTAGCCCTGCTAATAACAGCAACCTACAGAGTAAAGAATTGGCCTTTATAGCCACTTACGGATCCACCGTTAAATTTTTACCTTTGGAAGACAATCTTACTCGGCTACGAGTGATCGCCAATGACATGACATGACAGAGTAAAGAGACAGCAGTTCCAGTGCTGGGTTATATAACCTGCAGTTTATAGCTAAAATATTTTAATGTATTGTCGAAGGCTTTCACAGCCGGAGTTCAATGGCTGTTGTGGGTCTTCCGGGCTGTGTGGCCGTGTTCTGGAAGTTGTGGTTCCTAACGTTTCGCCAGCATCTGTGGCCAGCATCTTCAGAGGGCAGGAGCACAGATAGAAGCAAAATCTCTGTGCCCAGGTAGAGTGGCAATGTTCTATTTATAGAGCTAAATTATAGGAGATTAGGTGGGGTTTTTTGTTGTGTTGAAATGTTAACGAGTGGCTGATGAGCGTGATTAGCATGTTCATTGTGAGAAGTATTCCCATGACCTGGTGGTTGGACTGAGTTTGTTGACCTTTTGCAGGCTGTGTTTTTCAGGACTGGTAGCCAGGTTTTGCTAATTTTTAAACTTTCTTCTTTTTTATTGTAACTGTGTTGGTGTTTGTGAATTTCAATGGCTTCTCTGTATAATCTGGTGTAGTGGCTTTTGGTGTTGTCCAGTATTTCTGTGTTTTCAAATAGGATTTTGTGTCCCGTTTGCTTGAGAGCATGTTCAGCTACTGAAGATTTTTCCGGTTGTTGTAGTCTGCAGTGTCTTTCATGTTCTTTTATCCTGGTGTGAATGCTTCGTTTCGTGGTTCCGATGTATACTTGTCCACAGCTGCATGGTATGCGGTATACTCCTGCAGCGGTGCGGGGGTCCCTTTTGTCTTTTGCTGATTTTAGCATTTGTTGTATTTTTCTGGTGGGTCTGAAGACTGTTTGAAAGTTGTGTTTTTCCATCAGTTTTCCCATGCGGTCAGTGACTCCTTTGATGTAGGGCAGGAATACTTTGTTTGTGGGGGGCTGTTTTTCTTCAGTTGGATGTTGTTTTCTTGGTTTGATGGCTCTTTTTATTTCATTCTTGGAATAGCCATTTGCCTGTAGGACCCAATTCAGATGGTAAAGTTCATTGTTGAGAAATTGGGTTTCACAGTTTCGATTAGCACGATCCACCAAGGTTTTGATCATGCCTCTCTTTTGTCGTGGGTGGTGATTGGAATTTTTGTGTAGATATCGGTCCGTATGGGTGGGTTTTCTGTATACTTTGTGTCCTAGTTTGAGGTCCGGATTGCGTATGACCAGCGTATCTAAAAATGGAAGTTTGCCATCAGTTTCTTTTTCCATAGTGAATTGTATATTGGGGTGGATGCCGTTTAGGTGGTCCAGAAATTTCTCCAGTTCTTCTTCAGTATGACTCCAAATTGCGAAGGTGTCATCCACGAACCGGAACCAGACTGTTGGTGTAATGGGTGCCGATTCCAAAGCCTGTTTTTCAAAGTGTTCCATGTAAAAGTTTGCTATGACTGGGCTCAGGGGGCTTCCCATGGCAACGCCATCCATCTGTTCGTAGAACTCATTCTCCCATTGAAAGTAACTAGTTGTTAGGCAGTGTTGAAATAAAGCTGTAATGTCTTCTGGGAAGATTTGCTTGATGAGTGTCAGGGTGTCCCTTACTGGCACCTTGGTAAACAGGGAGACCACGTCAAAGCTGACCAGTTTGTCCGTGTGGTTGAGTTTAGGGTGCTGATTTTGTTGATGAAATTTCTGGACCACCTAAACGGCATCCACCCCAATATACAATTCACTATGGAAAAAGAAACTGATGGCAAACTTCCATTTTTAGATACGCTGGTCATACGCAATCCGGACCTCAAACTAGGACACAAAGTATACAGAAAACCCACCCATACGGACCGATATCTACACAAAAATTCCAATCACCACCCACGACAAAAGAGAGGCATGATCAAAACCTTGGTGGATCGTGCTAATCGAAACTGTGAAACCCAATTTCTCAACAATGAACTTTACCATCTGAATTGGGTCCTACAGGCAAATGGCTATTCCAAGAATGAAATAAAAAGAGCCATCAAACCAAGAAAACAACATCCAACTGAAGAAAAACAGCCCCCCACAAACAAAGTATTCCTGCCCTACATCAAAGGAGTCACTGACCGCATGGGAAAACTGATGGAAAAACACAACTTTCAAACAGTCTTCAGACCCACCAGAAAAATACAACAAATGCTAAAATCAGCAAAAGACAAAAGGGACCCCCGCACCGCTGCAGGAGTATACCGCATACCATGCAGCTGTGGACAAGTATACATCGGAACCACGAAACGAAGCATTCACACCAGGATAAAAGAACATGAAAGACACTGCAGACTACAACAACCGGAAAAATCTTCAGTAGCTGAACATGCTCTCAAGCAAACGGGACACAAAATCCTATTTGAAAACACAGAAATACTGGACAACACCAAAAGCCACTACACCAGATTATACAGAGAAGCCATTGAAATTCACAAACACCAACACAGTTACAATAAAAAAGAAGAAAGTTTAAAAATTAGCAAAACCTGGCTACCAGTCCTGAAAAACACAGCCTGCAAAAGGTCAACAAACTCAGTCCAACCACCAGGTCATGGGAATACTTCTCACAATGAACATGCTAATCACGCTCATCAGCCACTCGTTAACATTTCAACACAACAAAAAACCCCACCTAATCTCCTATAATTTAGCTCTATAAATAGAACATTGCCACTCTACCTGGGCACAGAGATTTTGCTTCTATCTGTGCTCCTGCCCTCTGAAGATGCTGGCCACAGATGCTGGCGAAACGTTAGGAACCACAACTTCCAGAACACGGCCACACAGCCCGGAAGACCCACAACAGCCATTAAAATATTTTACTTCATCTCAGCTTGGCCTCAGAGCTGACATCACTTAATTAGTTCAAGTCCAATCCTGCTCTTGCTGGACTCAGTGGGAATATTCACAGGTTATAGCAGAGCTTTCCAAAATGTGTGTCGGGACACGTTAGTGTGTTGGCTGCAGTGTCTGGGTGTGTCACAGCTGCTGCTGCCTCCGAGCCCTGCCAGGATTCCATGCAGGTCCTAGTGCCTGCCTTGTGCCTTGCTGCCTCCAAACCTGCTGTGATTCCGCGCAGGTCCTAGTGCCTGCCTTGTGCCCTGCTGTAAGAGTGTGTCGCGAAATGATGCCCTGCTGTAAGAGTGTGTCGCGAAATGATGCATGTCTAAAAAGTATGTCACCAACATGAAATGTTTGGAAAGCTCTGGGTTACAGCTTTGTATCAAACAACCATGCAAGGTAGATTCTTGAACTGAATGGGCCATTGGATTGTCAGAGGAATTAGCTTGCGTGAATTTCTCTGAAGGACCAGGCACTAGAGATTTGAAAGATATTCAAATATATAAGTCTTGCACACTCATCTGGTAAGGCTAAATTATTATATTACTGGTATGGACAAGACAGTATATGATCATAAGTCAATTTCATATGATTTTCACAATCTACAACCACAAAAAATGCATTAAAATGCTTACTAATTTTTGTAAGCATTTTCCCCTAATCTAGATATTTTTGTACACAATTTCTCAGTTGAGAATTGTGCCACTAAATTTAGGGGAGTGCAATCTGAACCTTGACTCTTCCTTTTTTTAAAAATTTAGTCTGGAAGTGTAAATTAAGCCAGTCTGATTACATTGCTGATGAAATAAAATTCTCTGCCTAAAATAACAAAGAAGTCAGATTTATACATTGTATGAAGATGTACCTTGCCTAATCATGATTTACTGAATAAACTACAGTTGCTTGGATTTATACAGAAATATAACCACAGCATTAGGTTCATACAACATGCTAATCCAGAACCAATGTGTAAACCTGTTCTGAGCATTGCTTCATCTTAAAAGCAATCAGGTTTACTTTGTGCAGATTGAATATTGTCCTATAATCTTGAATTATAGGTTCACCTACACATTGTTAGGAAGGGGAAAGGAACTGTGAAAAGCAAGATCAGGGGGAAACAAAACACAGGAAGTACAGATTATGTTATAAAGTGAGCATTCAACAAAGCAATGTTTTAGGATAGCACAGATATCCTGGCATTGGTAATTAACACATGTAGTGTGATTTAAAGAGAAATTACAACTTTGTCCTTATTCAGTCATTATTATACAGTACATTATTGTAGTGTTCCACTGATAGTGGAAGGTCCCAGTTGTGGAATAGTTCCTAGATGAGCATTGACAGAAGTCTCCATGTTAGAGCACAAAAACATCAAGACCTCTAGCAGTAGCCACCATACATACAGTAATTGGAAGAAAGACATATACTGTACTGTATATGCATCCTCTACCAAGTTTAAAACATTCTGTGTTTATGCAAACATTTGAACAGAGCTCATGGATTGTTCCAACTTGACTATATGTTCCATTCATGCCTTACAGGACCCATAATAATTTTGCAAATGAGAGAAACTGGGCTGAAATTTGGTCCCTGTCCCTAAGTGTGTTTAGGTCCAATAAAGGAGGACTAATGGTTCATGTAATTCAAGTTAATCATGAATGTACATAACTTTTCAGCAATTTCTTTCAGAGACAACCCAGTAGAAATCTCCCTAGGAAGAAACACTAATATTCTAATAGCCCGATCTTTATATATAATTGCCTACTGTAATGAGAACTGATGTGCTGTAGTAGTCATTTAAAAAATACATGGGAAAGACTCCAATCGTGTCTTTTCCAAGCAACCATCCCAAATATGAGATAACTGGATGAAAAAGAGATATGTAATTGACTCTACCTCTCTGCATTCATAGTGTAATAATGTAAGATGCAATAATATAAGAGTGCATAATAATATAATAGTGCAATAATATAAGAGAGCCAGTTTGGTGTAGTGGTTCAGGCACCAGGCTTGAAATTGGGAGTCCATGAGTTCTAGACCTGCCTTAGGCACAAAGCCAGATGGGGGACCTTGGGCTGGCCACTCTCTCAGCCCTAGGAAGCAGGCAATGGCAAACCACTTCTGAAAAACCTTGCCAAGAAAACTGCAGGGACTTGTCCAGGCAGTCGCCAGGAGTCAGAAACTGACTCAAAGGCACCAAGAAAAAAAAAGATTGACCTATTAGGAAGTAGTTTTCATATGACTGATGTTGACCACATTTCTTGGCAGATATTTTTCAGAGCAGACTGGTTCTCTAGTTCTGGTTATGCAAGCAATGGCAAATATATTTCTCTTATTCAATTTTACCATGCCAAACCTTACATACTTTCATCAACCAATCCCTTTTAACTGCCTTTGCTCAAATCTTTTTAGTCTTTTTCTTTTAAGAAAAGTGCTTCATAATCCATATTTAATCTGCAGGCCTTTTCTTCATCTTTTTACTTTGATCTCTTTAGCTTTTTTAAAAACAACTAAAACAATGGTTACTTTTCACAGATTGGTTTTCAGTGATGAGGCCAAAATATACTCTGTTGTCCAAGACCCCTAAGTGTCAACAGTTCACCCAGTGAATACAGCTACTTTGTTTGGGCTGTAAAAATATAGACAACCACTAAGTGGGAGCAAAAAGTTAAGAGTTTTTTATTTCTTTGCTACCATCTCCAGATTTTTGCAGCCCTGATCTGATAGTCATACCAATGAATCATATAGAATGTGTAAGTTTTAAAGCAGAAAAGGAAGGCACAGAGGTGTGCATGAGTGTAAATTCTGGATCAGTTTCTCAGTGTTTTTCTCCCTGCATTACTTCCATTCATTGTTTTTCTTCTAGCCATGTTCATTTTTCACTGTTGGCCTTTAGCTTGTTAGGGAGGTGGCAAGGGGGGAGGGGGAATCATGGGATCCAAAGAAACTGGGGAAAGCAGTTGGCCTGAGAAAACACATCACCTTTTCAGTTCTACCATATCACACAAAGACAATACTTACACAGGGTTAGCCACTTGGTGCTTTTCCCGAGCTGAGATTGTTGCGAAGTTTAAAAATGTAGTGAACGGATGAAGTAAACATTGTCAGATGCAGCATTTTATATTTCCACCACTTCTTTCAGAATACTGTAGCTACAGGGCTCCTGTATTATTTTGTTTCATAGTTTGTAAAAGCCACAGCCTAAGACAGACAAACTCTCGGCCGGCAACACAGCTTAAAACACATGAAGCTGAAACAACCACGTACTGATTCTCCAAGAACATAAGAACAGTCCAGTAAAGCCCCTTTTAATTCAACGTTTTGTTTCTCAGAATAGCCGAGTAACCAGATGCTACTGCAGTGCTTGCAAGCAGGAGATGGAGATGTACTCCTCTCTTGCCATTGTCCCGTGCAGTTGGTATTTGGAGGTGTGTTACCCCAACCCAGAATTAACACTGAGTCTTCAGGACTGGGAGCCCTTGAAAATAATCGGTCCAGCTTTGTTTCTACGTGGAAACCGCTTTTGGACTTTTTGCTTATAACTGAAAAAAACGAAGTTTTGATTTTGGGATTTGATTATTAGGTTGGTATAGATTATAGAAATAATGTTTACTATAGTTAAAATTAGAATAAGAGGTTAATGTGTTTTTTATTTGTATCTGTGCTGGAGAAGGTCAGAAGTCACTCTTTTTGCTGTACTTCTTTCTATTTCTGCACTTTTTAGTTTGTTTCTTTTTTCTTTAGTCTCTCTTTAATCTTTTTCTATCTTTTTGTATTTTATATTTATGTTAAAAAATTAATAACGTTTCTTTAAAAAAAAGGACTAGTAGCCCTTGATAGACTTGTCCTTCATTCATTCATCTAATCCACTTTTAAAACCATCCAAGTTAGTGGCCATCATCACATTTTCCGGTAATAAATTCACAGGTTATAATCCACAGGTTAATTATGTACTGTGTGAAAAACTGCTTTTTAAAATCAGTTTTAAAACTCCTGCCAACCAGCTTCATTAGATGACCCTTAGCCTGTTTCTCTGTTTCTCCTGTTTTCCACTCCACACTAATTTTCTCCAGTATTGAAAACCAGACTACAGGATCATCATTGTTAGGGACTATCCTCTTATATTCTGCAAAGGATGGATGAGCAACATACCAGATTTCAACTCTCATCATCCCTGGTAGGCATGGTCAATGAAGAGAGTTCATGGGAATTGTGAAGTAAGAACATCTGGAGGGCTGAATGTTGCTAACCCCTGCTAAAATGCCATGAATGCTATGGTACTATATATCTTCATGCTTCTTGAAGATATATAGTACCATATGGACTTTGAAGAAGCACGAGTACAGGGCGAAAGGGAGAAAAGAGCTAAAAGGGAGGCACGTCAGGCAAACCCTCATCATGACCGTCTCCCACCCGGAAACCTATGCCCTCATTGTGGGAGGTTGTGCGGATCCAGAATTGGCCTTTATAGCCACTTACGGATCCACCGTTAAAATTTTACGTTTGGAAGACAATCTTACTTGGCTACGAGTGATCGCCAATGACTATATATCTACATTTAGCTAATCTCTCTCTCTCTCTCTCTCTCTCACTCACTCACTCACTCACTTATATCTCACAGATTATAATTTATTCTGCCCTATCTACAGTACATATGTCCAAAATCTGTTCTGGAGGGTTAGGGCATCTTCTGGAAAAGTGCAACATAATGTAGGAGGAAGGGGCAATCCATAATAATTCTACAATGTAATAGTAGTTTTAATTATAAAAATAATTAAAATTCTCTTCCCATACATACTTGTTGCTAGAAGGCAGGTAGCATATACATTTAAAAAATAATAACAATAGTAATTTCTACAATTTTGATATGTGATTTTATTTTAATTTTTTACCATAAGTGTAAAGTACAGTAAAAGCCAAAACTCAGAGCTGGTACACATTTCCTTTGAAAAAAGGTTCATTGAACTCAGTGGAGTTTATTTGTGAATAAATATGCTTAGGATTGTGATGATTGTGATGTATGAGTCCTTCCCAAAATATGCGTCAAATAATCTACATCAGGATTTTACTTCTGTAGGTATATTCACAAAAGTAGATCAATGATTAACCTATGAATCATTTTATTGGGTATTGCTGTGCTGTTAGTCTCATTACTAGTAAGATGATGAAATCTACAGCATCTGATTTTTTTTTTTAAAAAAAGCAATCCATCAATTTTTTTTAACTCTGCCATTGGTGGGGGACGAGGGGGAGAAACCTCCAAGCTCCACTATTTCCTTTGATCTGGTATGGGAAAAGATTCTGCATATTATGAATGTTATCATGTTCATTGAGGCTTCTATTAGATCTTGACAGGTACAGTGAGCTGTATTGTAACACTTTGTTTAGAGATACCATAGAATAAATTGAAAGGATAAATGGTGCCATCGGTGAATTCAAATCATCTGCTTTGCTTTTGAAATACAACATGGACAAAAAATGAACCACAGCAGAAAGTCTCCTCTTGTGACTACAAAGTATATTATCAGCTGCAGGAAACCAAGCAGCTATTCAACAGTAAGATTGTGAGTGAGGTTCAAGAACTGCTACGGAAGGGAACAGCAGGTTTTACAACAGAGGCACCAAAGATGAAGTTCAAGGGCTACAAAGGGCTTGGACATAGTCTCCAGATAGCCTCTTTCAAGGTTGCCACCAAATTGTGGCAGAAAAATATGAAATACATTGGGACTAATCATACCATTTGTTTTAATTGAAATCACATGTTAGTTTAATGAAAATTAAATATCAAATCATATACATTTTATACGGATCCCTTACAGTCATTTATTTAGTCATTTATTTCAATTAATGGGAACTGTCAAAGGATAGTGCCTAAAGGCAGTGATCAACAACTATTACTACTAGAAAAATTAGAATTGTTTAAACACTTTTAAAGCACATTATACGAACATGCTGCTGCTTATTATTATTATTATTATTAATAATAATAATAATTTTTAAGAAATGAATTTAATTTAACTAATTATTTTAACTAATGACAATTTTAATTGGATTGATTCTCTGTGTATGACTTGGGATCCAAATCCAAAAGAATTGTGTGATTTGTTGTAAGAGATGTAAGGTTTGTCAAACCAAACGCATACACTGACCACATTGTTATCAAATATAGCACAAATTGAAAAGGCACAGAAAGAAGTACTACTAATAGAATGGAAAATAAAGTTCTATTTATTGATCTTCGCCCACATAACAAGATGGGGAGGTGACTAAAAATGGTGTGATTCTTTCATTGGTGGTGCCTCCTCTTGGAGAATGTCAACCCCAGGGAAGGTTGCTGGATCCCTCTTTTATAGTTTTTTCAGTGCCAAGGGGAAGAACTTTTTATTTCCTGGCATTTTAAGAACTGCTTTTAGTTTTCCAGAATCTTCACCATTTAATTTTGCTGCTGGTTTTACTTGAAGTATATATGCTGCAGTGTGGTAATTCTTGCTATTAGTTATACCCTGGTGCCCCAATAAAAATTCATTATTTTATTATTTTTAAATTTCTGCTACACCATTCAGAAAATTTCGTTATAGGATAGTCTAAAGCAGGGCTTTCCAAAGTTTTCCCGCGGCGACACACCAACCGCCATTGGTGTGTCGCCGCAGGAAAACCCGGAAGTGCTGCCATTGTGGCAGCGCGCAAAAACCCGGAAGCGCTGCTGCCACTTTCAGTTTTTGCGCACCGCCGTTGGTGTGTCGCCGCGGGAAAACCCGGAAGCGCTAATGATGATCAGCACTTCCGGGTTGTGTGGCGACACACCAGACTGTGTGTGGCGACACACTTTTGTGTCGCGACACACAGTTTGGAAAGCTCTGGTCTAAAGGTATAATCATTAACTAACTGTTAACCATATTTAGGGTTTCTGGGTTAGAAAAAATGGCAAGGTGGGGGGCGGGATAATAGGTGCAAAATAGGGTGCAAAATTATACCTGGTGCAGAGAAAGTAAACAGAGAAAAGTTATCTTCTCTCTAGTTAGACTTGAATCTGAAGTTATCTGGTAGAACTAAATTGTGGGAGATATAAAAGGAATTACTTGTTCATAGTTCCTGGGTCCCCAATATGGTGCTCAGTAGTGATAATGTGCCTGTCAAGATGTGCCTGCTTCCCATCTATTTTTATTTTTAAAATAATAAACAGGAAACTAACATGCTGCCAAGCGAAGCCCTGGACCTCACATAGATCCCAGAGACAATTTCACGATGGATGGTTGAATCCTGGTGCTTTATTTGCTGTTCAGTATAAGTGTTTTATGATTGGCCACACCCATCATGGCAAGCGCTCTGCGAGAGTGCTCATAATGTGCTCTCCAAATTCTAAATATGTCCACCCATACAAAAAGATTGGAGATCCTGCAATAAATAGCTATGCTATGAAGTTGCTTACCCATATAGGAACAGCCCGGACAGTTTTAAAGGGATTCGGCAAATTAATGGAGAATAAAGTAGCAATATCATGGCAACATCTGTATGAGATATTTCTCATACTGATAAAGGGAATAGGAGATACCAAAACAATGAACAAATGTAGATTTATTTATTTTTATTTATTTATTTAATTTCTATAACTGCCCATCTCCCCCCATGGGGAACTCATGATGGCCTTGGCTTCATGAAAAATGCAAGAACCTCCTTCCCTCTGCACAGAAAAAAACCACAAGGAAATGGAAAAGAGTTTTGGAGAATATAAACTTCTCATTTGAAAGGTAGGCCTGTATATATGCATTAGCAGTGTTCTTAAACTAAAAATAAAGAATGAAACTTGCCTCTTTAATGTGAAGTTGCCTGAATTTGAAATAATTTTTTAAATAAATCGTGATCTCCCAGGGAACCCTTGGTGACCTCTCACGGAACCCTAGGGTTCTACACAACGCTGGTTGAGAAACCCTGGTTTAGACTGTAAGGAGGGAAGTCTGACAGTCAGTATTCCAAAACTGAGTGAGTAATGCCAGGAGTTTTGACTAGATTTACAATTACATTCAATAAAGTTAATAGGATTATTCTCCAATCATGTCTTTAATAAATTACCTCCATTTTGACTCAATAAAATTATAAAGCGGCAGCAACTTTTGCAGGTTTCCAGGGACCACACCAAGGCCCTGGAATAAAGCTCAATTAGCTGCCAAACTGTATCACTAACTCTTACAGATTTCCTGTTTCAAAACATTCTGAGTCCCAGTGAACTGACAGCTTCATGCTGTTCCTTTCAGACTGTTTAGTTTTCCACCCAGGGGGCTTCATCTGCGCATGCCCCTTTGATGCTCAATTTAATCAGTGGAGGATTTCCTCCTGTGGCTGAAACCACAATCTTTTTGCAGCCACTCAAGGGCAAAGGCAACCTGACACTGTTAAAATGAATTTGCTAATTACTTCCTACTACAGTTTGGGGCAGATGATTCCCTTTGCACCCAGGAGCTCAGAAGTTTATTATTTGCTTGAGAGATGGTGAGGAGTGTGGCAGAGAGATTTGTGAATAAGCCTAGCTCTCTTTGGTAAACTTCTGATACATGCAACAAGATATAATAAATTGATAAATTTGACTAATAAATAAATAAATAAATAATATGTTGTTAATATGTTGTACACCAGTGGTCTGAAAGTGGGAGAAGGTGGAGGTGAAACAATGTTTGTTGTTTTTCAGAAGCTGACAAAAAGTTGCAAATGGAATCCATATTTTCTGCTTCTGCTTATATTATTTAGTTATGCTTAAGAAGGCTGCAGTCCTACTCCCCTCTTATCAGTGAAGAAGCCTAAATTCATTTAGACTCACATCTAATTTGCCATGTATAGGACTGTGGAGTCCTTGGTGCTCTCTGAGCCTTGTTGTTTTCTTGCCGACATTTCATTGCCAGGCTAGGCAACATCTTCAGTGCGAAAAGGGATTTCAACAAAGCTCAGAGAGCACCAAGGACTCCACAGTTCAACCCTGAGCTACAGATATTCTCTTCAATGTATAGGACTGCAATGGGCAAATACCAATTTTTCTAAACTTTCTACAGGAGAAAGTACTTCCATAGATGGGTTTCATATTGGCCAGAAAAAGGGGGGCTGGGGGAAATGGAAGAACCTACTGCTGTTATTTACTTGGCTATGAGTGATCGCCAATGAATGAATGAATGTTATTTGTCTGACAAGAGATTTGTTTAATTCCCTGTAAGGAGACTGCAATCATTGCTTCACTGCCATCTCTCTTCAGGTACTGGAACTTTGGTTCTTTATTTATTTACTTTTCCTCATTGCACATGCTCAAGATCCGCTCTCTGGAATAAATTTTGAAGATACCCTGGGGAAAGGGAGCAGGGAGGATTGACTACCTCCTCTTCATCGAGCAGAAATTGCTTCTACTTATGGAAATACCTCATTGGATTCTGTCCTGAGATAGAGGCAAATGCATAATATGAAATTTGCTACTATTCTGTATGGCTTAAGAAGCAGCCAGAAAAAAATATATGATCTAGGCAGAGATTCAGTATATGGAAATTGAGAAAAGAGAGAATAAACAAGCTTTTTGAGGGCCATTCAAAAGCTACATTCCCCAGCGGAAAGATTTATGCTAAACGCTTTCCATGGTACAGTACCAGCTCTAGGCAAAGGTCATAATTTATACACTGCTTACCATGTGTCCTGGCCCAATTGTGTGCTATACAGTATCATTAGAATATACAGTCCTGACACAGAGAATGGTGAGATTGGACTGATCCACATGAGAAGCAGCTTGGAAACAGCTTGCCTGAAGATGCCATTTGGTAAAAATGTTTTTCATCTTTTAAGACATACAACTGTAAATTAAGGGGAGATATCAAACTCTGGCTCTGGAGAAAACATTTGACAGAGTGCTAAAGAAGAATTTTTACATTCTCTGATTTTCAAGGAATAAATGGCTTATAAGAGGCTACTTAGCACGTAACTTTTCTCAAGGAAAACGAATTATACCATCTAAAGATGAACCAGAGCACATTGTCTCGCCTTAATGTTTTACCTCTGGCAGTCTTGGAGGGTAAATTTCATAATATTCCTGTGGGAGACCAGATCTACTCTCTGGCTCAGGTGAGGTGGAGACTGTGGCTCATGTTCTACATATGGCTGTTTTCATTGAGGTGTTTCTGCCACTCATATTCCATTTTTGACTAATAGATCAGGAAGATTGGATATATTTTATACTTCTTTTTGATTGGTTGACACAGATACAGCTGTTACTGTTAATGCTGGTAAATTTTGTGCTATGGCTTGTTGATCCCTTACAGGCCACTCAAAGTGGCCTATGGCTTGTTGAGTCCACCAAATGGCATTTCAGGAATCAGCTTAGTGATGTTTAGTGATTTAGGTCCTGAGCCTTAATTGGATCTTGCCAACATGACTATTGCACTATTGTTTTGTTTGCTTTATTATGGTATATTCTTAGTTTTGACTGGTCAGTGGCTATAATAAAGGATAGATAGATTGATTAACTGTCTAAATTATGAAACTTCACACTTGACGTGTGAATGCTACAAATCATATTCACAAACTTGCATGAATAGGCACATCCTTCAGAAGCAATATTGGATTGCAGCTCATGATGAGTAGTTCCAACTCTGAGTTGTCTTTACTGCCAGCATTTAAGGTAACTGGGATTTAGTGAAGAAAGTATCTCCCTCTACATACTTTCTCTCTGGATTCTCTTTGAACAGAATAATTAAAACTTACCCATTTTCTTCATATCTGAGATTAGAAACCAAACCCGTTGATTCCGCCTCTGTTTTATAGCCAATGCTGTTCTTCCGTCTTGTATAATTTTTGCGTGTTAAATATCCCCTGAAAGCTAAACAAGCATTAGCCAAAATAAGATTAAAAATGGATTAGCAGTCTCTGGTGTGTACAACATACAGAATACTCTTTCTTCAAGCCCTAGAAAGAAAGAAACTCAGATTTGTTTCAGTTCTGCAGCCTCTTGCTGCAATCACCCTCCAGGCTACATAGTTTACTGACCATTACAAATGAATGGCCAGCCAAAGGTCTGATCTGAGAACAGCTACACATGGACTTTGTCAGCAAGCTATTTCTGTGGAGAAAATCGAATCACCATTTATTTTGAGCATTAACAAGATACTTATCATTGTAAGTATCTGTCTGGCAAATATTTTTATTTTATCTATTTTGATACACTTTCATCCTTTTCTTCAAAGAATCCTAGAAGATTCATGAACTTAAATACTGAGTAATTAAAGGCTTACCTCTCTGTATCATTAAGCACCAAGTATCAGCAGTGAAACATAATACCCATCAACAATATTAAACGTACCTTTAAAACAGTGACTAAAACAGCCATCCTAAGAAGTAAAGAAGTGAGCCGTGCCTCACTTTAGCAGGTGATGTTGGAGCTTCAGCACAGCCACTGATATGACCTCTGACTAATTCTGAACACTCATGTCTCAGGAGTGGTAGAAGCACAGAAGAGGAGCAACCAGCCTTCTGCTCTCCAGAGGTTTTGGGCTCCAGCATCTACAATCTCTTGCCCACAGAGCTGAAGGGACTGTGGAAGTAGATGGCAGTTCTACCCCAAAGCATCCTGAGGGTATCAGGTCCCCTACTACTGTAGAGATGCCTCTGAACACTATCTCAGCAGGCAAATAAGGTCACATGAGAAAAGTCAGTGTTGAATTTGGCCCTATGTTTTTTGTGGCTAATGAAGAAGTTACATGATTCTCCTTAATGTTTTACTAAGTGTATACTAATCGAAGAGAATATTTGTAAAGAATATTAAGTGTATACTGTCAGAAGTAATGCAATACAAACATACATGCATATCAAACATCCCGTGCAGGAAGATTTTTACCCTTAATAGTGTTCATAGAGATCAGATGGCAGAGCCAGTTTGGTGTAGTGGTTAAGGCATCAGGCTAGAAACTGGGAGACCGTGAGTTCTAGTCCTGCCTGAGGCACAAAGCCAGCTGGGCGACCTTGGGCCAGTCACTCCCTCTCAGCCCTAGGAAGCAGGCAGTGGCAAACCACTTCCGAAAAACCTTGCCAAGAAAACTTCAGGAACTAGTCCAGGCAGCCACCAGGAGTCAACAATGACTCGAAGGCATCAAAAAAATAATAATCAGAGAGCAGAAGGAGGGAATCATGTGGTTGACTATCCAGCTGGCATTGGGTGGGTGATCAGTCATAGCTCCTTGCAATACTGATTCTTTCATGCCCCAGTATTAGAAGTGGGCTGCAATAACACTAATTTGAGACTATGCCCTTCTTCCAGGAAGAAACAAACTTATCAGTGAGAGTTAACTGGGCTGAGGATCCTTCCAGAAAGGCTAGTTTTAACCAGAACTTTAATCAGCAGAATCTCAAACAAGCCTTAGTGGAGGCAAAACCGAATTCTAGCTGAGGAACAGCATTTCGCATACAAAAAGGAAGCTGAACCACATTTCCTAAGAATTTATACAGAGTTTATTCTAAAGCTCTTGTGCCTTTGTAAGTGAAGGCCATTAGTGGCCTGCTAGGACCACTGAATGGAGCAGAGCTTAACGTAGTGTAAGCACGTGTACAGAAAAAGAATATTATTTAAAATAGAGTTAATGAGCACGTTAGAGAGATACAGGTTATTGATCTTACACTTTTAGCCCACCCAAGCATAAAGAATCACATGCTTAGACAACGTAGTTTCAAAAGTAAGTAAAAAAGGCTTACTGATTTTATTCTTGGTCCAGTTACATTTTCGTTCAGAAAGATGACTCCTTGTTCTTCTTCTGTCCCTCAACTTTGTGGACCCCTGGCCCTAATTTGCTGCCAGGGCTGCGTGGAGAGAGGGGGAAAAATCTCCTAGGCCCATCCATGGCCTAAGATGGAGAGAGAGAGAGCAAGAGCATGCTTGCTTCTCGGCTGGAGAGATGAGAAGAGCAAGAGGGAGTGGCAACAAAACAACTTCCTCAAAGACACGGAGAATTGCATCATGGGATGAGCTCATCTGCATGCAAATGAGGCATGTTGATTTGACGGATTTCCAACAGTGAGCAGTTGTATAAAATATGTCACAATGTACATATTGTCCACAACGTGGATCAAATTTGGTAGACAGAAAAAAGGGGCCATTTATCTTCCCATTCTGCCTTGGAGAAAACAATGTCCCAGTGAGCTATAGGCCAGGTAATATAGAAACATCATTTTTTGGACAGAACAAATAGATAAGAGATGACTGGACAACTAAAATGCTTTTCTTTATTCCCTTCAATGAAGAGATATAAAACAGTGAATTACAGACCAGTCAGCTTTATGTTGATATTTCAGAGACAATCATAAAATGGTTGATCCTTAAGTACTTTGAAAATAATGCAGTAATTACCAATAATCAGCATGGATTTGTCTGACTTGACAGACTTGTCTTATTCCCCCCTCTTTTTAATAAGTTAACTTCCTTAGTAGATGGTGGAATATATAATATATTTTGATTTGACAAAGTACCTCATGACTTTCTGATTTCTAATTAAGCGTGGGGCTGGATGGCGTGACAATCAAGTGGATGCATAACTGTCTCAAAAATTATATACCAATTGCTCATTAGTGATTCTTCATTCAAGAGGGAGAACGTATTTTATTTATTTATTTTCTATCCCCTCTTTATTATTTTTATAAATAACTCAAGGCGGTGAATATACCTAATACTCCTTCCTCCTCCTATTTTCCCCACAACAACCACCCTGTGAGGTGAGTTGGGCTGAGAGTGAGTGACTGGCCCAAGGTCACCCAGCCGACTTAAGTGGTATGCAATGAAGATCAGTGCAGGGTCTTTTATTTTTCAATATTTTTATTAATGACTTGTGGGAAGAGGTGGAGGGAATGCTTATTCAATGTGCATATGATACAACACTGGGTTGGGTAGCTAATTCTTTAGAAGACAGAAATAAAATTTAAAATGATCTTAATAGAGTAGAGAAATGGTAAGTAAAACAGCATGAAATTTTACAGATAAATAGAGAGTTATGCATTACAAAAGAGGAATGGGGATACCTGGGCTGGCAATAACCTTGTGAAAATGATATTGGAACTTATCAGAAGTTGAACATGCCCCTTTTTTATGTGTCCCACGTGTGCACTGCACATAAAAAAGGGGTGGGATTCAATCTCATGGTTGTGGCCACCATCTTGACTTTTCTGACACACATCTCCCCATGGGCATCCTTATCTTCAGAGGTCAGGCCCACAGCTTTGTGGGACACAACTATGCTGGCAACTCCAGAAGGAAGCACTAAGGATCAACCTCTGAGTGGGGCAGCCTTTATTTTCTTCTCATGTGTATCTTCCTCAGATTAGTAAGGGTTCTTGACAGTTTGTTTCTGACACCATTTAAAATCCTGTTTTTGAGACTGGGATTAGAGAATTTTAAAACTGTCTTCTTCAGCACACACTAGCATAAACCAAATCCTCAACAGAAAACTGTAGTTTTCTGTTGCAACATTCTAATTATGGAACATAGTCCCCAAACCTATTTGTGTGCTAAACGTTTTATTTTCTTGTAGGCAGTAAGTAAAAGCTGTTTCATTTGTTGAACCTTTTAATAGAACAGAGTTGCACCACTTATTGTACCACTATCGCTTGTCTTCTTTGCCTTCTATTTTATCCTATTATTGTTGTAGTCTTTATAAGATGTCTCAAAGATTATTTGATCGAACAAAGGATTTTTTTTAAAATGAAGGAATCAAATATTTGGCAATAATAACCCAACTAAAAGCCAACAGTCCATTAATGTGTTTTTAAAAGCTAAGCCAAATCTATAATGTTTTAGGAAAGTCTATCAACATTCCTAAATATAATATAAAAGGTTTAAAAAGCTGCCTTATGTACTGAACCAGGGTATTCTCAGTGCTTTTAAAAGATTCCTCAAATTCTTTAAATGGAATAGAAACTCAACCTGAAATTGTAAAGTGACTTTGTAGTCTGCAGATGTTCCTCATGGTCAACACAGACAATTCTAGGCTAATTCAACACATCTGGAGGACACCAAGATGGGGAAGGCTGGGGATAATCAGGGGGAAACATGATTATCATTGATTTCTGGTTCTTAGCTATCACTGAGCTGGTGCTATACAGAGCAATGAGGCAAACTTGATTCCCAGAATGCAAAATAAAATAAGTGGAATTAAAATTAACCATCTAAAGTTTTTAATAATAACAAGTGTAAAAGTATGGTTGTGTTGCAACAACTACGGATGAGAGACAAAGAGAATTAAGTATGCGGGTGACTTCACCTACCTGATTAGAATTGTTGAATTAAAGACAGCAATGTTTTTGCTACTATGAGCTGCACTTTAAAAAAAAAAGGCCCCAAATGGCCTTGGGGTATGATAGTGATATGGTAACGGGAGGGAACCGGCCCACTTTTTTCCTTTTTTTTTTTTTTTGCATTTTAGAGATAGGATTTTTCCCCATTGCTTAATTTTAAAAAAGAGGAAATAATACTTCACTAAATTTCAGCAGTACATATGTTAAAGCAATGATGAATTCATATAATTTATCCTGGGGGTAAATATCTGATTTCACAACTTAAATAAATCCAATTAATTTTCAAATTATAATATCAGTTTCCCAACCCCAACTCAACAATAAAGTTATTTCTCACATACTCTGGGTTTCTACATTTATTAAAATATTTCTATCCCACCTTTCAACTCTGCTGTGGAGCCCCCAAGGCAGCTAACATGGAAGCCTTTTGCATTTACTTTTTTTCCCCACGTTTTATCAATGTCTGTTCTACTGCTCGTCTAGCCACTTGTGTATTCGAGAATCTATTTATTTTCAAAATGCAAATGCAGCCTATCTCTAAAGACTGCCTTGCTGGAAAATAAACAACCTGAACAAGACTTTCTATCCGGCTGCAATCTCTTGCTGTCAAAGAATATTCTGGAATTTGAATGTAGCCTCCTCCGCCCAACAATTAAAATGAGAAGGCTAATCCTGGAAGAATTATTCAGGCAAATCATTCCCCCCCCTCTTCACACAGTATAAAGTAATGATAAGGTCATTTACAAAAGAAACTACTGCTTTTGAAATGGTGACTTGTAGACAAGAGGACTGCCTGGAAGTGGGCCATAGATAACACTGAAGGCTGCTTTCTCCTCTCAGACACCAACAGCATCAGCCTCCTAGTCTTTGGAACAGATTCTGATGGAGAAAGGGTCCAATAAGGTTAATACCCCTACTTTGATCTCTGTCAAGGCAAGAATTAATTTACATTTCAGATGAAAAAGGTTGACAGCATGAAAAGGCATCTTGTTTCTGGTATGTGAATGTGCCGTAATAGATGGGGAATTCTGAAAGGAAGTTCTGAGGAAGCTAAAGGGATAAACCTCACTGCTGCTTTTACTGGGAAAGAGATGAAAGGAAAACAAATTTCAACATGAGCTGTGTAAAAACATGTAAGCCAAGGGCTTCCTACATTTCAAGACCACCTTTTCCCCTCCCACCCTGGTTTCTTTCTCCCTTTTTTACTTCTTTTTAAAGAGACACTTATTTAAATTAGATGACTCTTTGAATGCCTTGGCAATAAATGCAACCAAAACTCTTCAGAGAAACAGAAGTCCCCAGGCTTTATTGTGAGCCTGATCACATTTTGTAGGCATCTACATGAGCACTTGGCAGTGGGGTTTCTACAGCATCAAACAATGTTATAATACAACAACTGTGATACACATTGCTTGGTTAATAAAACCCTGACAACGGCCAATGTATTGTAATTGCTATACGTAATTTGAAGGAACAGAGACTTTAATGGAGAGATTCAGAAGCATAGAAGTATAGGCATCATCCAACCAAAAAGCTTTCAGGAAGTGGTATTTGACACCCCACTTCAATTCTCCCATAGAAGCAATACAAATAACTCGTCGTAACATGGGTTGGAATAAAACTACACTGATGGAATTTCATATGCAGCTTTTTATACTTTATATATTAAGGTCTCTTGTTTTATCTCCCTGTCCAGAAATCAATAGTCCTAAACCGGAGCGTAGTTGTGCCATTTTTACATTAAAAAGTAATTTCAAATGCATCTCATTAGTAGCATAAGAAAGTAATCTCCAAGAATACTTTTGAAAGAGAATTTTAATTGTCTTTTGAACTCCTATGTGCTGATACAAGTATACATTTATCAACAGCCCTATATACTGTATTCCATTTATTTATACTGTTAGAGATACTACCCCAAGCATTTTATAGTATGGCTATATAATTCATGTGACCTTTTGCTGGGATTTGTTGGGTCATGGCCCTTTATCAAATAGATGTAAGTTGTATTATTAAAGAAACAAGTCAACAAATATCCAAACAAAACAAAACATCCCATAATTATAGCAAACTCATTGTCCAAGTGGCCTTCCTTACAAGAGAGACAGAGATAAGCAGTGTTGAAGAAACACTCACAATTTGCAAAGAACAAAACATTTAAAAAAAACAATTCAACAAAACAATTCAGTGAGGCTGAAATGTGCAGGGACCATAGGATATCTGCTAGGTAAGGGCAGGTAAGGGCGAGTAAGCACTAGCTCCAGCTCTTGCCAACCTAGCAATCCGAAAGCATGCAAATGCAAGTAGATGAATAGGCACCACTTCGGTGGGATGGTAACAGTGTTCCGCGTGCGTCATGCCGGCCACATGACCACGGAAGTATCTTCGGACAACGCTGGCTCTTCGGCTAACAAACGGAGATGAGCACCGGCCCCTAGAGTTGGACATGACTGTGCAGGGGAAAACCTTTACCTTTAACTTTTAAGGGCAGGTAAAGAGTATTCTGCAAATGAGCATGATTTTGGCTGATAGGCTGCAACTCTTCAAACTGTAAGATTTTTATAGTGGGCACTATTTAAACAATCCAATATTGTTTGCCTAGGAACACATTTTCTAAGAATTGTAATTTGAATATGAAATGGCTACTGCAGATCACAACAGCCACAAAAACGTCACACACAGCACATCTGAGTGTACTTGAGTCCTGGGAATGGAAGCAAAGTTGGAAGAGGATGGAGAAGTTTAAGGAACTGGATCGATTATTGCTTCCCTTGTCAAGCACTGATGGGAGGAGTGACTCTGTTAAAACAAGAAGCAAATTTGGAGGCACATGCCCAGGTGCCGTGACATCTAACTTCAAAAATATCTGTGCCTTCCTCTAGCAGCAGCTTTGCCTGTTCTTCCAGACAAACAGAAGACAGGAAGGAAGAAGTACATGACAATCACTGAAAGTCTTCCTGATGGTTGAAAAAAAAGAGAGGAATGCACTGTATTGCATTCCTAGGAATGTAAACATAAAACCACACATACTCTGATATGTAAATCAATTCATGCAAATCTCTAAATCCTTTTAGAGCATCGTTTTAAAACCTGCATGCATCAGTGTGACGGTGCACCCTCAACTTTGGATATGACTGGACCATCTTGCTGCTCCTATTGGAAAGAAGTTATAGGTTTCCTAGCCCTCACTTAAGGGATTATTCAGTGAACAAGTAATTTCCAGTGACTTCTAAAAACAGTAGTCACTTTCTTTTGTATACATTGAATACCACTGTGGTTTTCCCCTCAGTGACAGAGGTACAATGCAGTACTTAGATATTCTGGAAATAGGGCTTAACAAAATATGATACAGGCAGCATTGAAAAGAAACTTTTATCTATTTTTTTTAGATTTTTTAAAATCCAGCCTTTATTATTTTTATAAATAACTCAAGGTGGCAAACAAACCTAATACTCCTCCTATTTTTCCCACAACAACAACAACGTGAGGTGAGTTGGGCTGGGAGAGAGGGACTGGCCCAAAGTCACCCAGCCAGTTTTTCATGCTTTTTAAAAAGAGAATCTTTTTTACAGAGAAAAGATTCTAGAGGGAGTAATTTTGGGCTGAACCACATGACCAGCTTGTCTCAGTGCAAGTTTAGGACTCTGACCATGTTTTGTAGACAGGAACACATGACGTCCTCAAAGGGACCCAGCCATCAAGAAGACAATCTCCCCCATATTTTTCTGCTACGCATTAAAAGTAACCAGGTGAAATTGACAAAATTCTTTTACTTTCCCCTCCTAGCCCAAAGGACAGGAAGGATGGTAAAATTGTAGTGCTTCCTTTCCTTTCCTTTTCCTTTTTAACAGCCCACCAGTGGACACATCAGACGGGAGGGTGTCAGGTACAAGGTGGAGTCATCAGAGAGGGTTCATACAAAAAGTTTATCAATGGAAACCACATGTCATCAAAGACCCACCCACAAAAAGAAAGTGATTGGTGCTTGCTTTTCTGGCATGGATGGGAGGAGTAGGGAAGCAGAGGAATCTACCAATCGGGAGCTGTGTTATATGCCGTCTGAACATCTGGCTGAACATCTGGCCATCGCTGAAGCCAAAGCGGAGGAAGGGATTGAATTCCAGAAAAGGGGTTTCTGAAGCTGGCTTTGTTTCTAGCCAGTTTACCCACAGGAGTCAATCAGCTTAAGGCTGCAGGGCTGAAAAGCCCTTAGGGTGAAAAAATAATAAAGCCCAAAGTGCTTAACTCTTTCCTAGCCTCCCATTTCTCCCTAATCTCACTTCCTCCACCTGCCATATCAAGCAAATGTTGGCAAAGGGAAATAAAGATTGAAATTCCTTATGCAAATAAGAGCAGCTGGCGAGAAGTTCTGGAGTACAAAGGCAACTGTGGGGGAAAGGATTAAGCACTTTGCCTCCTCCAGCATATTTTGGTTCTCCATCTATCTCCCAAGATGATTTCCCCCATATCACTTCCTAGGATTTGGTGTAATGCTTAGTTTAATCCTTACAGGCATTTCTTATCACCAGGTTCAAAGCAACATTTCTCTCTGTTCAAATTGACACCCAGTGAAAGTTGCTGGCTCTCTTTCTCATACCAATAGTTCAAATTAGGAACACAGGAAATCACCTTTTACTAGCCCAGGCTATGTGTTCATCCAGATCATCTGTTTTTTCACGGACAAGAAACCTTCTCCAGAATCTCAGGTAAAACCCTTACATAGCCCTGATTACCTGATACTTTTAATCGGACATTCTGAGGTTGAACCCCACATCTCCTACAGGCAAAGCACCCTGTAGCAGATGTTCTGTCATAAAGCAATGGCCTTCTCCTGATTTAATTATGCTCATATTAAAATTCATAAAAGTTTTATTCCTGCTTCAGAATAGCCTGAAAGGGACAGAGATGAAGCACTAGGATATGGGGGGGGGGAAGCTTTGGATGGCTGGGGACTGCATTTCAACGTTTTGTTTTGGAACCATAAGGGCAAAGCTATCCAATCTGGGCTGCAAAGCTCTGGGCAATCACCACATGGCTGCGAAGAGATACAGAACACTCCCTAACAGTTGCCTAGATTTCTGTTGTCCAGATCTCTTGGCCCTAGTTAGGATCACGGTGGGGTGGGCAAGGATGCAAAGCAGCCCAGACTGCACCACAGCTTTGTTTCTTTTAAAGTTTACTTAAGTCTATTGCAAGCTTTACATTGCAGTTTTTGTTTTTTCAACGGGCGGAAAGCCATGCCCCTCTGCAGTCAGAGAGAACCCTAGGCAGCAAGCAGAGAGTAGCCTGAATATTTACCTTACACATACTCCTCCAATCCAACAACAGAATTCACTATAATATGATGTTTCCCAAAATGTGGCACTACTCAACATTTTGGGTCATCATCATGGATTGTTTATTATGAATTGGTTCTCTAGACCATGGTCAGATTGAGCTCTTTCACTGGCTGTCTGAATGCACGGCAGGTCAGGTAGAGTGAAAGCAGTCATTAGAAGAGATCATAACTTAAGAGCCTTTTGTTCAGGCTGCACGTTATTCCGATCAGACACAAGCACCGACATGGGAAGTCACCCACAGTAAAATAGGTGTCAGCTGTGAAAATATTGTTTTAATTACCTGCTTGAATATGAATAGCAGCATCAATTCTTTTGTTCTTTATATCCTTGAACTTCCTGCGTGTATCATATCCTCTCCAGGCTAAAAATACAAAGTCATGTGTTGTGAATTATATTCGCTTAAAGGAAAGGCTACAGAATCAGAAATGTGCCACAGTTTGATCTATACCCTCATCCCATCCAGGCACTATCCCAGTTGGACAGCCTGTTGAATGGCCGGAGTCTGTCTCAGTAGCTCCGTCCCTGCAACTACGGGCTTTTTGCATAGCATGTTCTGTCATTAGGCATGGCACCTCCATCAGAGGAATATGGAAGAGTAGCTATTGGTTGTTGAATATAAGTAAATATAGAATACATGGGGCACTGCAGCAATAAAGCTGAAAAGAAGAAGAAGAAGAAGAAGAGGAAGAAGGAGGAGGAGGAGGAGGAGGAGGAGGAGGAGGAGGAGGAGGAGGAGCTAAATGGTTTCTAGCCCTATCTTCCTACACAAACCAAACCATTTTAATATCAGAAATGTATCAACTATATATTAAGAATTCAAAGGGTAAGGCAGATGGATAGCATCACTCATGTTAGCATGTTCAGATACTCTGTATATACGTCTACCCTAAGGAATCTGCAATAAGCCATAAACCTGGCCCATGTCTATCTGCACTGCACTTATAATCAAATATAGTGTTGACAAAATGAAAAATATTCAGAAACCTTTGTTCCCAAAGACTATAGCATTCTAGCACTATAAATATGTTCAAATAGGATGCTTTGCTTCCAAACCGTTTCTCCCAAAGAGAAAGAATGACATCCATGCGTTGAACAGGAAGATTAAGAGCAGGCTTTCTAGCAGGTGACCCATAGATCTCATCCAATTCTTTTTTTTTAATGTAATTTTATTAGTGTTCAACAAAGATAAAAACTACAGAAAAAACATAAAAAGAGAAAAAACTAAAAAAGTGTGAAACAGACAAAAAAGGACACCAGGCTGAAAGGAGGCCTGCCTCTTCCCCTATCAGTCTCCAAAGTCGCAGAAGAAAGGGGAACGGTTGTAGGGATCCCATGACTTTCTGGAAAAGGTGCCTGCCAGATTCTCACAAGATCTTCACCAGCACTTGCCAAACCAGAAGAGACATGCATCACTAAAAGTGTCTCCTCCAGCATTTAATAAAAACAAAAAAATTCTGCAGCACCCTATCTACCACCTCTTTCACCCAATGTGAAGCTCTTGTCTGTTCTATCCTACAAAATGGAATCATCAAACCTTTTTATGTTGAGGGTCAGATTACTCCATGGGGAACTTTTGGGGCCATGTGGGAGGAGGGGCTGAAGCAAGCAATGGTGGGGTCAGAGCCCAAAGTAGAGAGGCACATATATTCTCTGCCTAATACAGAATCCCCCCCCCCCGGTTTTCTCAAACAGCAACCTGTGTGGAAAAAACAGTTAGCTCTTGCCAGGGATGTAAATTTATTTTTAAATTGACATAAATAAATAAATTTAAATGTATTGATGCCAGTTTATTGCATAAGTATGTTGAAATTTGGCCAAAGGGTGCATGAAGCTAGTCTGAGGGCTGCATGGGCCTAAGGACTGGGGGTTGCCCACCCCAGCTATAGAATATCCTGACCAGAACAGGAGGTGAAGTTATCTCAGAGGAAGGAAGGAAGGAAGGAAGGAAGGAAGGAAGGAAGGAAGGAAGGAAGGAAGGAAGGAAGGAAGGAAGGAAGGAAGGAAGGAAGGAAGGAAGGAGAGCATTCACTGGGCAACTTCAGTGTGACCAAACTGTAGCAATGCCATTAGGATTCTCTCTAGACAAAAACATATGTATGGGCCAAGTCTAAAGTGAGAACCTCAACAGACTCCATTCGGCATCCTCATCATGTTCTAGTCAGTGTTATCTTTCAGATATTCCATAGCAGGGTTGGGCAAATTCTAGTCATAAACTCAACTGATCTTGAACTAATTTAGAATGCAAATTGGCAGACCTTTAAAAAACCAGGTGCTTGGGTTTGGTTTTGTTTTTTACTTTTCCTGGGCGCTTCATTATCTTGAAAAACAGGGGAAGTCTATAAAATGTTTTAGCAAAGGCACTGGTAACTACAAGGTGGGTAAGTGAGAGTGAATCTATGCAATGCTAGCATCAGTTAGCCAGAAAGGGCAGAGCCATCTATTTTTTTGGATTTCAGACCCAAGTGAAAGCCAACATGTTGTAGTGGATAAGATGCTGGACTGTGACCAGGGAGGCCCAAGTCCACCCTCAGCCACAGAAGCTCATGGGGTGACTTTGGGCCAGTCATTCTCAGCCCAACCTACTTCATAGGATGGTTGTGCAAAAATATTGGGGAAGGTAGTGGTATGTACACTGTTCTGAGTTCCTGAAGGAAAGGCAGGATATAAGGCTAACAAATAGACAAGTCTATTAAGAAAACGAAGAGACACTTTATTTGCAACTTAACAGCTTGAAACTCTGGAATCCTCAGCGATATAGAAAACTCAGAATATTTACCTGATTGAATGGCAATAGCGCTGTTGGTTCTTTTCTCTTTGAGTTTTTTGTACCTTTTCGCTCCAAGCCAGCCTTTGGTATAAGCCTGCATTATCACCACCCTGCCCATAACTTCACGTAGATACAAGTTCAGTTGTTCAACATGATAGTATTTCAGGAAAACCTGAAACAAAACAGCAACATCACATTATCTGATAGATCAGAAGAGCAAATTAATTCACAAAGATGGATCTAGAGAGTGATAAGAAGGGGCCGATTGAACTGATCTATCAAAATGATGGCGGCTTTCCAAGCAACGTTGGTGTAGCATTTTGCAAACAAATACTAACTGTTCTTTCTAATGAAGAATGTGCTGTTCCTTAGCTCAGCACAGAATTGGGTTTGGCAAACCAAGTGCCCATCTCCTTAAAATGGGTAAGATGAAATGTATGGGAGTCAGTTTGGTGTAGTGGTAAAGGCGCTGGCCTAGAAAGCAGGAAACGGTGAGTTCTAGTCCCGCCTGAGGCACGAAAGCCGGCTGGGTGACCTTGGCCAGTCACTCTCTCTCTCAGCCCTGAGAAGGAGACAATGGCAAACTAGGAGACTGAGAGTTCTAGTCCCGCCTGAGGCATGGAAGCCGGCTGGGTGACTTTGGGCCAGTCACTCTCTCTCAGTCCAACCCACCTCACTGGGTTGTTGTTGTGGGGAAAATAGGAATGTTAGCCACCTTGAGTTGACCAAATATATTCATTATGTGTGTGACAAATCAACCCAGAGTTCTCACTTGAGGCACAAATGACCAGGGTCAAATTATCCTACTTTGGCCACATTATGTGAAGACCTAGCTCTCTGGAAAAGGCTCTAATGCTGGGAAAGCTGGGAGGAAAGAGAAGAAGAGGACGACCAGCAGCAAGGTGGATGGACTCAGTTACAGTGGCGATGGGGGCACCACTGGGAGACTTGAAAAAACAGTTTAGTTATAGGTTGTCATGGAGAAAATCTAGCTATGTGGTTGCTAGGAATCGAAAAACGACTTGATGGCACATAATCAATCAATCAATCAATCAAGGTCAAATCTAAATTCAGATCCCAATCCAGACAGGAAGCGGGATGGGAGAGGAGACACTTCTCTCTAAACTTGCAGGAACACTTGCAGGAAGGTGCCTTTTGGGAGGGCCTTTTGGGAGGGCTGTATAGGCTGTATAACCATTTTGTCAGCCAGATTGCCAGTGAGGCAACTGCCCATGGAAAACTAGCATTAAGCTATTATAAGGAGGGATCTAGCACATCTATTTGCATGATGTGCTAATAGGTTGATTTAATGCTCAGGTTCTGGTATCTAATGCAAGCTTTGTACAGTGGTTGCAGAGCTTTAAAAAAATTGAAATGAATTCAACGCTTATGCCCAAAGATGGTCATATATAACTTCAAAACAAACAAACAAAAATCATGAAGTATTAATTCAAAGAGGGAAGGCAATAGACAGAGGCTGAAATTACTTCAGGATGCTTTAAGATTATTTAAAACCTCTTACCTAAGCTTCAGGATGTGTTGAAGGCCACAGGTTTAAATCATTTTTACAAAAGGCACTATACTGTAACTGGGTATTGATCATGAAAGCCAAATGGAGCTCTGTGTTCAAAGGCAGCATATCTGTGAACATCAGTTGCTTGGGGGAAGGTGGAAGAGAAACATCTAGTGCCATTAGTTCCCCTTTGCTGACTCCCCAAAGGCACCTGGTTAGCCTGGGAACTGAGAAGTTGGACTACATAGATTTTTGGTCTCTAAAGGACAGCTTTCTGAAATAAAGGACTGTCCTTTATAATAAAGGACATATGATCACTGTATTAGAAGATCCGTTTTTGTAAAGTTTTTCTTGGTTGTGCTCTTGAATTTTCCTTTGTAAAGCAAAGTTATAAACATAAACAATTACATTTTTTTTATCCTTATGAACCTCTTTCAGATTTGCCCCTTTTTCAGGTTTGTCCTTTATTTTTTCCAAGAAAATATGGTCACTGTACTCTTAGGTGTTTCTGTGCATGTAATATTACATCTGATAAAGCAGCAGAACGTATGTCTTTTCAGTCTACATTCTGCATTTGATACAGTCCCCAAAAAGGGTATCCTTCATTTTCCCTCTTTAATGTTGATACTGGTTCACAAAAACACACACACACACACACACACACACACACACACACACACACATATATATATATATATATATATATATATATATATATATATATGTTAAGCAGGTACATGTACACTCTCTACAATCTGATTAGATTCACACATGAATGAAAGTCACTTGGCTAAAGCATCTTCCTTCCTTATCCACTTATCCCTCAGAGAAAGGAGAAAGCCAGGCTACTGGAAAATGACTTCTGATATGGTTGTGATGCATGTTTCCCAAATGTTGGGACCTGTCCTTAGCTCACATACATTCTAACATAGTGCAAACTATCCAGATGGGACTACAGTACACACTGTTTTAATCAGCACAGAGGGTTCATCCACACGGCTGCTTTTGCTACACTCTCCTCCCATTCTGAAGCTGGGAGAGAGTCCCATTGTCCTATAACAAGTTGTCCCCATAGTGTACTCTTCCCGTACATATGAAACAGAACCATGCTGTCTCTACAGCTGTACCATAATGTATAATGCTGCAAGGGCAGTGATTGGTGGTTTCCCCTGGCTGAGGTTTGAGTATCACCAACTAAGGGAAAAGCCACCACCAATCATGAGTACAATGTGCTTGTTGGGATGAATGTCTGGGTATTTTGTCCCATCATTCTTTCCCCAAAATATTGTCAACCTATTGACCACTAGATAACAGCAAAGATTTTGTTTCCCTTGACGGCAATGTAGTGGTTGCCCCCGATTTGTGGTGTCTAGATGCAGCTGCTGCATAAGCTTCTCTGGGATTTTCATGTGTATGGGAGATGAATTAAGCTCTCAGGTATATCTACATAGTTTTTTCAAAATGATTATTAACCTGTTGACTAGTCAGCCTATCAACCACTAGGTAGCAGACATGAGTTAAAAGGTTTTTTTGTATCTCTGGAATTTCTTCTAATGGTCTTCCATGTTTCTGCAGCTGAGATGTGGCCAGTGGATAATTGTTGCATAGTTTGAGAAAAGGGTCTGGCTGAATATGTCTAAGTGGATGTCAACCTATCTTTCAAAATAAAGCAAATAAAGTGGCTGTGGAATCTGGGATTCCCTTGCAACTAGAACAGTACATAACCCCCCCTGGACTACCTACATTAGAGATTGGCTTGAACTGATATTCCAAAGCAGGAGTGGTAGGAGTGCAAGGTCCATCTTTTGAGTGTTTAGGGTTACACTGTCTCTCCATCCTGGCAGCAATCACTTTTAGGTCAATTAGTTGACTTACCCATAAGGAAAAATACACACAAAGGAAGTGACTGTGGAAACTAGGGTTCTGGTCTCCCTGGCAGCTAAAATAGCACAGCAGAACTGGCACAGAACCAAGCAACTGGACAGACTAGGGCAGTCCCATAGCACACCTGCCAGACCAACTGAAACTGAGAAGATTGCCAAGCCTCATCTCAAGCTACCTTCTCCATCCGTCTACATTGAATGTTTTATATCAGCACCACACGGAAAACACCATTCTACACAAGAACACCTAAAGCCATCTTCAAACTGCCCTAGCAGCCATTTTATGATAAGACAGAGGTGATGTCATGAGGACATGTCCTCACCACACGGTAAGTAGAGCATCCATGCCAGGGCAAACAGGCTGTGTGGATGAACTCTTAGATGTGACATTAAATTCTGCTGAGGTATAACAGGAGTACCAGTTGGCTCTTGTTTGTACCACTGGCCCTTATTACACCCTGCCAATCCCATCGGAGATGGTCCCTTATTTCCAGGGTTAGTGTCCCAGAAAGCCTATTGTTTCTCGAGTATTTCTCACATAAAAAGGGAAGAATCTTGTTCTTCAAGATTGGCATGTCCTCGGGACTCCAGGCTTGGCTGCCAGCTCGACCAGTCAGATTTCTCAGAGAAGCTGACTGAATTTCCCTTGCTTGCGTGGATTGCAGAAGTTGTGGTCCACTGAAGTTTTTTTTTCCCCTGGAGAAGGGGAGACCAGAAGATTACTCGTGGGGCCATTGGGATTGCCTACCCTTGTTTTTTCTGTAGTTTTCCACCGCGGAAGGAACAGGGTAAGTGCAAGGCAATGGCCGAGATATATCAGGCTCTCGCAGGGGAAACAAGTCTCTTTGAAGAGACACAAGAGCGCCCAGCCGCTTTTAGATCACTTTAGGAATGTTTTTTTTTAGATTAAAATATTTTTGAAATCTAAGATCGATTTTTTGGACTTTGTTGAAAATGTTGGCTAACTTTGTGCTTTCTTTGCTATAACTGATTCTGGTGGAAGTTTGATGGACTCTATATTTGCAACATAATGAAACGTCTGCATTTTTTTTTTTTACTTCTCTTTTGTATTAGAGGGATTTAAGAGACTCTGTTTGTAATTCTTCGCTTGATAAACTAAATGACTATTCATTTTTTGAGAAACTCTTTGTTTGGATTAAGCAGCTTGCAGCTTGAAGAACGAAAGCTCGCAGTTTGAAGAATAAAAACACAGGGTAACGTGTTTTTTTCCTTGTCGTCTTTTTCTACATCCTCCCTGGTTGGATTTTGCTTCATTTGGAATATATTTTTTATTTCTCCTTCTATAAACTGTTTAAAATATTATTCTCTCCTGTATTTTGGATTATTGGAACTTTCTTTTTTCTTTTGACTTTAAAAAAAAACACAACAACAACAACGACGTTCTGCTTAATAGATTCTGCTGGTAGTATTCCATGGACAGATTACATGATTATTGTTTTGACTAGAAGGGTTGTTGTTTTAATTTGAAGGACACAGGAAAGATGGCTTTCCAACTTGTACCTGAGGAGCTCAGAAGAGAGATTACTGAGGCTTTTTCAAATATTCAAAGGTCGTTGGAATTACTGTTCGTAACTCTGCAAAACAGAGAGAAAGAACAGAGAACAGAAACGGAGACAGAAAGGAAACATGTTTTTCAAGTGGAGGAGAAACAGAAGGAGGAAATTTTGAGTATATTAGTTCAGAAGAACATTCTGAAGGCTTTACACTACAATCTTGGTATAGATATGTTGTGGCAGTGGAGACAGAGTGAAAATATGGGTGCACAGTTGGATGGATGTTGTGAAATATGTGGAAAGGGAGAGAAGGTTGCTCTGATATTCTATATGAGATATAGAAAAGAGCAGGCTGTATATTGCGAATCTCCCACAGTGTATTGTGATTTTGGCATAACCTAAACAGAAGATATGAGAAACTGTATGGATATAAAGGTTAATGAAAAAATATGGACTTGAATTGTTATGAGAAATTGTATGGATATATAAAAAGTGATATTCTAAATGTAAGATGCTAAATACAAACACAAGTTGATATTATAGAATATTGTTTTCCTTAGAGATATATTTATGAGAAGATAATGATATGATGGAATTAGAATGATGGTTACTACAGGATGATATATATCATTATGTATTGTATGAATATTATAAGAATTGATATATTAGCTATTAGGTTAAGTGATATGATAGATTATGCATTTAGTTTAAATGGACACTACTACAAGGAATGGAAATTACAGATGGATAATTGAGATTCAAGAATTCCTTTTTTATAGATATATATATATATATTAGAATTAAATTATAGAAATATATATGTATGAACACTATAAGAATTGCTAAATTATGTATTAAGTTACATAACATGTTAGGTTATGAGTCATAATATGAATAGAATATATTGTAGTTTATTAGAAGTAAATAAGGCTTTTATTTGTTATACTAATTGGTCTTTATTGAAGATATAAATATGTAGTAATGAACATTCAACATTTAACTACTACTTCAAGGAGTGGAAGCCAAAGATGGATTATTGGGAGACAGTAAGATGAAGGTTAGAAGATTGGATTAAAGAAATCAAAAGGCATATGACAAAGAAAAGTTCCTGTATACTGTATGAAGGACTAACATTTAAAATCAATTGTTGTACTTTAAGTTCAAAGATAGATTGGAGGACATCTGTTTTCTATATTTTCTTTGCTTATTATTTCTTGACTTCACTTTTTCTTTATCTTTTTCTTATTTTGTATTTCTGTTTCTATTTCTTTTTCTACTTTAAATTTTATTATGTATTGTAAAACTTAATAAAATTTAATAAAAAAAAAAAAAGATTGGCATGTCCTCAAGAGTGCCAAGGGACCACAATATACATTTCCATTTTCATGTGAGGGTATATGTCCATGTATTCTGAAAAGCAGTGTCCTGTGTCTTCTAAGTTATGGGAACATACTGCAAGAAGTACAATATAATCAGCTTTCAAACACAGGTTGTAAAGAGTGTTTTTTAAAAATAATATTAGTTTGAATACCTTGCACAACACTACTAAGTATTTATTTATTTAATTAATTAATTTTTATCCCGCCTTTATTATTTTTATAAATAACTCAAGGCGGTGAACATACCTCATACTCCTACCTCCTCCTATTTTCCCCACAACAACAACCCTGTGAGGTGAGTTGGGCTGAGAGTGAGTGACTGGCCCAAGGTCACCCAGCTGGCTTTCATGCCTCAGGCGGGACTAGAACTCTCAGTCTCCTGGTTTCCCATTGGCTCCTTCCTAGGGCTGAGAGAGAGAGTGACTGGCCCGGCTTTCATGCCTAAGGCGGGACTAGGACTCACAGACTCCTGGTTTCCCATTGGCTCCTTCCTAGGGCTGAGAGAGAGAGTGACTGGCCCAAGGTCACCCAGCCGGCTTTCATGCCTCAGGTGGGACTAGAACTCTCAGTCTCCTGGTTTCCCATTGGCTCCTTCCTAGGGCTGAGAGAGAGAGTGACTGGCCCGGCTTTCATGCCTAAAGTGGGACTAGGACTCACAGACTCCTGGTTTCCCATTGGCTCCTTCCTAGGGCTGAGAGAGAGAGTGACTGCCCCAAGGTCACCCAGCCGGCTTTCATGCCTAAGGCGGGACTAGGACTCACAGACTCCTGGTTTCTAGCCCAGCACCTTAACCACTAGACCAAAGTATTACAGGACTCTCATGATGATTGTACCTTCTGCTCCAAGAGATTTTATCCTACCTTTGTTTTCCCAAGAGCCCACTTGTCTAACTTGGCCTTTTGAAGAATAGCGATGCAGTTTTCTTTGCTCGGAGGAGGGATCTCATGTGCCTTGAAAGCAATGTAATAATATCTACAGAAATATAAAGGATAACAAAGATCAGATCTGAATAAGCAAACATGTTTACTATGGCACAGAAAATCCTGGATCAGGATTGCATGCACCTGGCCTTCATATTACTATATTCCCATCAAGCCTGACCATGCTGGCTGGAGTGATGGGAGTTTGAATCTGAGCCCACTTGGAGGGTCACAGATTTGCACCCACTTAGCCCAAAGTTGGATAGAGCCCTCATACTTTCACTTCCTATACATGCCAGTTCCCAGCCACCCCCAAAATCAAGTGTGCAGTGCTGAGCAAACCTTTGAAAGTGTTTAAAAAGGGTGTAATAGCCATCTTTCATAGGCATCTGTGGGTGAAATGGGGCAAATGACAAAATATACTTGATAATGCCAGATATGTGCAACTGGACCATTTGCATAGTGATGTCATTGCACATACCAGCATAAATTCTGCTGTCCCCATTGGTGACTGCTGACACAGGCCTGCTGCTGGCAAATGGTGTTCTCTTTATGCATGGTGTGCAGGACTTGTTAAGGACAGGGATTGGTGGATTCCCCTGGTTTGTTTCCTTCCACTCCCACCAAATCTCAACAACTGGCAGGAAAACATCCACCAATCATCCCTCCTCAGTTGTTAGCCAGGCTCCTTTGGGACATGGGTTTACTGCTGCTTCAGAGGAGCACTAAATCCATAGTCAAAGGCAGCCTGAAGAACAGCTGACTGGTGCGAAGAGAGTTCCACTATGAAGCTGCGGGAAACTCTCTCTTTCTCACCGGCTTCACCCCACAGCCCTCCCCCCATCCAGCTGCCAGCATTGATCCGGCTGATCCAGATCTCTGGGCCAAAGTTAGAGATGTGGTGGGATAGGGCAAGAGCCCAGTTTAAAGGACTAGGCTTTCCTGCTGCCCAAAGCAGGATAGCACCAGAAGGCAACACTCAGTGACTGAAAAGGGACAGACATATTGCTACACCAGCCTACAGTGGTCTGTACATGCTGGAGTAATCCCACCTCTCAGGGGTCACCTGACTCTGCTAGCCACAGAAGGAAGCATGTCTGTCTGCATCAAAACTTGTACAGGATTTTAACGCCAGTAAACTAAGGATCTTAAGGCTGCCCCAGGTACGTTATGGGAAGCAGATGAAGGTAACAGTATCAGCTGAAAAAAGAGGCTATTCATGTTTGTGCCGCAAGTTATACGCAAGTGAGGAAAGGCTCTATGCCATCTCAGGAAGGGGCTGATTCATTATGCATCTATTCAAATGGCCTTTATTCCATGGACCTCATGCTACAGTTTGACTACTGTTCTATGCCACTTACCTGGATGCTATGGAAAGGGGGTGGAATGGAAAGGGGCTTATCACTGAATGGAAAGGGGCTTACATCTGAGCAGAAATGTGTAAGGTTCTACTGACGCAATACTGCTCTTGAGTATGCCATAAACTCTTCATTATTTTTGAATTTACAAAACGTTGAAACACTTTTTTGCAGCAACCAGCTGTGTGTCTCTTTCAAAGGCTGCCATTCTGTCTCTGCATCATACCATAATCCATGGAACACTTTATTTCGTGGAAGAACAATTAAACTGAAAATGATTTACTAAATACAGAATCAACTGGATGTCTGAAAGATACAATTATAGGATTAGAATGTTTTCTACAAAGTAACGTGAAACTAAAAAGCAAAAGAAAAGAAAACCTGGTAACTCCCATGTGAAGGCAAAATGTTTTACAGATTGTTTTAAAGGAACAATGAAAGAGTGGATAGTTTTGGAAAAAGATTGAGAAAGAGACAATTACTGTGTGTGACGGTTTGCATGTTTATTAAAATGTAACTCACACAAACTTCAAGGAAAGTCTTGAAGTTTGTGTGAATTATGTGAGTTACGTATATATAGATTTTCTATCAAACATACTTCATATTTCCTATGAATAAGGAAGTGCAATATTACTCAGAGATCTCTAGTGTGTTGGGGAAGGTTTCAATCACCACCAAACACCTTACAGTCATCTTCCCCATCCTGACACCCACCAGATGCGTTAGACTTCCATGTTGTCAGAATAGCATAATGTTCCTTAATTATACATAGCTTAAGAATGTACTTCAAAGTCAGCCCCATTTATTTCCATTGTGGTACCATACTGTAATCCTGGACAGCTAAAGGATAATTTTATGTGTAAAAAAAAGGTAAAGGTTCCCCCCGCACATTTGTGCAGTCGTGTCTGACTCTAGGGGCCGGTGCTCATCTCCGTTTCTTAGCCGAAGAGCCAGTGCTGTCCGAAGACGCTTCCACCGTCATGTGGCTGGCATGACGCGCGCGGAACGCTGTTACCTACCCACCGAAGTGGTACCTATTAATCTACTTGCATTTGCGTGCTTTCGAATTGCTAGGTTGGCAAGAGCTAGGGCGAGTGCGGGAGCTCACTCCATCACGCGGGGCTAGGGATTCGATCCTCCGAACTTGCGACCTTCCAATCAACAAGCCTGGCGTCTTACCCGCTGAGCCACCACGCCCCCAATTTTATGTGTACTTACTCATATATTAAGAACATTTAAGATTTTCTCTATCTGCCCCAGTCCTCCTCCCTTAAAACAAATTTGGCAGCCAGTAACTAAGTGAGTGGACCTTCTCAGCTGTGGCACACTGTCTTTGGAAGGCTGTCCTTGGAAAACTGGCTAGGTCTGCTTTTTGGCAGCAGGTCAAGTTGTATTATCCCAGGCCTTTTAAAATATCAGCTAAAATTGGTTTTAATCTGTTCCCAAGATCCTCATATATGTTTTCTTTTCATTTCTGCTCTTTTAATCTTGTGAAACCTGCTTTTTTGTGTTGTTGCCACCAACAGGTTCTTTATTCCAATTACTGGTTGCAAGATGTCCTTGCTGTCATTGGTTTGTTGGTTTCTTTAAAAATAAAATTGCGGGTATGGCAGCAATTATTTTATCAATAAGGAGCATGCTTAATAATACAATGGCAGCAACTCTACAGAAGCCAAATGTCTTCCCCAACTTCTAGTAATATTCACTAGAGCAGGATATTTGGATTGCTAAAACTTAGGTGTACTGGATAATATCCTATAGGAAGTTTGTAAAAAAATAAGAAATGGTAAGATCCTTATGGAACAGGGGTGATTTTAAAAAGTCCTAATCCCTATGCATTGGTACTTTATATGTTGTTGTTGTTTATTCGTTCAGTCGCTTCCGACTCTTCGTGACTTCATGGACCAGCCCACGCCAGAGCTTCCTGTCGGCCGTCGCCATCCCCAGCTCCCCCACGGTCAGGTCCATCACCTCCAGAATATCATCCATCCATCTTGCCCTTGGTCGGCTCCTCTTCCTTTTGCCTTCCACTTCCCCTAGCATCAGCTTCTTCTCCAGGGTATCCTGTCTTCTCATTATGTGGCCAAAGTACTTCAGTTTTGCCTTTAATATGTATATACTTTATATACATAGACGCAAATTTAGAAATAATTACAGTAATTATACAGGAGTATAGTAGTCTCACCACACCGATCACCTGAGCTGTGTGCCTGTTCAATCTATTGTTCAGATGCTGTTCACATGAAATTAAGGCTTTGGTTCTCCATTCCTAAAATTCTTTGATATTAAATCAGACTTGGACCAAGTACTTCCCAAAAAGAAATCATTTTCTGACAGTCCTTCAAACCAAACAGTATCTTTCGTAAAACAGGACATGTGCCCCTCCTATTTGAAAACTTGTCATTTAGCCCCCAACATGACTGATTATATTACAGATGCCCTAGGTTCCTCATTTTATTTCTAATTATTTAATTAAATAAATAAATTTACGAAGGAATTATAAAGAAACAAACAAATAAACCATCAGAATTATTAAAAAAAAGCATAACACAAGTTTGCTTTGATACAAGGAAGTACAATAAATATTTATTTTATACTTTGTAAAATATGATGTTGATGTTATATAATTACTAACACTCTCACATCTAATAATGCTATGCCATGTGTTTTCCCCTATCACTTTATCCGACCCCACAAATCTTGAGTCTGCAGCTGCTGGTAGCACTGCTCCTCCTCCCCCACCCCCAAGTTGCATGGACCTGTCATCATGTAAATGTTCTCTTAACATACTTGCTTGCATATGAATAGTGTAATTCAGCACAAGATATGCATTCAGTTCTGTAATAAATGGCCCTTCTGAGAGATTTCACAAACCGGGGAAATTTAAGCCAAGATCAAAGCTATGGGACTTGTCCTGATGCACTTGTATGAGTCTCATTAGCATTAACAAATAAAGGGAGGAATGCAAATCTGAGTGCCTCTATTTCCATTTTCACCAAAATGAAACAGGAAATAGGGATCTAATCCATAACAAATTGCTTCTGAAAATATGATTCTGGTGCAAAAAAAATGTTTTTGTTTTCTGTACTTGGTATTTCCACTTACAAAAGGAAGGAAGGAAGGAAGGAAGGAAGGAAGGAAGGAAGGAAGGAAGGAAGGAAGGAAGGAAGGAAGGGCCATTTGCATATTTAGCTGAATATATGTTACCCCTGTACAATACTTAAAGAAAAAAAATTATAACTGAGGCTGAACTAGGCAGGAATAGATTATTTAACCTACCATACTACATTGGTTTATGTAATGGTAAGTCCTAGTGCATTCAATGGGTCTTATTCTTTAATATGGTAAGTGCATTTAGAAAAATGTTGTAACAATCCTTTTGTTGAGAACAATGCCTTAGGAACAGCTGCAGATAAGGAAGTGTAAAACATGGACCACAACTTATCTCCATTACTCTTGTCTAATAACATTAGACAAAAACTATGCGACAGTTGTTCAGTGCTCAATTATATTCATGTTAAGGACCCCGAAAGAGCATTTGGGGTATCTAAAAAAAGGTAAAGGTACCCCCCGCACATTTGTGCAGTCGTGTCCGACTCTAGGGGCCGGTGCTCATCTCCGTTTGTTAGCCGAAGAGCCAGCGTTGTCCGAAGACACTTCCACGGTCATGTGGCCGGCATGACGTGCGCGGAACGCTGTTACCTTCCCACCGAAGTGGTACCTATTCATCTACTTGCATTTGCATGCTTTCGAATTGCTAGGTTGGCAAGAGCTAGAGCTAGTGCGGGAGCTCACTCCGCATGCAGGGCTAGGGATTCGAACCTCCGAACTTGCAATCTTCCGATCGACAAGCCTGGCGTCTTACCCGCTGAGCCACCACGCCCATTGGGGTATCTAGGCCTCACTTAAAGAAATCCACAGGATTTATTCTATTCTTTAGAGAATAGTGTCCCTCAAACTTGCTGCTACCTTTCCAAATTTCAAATTCAAATTTATAGCCCTATAGAATAATTGTACACATTCAACATCCAAGAATGGCACAGCATACTAATTTTGTAAGCTGCCCAGAGCCACGCATGTGAGATGGGCAGCTACAGTATATAAATCGAATAAATACATACTCTTAATATGTTGCATCTATTTCTAGAGTAGCTATGTAGCTGGAGAACTCTGTTCTCTTATCATTTGGGGGATCTCTGGTACTTGTGAAATGTCAGCTTATTTGAAGGAATAAAACCCAAAGAGAATGACATTTCTTGAAAGTTTAGTACCAAAACCCTTCATTGACATGGAGAAGGGAGAATCCCCATTCTCTATTGCAGAGCTTTCCAAACTGTGTGTCGCGACACATTAGTGTGTTGGCTGCAGTGTCTGGGTGTGTCGAGGCTGCTGCTGCCTCCGAGCCCTGCCAGGATTCTGCGCAGGTCCTAGTGCCTGCCTTGTGCCCTGCTGCCTCCAAACCTGCTGTGATTCCGCGCAGGTCCTAGTGCCTGCCTTGTGCCCTGCTGTAAGAGTGTGTCGCGAAATGATGCCCTGCTGTAAGAGTGTGTCGCGAAGTGATGCATGTCTAAAAAGTGTGTCACCAACATGAAAAGTTTGGAAAGCTCTGCTCTATTGATTAGTTTTTGACCTCCTGAAATAAATTACATGTTCAACTTTCATACAACACCTTGAACACTGGCCCCAAATCCTCAATTTCCAAATTTGTCATATGGGGGAAGGGACAATGTCAGTATGAATGCTGTAGAACTTTCTGCACAGAGATCTTGATAAATCAAGGTGTGAAAATAAGCAGCCATGTATTCCTCATGTTCATAAAATCTTGTTTGGCCTTAATGACCAGACAGAGGTTGAGCCTCTTCCTCAGCAGAATGTGAAATAAAGATCAGGTTCATGAGCCAACAGGTGGCAGGCAAACTAACATGTTCTGGGTGTAAAACATTCACATACAAACGTATAGTTGCATGCACTCTCTCCTACTCCAAATTCAGCTCACAAAGATGACATAATTTAAATATCTCCTTCCTGAAGGTTGAAACTATATCTGGCATCAGTCAGTTGGGCAGGATAGAAGATGTAAGATTCAAATGAGGGGGAAAGCTCTTAAGAGCTCACCTGCATGCCACTGCAAAATCCCACTGCCTGTAATCCCAACAGGCAAAATCCCACTGCCTATAATCCCAACAGGAGCACAGTTGTGATGGAGAAGACATACAAGGCAGTGCATCTTCTCCCACTGTGTTCTGCAGCAAAGGCTTGGCAGCTAACATAGAGAGGGGAATTCAGAAGCAGCCACAGTAGAGGCAGCAAGAAGATCTATGGTGGGCTGCACAAGAACTTCTTGTGGGGACCATTCTGGCCAGCAGACCACAGCTCCACACATTTTAAATCAATTCTAACACAGAGAAATGTATGCCATAATAAATTTGAAAAGTCTTTAAGGTGTCACAGGACTCTTTATATTTAATAGTATGTTTTGATTTCTCTGAGCTGCTCCCTAATATTTTGCATAATGCAATTGTATTGCACTGTATTTGCATAATGCATTATCCTAAGATATTATATGTAACTGGTTTAAAGAAAACTAGTTATAGATCAGAAACATAACACCAAAATAAATTATTTATGATGCGTAAATGTCTACATTACAAATTCATGGAACTGATCTTTCAGACTTTCTTCAATGATGCTTTATCATGGATAAAGGGGAAAAATTGGCCCAGTCCAAGACACTCTGCTGTCTGAGGTAAAAGAGAAGGCAGTAAGTCTCCTGTTCCATTTAAGAATGCTGATTGCCCTGGCAGTTGACTCTTACTTCAATACTATAGATCAGAGCTTTCCAAACTGTGTGTCGCGACACATTTCTGTGTCGCGGCAAGGGCCCAGGTGTGTTGCGGGGGAACCCGGAAGAGGAGGCCATGCACCACGTGGAGCCCCGCCCATCCCTTGCTGCGCCGACAGGTCCCTGCTCTGAAGCCAGCTCTTCAGCTCTCGCCGCAGAAGCCAGGTAAGTTAGCAGCCCGGTAGGGCTGCAACTGGGGGGGGGGGGGAGAGTGCAGGGACGCAACTAGGCTGCTGTGTGGGGGTGGGTGGGGGGTGCAGGGACCGTGAAGCGCGGTGGCTGGAGACATAGCTTTAAGTGCCAGTGGCCTGGCAGCCAAGAAAGGGACGGGGAGGCGGCTCCGCTGCCCGCCTCGCATGGCCCCCACGCCATCCGCGTCTGCGGCTCCCCCTCCCCCTTGGCGGCGGCCCCATCCAGGCAGAGGCAGGACTGGGCGAGCGGACAGACGGCGGTCTCACCGCTTCCACCCATCGCCTATGAGAAGGGAGCCTGCCGGTGGCTCCAGCCCAACGAGAGGGCTCCCGGTGCGGGGACGGGGTGGAAGGAGAGGAGCCGCTGGTGGGAGCGTGGCAAGAGGAGCGCCTCACCGGTGCCTCCCCGGCTTCCAGCGCGCTTCATCGGAGAAGGTAAGACGCTGCGCCGGTGGGCAGGCGGGCAGCTGAGAGGCGGCCAGGCAGCTGAGAGGTGGGTGGGCGGGCAGGCAGGGGGTCGCCTGCAGCGGGCTCATCTGACCATCCTTCCCAGAGCTGCTGGGGCCGGATGGAGCGGTGGGGGACTCGGCATCGCTCATTCCAGCGGGCACTCCAAGCCCAGCTGTTCAGGCATCGATCAAGGATCGATCAGGCCCGGGGGCAGGGCTGGCCGAGGGGCTCGGGGGGAAGACAGGTCCCTGTTGCCTGAGACATCCTCACGCATCCTCCCCCCCTCCCCCCACAATATGGCAGCAATAACAGGCAGGGCCCGAAAGAGAAGGAAAGCCCCAAGAAAGAGCAGGGATCCTGCACTTTCCACTCTCCAGAAGAGCTTTCCGCACTTGGATCCATTTCTGCCAGAGCCTTCGCGGCAGGTGGTGGTGGCTGTGGTTGTTATTGCTGCCATATTGTGGGGGGAGGGGGGGAGGATGCATGAGGATGTCTCAGGCAACAGGGACCCGTCTTCCCTCTTCCCCCCAAGCCCCTCGGCCAGCCCTGCCCCCGGGCCTGATCGATCCTTGATCGATGGCTGAACAGCTGGGCTTGGAGCGCCCACTGGAAGGAGCGATGCCGAGTCCCCCACTGCTCCATCCGGCCCCAGCAGCTCCGGGAAGGATGGTTAGATGAGCCCGCTGCAGGCGACCCCCTGCCTGCCCACCCGCCTCTCAGCCACCCGCCCACCACCGACGAAGTGCGGTGGAAGCTGGGCAGGCGCCGGCGAGGCACTCCTCGTGCCGCGCTCCCGCCGGCGGCTCCTCTTCTCCTGCTTCTGCCCCATCCCCGCCACCCGCACTGGGTCTCCCTGGAGCGCCGGGAGCCCTCTCGTTGGGCCGGAGCCACCGGCAGGCTCCCTCGGCTCGGCCCCCGCTCTGCTCTTGCGAGCCGTGCGTCAGACCGCCGCCATCTTCCGCTTGTAGGTGATGGGAGGAAGCGGCGAGCCAGGCCAGGCCATGGAGGCGGAGAGCGCCGCCTGTCCGCCCGTCCAGTCCCGCCTCTGCCTAGCTGGGGCTGCCGCCAAGGGGAAAGGGGAGCCACAGATGCAGACGGTGCGGGGGCCATGCGAGGCGGGCAGCGGAGCCGCCTCCCCGTCCCTTTCTCGGCTTTCAGGCCAATTGCACTTCGCGGGAAGGAAAAGCCATGTCTCTGGCCGCCGCACTTCGCGGTCCCTGCACCCCCCACCCCCCCAGCGCGGCAGCCTAGTCGTGTCCCTGCACCCTCCCCCCCAGTTGCAGCCGTACAGGCCTGCTAACTTACCTGGCTTCTGCGGCAAGAGCTGAAGAGCTGGGTTCAGAGCAGGGACCTGTCAGCGTGGCAAGGGATGGGCGGGGCTCCACGTGGTGCATGGCCTCCTCTTCTGGGTTCCCCTGCGACACACCTGGGCCCTTGCCACGACACAGAAATGTGTCGCAACACACAGTTTGGAAAGCTCTGATCTACAATTACATACAATACAATACATACAATACAAAGTGGGGGGCCGGGGGCGGGATTTGGAGCCGGCAGCCAATCACGTGGGGTTTGGAGCTGGGAGCCAATCACATGGGCCGGGGGGGCGGGGTTTGGAGCCGGCAGCCAATCACATGGGCCGGGGGCGGGGTTTGGAGCCGGCAGCCAATCACGTGGGCCGGGGGTGGGGTTTGGAACAGGCAGCCAATCACATGGGCCGTGGGTGGGGTTTGGAGACGGCAGCCAATCACATGGGCCAGGGGCGGGGTTTGGAGCCAGCAGCCAATCACGTGGGCCGGGGGTGGGGTTTGGAGCCGGCAGCCAATCACGTGGGCCGGGGGCGGGGTTTGGAGCTGGCAGCCAATCACGTGGGCCGGGGGCGGGGTTTGGAGCCGGCAGCCAATCACGTGGGCCGGGGGGCGGGGACTCCTCATTAGTGTGTCACGAAATTATGCATGGCTAAAAGGCGTGTCACCAACATGAAAAGTTTGGAAAGCCCTGCTATAGATGGTATCTTCTACCAGACCTGAGGTCATCAGAGTGGCATAGGGGCGTAGAGAAAGTGACAATGCACTCACTGCCCCGCCCTCCAACATCTTGTAGCTTTTTGTTGTCCCACAACACCTGTTGTCTATAACAGTAATCTTGTTCCACCCAACAGTAAAGCAGGTCCAGGGAACAAGAAATCTAACTGTATTTATTTATTATTTATTATTCAGATTTATCACCGCCCATCTCTACAGCAGTAGACTCTGGGCGGTTTACAATAATATTATAAAAATTAAAACCTATACTATATAACTGTATGACTAAGAAGTCTTAAGATGGTGCCTAATCTCAGGTACTCAGTCATTATATAAACTGTACTTGAATATGCTCAGGTATACATTGTCTTTAGAAACACCAAACAAATCATGCCACTGAAAGGGGTTTCCAAGGTTGAGCCCAAACACAAGTTTGATTTTTTATCCTTAAGTATTTTGAGGATCACTGGCTAAGAGAATTAGGAGCAATTTGTGTTTTGTGTTTCTAAAGTAACTTTCAGGCTTGCCACATAAAATAGCCCCATGCCACATAAAACCAGACAGACAAGCATCAAACAAAAGTTTAGCTTTTATTTACCTCAGCCTAATTGTCTGTTTCCTGTTTTGAGTGCTCTGTACACATCTTTCCTGCTGAGGGTTTACAAAACAGCAGCTACCAGAGATAAGGAGTATGCCTATTCATAAGAAGTGTACTTATTCATTAAATAACATCAAGGGGGAAATGCTGCTTCATTTATTTTGTTGGTAAGTTGCTCAGATGGATCAAAATATAAACTCATTGGCTTAGAAAAATCTTCAATAACCTTAGATTTACTGACATTTTGAAACTTGTTTATACTTGCCTATTTTAAAAAAAAAATAGGAAGAAGTGCCATTTCATTTCATGTCTGGCCTGTTTTTCTGAAATGTTTTTATATATTCCTTATACCTAAGCATATGTAACAGGAGTATAATTCATCATATAATGTGTAAATTATTCCAGATATATATTATTTCACATATTCTATAAGGAATTCTATAAGAAAAAAATAAAATAAAACACCCAGTTGTTTAAAATTAAAATCAGGTCACAGACATTAAATAGTAACAGTATAAAACCAGATTTCAAGAGCTGGTTAACTCAATACTAAGAGTTAATGTGGTGTCATGATAGAATATCAAAGTGGAATTGAAGAATAACTGTTTTTAAGTCTAACTCAACCAGAAGCTCATTGGATGACTATGGTCCAGCCACTATCCTTTAGACCAACCTAAAAAATTGTTGCGCATAATCTATATATGCCATCATGAGCTGGAGACACAAGGTAAAATTATGACTGCTTATGTATATGCATATACATGTACTACATACATTTGCATGTATATGTAAATGAAACCCCCCCAGTTGAAATGTAAAAAGGGCCGTGGTGGCTCAGTGGGTAAGACACCAGGCTTGTCGATCAGAAGGTCGCAAGTTCGGAGGTTCAAATCCCTAGCCCTGCGTGTGGAGTGAGCTCCCGCACTCGCCCCAGCTCTTGCCAACCTAGCAATTCGAAAGCACGCAAATGCAAGTAGATTAATACCCACTTCGGTGGGTAGGTAACAGCGTTCCGCATGTATCATGCCAGCCACATGACCGTGGAAGCGTCTTCGGACAACGCTGTCTCTTCGGCTAACAAACGGAGATGAGCACTGGCCCCTAGAGTCGGACACGACTGCACAAATGTGCGGGGGGAACCTTTACTTAAGAACAAGTGGGGGGGGAATATCTATTTTTTCCTGGCAAATTGCTGTTTTTATTTTTATTTGTTAAAAAATCCTGGCATTCAATGGAAGGAAATTAAGCATGTTAGATCTAGACTAGTGTAGCTGGAGGCCTGACCCCAAGTCGCCTCAGGGATCCAAAAGTCTTTGGAACTGGCAGGTCCAAAATTACCTATGCCTCATCCCTGAAATGCTATGTCTTGGGACCTTCCACTGATATTATCTTTACACCTAAATAACTTTCTCTGAGCAGATACAACCCTGTGAGCTGGTAGAATTCCTGTTGCCAGAGAGAGGCTTCCTCCACCTTATCCTAACCTTTACCAGCCAATGTATTTGAGGCTTATAATTGGTCTGTAAATACTGTATATAAATGTACTGATGGATGGTAGCCCTCTAGATTATTGTCACTGAATGTTTCTTGAGGAGTCCTTCAATTATGTATCTTCTGACCCATCAAACTCTCTGCAGGTGACACTACCTGTCTGACTTTGTCTGCCCTTGGTAATTAAACAGGTCTCCAAATTTGTGGTTAAACTGATCCATTGAAAAGTATTATGAAGATAGACACCAGTAATTTGCATGAAAATTGGAACAAGGAGTTGGATTATCCTCTCATATAAATGGGTTAAGGTTTTAAATAATGTTAAATATGCATATTTTGTCTTAAATTATGTCCAATTCAACGAAGTATTGTTTTCCATGTGTACTGGATACCTTAGAGGATGTTTATTAAGAGTTAGATGTCAACTTCAGTATGATGGAAGTGTAAAATGGTGGAGGGGACATTGACACCTATGTTTTGGGACTGCTCCATGGTTGTTTCCTTTTACCTTAATATTCATAAGTATGTTAATATGGAATTGGGAAGAGAAGGAAGATTCAAGAATGTTACTGTAAGGCTGAACTTTATACCAAAAAATTGGAATATAATGTTCTATGTAGAACTCTGGATCTATTAAGCATGGCTTGCAGCTAAAAATGGTTTTCCTTCAGTGGAAAGATTCTGTAACTACTCATTTTAAATCTTGGATTGATGAAATGTGTTTACTCTCATCTATTTCATATCAAACAGAAAAGTCTCACCAATACTAAGATGGTCAAGATTTAACCTGTTGTTTAAAAATGTACAGTATGTATAGTTTTTTCTTTTCTTTCCCCCTCCCCCCATCCTGTTTATTTAGTTTCTGTTAAGTTTTACTTTTTTTTCTTTCTATATTTTATATGCAATACCAATTATTTTTTTAGAAAAAGTAGAAATGAACCTGGCTAGTAGTTTAATGGAACACCAGGACTAGCTTGAAAATTTGAGAAGACATCCTAGAAGAAGGCATTGGCAACCAATTCTCTATTATTCTCTAATATTCTCTATTATCCAGGAAAACTACATGGATGCCTCCATAAAGTCATCAGGAGATTTGCTCAATTCAAAGGAGATGTTACCTTTTAACTCATCAAAATGCTCTCAACATACTGGGAAACAATCTTGGTAACAAATCTGCCAAATCTTCTAGTAAAAGACAAAGCTGACCTACTCAAAGCAAGCCATACAACAGATAAATTTAACCTGTCCTGAAATTTTTAACAATTTTGTTTAAGAATTGTTTTAAAAGTCTTGACATTTGTGGAATTGTTAGATATAGATTTTTTGGTTTGGTTTTTTCTTTAATCACAACCTCCTAAAACTATGACTTTTTAATATTATAAAAGAGGAGGAAATTATTTTTATAATGTTACCTTCTCTTAACTGTATATCAACATAATTCCATCCCTATCTGTTTTTTGAATTGCTATAATCTAGGAATTGGTGAACTGGCTCTGTACGATTTAGCCTCCCATCCTACTAAAAGCCATTTTCAAGGGTAATTCTTTAGTATAAAACATGAAATAGCTTACCTTTTCACAAACTCATCAAAATGAATGCGATGAGAATATCCTTGTTGACGTATGTTGACGGTCTCTAAAATGCCGGTGTAGCGTAGCTGCACTAAGACTCTCTCTTGAGAAAATTTCAGTGCCTCTCGGTCATCATTGGGCTTAATACAGCGAACAAAGTGAGGTTGCCCAATCACCATTTTAGACAACAGATCCATCAGAGAATACTAAGGAAAGTAAAGCAAGATAAACTATAGCGCAAGAGCACTATTTTCTTTGAAGGGGATGAAATTCTAGGCATCCTTCTCCTACCTATTACCCATCTAAAAATCTGTTCTAATAAGATGTAACAGACGTGAAAATATGTTTGAATCCCTTTCGAAATCTGCCCTCTTCTCACCCAGTTACTCACTGTCAGACAAGCCTTATCTTAATAGTTTTCCTTTGACCTCTGTCTCTCCTGAATTCTAGTAAAATAATTAAGCCATTTGTTGACATGTTCATTCATCCCTGCCTTGTCCATCTAAAGGAATCCCTTCTGGCAGAGCTTGTGTATGTTCAGCCAGGCATACTGCCAATATTATCTAAATGAGATGTTGGGAAAGCAGTGAAATTACAGTACTACAATTTAAATTCCCTACCCTGAAATAGGAAGCCACAGTTTGTCTCTTCATGTTGGTGGTTTCTTCAGGGTGCCTCATAATTTCCATGGTGTCAACCTGGAATCAAAAATCAGAGAGGTAAAAATTCTTGAGCCATCTGTTACTGTGCTTAATCTTCAATATATGTTTCCCAACATTGTTTCCATCCATTCATTGCATCATCAAAGATTGTGCATCTATATTGAGATGTGAATGTAGAGAAAAGTTTCTTACTTCAAGAAAAATCACCTGCTTGGCAACTACCACAATGTGTAGTACCTCATTTTCATCTGCCTCTGATCTCTCAGTTTCTGAGACCAATTTGGAGGGGAGCTGGGGATCTTAATGTCATTGCATCATGTATAAGGAGGCAAAAAGGTGTGTTTCAATTACTGTCTTCACACTGCCTCACAGTATTGACTTCTTGGAGATCACCAATTGTGATCACCTGCTTAATTTGTGCTGTGTTCCTCAGTGATTTCAAAAGTTTGTGTAATGCTAAAGAAAGAACATACCCAGAAGGTAGAGGTCCTACCAATGGGGAATGCACACCTCAAGCTTCAGCAGAAAAAAAACACCTGTGTTTGCAGAGATTCCTTTTGCATTGTAGGAGACGCAGAAGTTAATTGACTCTGCTACTCAACAGAAATGATGGCTTGTACAGAACCAAGCCTCGAGCTGCAAGTGGACGTGCCTCAACCATGGCTATGTATAATGATATATGGGAAAGACCTTGGGAGATGGGGTGAAGAGATGCTGCCTAGGGAACAGTCAGATAAGAGACAGCATAGCCTGCAGCTGGATAGTGGGTGGGGCAAGAGGCTCAGAAGGGACCCTCCCTAGTTTCTCAGGCTGTAAGGGAGACAGTGAGAGAACTGTACTTTCAGACTGAAGCCCATTCAGCAGTCTGTTAGAACTACTGAAATGGAGCAGAGCTGCTGAGTTCGTGTACAGAAAAAGAATATTGTTTAAAAACAGAGCCCATGAGCATATTAGAGAGATCCAGGTTAATCTTACACCTTTAGCCCACCCAAGCATAAAGAAACACGTGCTTAGACATGGCAGGTATGAAAAGTAAGTACAAAAGAGCCCTTACGTTTATTCATTGCAGGTACAGCATTTTCAGTAGATAAATGATGTTCCATTTCTTCTTCATTTCCCTAAACTTAATACCTCTTGCCCTGCTTGCTGCAAGAGATGCGTGTAGAAAGGGGGAAAAATCTCCTAGGCCCATCCATGGCCTAGAATGGAGCAGCACACAGCCATGTGCTTGCTCCCGGTCCAAGGAGAGAGAGAGAGAGAGAGAGAGGAAGTGGGAGTGGCCACAAACAGCTTCCTCAAAAGCATGGAGAGCTTGCATCCTAGAGCAGCCATCCATATGCTGATGAGGCATGCTGGATTTGCCAGGATCTCCAACACAGACTTGCAAGATTTTGTTAATATAGCTTTACAATAAAGTAGAATTAGCTAATCTTGTCATGTTTCCAAGGCTGACACTATGCATTTGAATTTCTCTCAATCTTTCTCTCTTCTGCATTAATCTCTCTTCTTTCATCCTTCTTCATTAATCTCTGTTGCAGCACCTGCCCTATGGAATAGCATCCCCCTAGACATCCGGGTGGCCCCAGCCCTGTTAGCCTTTTGTAAGGCATTGAAGACCTGGTGGTTCCCCGGCTTTGGAGAGGGAGGGTCACTTTTGGCTGATCTCATTGGTTCTAGTCCTATGACTAGAAGTGGAACGCTCTCAGACCTTGCACATATGTTTATGTTTATTTTGTTGGTTTGGGTTGTTATTTATCGTGTGCTTTTGTTTGGATTTCAATCTTTGTTCACTGCCTAGAGTCACTGTATTGTGAGATTAGCAGCTATATAAATTGTTAAATAAATAAATCAACAAAATTAAAACCTGAAATAATTATCCTGATACAATATTTCATCAAAATAGATAATTATTTAATTGATACATGAACCTATATAAAGCACCTTATAGTAGATAATAGCAGCAAGCCAGCTTTTCTTGATCTTGAAAAAGGTAAGCAGGGTCAGAATGGGTTAGTACTTGAATATGAGACCACCAGGAAATCTTAGTGCTGTAAAAAGGAGGGTCCTCAGGGAGGGGGGTCAAAATACTCCAGTTGGAGGTCACAACCATGTGATCAAAGCTCCAGCCCTTATTTATTTATTTATTTAATTTTTATCCCGCCTTTATTATTTTTATAAATAATTCAAGGCGGCGAACATACCTAGTACTATGGTTGTTGTGGGTTTTCCGGGCTGTGTGGCCGTGTTCTCGCAGTTTTGGTTCCTAATGTTTCGCCAGTAGCTGTGGCTGGCATCTTCAGAGGACAGGAGCACAGCTAGAAAATCCTCTCTGTGCCCAAGTGGAGGGTGTGTGTTCCTGCTGGTGTTTATAGCTGCTGAGAGGGTGTGTGTCTTCTGTGAGTCATTTACAAGAGATTAGGAGAGGGTTCTTTGTGGTGATTAGGGGGTGTGGTGCTGTCGTGTGTGGGATTAGCACATCTATTGTGTGAGCTGTTTGTATATTTCTGTGGTTGAGTAGAGTTCGTTGACCTTTTGCAAGCTGTGTTTTTCAGGACTGGCAGCCAGGTTTTGCTGATCTTTAGGCTTTCTTCTTTTTTATTGAAACTGTGTTGGTGTTATGTATTTCAATGGCTTCCCTGTATAGTCTAACATAGTGGCTGTTGGTGTTGTCCAGTATTTCTGTGTTTTCAAATAAGATTTGGTGACCAGTTTGTTTGAGAGCATGTTCAGCTATTGCAGATTTTTCAGGTTGATGTAGTCTGCAGTGTCTTTCATGTTCTTTTATCCTGGTGTGGATGCTGCGTTTTGTGGTCCCAATGTATACTTGTCCACAGCTGCAGGGTATGCGGTAAACTCCTGCAGCGGTGAGGGGTTCCCTTTTGTCTTTTGCTGATTTTAACATTTGTTGTATTTTTCTGGTGGGTTTGAAGACTGTTTGGAGGTTATGTTTTTTCATTAGTTTTTCCATGCGGTCCGTGACTCCTTTAATGTAGGGCATAAATATTTTGCTTGTGGGTGGTTGTTTTTCTTCAATTGAGTGCTGTTTTTTTTTTGTTTGATAGCTCTCCTGATTTCATTCTTGGAGTAGCCATTTGCCTGTAGGGACCACTCCAAATGGTTGAGTTCAGAATTGAGAAATTGAGCTTCACAGTTCTGATTTGCGCGATCCACTAGTGTTTTGATGATGCCTCTTTTTTGTCACGGGTGGTGATTGGAATTTTTGTGTAGATATCGGTCTGTGTGGGTGGGTTTTCTGTAGATTTTGTGTCCTAATTGCAGGTCCTGTTTGCATATGACCATGACATCTAAAAATGGTAGTTTGCCTTCCATTTCTTTTTCCATGGTGAATTGAATATTTGGGTGAATACTGTTGAGGTGGTTCAGGAATTTCTCTAATTCTTCTTCCCCATGACTCCAAATGGTGAAGGTGTCGTCCACGAACCGGTACCCGACTGTTGGTGTGTGGGGTGCCGATTCTAAAGCCTGTTTTTCGAAATGTTCCATGTAGAAGTTTGCTATAACCGGGCTGAGGGGGCTTCCCATGGCAACTCCATCTGTTTGTTCGTAGAAACTGTTATCCCATTGAAAGTAGCTGGTCGTCAGGCAATGTTGGAATAGCGCCGTGATGTCTTTTGGGAAGATCTGTTCGATGAGTGCCATGGTGTCCTTTATTGGAACCTTGATGAACAGAGAGATCACATCAAAGCTGATTAATTTGTCCGTGGGGTTAAGTTTAAGGGTGCCGATTTTGTTTATGAAGTGTCTTGAGTCTTTTATGTGGGATGAAGTCTGTCCACAGTGGGTCTGTAGAAGAGTAGCCAAATGTTTTGATAATTCATATGTTGGAGAGCCAATGGCATTTACGATGGGTCTGAGTGGGATTGCGTCTTTGTGGATTTTGGGGAGTCCATATAGTCTTGGTGATAGAGCTTCTGTTTTGCAGGTACGTTGAAGTACATTGAGGGGGAGGGAGGAGCTCTTGATCAGTGTGTTTGTTTGTTTCGTGATTTTGCTGGTTGGGTCCCTTCTTAGTTTTCTGTATGTGGTGGGGTCTAGAAATTCTCTAATTTTATCCTTGTACTCATTTGTTTTCATAATTACTGTGGCATTGCCTTTGTCCGCTGGTAGGATGATGATGTCAGGATCTCGATTGAGGGTCTTGATGGCATTTCTCTCCTTCTTCGTTATGTTGCTTGTGGGTGGCTTGGCTTTCCGTAGGATCCTTGCCATTTCTCCTCTTATTTCTTCTGCTTCCTCTTCTGGAAGATGGTGAATGGCTGATTCTACATTGGCAATGATATCTTCTATAGGAATTCTGGTGGGTGTGACTGCAAAGTTTCCTCCCTTGGCTAAGATGGAGGTTTCCTCAGGGGAGAGTTGGCGTTCAGTCAGATTGATGATGATGTGTGAGGTCTCTAGTGCCGGTTTTGGTTGCCTTTTTTGGTATTTGTCGAATTTTTGCTTTTGTCTGGCTGTGTGGTCTGCAATGTTCTTTTCCATTTTTGTGTAAGTGAGAGCATCAATTTTGTCCCAATCTTGGTTTTTCATTTTTTGGCTGACGTCAATGTGCACTGATAGCAGTTCCTTGTCTGTGGTGGCCAGTTTTCTGCGTGTTGTGTGAATTCTTTCACGGAGGAGGGCTTGTTCCAGGCGGTCGTAAATGCGGCTGGCTTGTGGAGATTCGAAGGTCCTTTTTGTTTTGAGGAAGGCTGGAATGGTCTTAGTGTCTCTGAATCGTAGTAGAAAAGTCAGGGAGCATAGTAGGTGTGCTTTCTTGTTTCTGAGTGATACCTAGTACTCCTTCCTCCTCCTGTTTTCCCCACAACAACAACCCTGTGAGGTGAGCTGGGCTGAGAGAGAGGGACTGGCCCAAGGTCACCCAGGTGGCTTTCCTGCCTCAGGCGGGACTAGAACTCACAGACTCCTGGTTTCTAGCCCAGCACCTTAACCACTAGACCAAACTGGCTCTCTTTTTTTACATGCAAAAAAGGGCAGGCAATGGTGTACTTGGGTATTTGACACCTGGACCAGATAATTTTTTAACACCCCCTGCTGTGTTGCAGCTGCACCATACCCCCACTGCCAAACAGCTGATTAGTGTGCTGGCAGCAGCAACCTGACCCCACACCCACTGCTGACCCTCCAGATGGTCTCCTCTTTGTCCCCAAGTCACCAGACAATGCACCTGGGGTGGACCACACCCACTGCCCCATGCTTGGTATGCCACTGTGGCCAAGAAAATTATATGAACATGTCCGCCAACACCAGGATCTGAGCTTGACTTTAAAAAAAAAATAGAGGATGCAGACCGATCTGAAATTTGGCCCCTACACTTTTTTTTTTCATTGAGTCCATTTACTCAATAAAAGAAACTCTCTTCAAGTAACAAAACCTGGTAATCTATCTCATTTAAATAGTAGGTGGAGTTTTATATAGACATGCACATCCATATGTATTTATGCACTATATGCATCTGTGTGAAAAATCTATGTATTTTTCACTATGCATCAGAGGAAAAAAGGATAATCTGAATTGGCTCATTGTCAAAACCGATATCAAACATAACAACAAATGCAATGTTCATTTATCTATGATACAATTATATAAAACAAGTGGGGTCTAGAAGTAAATGTTGCAGGATAAGATATTCCCTGTTCAGGATTCCAAGCACTCTATTCTACGCCAGCTCACCAATGTTCCGTGGCCACTTAGAATGCTTGTGTTTCACTGAGCTATCTCAGTGAAGTTATTCTCTTTGATTGCTATCTTGTGTCCCACCCCTTTAGGGTTTTTCTCTTCAGGGTTTTTTTTTTTTGGGGGGGGGGTCTCTATAAAAAAATATCTCAGGGTATCCTCAAAGCCTACTGACATAATCTCCTGGTTCATAGTTAGTGCTGTTTTAGCAACATAGGGCCCAATACTCACAATCTGGAAATAAAAGGAATGATATGCCACTTTGTAATTTAGAGTGTGGTTTAAAAACTTGTCCCCCACCCTAGGATTCAGAGATGTAGACCATTATAATGATCTATAATGTGTGATGGATCATAGCAGGAATAAATAATATGGTTAGACAGCTATCCTTTCGCCACATTGTCTTGTCCCTGAACATTAACATTTTTATTTCCTTGTATTTTTTGGAGTAATTTTTTATTACTCCATGTCATTAGTTGGTTCTTCCTGTCAAATTGTCACTTTTCTAAATAAAAACCTGTAAAGTGCTTAATCCCCTAAACAAATACATGGAATAGCAAGCACATGATTTGTTACATGTCTTCATTATGCTAACATTACAGCTGTTCTAAATTAAGAATAAATAAATGCATCGGACCTTGTGAATGAAAAAAAAAATCCTACCCTAGTAGTTGCCAATCAAAAGCAGCTTTGTTTCACTGCATCACCCAAATGAAATGAAAGAAAACAATCTGGCCCCTGTTCACATGGTGCTTGGAAACATTTCAGCACACACCCACACACTGTGGTAGTTTGCCATCTGCTGTGAACAGGTGGCACTTATGTATTAACCTAAGAACATGTGAACCCTTTTGTGCAGCACTTTCAGCACCTGCATTAAGCCCAGAGGTCACCACTTCACATCCTGCTTCCTAAGTCACGTCTGATCCAGGCCAATATTCTCAAAGGGGCTACCAGCGGAGGCATAGAAAAGATGGCTGATCCCAAAATAGGAATGCCATGCCTTACCTTGAGGAGATACTTAGGAGTGCATGCACAACAGAAAGGAGAAGAAAGACGCACTCAGGAGTGGGAGCGGATTTAAGATCAGACTCTTTGATATAGTGCCAGGAGAGAGACAGACAGACAGACAGAGAGAGGAAGGGGAGAAAGGCGGGTATGTGTGTGTAAAAATAAAATCTTTTTTAAAACTGAGAATAGTTGCTGTTTCTTCCTCAGATGGCAAAATGATTTTCAAATGAATAAGTTAAAAGAAACCCTCAGAAAGACATTTTTAGTGGTGACAGAAAAGTCCCATGTAAGGCAAGAGGAGAGAAATGCTGCATCAGCATGGGTGATGAGAAATGTAGGTCACATAACCAAGGAAATTGCAACCTTCCAAATTCAAATCTTATGGGTAAGAAGTGAGGGTGATATTTTAAAGCAGAAATGCGCAACCTTTCTCTCCAGAGGAGAGAGGGGAAAGAATGCCAGCACTGAATCCTGAGAGACTGGTGATATTTGTGCATTGTAATAATTGTTATCTATTATCCTCTCAGGTCTTTTAATCCCCAGATGCCAGCGATCAGGTAGACTGGTCCCTTTTGGCTAAAGACTATATGATTTACTTTTTATTTATTTATTTGTGATTTTTAAGTCTATACACTTCTCCATTCCAAGGATTTTTGATCCAGCTGAGGTCTCTGCTAATTGAAAGATCTGATTTTCATTGATTCGCTCTCCCTCTGCAGTGCACTGTGCCACTCCAAATCTTCTCCAGAAAATTAGGGACCCCCAGAACAACAGCAGAGATGGCACAAGGGAAAGGTTATTTAGGAAAGGAGAGTAGGTGTAATCACCTCTACTCCTGTAGAGGTAGGCTGCTCTGTATCATCTGATCAAAGATCAGAAAGGACAACTCCTTTCACTGGTGAAAGAGAACCACGGATGACAGAACTTTGTTTCTTGTACTAAACATCCAAAGAAAGATACTGATTCAAAGATGCTTCATACTTTGTATTGTTTCATGTTGTTAATTCCAATCTTTCATTTTTTTCATTTTTTTCTTTCATTAATCTTTTTAAGCTATAATCTTTCATTATTTCATGTTGTTGTTTCATTCCAATTTTAACTTTGTCAAGCCACATTTTTATGCATGAGCCTACATATCAATACTGAAGAAAGAGTATAGTTCTGGAAAAAAAGTTTTAGGGTGAAATTATAAACAACAGAAATTACAGAGTTGTCAGAAAAGGTAGCAGTTCCATGTTTAGTTCTCTTGCTTTCTCAGTATTGTTCAATGAAACTAATTGGAAGAAATGTTATTGTCTTGTAAGTGCTTTTAGATGTTCTAACATGAAGTTACCCTACCTCCTTAATTTAGCCTGACAGGGGAGGCAACCATCACTGTCCTCCGTTTGTAAGGAAAAGATGGAACATTTGTTTGTTTGTTTTTTATTGGTAACACAAGGAACGCTCCATCTACAGTAGAACTGTGTTTCCCAACTTTGGTGACTTCCATTGCTGAGAATTCAGGGGCTGGGGGAAGGAGGAGGAGGAACTGATAGCATGGTGTCATGTCCATGTTTACCAAGGGTTAAAGGAAAAAGACTTAAATAATTTCTAATTCAATCAAATAATTGGATGGATGGTCTTGGGACTCTAACCCACTCCAGTTGAGTACTGTCTAACAAACTCACCAAACCTGACATAAAAAAAATGCAGAGAATGTTAAACTATATGCTATGAAAAAATCTCAAAAGATCAAGGGCAATCCTTTAGTTTCTGCCAAATGTCTGATATAACATAAGAACAGAAATCCAAGCTTTATCAAGCATATTCAGTCCTCCACTATTGATAACATTCAGCTCGTTTGTGGAAGTGCTGTGGTCAGGAGCCCATGTTTGATCACTACAGCATTAATGCGTCATTCCCAAGAGGAAGATTATATGTAATTTTTCTGTGTGCCACTAATAAGAAGAGCAAAAAGACAGCAAATAAAAAAAAAAAGATAATGGTAATAAAGATGATTCTCCTATAGGAAGAAAAAATAAGCAACTCATAATCATCATCATCATCATCAGTGAAAAATAATTAAACAAAATTAAATAATTAGAATGTTACAAGTCAATGGCTTCCAAAAAGAATTCTAAGTGAATATGAATAGCAATAAAGCATTTCAGCCTCTCTAGTATATTTCAGGCCTCTTTTCAAATACAAAGACAAAGTTTAGGCATGTACTGACCTTAATACGACCCGAACCAAGCTGCGGTGGTAAAGATCTGGATGCGGCTGTTACTCTTGCCCTTGCTTGAGCCAAATTACCTGTTTGAAAAGGGAGGGGCAGAATAAGGAGAAAGCAGTGAAGATTAAAAACAATTATAAAAAACGAAAGTCTCCCCCAAGTGGAACTCAACTCCTGGTGACCACGTGACACATCTGTGTTGCTTTCGTGGCAATGATATGGAAGTGGGTTGCCTCTGGGCAAAACAACCATGAAAACCAGAAAGTCAGGCAAGTAACATAAGTAACAGCCACATGAACCCTAGGATATTTTTCTTAGGGAGCCTAGAAGCAGGCGCTCACTGGGTTTTCAAATGAAACCAATCTTTGCAAATGGAATTAGAATTGCACCCACGGGCAACTCCATCCCAGCCCTTTATGGAACAGCCTTTGCACCCACCCCTGTAAGCACATTCAAGTGCATATTTTGCTTCCTATGTATAATAATTATCCAGCCCTCTGGACTTGCAAAACAAGGACTGCCCTGCAAATTTCTAGGGAAGCATCTTAAAGACATGGGTGTTAAGAGCAAGAAAAACAAGACCAATACAATATCCATGAAAATGGGGGTTGGGGGGGTAAGTAATATGCAAAGCATTGAAAACAGTCAGAAGGAGTGGACAAAAATTTAAAGACAGGAGCTAAGAGAAAAGGAAATCTAACTAAATTTAGTTTATACCAATTCCATTCACCAATCTTCCAGGCCATTCTATCCTTGCAAATTAAACCTGCTTCCATGAGGTCCATATACCAATTAAATTTGGCCCAGATGCATTTGCAGCATCTGAAACTCCCCCATTACTATCATTATTGGCACATGCTTTAGATGATTCTGTCTGGAGTACTAAATAGCATTAGTAAAGTATCTTTATTTCAATCAATCTTTACTTCAGTCTATCAATAAAGTAGATATTAGCTATCTGCAAGAGCTCTTGAGTAAAGAGTTTGAATATATCATACTCACAAATCAACAGCTAAGGGTCTTAAAGAATAATAATTACATTTCTTATGATTTTAAGATATGTATTTTAAGAATATACAGTATTCAACTGAACTTTTCATGTTTATTGGACACTCCAGAAAAAAAAGTTTTAAAAGGGCTCTCTCTTAACTTTGGTATTTTGGAAGAGTAAAAGGGATGAGGGTACACTTATAAATACTGTATGAGCTTGTCATATTATTGCCCCATTTTGGTTTGATGCCATAAGTTTGTTAATATGGTGTTATTAATACAGTTTGAATATATGAATGTAGATTTACACTATACGCCAAAAACATGGAAGTTATAATTATATGAAGAATTATAGTTTTATTGACCATAGGGGACAGCATAAAGGAACACTGTTCAATGTTAGGAAGATAGCACAACAGTGCTAAACTATTATTTCTATGCAATCTAAAATGGTTTTGGGTTTTTTTTTTCTCTTTTCCCTTTTGTGTTTTCATATATTTTTCTTTCTCATCCCTTTCCTTCTTAACCCATTCAGTCTTCCTTAATATATTTGTGATATATTCCTACTGTGTTCCTACTGTGTTCAACTTAATTTTATGTTTCTTTCACTTCTATATAACAATGAACCAGAGCATGTTCTTATACAGAGGCATTTTATCACATCTTAAAGTTTATGCAGATTTAGAGTATTTTAGGTGTATTTTACACATGTGCAAAATGGTGAACAGATGCTTTCACATGCATAAAGTACATTTTTTCATGGTCTTCTATATGATCTCATTGTCCTTGGGCCACTTGTACCACACTTATTGCATTCAGCAACCAACCTTTACCTCCATGTTCACACAAATATTCCTTAATTCAAACCTATTCACTTCATCATATGAATAATGAGAAAGTTATGTGAAAAAGCTAGTCTACTACAGGGTTTTTCAAGCTGTGTTCTGCAGAACCCCAGGGTTTCATGAGAACTTGATGGGGTTCTATGAGAGACTAAGAGACTAAGAGAGAGTTTTTCTAAGCTGCAGTGGAAAAGGCAGGACTTGTCAGCTGACATTCTGATGTCTCACACCCCCAGAAGCATTTGTGCTTATGGTAACTCATCATTTTGCCCCTTGATCAGGGATTCCAGGACATTTTTCTTAACTAACAGGTTCCGCAGTCTGAAAAAAATTGAAAACCCCTCACTCCTTTTAAATCAACAAATGTGTAGCAGGTGAGGGGTTTTCAATTTTCTTCACACTGCGAGGCTTCTGAATGTCAGCTGACAAATTTGGATATAAGAAAGTTTAAAATGGATAAAGGGAACAGTAATTTTGAGAGATTAAATTTTGGTGAAAATGCTTTTGAAAATATTGGAATTAAGCAGACAAATGGACCTGACCTTCATGGGAATGTTATTTGTTTAGCATTAAAGTGTGTAGAAAATTGGTGGATTTTATAAAATAAAGATAAAGGTACTGTACTATGAGCCAGATTATGATGGTGAATGTAACTATGGAGTGCCATTTGAGATGAAAGTATTAAAGACACAGAAAGATAAAACAGAAAAAAGGGAAGCCTGCCTTTTACTTTCCCTCTTGTAATTGAGACACTTTCACTTTTGGATTACAATATTAGAATGGCAACTACCAGAGAAGTGGCAAAAACAGGAGAAGGGAGGAGGGGATCATTAGAGCAACCTGCAGAAAGAGGAATTATGCCAGAATTGCTTCAGAAAACGTTTGAGGAATTAGGCAAAAAGTTGTCTGAATCACTTAATACTAAATTGATAGCTTTTGAAGAGAGAATGGATGAAAGACTTGTACAGATGAAAGAGGAGATGAAAGAAGAAGTTAAGAATATGGAAAACTCTGTAAAACAAGTGACTGGAGATGTAAAACAAATTAATGACAGTGGAAATTTTGGAAAGAAAGACAGAAGTTACAAATAGATGGAAAGATATTTAGATTATCTGGCATTATTGGAGTTGAGAGAGAAGGGATTTTGCTTGAATTTCAGAGTGATTCCAGAGGATTCTGGTGAAGACATTAGAGAAAAGGTAATTAAAGCTTTATCAATTTTTTTGGAATGGGATGACGAGGATACAGAGGCAGAAATTGATGAAGTTTATAGAATAAATATAAGATTTGTGAATTAAGAAAAGTTTCAAGGGATATCCTAGTGCGCTTTGTCAGGAAGGAGAGAAGAGACCAAGTTCTGCAGCAGCATTTTAATACAATATTGAAAACTGATAATACAGGTTTAATTGTGCATAAAGAAATTCTGATTAGAATACTGCATAAGAGAAAAGAGTACTTCTTTCTGACTGGAAGGACTGATTTTTACTTTCAAACAGCAGAGGTTTCAACTGAATTCTGTGCAGAAGGCCAGAAAATTTCTAGAAAAATTCCAGGAAATAATAGAGACAATACAAATGGATGTGACAGATGAAACTACACAAAAACTTTTACAGGTGCAACAGGAAAGTGAAAGGGATTATACTGAATTAGGTGCTACAGGTATTTCATTTTTTTCTTTTCATCCACAGTCTTTTTCACTTCATCATTCAACTAAGGAACTTTTTCATACCTTCTATTAGTGTCATTCCACACACTTCTGTAGTAGTTTGTAACAACTCTTTTTACTGTGTTTCACCCAGTTTCCACATGAACTTTCCCTTACATTCATGTAACTATTTTCTGGCATCTTTTCATATAGGACTTGTACTTTCTCTTTCTGTAGTTGTTCTACTTTCCTTTTCATTTCTCTTACTTTCTTCTATGTCTCATTTTCTCTCAAGATCCACTTGTGACCCTACCAAAAATGATCTCTCACATTCAAAACTACTAAATAACCAAAACTGATCCAACACTAGAACTAGAATCTTCACAGGCAGTGATTCAAGGGCAGAGCAATTTGATAATTACATTTATCTAGCCCCCGTTCAGTCAGGTTTCAGGCCTGGATATGGGATGGAAACAGCATTGGTCACACTTATGGATGATCTCTGGCGGGAGCGGGATGGGGGCAGTGCATCCATCCTGGCTCTTCTTGACCTCTCAGCAGCTTTCGATACCATTGACCATGGTATCCTTTTGGGGCAGCTCAGGGAGTTGGGGGTGGGCGGCATGGTTCTGCGCTGGTTCACCTCCTTTCTCCAGGGCCGGTCCCAATTGGTGGTGATAGGGAGCGAGAGATCTGACCCACGGCCCCTCCTATGTGGGGTGCCACAGGGTTTGGTACTCTCCCCACTCCTCTTCAACATCTACATGAAACCACTGGGTGAGATCATCTGTCACCACAGGATGAGGTATCATCAATATGCAGATGATACCCAACTATACATCTCTGTTCCGGGTGATGTAAGTGATGCTGTGACCACCCTCTCTCAGTGCCTGGAGGCTGCAGGGGTCTGGATGGGGATCAACAGGCTTCAGCTGAACCCTGGTAAGATGGAGTGGCTGTGGGTTGGAGGTTCCTCTGCATCCGGGAACTTACCATCTTTAGTTCTGGATGGGGTTGCACTGCCCCAGACAGACCCGGTGTGGAATCTGGGGGTCCTCCTGGACTCACGACTCCTGCTCAAAGAGCAGGTAGCAGTCGTGGCCAGGAGGGCCTTTGCTCAACTTCGTGTTGTGCGCCAGTTATGCCCTTTCCTGGATTGAGAGGCCCTCCGATCAGTCACTCATGCCCTAGTCATCTCCCATATAGACTACTGCAATGGAGCTACCCCTGAAGAGCATCTGGAAGCTACAGCTGGTCCAAAATGCAGCCGCACGGGCAATTTTAGGTGCCCCAAGGTCAGCACATGTAACACCTCTGCTGCGAGAGCTGCATTGGGTGCCAATTTGCTTCCGGGTTCAATTCAAGGTGTTGGTTATTACCTTTAAAGCCCTACATGGCATGGGTCCAGGTTACCCGAGGGACTGTCTCATCCCCATTACATCGACCCGTCCCACCCGGTCATGCAGAGAGGGCATATTACGGACCCCGTCAATGAGAGAATGTCGATTGGTGGGGTCCAGGAAGCGGGCCTTCTCTGCTGTGGCCCCCACCCTTTGGAACACTCTTCTCCCAGAGGTGAGGCAAGCCCCCTCCCTCCTGACCTTCCGGAAAAAGTTAAAGACCTGGCTCTGCCATCTCACTTGGGGCAGGAAAGGGGGTAGTCAATCTTGGGAGTGGCTAGCACCTTAAAGTGGTCCTCATATATGTATGAATCGAATTAGAATTTTTATCTGCCAACTTGATCCCATTTTATATTTTATATTTATATTTTATGTACCATATTTTGTTCTTATTGTATTTTAATCTTTTAGCTTTATTGTAAACTGCCCAGAGTCCCTCCTTTGGAGGAGATAGGCAGTGGCGAAATTCGATAAACAAACAAACAAACAAACAAATAAATAAATAAATTTCAAGGACTAGAAATGCCATTATAGAAGAAATCCAAGTGTAAGATTTAAACCCTGTTTACAAAATAAGCAAGGTTCAGCTTTTGTACCTTTTTCCTGCCTATGTAGAGATTGGACTAACAGCCCCATTTATATTCACTTGTTTGCCAAATATATGCCAAGTAGACATGTCTCGTCTCGTTTTGTGTCAGAAAGGCAGGAAATAAAAAAGGGAAAAATATTAATTAAAATTTAAAAAGTTAAAACATTTAATAAAAATATAAAATTTATATAACTCTAACCCAATGCCGGGCCACATTGATGGCAGAGGTGTTTCCGGCCAATAAGTCACTCTGTGTGCATGTCGGTCCCAGAGGGCACTGTAAAAGGTGGGTAGTTGTTTGAATATTGCCGCATTTGCAGCAAGTATCCTTGCCCTCAGGGAGAAACCCCCATTTTTCCATATTATCTTTAGTTCTGGCCAAACCAGTGTGCAATCTGTTTAAACATCTCCAAAGTAGACATGTTTAAATCACATACTTGAAACAAATAGACCTTTTCTACATGGATACCCATTACAAGGTCACTATTCTCATTCATTCTTGGATCTCTGAATGACCTAATCACTTTTTTGTACTCTCTCATCTCATTCCCACCGATCTACAGTATTTAGGTCACCAAGCAAAATAACCTTTTCTCCAGGATCACATTCATTCAGAATATTGCAGTATATTTCTCAAATACTGTATATGTCTGGTTCTTTCATCAGGACCATTTACTGAAGTGTGACAATTAGCTATCACCTACCTATAGATTCCTACTTCCTTATGTATATACAATAATCCACAAGATACTAATTCATACTTTCTGATATGCATATTAGTTTCTTTTATCCATAATTAAATCTATCCGTTTAGTCCCATACATGTATTCATCAACTACCTCCACACCACCTACTATCCAGAGAATTTTGTGGCAGGTCACAGTCCATAAGGAGAATCTATTTTTTTCTTTCCTTCAATTTGTTAAGAACGAGATAAAACAATGACATCAAATTAAATAAATGTATTCATTTAAAAATGCAATTTAAACTAAACATACTAATTTTAAAAAACACAATTTAGAAAAGATAATGTTATTTATTTACTTGAGGGGGAGATGGGCGGTCATAGAAATTTAATTAATAAATTAATTAATTAATACAGGAGAACTTAAGGGACAAAACACATGGTGAGGCTGCAGTTGTGAACTCCCAAATGTGAGAGAAAAAAACCAGATTCATCTGGTACTAAAGGAAAATGTTGGTGCTAGTTTGGCCTCTAGGGAAAGAGATCCTTCTTGTGTTTCCACATAATACTTTCCCAGCTATGAGATACCAAGGACAGTTCCTCTGCAGATATTAATACATGAGTAGGTGCACCCTGGGAGAGGCATTCCCTCAAGTATTGGGGTTCTAAATAATTGAGAGCCTTAAGCATCATTATTAGAGTCATGAATTCTGACTGGTAATGTGTGGCAGCCAATGCAGGTTTTTTTAGGACCACTTGTTATGTTTTCTGAAAGGTGTTCCAGATAACAGCCTTGCTATCACATGGTATCCTAGCTGTAAATTTGGAGTCATCTTCAAGAGATGTAGATTGATTGATTGATTGATTGATTGATTGATTGATTGATTATGTACCATCAAGTCGTTTTTGATTCCTAGGAACCACATAGATAGATTTTCTCCATGACAGTCTGTCCTTAACCTGGTCCTTCAGTTCTTCCAATGGTGCATTCATCACCACTGTAACTGAGTCCATCCACCTTGTTGTGGGTCGTCCTCTTCTTCTTTTTCCTTCCACCTTTCCCAGCATTAGAGCCTTTTCCAGAGAGCTAGGTCTTTGCATATAATGTGTCTGAAGTAGGATAATTTGAGCCTGGTCATTTGTGCCTCAAGTGAGTATTCTGGGTTGATTTATTCGATGATCCATCGGTTTGTTTTCTTGGGTGTCCATGATATTCTTAGGAGTCTTCTCCGACACCAAAATTCAAAGGTGTCAATACTCTTCCTATCCTGCTTCTTTAAAGTCCAATTTTTGCTTCTATAAAGTGTCACAGGGAGTACCATAGCTCGTCCGATTCTGATCTTTGTAAGTATAGACACATCATGGCATTTGAATATCTTTTCCAAGGTCTTCATGGCTGCGCTAACAAGTGCTAGTCTACGGTGTATTTCTTGAGTAGAATTATTACAGTAATCCAGATGAGAAGTTACAAGAACATGGACTACGGTGGTTAGGCCATCATGTATGTCTGAATAATATAAGCATGACATAATAATTAATTTACTTAAAGGGCTCCCTCTTCAGCCGCTGAGTGGTTCTACCACTAACATGCTAATCTTGAGGGTATAAAATAACTGAGCAGTAAAAGCTTTGCCCTAAGATGTAGTAAGAGCTTGAACTACCTGAACCACCACTGCTATGACTTCAAAGTCTGCCTAGATTAATTGGTCAAAAATAATGGATGTGATCCAGCCAGTTAAGTACTTTTAAATACTTTTGGTTTCAAAAGAAAGATTGTTTCTCCTGTTGAAATACTGGGGGTGAAATGTATCAGCCTTAGTTGGATAGTGCCATCTGTGTTAAATGTTGGGAATAAATAGAGTGGCTTGTTGACTGGCTTAGTAAAATATTTGTTGTGAACATTTTTAGGCTATTCTTAAAAAAATGTTTTTGCAGATTTAAAAAAAAAGAAAGATAGAGAGATTTTAAAAATAAAAGCTTTGAGAGGAAGGAAAGAAGGAAGGAAAGAAGGAAGTGATGTGGCATGTGCAAGCCATTCCAGATACATTTCAAAGTTTTAAGTAGTGAGTGGAGCACAAGATGTCCAAATGTTTTCTCTGGCTACATATCTTCAGAGGCTAAACTGTGATTAATAGCATTGAAAGAACCCTTTGAAGCAGGATTGGTGACATCAAAGTCCTAATCCATGGGTGGCAGGATTTTTATAATGAGTGGGAAGCATTTTAACACATTTCAAAGGATTTACAGCATGAATAAACAATAGGCCACTGCAGATGTGCCACACACCTTTCAGAAACATAACACATAAATAAGTTTCCATTTTAATTTAAATGTAAATAAAGTGTTAACACTTCTTTTCAGATGTTAAAAGTGCCTTATTTGCAACAAGTTCATTGGTTTTTGCTCACTGCTTTTGCAGAACTTAACTGATATAGTATCAGCTATAATTTGGAAATAAAAATAGCTTCATGGAATTGTGTTAATTCCATGAAGCTATTTTTATTTCCAAATTATAGCTGATACTATATAACTGGAAAGAGGCAATATTTTAAAAAGTGTGTGTGTGTGTGTGTGTGTGTGTGTATCTATATATATATATCTATATATAATTCTACATACATAAATCATTTTCTGGGAAGCAAGATTTAATTAACATAAAGGAATATTACATAGAAAATAATATGTTTTGACTTGAATTTCAAGAAAACTCTTTTGAAAATACAATGGGAGCTAGCAGTGAACATAAACAAATTAATATATAACAACAGTAGTTGTTCATAATTCATGATCACTTTTTTATGTGAGTTATCTGGCAAATTTTTAAAAAATGGGCAGAAAATCCTTTTGTTCCTCCACAGAATTATTTTTCTTAGTGAAATTAGCTAGCTAAAGTCAGATTAAAAGTTCTCCATAAAATATTAACATTTGATTTGAGGAAAGAAAACTATTTTTTGAACTTTTGTGGTTTAAATATTTAAGTTATGTTGTCCCTTTCTTGCCTAAAATGAAATCAAGGGGCTCAAATGACTGAAAGAGTTCTGTAATATAGTGAAATAATCTATGGAAACATTGCCAATTGGGAAAATATGGAATAAAGAATACACGTTCTGCATAAATTCAGAAAAATTACATGCCACACACACAAATATCCACATTTTGCCAATGGATAAAATTGTTTATGGAGTTCAAGGTTCTGGCCCACCTATAGCTTAATTTTTTATTATTATTATTTTATTTCTAGTGGGTAATGTTTGTAGAGCAAAAAATTAAATATCCTATCCTATGCCTATTTCCACTAGCACTTATGGTCCTTGCAGATCTGTACATAACACAATGTAGATGGAGAATAAATTCATTTGTATTTACTATAATGAATTCCAAAATGATATTTTATTGTGGAGTCCTTGGTGCTCTCTGAGCCTTGTTGTTTTCTTCAAGATGTTTCATTACCAGGCTAGGCAACATCTTCAGTGCGAAAAGGGAGTGGGACTTGCTCTCTGTTTATATACCCTGGCTTGTCCTGCCTGTGTTGGTGGGGGTGTTTTACTCTCCTTGGTAGTTCCTGGATTGGGTTGTTGTTTGCTGCTTGGTTGATTGACTGAGTTAATAGTTCCTTGATTAGGGTCTATTGTGTTGTTTGATTGCTCCTCTGGTGCTAATCTTGGTGTTAATCCTTGCCTATCTGGTTGTTGATTGCTGGCAAGGAGGTGTTCTTGTCTTCTGGCTTTTCTATTGTCTCTTATGAATGGTATGTAAATGTTATTTACCCCTATGTGTCTGTTGATGGTTGCTTTGTCTGAGTGTCAAGCTTCTAGGAATTCTCTAGCATTTTTGGATTTGGCTTGGTTTAAGATGCTCACAGTTTCCCAGTTGAAAGTATGGTTAAGTCTGTCCATGTGTTGTGAGATTAAGGAGTTTTCATCGTGTCTACTGACCGCTAGTTGGTGTTCGTGGATGCGTTCTGCTAGTCTTCTGCCAGTCTGTCCTACATAGTGGCTGTTACAGTCCTTACACTGTATATTGTAGACAAGTCCTGTTTTTTCTTCTTGGGCTACTGGGTCTTTTGGTTTACTTACAATGTTCTGAAGGGTTTTGGTTGGTTTGTGTGCTACGGTGATGCCGTGTGGTTGTAACAGTCTCTTAGTAGTTTCTGAGATGTTTCTGATGTATGGCAGTGTAATCCTTTTCATAGCTTCTGTTGGTTTTGCTGTCGTGGGTTGAGTGGTCAGGCACCTTTTGATAAAGTTGCATGGGTATCCATTTTGCTGGAAGATGCTATATAAGTGGTCTATTTCCTTTTTCTGGTGTTCTGGGTTGCTGCAGTGCATTTGTGCTCGTCTGAATAGTGTTCTTACACAGCTCCTCTTGTGGGAGGTTGGGTTATTGCTTTGGTAGTGGAGCACTTGGTTAGTGTGGGTAGATTTCTGGTAGACTTGTGTTTCTAGAATGCCATCATTTCCTCTACTGATGAGGATGTCCAAGAAGGGTAGTGTGTTGTTGTTTTCTTCGTCCCTTGTGAATTTTATTACTTTGAAGATTATGTTGATGGTTTCATGTTTTTCCTCCAGTTGATCCTTTTTTATTATGATGAAGGTAGCACCAGAGGAGCAATCATTTATTTTTATTTATATTGATATTTATACCCCGCCTATCCCCTCCCTAATGGAGGACTCTAGGCGGCTTACATACACATATACATTTCATGTTATACATTTCATACTATACATTTTCAATTTAACTAATCAAGGAACTATTAACTCAGTCAATCAACCAAGCAGCAAACAACAACCCAACCAAGGAACTACCAAGGAGAGTACAACACCCCCACCAACACAGGCAGGACAAGCCAGAGAGCAAGTCCCACTCCCTTTTCACACTGAAGATGTTGCCTAGCCTGGCAATGAAACGTCTGCAAGAAAACAACAAGGCTCAGAGAGCACCAAGGAATCCACAGTTCAACCCTGAGCTACAAATATTCTCTTCGATTGATATTTTATTTTAATGGGGAAATAATTATTATTTGGTTTGCTGACCAGGTAACAAAAAGGAGCACTAGAACCCCTAAATTATATTATCCCCTTGAGTTTGCTACCACTAGTAACAAGGTTTTCCTTCCAAATCTCCTTTAATATACATTTTAAATTTCTGTTTCAAAATCTTTTCAACCCCACAATCCAATGACATGAACCATAATCATTATATTTATAATTGTTAACATTCCCTCATAACAGCCCAGTAACAGTGTGTTTTGAAACATTAACCTTCTATAAATACAAAAAGCCTTCAGTATTAATTATCCACCAATTTTCTCCAGAAAGAAGTTGCAATGCCTCCTAATCACACCATTTAAAGTATATCTACACAAAAGTAAGTGTTGCTGAATGCAATGTCTTACTTCCCAATAAGAAACTGTTGTTCTCAAAACAAACTGACATATGCAGCAGGATGCTGGATTTTGGGAAGCACAGTACCATTCAACTTCCCTATCAGCAATAATCAGAGTTTGGTTTCCCAAGACAAGTTTTATAGAACAAACTGGTGCAATGACTCACGCCAAATAACCCCATTATACAGTATAATTGACATCGATTGTAGCTATGCAGTAAATGAATCTACACTTTTTTCTTAAACGTACTCCATTTGGGCTTTCCTTTCTCTTCCCTAGTGAATGTACACAGGATCACATTTTTAATGTTTGAAATAATGTAATGATTACTCAAAAATCTTTTATTTGTTGGACTAATTTCTTATACTTCTAGGATGGCAGCAAAGAGTGGGAAATTTCTGGATTTCTTTGCTTCCATCTAGTGGTCATTCAGATTTCTGCAGCGTAGATTTGGTAGCCCTTTAGTACATACCCAAGAATTTTAAAAACTGAATAAAAGTTTTCCCATCCTAAACTGGGCTGATGAAACAAAGAAAAATGGGTTGATTGGTGGGGGAGATCAGAAATAGATTACTGTTCTTGATTGAGCATGAGCACAGCTAGATGGATAGTTAATTTGATTTATATAGCTGTCATCTCACAGTATCAACTCTGGGCTGATACATACTGGTTGGGTTCACAGAACATGGTGAACCATAAAGTCACCATACTGGCTAGTTTCGCATCATATTTTAGTCTCACATGTTGTGCAACCCAATCACTGAGTGACAACATCCAGATTGCAAAGACTGTTCAGGCTTCTGGCGCGTGGTGATACAGCAAAAAGCTTGTAAGAAGGATATGTCTATGAAGGTTCTCAGTCATCCAGGTGGAATCACTGAGAAATAGAAATCCAGTTGACATGATTCAAGCTACAGACTGGTAAGAAGGAACACTCCAATTCTGTAACCACTTACTTGGGAGGAACCCCTGTGAACTCTTCTGCAAAGACACATATAGAAAGATGATATAGTATGGCAGTAGATTATTGGATTAAGACTGAGTAGATTCCAGTTTAAGTTATTGACTAGCTATGAAGCATCCTGGGTGACAGGAATGAAATCTGCTGTCTGCTTTGTTGATCCCTATCCTGCCTGCTAACAGCCACTGCCAGTCCCTTCCATGGTAATTGGTAACAGAGCTTAGCAGATTTTACACATCTTGAGGCTGCCCTTGAATAGTGTCAAAATAATGGGGAAGATATTATTTTAACACTGATACAACTCATGATAATTTAAACTCATCTGTGGGCTGGGAATGAGATGAAGGCAATGTCATGGGCACAGAGCAGGGGGAAAAACGTTGCCAGGATATATTTCTGCTGTGGTTAGTGCCAAGTGATGATTCAACCATAAAATGGATTATTATATATTTTAGCATATTTCACTGCATGTTGGGAAGGCTTTTTGCAAGTGGTAGAATTTAAAAACTACTATCAGTAGGCATACATTTAGTTGAGAGAGGGCTTTGCTGAAGATGAAGAAAACATATACAGCAGAAATTTCTCAATTAATTCCTCTTTTATTCTGTTTGGAACATCAGTGCTCTCATTTCCTTATTTTTCATGCTATTTTTATCCCAAGCTTCAGAACAAGCGCTCTCAGAAGAGTTACCAAACCAGAAGTCCCCCCTTCCCCCACAAATTCTTTTATCTAATGCTGTGTCAAATTATTAGCTCTCCTTTAATATATGAGAGTTGGCAGAATGAGTTGAAGAGAACAAATAGAAATATGTTCCCCTGTGAAATCCTTCTGGAATTGGCACATCGTAGGAGGAAAAGGGAAATGGTTTTACTTCCCCCCCTTTTATTGTTTTAAAAAGCCTCCCCCCAGTATGCTCGCTCACAGGGAGTAATAAGATTGCATTAATCCACAATTTAATGGTGGTTGGGTGAGGACATAGCTGTTGTCTTCTTGGAGATTTGCTTTTCTGAGTTTCAAGTCTTAGAGCAGCCACAACACCAAACTCAGGTGAGGGGAGGGCAATGATGTTGAAAACTTAATAATGTTAATTATTGTAACCCGCCCAGAGTCCCTTGTATGGGAGATGGGCGGGGAATAAATTAAATAAATAAAATAATAATAATAAAAACTACACTTGCAAATTACCAGGGGTCTTCCCTTGAGATAGCAGTGTATGAAATTGGGAAATAGGGACAGGCTGGGGCTCCTACATGTATCCCACCTGCCCTGCCACCTGGCAGGATTTCTGCCCAAGCTCCTTGTCCTTGTTCCCAGGCTGGGGGTGGAATTATCTTGATTATTGGGTTGGGGAATTTCAATCTCCATGATCCAGGGTTGGATTCTAGGAAAGCCTCCATGGTGATTAATTCATATGGATGGGCACACCCAGGACCTTTTTTTTACCTCAGAGTAGCTGATGTGTAATCTGAATATGGAGGTCATTACTCATAATTCGTTGCCATTTTCAGATCATTTTATGGTGTGAATGCAAATCGTTGACCTCTGGGACCACTGGAGAGTGGGAAGCTAATTTAGATAGTCCACCCCATATGCCTTATGGATTCCAATGGGTGCTTGAAGATCTTTCCAGCAACCTTCCAAACAGTTCTGTCAAACCCTTGGTTGGATCCTGGAATCAGGAAGCAACCAGAGCACTTGATGCACTTGCTCCCAAGCAGGCCTTCTTAAATGAACAATGCAAAGAAATCGAGGAAAACAATAGAATGGGGAAGACTAGAGATCTCTTCAAGAAAATCGGAGATATCAAGGGAACGTTTTGTGCAAAGATGGGCATGATGAAGGACAAAAAAGGCAGGGACCTAACAGAAGCAGAAGAGATTAAGAAGAGGTGGCAAGAATACACAGAAGAACTATACAAGAAAGATCTTAATGTCCCTGATAAATACGATGGTGTGGTCATGGACCTTGAGCCGGACATCCTAGAGAGTGAAGTCAAGTGGGCCTTAGGAAGCATTACTAACAACAAAGCTAGCGGAGAAGACAGTATCCCAGCTGAGCTATTTAAAATCCTAAAAGATGATGCTGTTAAAGTGCTGTACTCAATATGCCAACAAATTTGGAAAACTCAACAGTGGCCACAGGTCAGTTTACGTTCCAATTCCAAAGAAGGGCAATGCCAAAGAATGTTCAAACTAACGTACAATTGCGCTCATTTCACAAGCTAGCAAGGTTATGCTCAAAATCCTACAAACTAGGCTTCAGCAGTATGTGAACCGAGAACTACCAGAAGTGCAAGCTGGGTTTCGAAGAGGCAGAGGAACTAGAGATCAGATTGCCAACATTCGCTGGATCATGGAAAAAGCAAGAGAGTTCCAGAAAAACATCTACTTCTGCTTCATTGACTACGCTAAAGCCTTTGATTGTGTGGACGACAACAAACTGTGGCAAATTCTTAAAGAGATGGGAGTACCAGACCACCTTACCTGTCTCCTGAGAAACCTGTATGCGGGTCAAGAAGCAAGAGTTAGAACCGGACATGGAACAAGCAATTGGTTCAAAATTGGGAAAGGAGTACGACAAGGCTGTATATTATCACCCTGCTTATTTAACTTATATGCAAAGTACATCATGAGAAATGCCGGGCTGGATGAATCACAAGCCGGAGTTAAGATTGCCGGGAGAAATATCAACAACCTCAGATATGCAGACGATCCCACCCTAATGGCAGAAAGTGAAGAGGAACTAAAGAGCCTCTTGATGAGGGTGAAAGAGGAGAGTGCAAATGCTGGCTTGAAACTCAACATTAAAAAAAACCAGATCATGGCATCTGGTCCCATCACTTCCTGGCAAATAGAAGGGGAAGAAATGGAAGCAGTGACAGATTTTATTTTCTTGGGCTCCAAGATCACCGCAGACGGTGACTGCAGCCATGAAATTAAAAGACGCTTGCTCCTTGGGAGGAAAGCTATGGCAAACCTAGACAGCATATTAAAAAGCAGAGACATCACCTTGCCGACAAAGGTCCGTATAGTTAAAGCTATGGTTTTCCCAGTAGTAATGTATGGCTGTGAGAGTTGGACCATCAGGAAGGCTGAGCGCCGAAGAATTGATGCTTTCGAACTGTGGTGCTGGAGAAGACTCTTGAGAGTCCCTTGGACTGCAAGGAGGTCAAACCAGTCAATCCTAAAGGAAATCAACCTTGACTGCTCATTGGAAGGACAGATGCTGAAGCTGAAGCTCAAATACTTTGGCCACCTAATGCGAAGAGAGGACTCCCTGGAAAAGACCCTGATGCTGGGAAAGACTGAAGGCAAAAGGAGAAGGGGACGGCAGAGGATGAGATGGTTAGATAGCATCACCGATGTAACGAACATGAATTTGAGCAAACTCCGGGAGACAGTGGAGGACAGGAAGGCCTGGCGTGCTATGGTCCATGAGGTCATGAAGAGTCAGACATGACTAAATGACTGAACAACAACAACAATGTGTGGAAAAACTGCTCCACATCATTGTACAAACCAACCCTGAATTTGAGAAAAGGCCTCATGAAGTCACTTGTGAAATATGATAAAACCCTCATATAACCTTGATTTGGCTAAATCCAGCTCTATTTAATCTAATTCATTTATGTCCCCCATCTGCAAGCCAGTATATTTCACAACTGTTCCTTTGCCTGTTTGTGATTTAAGTCTTCTTTTTATGCATAACACTATTGGCAATGTGGCAAAATACAATTAATTTTCACAAGCTTTTATCATATGGGCCATATTTATAGAAATAAGAAAAGCCCTTTTAAATTCTAAGGCAAGCACAACAGGCTTTCAATTAACTTTGCTCAATTCTTGGAAAATATACATTATTACTGTAATAGCTTTTGTTACTGATCCATTATATCAAAGGTATGTGGGGGGTTCCTCAGCTATCTTTTAGTAGGGAAATCATGCAACCTCAAAATCCCACTCCATTTTATTATGAGGTGAATTCATAAACTGCAAATAGCTTTAGAGTCTTTTCCCTTTGACTATACATGGAAATAAAAAAATGGGAGAGGAAGGGAATAAACTTAAGTGGAAGCATATTACATTTAACAGAATAAATATGATATATATCAAGCCTTGGAATAAATTCTGTACATACATCAGTCATAGTGATACTGGAATGCTGGAGAAAATGCTATTAAATTAAAAGCAAAATAATAATTGTATGATTATGATCAGTGTTGCCAGGTTGCATCTGGCAAATATTCATCTTCTTCTTCTGATGGAGCAGTGTATGAGGTGAGCCTATATTCTACTCTTCCTCTGCCATTTGTAACAGCTAAAATCCCACTTGCACAATGTGCAAAATTGAGTAAACAGTTTATAAAACTAATATAAATATTTAGCTCCTTTGCCAAAATATTTCAATTGCTTTTATTAAATATTAAAGTGCCAAAGGGTTCTATAAAGTGCATGGGGAGTAGAACCAAACCAAATACCAGAAATTTGCAAGTAGTTTACTTGTTCCATTCAGTATTGAAATGTAAGCAATGCTAGTTTGTAATTTGAAAAAATGAGTTGAATAAAAAAATTATCAAAGTTTAATGGGAGGGAGTATATCCACACTCCATGGTAAATAGGCTGACCATATTTCCGTGAAAAAAAAACGGGACAGTGGGATGGCAAAACGGGACAGGATCTTATGCTGCCATGCCAGTCTCCGAACCCCGCCCCCCGGTCCACGCGATTGGCTCCCGCCTGCAAACCCCGCCCCCTGGTCCAGGCAATTGGCTCCCGCCTGCAAACCCCGCCCCCGGTCAGCGCAGTTGGCTCCCGCCTGCAAACCTTGCCCCCCCCCCCCCAGTCTGTGGAAAAATTGTCTTCCAAAAAACCGGTCCCTCGTGCCAAAATGGTTGGGTACCCCTGCTTAAACAGATTACTGTTTATATAAAAAGGTTTTTGTTTTCATTAAAATGAAAAAGTTTTATTACATGAACATACTGAGTTAACAATTATTCTTCAGTGACAGAACTCACAAAAATTTAGGTAGACGTAGAGTGGGACTGTATTTCACCACAATTGTACCATGAATATTTCTCCGATGAAGTAATCTTATACAGCAAATTTCAGTCTTTCAATACCTTATCATAAAACTTCTCACACTCCATGACACCTGTGTTGTGGACACAAACTCCACCCCTCATATACATGTGTGCAACATTACAACACAACTACAAAATAGTGTAGCTTGCACTGTGACATCATGACTTACATTTTATTACTTTGGCATCTTTGTGATAAGAAACACACATCTAAGAAGACAGGTGCTACATGAGCATTCCTGCTCACTTGGAAGCACTTTTTTGTGCTTAAATCCAAAGAGCTGCACAGCTCTCCCGGTCTGTTCTTGGATGAGGGACCACCTGGGTATCCCAGGGCTGCAGGTTAGATTGGGTAGATCAAAAATGCATCCTAATGTTTCAGCCAGGAATATAACCCTGAAAAAATGTTTCAGCCAGGAATATAACCCTGAAAAAATGTTCAGCCAGGAATATAACCCTGAAAAAATGTTTCAGCCACGAATATAACCCTGACTTCTCAAGTCTGTGCCAATGAACTTCATATTTTGGCTTCCCCACAACACGGATAGATTAGACATCAGTTTGTCAAATGGAAGAAAATGGAGTGTTCCAATTTCAAGGTGAAACAAACACTGGGCTGAAGCTGCAGCCCTGGTCTCAGTGGAGCGGCAGCTATTAACTGTAACAGCTCAAACAAGGGTTTCCCTTTTCCCTTGTGAAGAACGAATCCTGTATTTTTCTTGCCACAAGTAGCTCTCTCTCTCCCTCCCTCCCTCCTCCCTCCCTCCCTCCCTCCCTCTCTCCCAGGGCAGTCTGTCCTGTGAGTGTGTGTGTGCATCTGGTCAGGCTTGGCCGAGGGAGGAGAGTTGTTGGGCCGCCGAGCAGGAAAAGCAGGAGCCAGCCGCGCTGGGGGGCTTCAGTGGGCGGCAAAGGGCGGAGTGGTGTGGCTGAAGCCCCCCAGCGCAGCCGGCTCCTGCTTCTCCTGCTCGGTGGTGGTGGCGGCGGTGGCAACTCTCCTCCCTCGGCCAAGCCCGATCAGATGCACACACACACACTCACACACTCACAGGACAGACTGCCCTTGGCAGGAGCCGGCCACGCTGGGGGGCTTCAGTGGGTGGCGAGGGGTGGAGTGGTGTGGCTGAAGCCCCCCAGCGCGGCTGGCTCCTGCCTAGGACCGAGGCTCACTGCCGCCCCAGCCCCCTCGGGCTTGGCCGAGGGAGGAGAGTTGCTGCCGCCGCCACCACCACCGCCACCGCGCAGGAGAAGCAGGAGCCGGCCGCGCTGGAGGGCTTCAGTTGCACCACGCTGCCGGCCAGGCTGCGTTTGTGTGGACTGATAGGTGGGAGGGCTTCCTTTTCGGGGCTGCCTCCGAAAACGGGACAAAACCGAGATTTTTTTCAAAAAGACGGTACGGTTCAAAAATGTTAAAATAACAGGACTGTCCCGTTCAAAACGGGACGTATGGTCAGCCTAGGTAAATCAACTCTTGCGTTCCAGTTTGAGGTCATGTTAGAAAATCAATAGGACTTTGAATCTAGCAGATACAAAACTATAAACCTGGTCACTTCCAACACACCTAATTTTTGCTTTGACCAATGTTTGAAGGAAGCAGCCGCAGAGGGTGGAAGGGAGGGAGGAAGAGGATTTTTTTCCAATTTTAGAAGGGAAAACTGTGTAAGCCAATAATTCTTGAGATAACTTCCCAGGGTTCATAGGTCTGCAATCTAAGACCAACAACCAATGAACCTGAAATAGGAGGTTCAGGTAGGATAAAAAGTAGTACGTATTCACATAGTACATAGACATAGTAAAGGTAAAGGTTCCCCCGCACAGTCATGTCCGACTCTAGGGGCCAGTGCTCATCTCTGTTTGTTAGCCGAAGAGCCAGCGTTGTCTGAAGACGCTTCCGTGGTCATGTGGCTGGCATGACGCGCACGGAACGCTGTTACAAAAACATAGACAAACTGCAAAATTCAGTACTATTAGATGGCTACCAACCTGGATAGCTTTAAAAGAAGATTAAGTTATCAGTGTCAATTAGTCATGATGATTATAAATTCCCTCCACTATCAGGTGCAGGATACCTCCAAGTCCCAATTGCTGAGGAAGGTAAGAAAGAAGTAACCTTTCTCTATCTTGCATGGTGGAAATATACTGAACTAAATAGAGTTATCAGTATCTTGGTTTTGCTCTGTTATGATCCAGCATCCAGAGCCAAATGCAACATGGTAGGGACTAGGATGAGGCAGACAATTACACATTGTATTTTCTTCTTAAAATAACGATTCCAATAGAAGAGAATATACAGTATGTAGCTCAGGGTTGAACTGTGGAGTCCTTGGTGCTCTCTGAGCTTGGCTGAATCAAGAACCAAGCTCAGAACCAAGCTCAAAGAATACCAAGGACTCCCTGAAATAATGAAATGATCATCACCAGTAACTCAGTCCAGCCAGTTGCCTCCTGACTGTGAAATATTTTTAAAAAGTAAAAAGAAAAGATTAACTCAGAAATGTTCTAGAACTGATAAAGGTTATAGTTATTGCAGAGATTAGTAGGAACTTCCATAAAGAAAACATTTTTATATTTTTATATTGTTCATTATTGTTTCAATTCTGCTCTATGTGGCTACAATTCTTCGTACAGACTTATTTAGGAATAAGCCGCATGCAACTCATTTGGTCTGATTTCTGTGGAATTGCTCTGCAGAATGTATTCTAATAAGCAAATACATTTTTTCTCCGAAACTGAGTGGTAAGGTGTTTTAAAAATACAATTTGAGTGATATTTAGAAAGTGTGTTTAGTAATATTAACCCAGTCACTTTCAAAGTCATCCCTTTCTTTGCTCTGTGACAGCACCACCTTGTGGAACAACAATTGCAAACCTTCTCTCCATTCCACCACAAGCCCTGTACTTGTAATGTAATAATGTATGTTTTTCTGTTGTGCAGAACTGTTCAGTTTTTATATAAAAAATCTAATTTCAAAGCTGCTTACTCTGCAAGCCGGCAGAATTTGGTGCAGTCTGTTGTATGAATCTGTATACTTATTTATGCCCTCCTTTCCCAGCTTCCTGTGTTAAAAAAAGATACACACAATCCAAGAAGTTGCCTCCTCATTGCAGATCCTATATTAGGCAGGGAGTAGAATAACAACCCCAACTTCTGTAAGTCTATCGTATTAAAGCAACTGCTGTTAACAATAAAACAGTGAAAAAGATCTAAAACTGTTTACAATAAGGGAAAGGGGCAAACCCACCAACAGCATTGGCGCTCTCAAGAAAAGGCAGCTAATTAAAACAGTCAACTGATGTAACCAGATATATCTCTTGCCAGGCTATTACAGATTCTGGACACAACTATACAAAGGGTTTTCTTTATGCCCATTTGCCTTATATCAAATCTTGCTACCGATCCAGCTAGCTTAGTATGGCTTATTCTACAATAACAGGCAACGATTTTCCAAGGTTTCAGAATGAAATCTTTTCTAGTCTCACTTGGAGATGCCAGGGAATGAGTACCCAAGACTTTCTGAATAGAAAATACATGGCGTTTCACTAATTACAGCCCAGGGATTCAAAGAAAGCCCTAAGAAATTAGCTAAGTTTGTATAGAGGTCACATCTGCACAGATTCTTTTTAATACTCCAGATTTTATCAGACTTTAAACAGAGGGAAGGGAGAAAAATCCTCCATAAAATCGTAGATGCCTATCAAATAACATGAGTGAAAAATAATCATTTTATGATAATGTTTTCATTTGGATGCACTCCTAATATGGAAATTTGTAGATGAACAGGAAAAGAGGGGATTACATATATTTCTATTGTGTTATTTGCTTTGGGGGTAAACAACAGAACATTGCAGAAAAAGATCAAGAAATTGTAAGCAAAAGAAATTAAAGGCAGGAGTTATGAAAGAAGAAGAAAAAATCTAAGTAAATACCATAACTCAAAACATCTTCATATATACTTCCTTTGTTTTTGTTTTCCCTGGTACCCTGGGAATTACAGTTTCAAGGCAGAACATTTTCAATACCTCTGTTCTCAAGCAGGACCTTTTCAAAATCTCTGTGTACCTCCTGGCTAATACATGTTTGCAGTAACTTTATGTTCCAACAGCAATAGCATTCGGCCAAAAAGAAAAAGAAAATAATACAATCATTTGTAACATCATCATCAACAACCACATCTACAAGCTAATCTTTGATTAAAGAGAACCAGTCCAGTCATATGACACAATGTAAAGCTTTAGGCATCCACCAAGAAGAATGGTAAATAAGAGTGCCCTGGTTCAGATATAATTCTGTTATTCCATAACAGAAGTAATTATAGAAGATAGGTGGATTACAAATGGAAAATAACTCCTTAAATGGAAGATCCTTCATAAAATTCTGTGAATGAAGTAGGCCTTGTTTGAACCAATCAAAGGCAGTTATGTGCATTGGCAGCAAACACTGGGCTTGCCTATTCCCCCAATTACCTTTCATATAGCCAGGGGAAAGAGATCTGAATTCAAAATGAATTCAGGCTGTATTACAATAATGCTCAGGAGATGTTGCTTTGATTATACTATGATTTGTTAATACCAGAATTATAAAATATGATTTAATCCTGGTCTATTGGGATAAACTTAAAGTAAGCCAACCTTCCCGGTTCAGAAATTAAATTAACTGCTGACTTAATAAATGTTTTAAGAAATATTTTCAGGCCTTCCTTAATTTTAGAACATTCCTTTAAAGTTTCTAAATAATAAAACTTCAAAACTTGTACCTGAAATAGATATTCTTAATCCTGGTAGGCTAAAGATGCAAACAGCTTTCTTTGTGTTTGTGAATTCTGCTCCAAAGTTGGGTTTTGAGGTGTTCTGTCTAACCTGCCATAGAATTCGTAGAATCTTCATGAAGATTCTGTCAAATTCAGGAATTCATAATAGGCTTCCTTAGTCCTCTAACCAAATATATCATTTGAAAACACCACAGTCCTGAGATAGCATGCATTATCTCAGCTAAGGTCTCCCCACTATCTTTGATGATTCATTATGGGGACAGAACGACCCCATTTGTGTGAAATGGGCAATTGAGTTCCTATAGCTAAGCAGTTATAGCCAGAATATCTTGCACTGAAAACATAATGCAGCTGTTCCTCTGTTTCAGAACGTAATTGTGTGAGTTGTTATTCCATAACAGAAGTAATTACTGTATAAGATAGGTGGATTACAAATGGAAAATAACTCCTTAAATGGAAGATAATTTCCTAGATCCTTCGTAAAATTCTGTGAATGAAGCAGGCCTTGTTTGAACCAATCATTGGCACAATCTACACCATTCAGACTATGGCTTTTATAGAATTTTTGGGGTACATTTATAAATTTCTAGCTAAGTGTGTCATAGAGGAAGACACCCATTTCTCTCCCTCTAGTTGTTTCATCCCACCCTCCCAGCCCGCCCCCCCCCCAGCAAGCACATACTTACGGCTCATCCTCACCTCTCCCTAACTGCAGCATGAAGATGCCCTGATAACCATTTGTGAAGGGCATGTCTGCATGACACTGCCTTTGTCCCATTCCAGCCCACCACAGAGGGAGCTTAAATTTGTCTTTAGCTATTCCAGTTTGCATGTAATGTTCTCCATCTTCTCACATGTCTTCCGTTGGACATGATCTGTGCCATTTTATGGACAATGCTGGTGATGATGTGGTCACAGGCTGGGATCTACCCAGATCCCATTAGCTTCTTTGAGTTTCTGTAGGTGTGTCACCTCCAGTCCTTGGGCATTGTTTTCCAGGGCTATTCCACTTTTGGCAGTATGAAAGCCTGATTCTTTCAAAGTGAGTTATCTCCTCTGTACCTGCTCTCCTCTGATCACACAAATCAGCTATGTGGGATTGGAAACTAGCAAATAAAGACCCATTTTATCCCTGCCATTCCTGGTATCCCACCCAGTCCTGACAGCTGATCCCCAGGCTGGGGGTACCAAGAGAAGCAAGGGATGGGAATTGACCCTTGACCATCAGGTGTCTGATTACACAGTGCTGATCTGTGGGATCAGACTCCTAGTGGCCAAAGAGCCGTATCTCCTTCAGCTAGCTTGAAAAGAAAATAAGAGATGCTATGGCAGGGGGAGGCATTTTAAAGCAAGCAGTCCATTACAGAAAAGCAGCAGAAAGAAGTTCAGAATTTAAGCCTTGGAACATACAGTATATATCTACAGAACCAAATTCTTGGCTTTTGTTCAAGCTGTTCTTCATTATAACTCAGGTTACCTTTAAGTACAATAAAGTATCTTGTCTACTCAAGTCAACTTCTTGTCTTCCAGTGAGAACATTGTATTCCAGAGAAAATTATTTCAGGGGCCTGTGGGCAATGTGAGAGTACTGTAGATTCCCACACTGATAAGGAAACGGGTAACCATTGTGTAAACATTATCCAGGTGCAGGCCAGCTCACATTCTCAGAAGCAACAAACTTCACTCCCCTCAACAGAAAGTGTGGGAAAAACAGGTAGAAATGAACTGCTTTGAAATATAAATATTTGTGTGCGTGCACGCACATGCGCACACATGCGTACATGTGTGTCTGTCATTTGAAAGCAAAAGTACTGGCTGGAATTCTTGCACTGTCAACTTAATATCTTTTCTTAATAAATCTTAATCAGAGATCACAGAGACCTGTTTCCAGCCCTGTTTGTAGTTACAGAGTTCTGACAGGCATCCCTGGACAGCTAGGGCTGTGTGTGACAAACGGGAATCTCTCCTGTATTCCCACAGTGCCCTACCAGCTCCTGGCACTGCTTTTCATGCTTCTTGCACTGGGCAGCCTCTGCTGCCTTACGAAAGACTGGGCAGAAAGGCTACCCAGGGAAGTAGTTTCATTCATACTGACAGAATTATTGAGCAATTCTTGTGTTGTCTAGAACTTCCAATGAGAACTAGAGGTGAAGATATATTTAAAACTTTAGATTGCTTCATGAAGGAAAATAATTTGCAATGGTTAAATTGTGTAGGAATATGCACAGATGGCGCACCTTCAATGGTTGGTTCAACAAAAGGTTTTATAGCTTTAGCAAAGAAAGAGAATGAAAATATTATAATTACTCATTGCTTTTTACATCGCAAAGGACTAGTCGCGCAAACCATTGGAAATGAATTAAGAAAAGTTATGGACAAAGTGGTTCAAATGGTCAATTACATTAAAAGTAGACCTCTTAAATCAAGATTATTTGCTTATATTTGAGAAGAAATGGGGGCAAGGTTTAAAAAGCTTCTACTACACATGGAGATTCGTTGGCTCTCAAGAGGTTGAGTGTTTTGTTGTGTATAAGAATTGAGGGAAATGATGCTTGAAGTTTTTGAGGAAAATCAGCAAAATGAATTCTGCGATCTAATTCAAAACAAACTTTGGTGCACAAAATTGGCATATCTTGCTGACATATTTGAACATTTGAATAAAATAAACACCAGTATGCAAGGAAAAGGAGAAAATATCTTAACAGCGGTAGATAAAATTCGTGCTGAGAGACAAAATAGCAATTTGGAAAAGGAAAGTGAAAGAAGGAAATTTTGAAATGTTTTCCAAAACTGCTGAGTGCGAGCTAAAATGTGATATCAGCTCGCTAATTGTTGACCATTTAATATTGCTCAGAGAGAAAGTTCATCATTACTTCCCAAATGTTGGAAGTCCAAGACTATGATTGGATCAGAAATCCATTTCTTTCAACTGCAAGGAGGAACTTTTCACTTATTGAAGAAGAAGAATTAGCTGAAATAAAAAATGATCAAAGTCTGTTAATGATGTATGAAGAGGGTGACTTAGACAGCTTTTGGATTCGCGTTTCAAAAATGCATCCAAACATAGGTAAAAACGCATTAAAAATTCTTCTGAAGTTTTCTACTACATACATTTGTGAAGTATCCTTTTCAACTATGACAAACTTAAAGTCACTGAAACGTGGAAGCTTAAAAATGCTTGATGACGAAATGCGAGTGTCTTTATCTAATATTTCACCAAATATTCACAAGCTGTGTTCATCCCATCAACCTCATACATCTCATTAAAATGGTAAGTAGTTATTGGTGTTATTCAATTTTTTTTAATTCTTGCACATATTTACATATTGTTACTCATAAATGACAATCTTGGAAATGTATGTTATTATCTTACAAATCATATATTTTTAAAAATATAAATGAAAGGTTTTCATGAGATATGTTGTGTCCCCATACATTTCGCTATTACAATTTATGTATGTGACCGTATCTCTTATAAGGGGTTAGTTTAACCTCCGGTTGGCTAGTAAAACTGAGTTACTGTGTTGCGAAATGATGCATGTCTAAAAAGTGTGTCACCAACATGAAAAGTTTGGAAGGCTCTGGTCTACAGTAAAGAGGATGGATATTTACAACAGAAAGGGATGGCCACATACTACTGTAACACCTTTTAGTCTATATCCAACATTTCACCAAAGGAAAAAAAAAACAAGACTCAGATGTTTCAGTACCTGTACTTCAGAGCTCTGAAACTTAGCTAGTTCAGTCATACTATGTATAGTTCAGATTTCTAAATTACATGCAATGATATAATTACTGGGGCAGTTGGAACTTGTTTGTACTTTGGGATTCTATTTTTTTTCTGCAGCTTTTCTACAATAAATCTGCTTTGCACACAGGAACAGTGTGAATGTTTTGCTTCACACTGCAAGTACTTCAAGTCCTTTGGGTTAACCACAGGCTTTAGAAAACAACAATTCTTTCAAAGCATCCATAAACTGCAATCACAACTGACCCCAACCTGTTTCAGCCCCTATCTGAACCCATTCCAGATAGTTTCAGGCCAAGATTCAGCACTGGAACTCCCTTGATCACCCTGATGGGTGACCTACTCTAGAGGAAAGATGGAGAGTACAACCGTATTGATCGTTCTGGATATCTTTTGAGACCATCCACCATAGTACCCTGCTGAGTTGACAATCTGGGGCTGGAATGGGAGGCAGTGTTCTTCCATGGTTCCCCTCCTCTTTACACAGTCCACACTAGAAGGCTTCCATTTGGCCTGTGGGCCAGTGTCTGGATATTGTAAAAAGCTGGATGAGGACCAGTAAAGTAAAGATGAATCTTAACAAGATGGAGAGATTGTGGATTGGTGGTTTGGCACACAGTAGGAAGAAAGGAAGGGCAAGGGCAACAACACACCCTTAGAAACATACAGAGGTTCCTAAACCAAGTTTTAGGATGGCATGAATTATTATTTGAATGTAGTCCATATGGCATCAGTTGTTGTCAATTGTTGACAATTTATCAACAATCACAACTATACACATGAACTGCCTCTTACTAAACGTTAGCCAGTTTGAAACGATAGAGTAGTTTAGTATGCATCACTAAGAAATCTCAGCAATTTCACATGTAGAGATTGCCTCCTGACCACCCCTTCTCTAAGCTAAGCACTGAGAATTATCCAGTGCACTGACCAGCACTGTCAATGAACACAACTACCTTAATTGAAAATTATTTTTGCTGTCTTTGTGAAATAGCTTTAATGACTGATTCTTTTCTATTTTTTTCCACAGGAGTATTAATGTAACACTTAGGAACATCCCAAACTGCACAAAGCAGAGGCAGGTATTTTCTTGCTCCAAAGATCTTCTCCTTTACTGTCCCTTCCCCTGAAATATCCCCCCACAAAGTATTAATGACATGTTATGTGTCTTCTGAAATTAATTTCACTATCAGATTACCAAGAACAAAATAAGATGAAGCAGATTCATTACTGAGAACAAAATAAAAACTCTTACATTAGAAGATCTGCCTTCTGACACATTAACAGCGTAATAATTTTGCATCTATGACTGGTAAACTACTATTGTATTATTCCTGTGAAGATGTCTTGAAGGCCATCTGCAAACTTCAGGAAGCAGTTAAAGTTTGTTCCTGAAGCTTCTTTTTTTCTGTAGAAGTGGAGGAGTTCTTATTGCCTTTGACAAAATGTGCACAGAAATACAATAAATGTTGTTTTGGTACTTTATCCCTTTATAACTACTGGTCTCTACCCTCTCATACCTGGTCTTTCTATCTGCACATTTCAGCAGATCTAAAATGAAGGAAGCATAATTTTCCTCAGGTGCTAATCTGCAGGGACATAAAATATTGCTCCCTTATCTCTCATTTTCCTCTCTGCTAAATTAAGATACTGAACCACCCGTATGGCTAAAACCAGGATATTTTAGGGAAATTTTCTCCATATATGGCTACAATAAAAAGGTTAGTAAAGGTTCCCCCCGCACATTTGTGCAGTCGTGTCTGACTCTAGGGGCCGGTGCTCATCTCCGTTTGTTAGCCGAAGAGCCAGCGTTGTCCGAAGACGCTTCCGCGGTCATGTGGCCGGCATAACAAGCACGGAACGCTGTTACCTGCCCACCGAAGTGGTACCTATTCATCTACTTGCATTTGCATGCTTTCGAATGGCTAGGTTGGCAAGAGCTGGGGCGAGTGCGGGAGCTCACTCCGTCATGCGGGGTTAGGGATTCGAACCTCCGAACTTGTGACCTTCCGATCGACAAGCCTGGCGTCTTACCCACTGAGCCACCACACCCCTATGGCTACAATAGATGAGATTATTGAGAGAGAAGCTCCAGATACTTTCACCATCCAACATAAAATTGACATTTTATTTTATTTTATTTTATTTTATTTTATTTTATTTTATTTTATTATTTTATTTTATTATTTTATTTTATTTTATTTTATTTTATTATTTTATTATCTTATCTTATCTTATCTTATCTTATCTTATCTTATCTTATCTTATCTTATCTTATCTTATCTTATCTTATCTTATCTATACCCCGCCTATCCCCTCCCTAATGGAGGGCTCTAGGCGGCTTACAATCATGTAAATTCATTTATACAATCATATTATATTACCCGCGCAATTAGGGAGGGGGTGAGGGAACCGGCTCTTCAACCGCAGGTCGGACTACATGTCCCAGGAACCTTTGCTTCTGAGCCGGCTGCTGACGTCCAGGAAGTTGTCGTTTTTCGGGATCTGCCGTCCTCTGCCGTCCTCCGCCGCCATCCACGGGGACCAGCTTTCTTCTTGGTCCGAGGGCGACCCTCCGAGAAGGACGCCAGCAAATTGGCCCACGTGAGTGGTCCCCATTCATCTACTTGCCGGTGGCTTTCGATCAGCTGGGTGGGCTGGAGCTGGAGCTAGTGACGGGAGCTCACCCCGCCACGCGGATTCGAACTGCCGACCTTATGGTCGGCAGACTAACGGCTCAGCGGTTTAACCCGCTGAGCCACCGCGCACCCCAGACTATGACTAGGAATAAAATTATTTTCAACTGCAGGGCCTATTTTGTTATTAGTTAATAAAATAACAATATACCTAGCCCACTTACCTGTTCAGCTAGGCATCCCCTAGCTGGAATATATTAGTAAAGCAAAGGTAGAAAAGTTGCAGTCCTGCAGGAACTGGTGAATTAACAGCTTCCTGAAAGTCCATAATGATCAATGGTGAGGGCTGCTAGGAGTTGGCATTCAGTTGTATTTGAAAAGAAACAATTTCTGTACCCTGCTAATAACTCTTAATATTAAATCCCATGTTGCATTTTGGAGGGGGGAGGGGGAGGGGGAGGCTGAGATAAGGTCTGGCCTCCTTTGGTGGGAGGTGGGTGTATAGGTTATACAAACCATAGAGATAGGTCCCTCCTCCAATTTCTCTGGCAGGTGTTTTTTGTTGTTGTTATTGTTGCTTTCATGGTAAAATCTGCATTTACTCTGTCACTACATGCCTTATTTCAGTAAATACTTTTCTAATAGTAAACTCCATACCCGTGGTTTAAAAATGGTCATAAAACACACGTTTAATAAGCGGCAAGAGGGACACACAGAGCACATATTAATGTTTCTTCTCATATTCCTCGCCTTATAAAATATGGATGAAAGAAATTAATAATAAGCAATTTCAAAAAGAGTCTTTTAAAATCCCAGGTCGGTTTCTGAATGCAGAGCATTTAGCCAGTGGGAAGCCCTTAATTTTTAACAGACTTCAGATAAGCTGTACCTGTTTTGGTCAAAGGGCTTGAAAAAAGCTGCTGAAGAAGCCTGTTCTCTGAAGTCCTCAGTACCACCATTATGTCAGCAGGAAGGGTGTCTCTGTTCTTCTCAAGGAAGCCATAAGCATCATACTGAACCTATAAAATGTGGGAGTTAAATTTATTTATTTATTTATTTATTTATTTATTTGATTTATTTATTTGATTTATCACCACCCATCTCCCCCGAGGGGGACTCTGGCCAGTTTACAATAAATATGATTAATTAAAATACAACGATAAATAGACTTAAATAAGCATTAGAATAACAATTTACAAATGTAATAAATATAATATAATCCCGATGGCCCAGTCTTCTTAAATCCCTGGGAAAAGGGCACTCTAGGGTCACCCTAAGGTGCTAGCCACACCCCAGGAGTGTACACTCTGCTTCCCGCTGTTTCAAATGTGAAACAGGCTCTTACAAGTCTATGAAGGTTCTCAGTCATCCAGGTAGAATTGTCTGTAGCTTGAATCATATCAACTGGATTTCTATTTTCTCAGTGGAAACGTTCGCTCCTTATCCAAGGAGCTTCTTCAGTCTGAGCAAAGTTAGTAAGGGAATCCTAAATATGTTTCTAGGTAGCTGTGTGACCTTACACCTGGGGCTAGGTCATGGTTATATTGAGATGTTATTTTAAGTCCTTTTTATCATCTAAAGGAGGATCGTTAAGATCACCATGCTGCTGTTGAGCTTGTGAAATGGTCTTAATCTTCCTAGGCACAGAAGACAAAGCGGGGAGGAAGATGGGGGAAAGATTATGCCTGAGGCCCCCACCTCTATTCAAGGAAGGATTTTCCAAGTTGGCATAAATGGATTCCTTGACCCCTCTCTCAAACCACCTATCTTCTCTGTCTAAAATGTGAACATTAATGTCCTCAAATGAGCGTCCTTTTTCCTTTAGATGAAGATAAACACTGAGACAGAGGCTTGTACACCCCAAAGATCAAACTCCAAAACACAAGAAAAGCAATGTAGTTTATGCAATCCAGTGCAGTGAGGAGTGCTCTGAACTCTACATTGGAGAAACCAAACAACTTTTGTACAGGAGGATGGCCCAACACAGGAGAAGTAACACCACAGGACCAGAGTCAGCAGTTTATCTTCATCTAAAGGAAAAAGGACACTCATTTGAGGATATTAATGTTCACATTTTAGACAGAGAAGATAGGTGGTTTGAGAGAGGGGTCAAGGAATCCATTTATGCCAACTTGGAAAATCCTTCCTTGAATAGAGGTGGGGGCCTCAGGCACAATCTTTCCCCATCTTCCTCCCTGCTTTGTCTTCTGTGCCTAGGAAGATTAAGACCATTTCACAAGCTCAACAGCAGCATGGTGATCTTAACGATCCTCCTTTAGATGATAAAAGGACTTAAAATAACATCTCAATATAACCATGACCTAGCCCCAGGTGTAAGGTCACACAGCTACCGGCTTGGATCCCGGGAAGGCAGCGGGGGGCCTCGCGGAGGGAGGCAAGCAGGCAGGTAAGCGGGCAGGCCTCGTTTCCCGCCCATCATCTTCTTGGCTCGACGCGGGCGGGCGGAAGCGGCCGAGGGGGGCGGGCCCGGCGGCGGAGGCCAGGGCTACCCGCCCGCCTGCCTGCCTGCCTCCCTCCGCGAGGCCCCCGATCTGGCTTGGATCCCGGGAAGGCAGCGGGGGGCCTCGCGGAGGGAGGCAAGCAGGCAGGTAAGCGGGCAGGCCTCGTTTCCCGCCCCCATCATCTTCTTGGCTCGACGCGGGCGGGCGGAAGCGGCCGAGGGGGGCGGGCCCGGCGGCAGAGGCCAGGGCTACCTGCCCGCCCGCCTGCCTGCCTCCCTCCGCGAGGCCCCCGATCCGGCTTGGATCCCGGGAAGGCAGCGGGGGGCCTCGCGGAGGGAGGCAAGCAGGCAGGCCTCATTTCCCGCCCCCCATCATCTTCTTCGCTCAACGCGGGCGGGCGAAGAGCGGCGGTGGGGGGGGCGGCGACGACAAGCGGCACGCTTCAGGCTTTCAGCGCTGGAAGGCGGCCCGGGCCGCCGCTGCCGCCTCCTCCGCCGGCAGAGGAGGAGGAGGAGGCCCGGGCCGCCTTCCAGCGCGCCTGGGCCTCGCGGAGGGAGGCAAGCCCAGCTGCCCGGGGTCCAGGGAGATCATCTCCGGCGGGATCTGTGGTGAAGAGCGGCCGTAGGGGGGGCGGGCGGCGACGACAAGCGGCGCGCTTCAGGCTTTCAGCGCTGGAAGGCGGCCCGGGCCTCCTCCTCCGCCGGCGGGGATCCTGCCGCAGATGGGAAACCCCGGGCCGCACACCCTCCGCCACTGCCGCAGCCAGCGAGGAGGAGGGAGAAGGAAGAGGAGACAGAAGGGGAAACGGAGAAGGAATTTTTAGGAAAAGGGAAAAGAGAGAAACGCAGGAGCGGCTGCAGGGGCAACGAGATCTTGCAAGTGTGGCGGGGAGAGGGGAGCCCTTCTCAGCCCTTTTGCACATGCACGTGCACGCACACCTCTACACCTCCTCAACCCTTTTGCACACGCACACACGCCCGCTCCCAGGTGGCTGCCCACCATTTGCTAAAACGCCTCCAGCGAAGACCTCCTCCCGCGCGCCTGCAGCAACGCGGGCAAAAGGGGAGCGGGCGTGTGTGCATGTGCAAAAGGGTTGAGGAGGTGTAGAGGTGTGCGTGCGCGTGCAAAAGGGCTGAGAAGGGCTCCCCTCTCCCTGCCACGCTTGCAAGGTCTCGTTGCCCCTGCAGCCGCTCCTGTGTTTCTCTCTTTTCCCTTTTCCTAAAAATTCCTTCTCCGTTTCCCCTTCTGTCTCCTCTTCCTTCTCCCTCCTCCTCGCTGGCCGCGGCGGTGGCGGAGGGTGTGCGGCCCGGGGTTTCCCATCTGCGGCAGGATCCCTGGGCCGCAGTCGCCTGGGACTTTCGCAATGGCGAGGGGAGGGCGCCGAAGCTGCGGGCCGGGCTGGGCTGGGGCCGGATCCTGTGCTCCTGATGACCCCTCCGGGCAGGTTTCCTTTGCCCCACGATATTCTGGGTAGCGGAGGGTGGCAGCTGTTTCCCCGCCACTCCCGGTGGGGCAGCCGGGCCGGGTTCGCGGAGCCGCTGGCTGCACCCCCTCCCTCCGTGAGCCCCCCGCCCCCTTCCACGCGATTGGCTCTCACCCGCAAACCCCGCCCCCTTCCACGCGATTGGCTCCCGCCCGCAAACCCCGCCCCCTTCCATGCGATTGGCCCCCGCCCGCAAACCCCGCCCCCTGGCTCTCGAGCACTTCAAAATGTGCACAAGCATGTCAAAATGGCTCCTGGCAAAAAAAGTTTGCCGACCCCTGACCTAGCCCCAGGTGTAAGGTCACACAGCTACCTAGAAACATATTTAGGATTCCCTTACTAACTTTGCTCAGACTGAAGAAGCTCCTTGGATAAGGAGCGAAACGTTTCCACTGAGAAAATAGAAATCCAGTTGACATGATTCAAGCTACAGGCTCTTACAAGCTTCTGTCACCTGTCGTACTTTAAGTAAAGGATGGGCAACTTTTCCCTCCGTGGCCATGTGCAGTGCTCAGTCACCCACACCTATTTATGTGCACTTATTTTCATATGCACACACCCACAACTATTTCCCCTCTTCAGCAATATCAGTACATCTTGCTACACAAGAAAAGTTAAACTGCTCTGCTCCCCATTTCTCTTTGCTTCTCCTTTTTCTCCTGAATTGTCAGTGTTGCAGCCACTGCTGATTTCGCAGAAGGCCCTGTTTCTGGATGACCTACCAGACACAGAGACCTCTCAGTGTAGCCTGGGACAAAGTTTTCTAGTCACTGAGCTTTTCAAGAGTTTGTTTTCATGAAATGTTCTGTTCCTTGTAAAGCCTGGCAACCATAAACCACTCCTGTCGACCCAACAGTTCGAAAGCTTGCAAGTAGATAAATTGGGTACCACCTTAAGTGGGAAAATATGCTGGCGTCCTGTCCTGTCAGGGGTCAGGTTCCACCGGACAGAAGATCCTCGAATGGCGGCAGATCCCGGAAGTAACAACACCCACAGGATGTCAGCAGCCGGCTCCGACGCAAGGCATTGTGGGACATGTAGTCCGGAAAGCCAGGAAGAGTTGGTTCCCTTACCCCCTCCCCTTACGCGCGGATTGTATAATGGAAAAATGCATAATGTATAACAATGTATGTAAGCCGCTCAGAGTCCTCCGTTAGGGAGGGGATGGGCGGGGTATAAATATAAGAATAAATAAATAAATAAATAAATAAATAAATAAATAAAGTAAGGAGCCAAGCGGCAGGTGCTTTGACTTCTGCACTGAGAAGACTGTGGTCGGTCTTCAGCCTTCAAGAAACAAGGCGCTTCATGGAATTGGCAGCCACAGGAACAGCTGCAATTCCAGAGGACAGACAAGGGGGAAGGGGACCAGCAACACTATGGGTACCACCATATTATAAATCAAGAATCAATGCCCTGCCAAATGGATTGCGGGCACCTGAAGTCCCCTGTACCATCCCACTCGGTTCTGTTGGTCGTCAGAGGCTAAAATATCATGGGTTGCAAAACAGTTTCTAAATTTTAAAATGTAAACTCATTCAAAGCATTAAGTAGAGAAGGACAATCTGAAAGTCATTTAAGGGAAATCTAAGGACTGGATAATTTATTACAATTGAATTTAGTACAAGTTATACAAGCGTTACCTTTCCAGCATAATGCTGAATGCCAAAACAGAGCTCCACTCGTTTGGATCTCCAGAAGTACTTGCATCGCAGATTATCTTCAAATTTATCTGTTCATTTAAAAAAAAGAAAACTACATTAACAGTCCGTTATTTTGATGGCCGCAAGGACAAATCTTTTCACATTGGAAAAGAGGTACTTTGCTGAGGATATCAGATTGTGAAACCAAACTTGAAGAATACACAGCAATGACAAAACTAATGGTATAGATTTAAAAGAGAAATTTAACTAAATTCAAGTAAGAATTGCTCCCTCATATATTACTCAACAAGTCAACTTCAGATATTTAGAGTATGGTTTCAAAGGGGAAAGAAACCAAAATAGACGAAAGGAATAGAATAAATAGAAATCAGAAACAATTCCTAATGTCTACATTGCAATTATCAGTCAGGGTTCAATGGAAGGGAAAAGTATAACTTGTAATCAAGTAGTTTCCTAATAACGTTTTTACTGATTTTTTTCTTTTTTCTTCTTTTGTATATCAATGGCCATTTTCCTTCTCTCTTTTCTGTGTGATTATTTGTATTTACTTTCTGAATAATAAGAACTGGAAATATTAAAAATGGTCCATCGTTTGGATTGCAAATCAGCCTTGTCCATTACAGTTGCTTCCTGACCATATAATCAGAACTATTTCCCCCTCAATACCAGCTGCAGCCTACATTGCTCCTTTGGTATCTCCCATGATGTTTTTTATTTTTCATTATTGCCATTTACATAAGATAGTAATTAGCTCAGCAACATAGGTAAATCACTTTTCTCTTGTATTTCTGTCAAAAGTCTCCCCAGGCTACCTTTCCAGTTGTATGGTAGCTGTGTGACCAAGTTTACAGAATACAGAATACAGAATACTATGTAAAGTTATCCTCTGTTTGAAGGACATGCCAATCTCAGTTTAATCTAAAGGCTGTTTCACACTACCTGCTGGCCATGGCTCAAAGATGATTTTCTAACTCTTTTTACGGCATATCCCCAGTCTACTGTGGAAGCAGCCTAAATTAACCCTTGGTTGTTCCGTTTTTAAAGTAGAGTTTTCTATCTTCTGATACAAGTCTTGGCCTACAGATGATATATGATATCTCATTCTTAATTCTGATGGCGAGGGGGTAAGAGGTTGGCATCTGCCAAGCTCCTACTGTCCAACTGAGGCTGTTGTAGGTATGCTCCCTCCATTCCAGTCACTAGGCACTGGCCTGGCCTGCTGGAGAAACCAGACACCTATTCATGTAATGCCTGGCACATACAGGAATTATGGGGGTTCTTTGCCTATGCTGGTATACCAATATTCTGGAAGACCATTGACTGGTTATGTGTTCAGTGATCTTTTAAAAGAGGGTTGTTGGTCAGTTTAAACTGGGAAAAAGATGTATTGCTTGTCCTGTCCCAAATAAAGGCATTAAACGTTTTCTGAGCACTTACTGGTTTGGGATATTTGGGAGCTGAAGATGATAAACCTATCTGCCAGGCTTCTGGAATGCTGTACTGTACTGTAGATCTGTTTCCAAAAGTAGCCCACTTAACAGATTGGTGGGATAGAGGGTGAGATGAAGCTGTAGAAGCCTTTTCACGCTCTACTCTGTACTCTCCTCCATAAAAAAGGTAAAGGTTCCCCCCGCACATTTGTGCAGTCGTGTCCGACTCTAGGGGGCGGTGCTCATCTCCGTTTCTTAGCCGAAGAGCCAGCGTTGTCCGAAGATGCTTACGCAGTCATGTGGCCGGCATGATGCATGCGGAATGCTGTTACCTACCCACCGAAGTGGTACCTATTCATCTACTTGCATTTGCATGCTTTCGAATTGCTAGGTTGGCAAGAGCTGGGGCGAGTGCAGGAGCTCACTCCGTCACGCGGCGCTCGGGTCTCGAACCTCCGACCTTCCGATCAACAAGCCTGGCATCTTACCTGCTGAGCCACCACGCCCCTTCTCCTCCATACCACCAACCTAACAACTGGCTATTTTGGGAAACAGATCTTTTGGTTTTCCAGAAGACACGCAGACCCATGTTAAAAAATAGCCAAAGCTATCTCTGCAATTGGAATCTGTCACCCAGGAAACTTGAAAGGCAACTAAAGCCACCAATCTAGGCATTTGTCCATGCCCATTTTAAGGAAAGCAGTTGGTGGTAGTTTTTCCCACCAGCTGTTGACATGAGTGAGAAGGGAAATAAGGCCAAAATAATTGACTAATTGCTGCCCTTAAATTGTCCTGCATTAAAGATGTAAGGACTTAGGCAGATTAGAACTCAGCCATCAGGACAGTGCAAATTATGCTAGCATATCTTTCTGCCAACTCAGAGACTGGGGCAACAACATTAATGGGGAAGAGCCCTAAGAAATGGTCTTGACATTTACCACATGCTTCTCAGACTTTAAGATGAATAGAACTAATCCCCCTGAAAATGCCCATCTTGCAAAGGCATGTTCACTGGGCATATGGAAATGGCCTTTCCTGCATTGCTCCTAAACCATAAAAGAAATTCCTTTTGTAATTGCAACTAGTTCTCACTTCTTTATTTTGAAAACACAACATTTTAATTTTAGTAGTTTTACTATTCTTTTAATGGTGCGGATTTTGTAATAAATGATCTATACACAGTGTAAGGTGAAGTAGGGAACAGTTGGTAATGTTGAAACTCTGATAACTTAGGATATGTATGGAATTATCTACTCACTTATGGCAGAAAGAAGAAAGAGAACACAAACTTGCTTTCTGGGACCCATAAGTAATGAACCAGCCACTTTTTCAAGGCCAACTTGTAAGCCTATTGTAAAATTCATGAGATTTTATTACATTTTTCTAATCTGAAGCACAATTTCAACATTCACAATGTCACTTTAAGCTTTACTAGATTTTCTGTATATCAATATAAAATACAGGTAGTCTTCGCTTAACAACCATTCATTTACTACGGTTCAGACTTACGATAGTGCTGAAAAAACTGACTTATGGCTGGTCCTGATACTTACAACCGCCGCAGCGTCCCCGTGGTCACGTGATCACAATTTGGGCGCTTGGCAACCAGTTCACATTTCTGACCATCGCAGCATCCCGTGGTCATGTGATTTTTGACCTTCCCGGCTGGCTTCTGGCAAGCAAAATCAATGGGGAACTGCATGATTCGCTTAATGACCACGTGGTTCGCTTAACATCTGCAGTGATTTGCTTAATGACTGCCACAAAAAAGGTTGTAAAATCAGGTCAGATTCGCTTAATGACCACTTCGCTTGGCAACTGAAATTCCGGTCTCAATTGTGGTTGTTAAGTGAGGACTAGCTGTAATAACAAAACCTTGTAAGGTAGGTTAATACTATCTCCATAGTACTGATGATGGTAAGAGACTCAGAAAAAGCAGATTTATCTTCCCTTTGTTGTTCAGTCGTTTAGTCGTGTCCGACTCTTCGTAACCTCATGGACCATAGCACGCCAGGCCTTCCTGTCCTCCACTGTCTCCCGGAGTTTACTCAAATTCATGTTCATTACATCGGTGATGCTATCTAACCATCTCATCCTCTGCCGTCCCCTTCTCCTTTTGCCTTCAGTCTTTCCCAGCATCAGGGTCTTTTCCAGTGAGTCCTCTCTTCGCATTAGGTGGCCAAAGTATTTGAGCTTCAGCTTCAGTGTCTGTCCTTCCAATGAGCAGTCAGGGTTGATTTCCTTTAGGATTGACTGATTTGATCCAACTCTCACAGCCATACATTACTACTGGGAAAACCATAGCTTTAACTATACGGACCTTTGTCGGCAAGGTGATGTCTCTGCTTTTTAATATGCTGTCTAGGTTTGTCATAGCTTTCCTCCCAAGGAGCAAGCATCTTTTAATTTCATGGCTGCAGTCACCGTCTGCGGTGATCTTGGAGCCCAAGAAAATAAAATCTGTCACTGCTTCCATTTCTTCCCCTTCTATTTGCCAGGAAGTGATGGGACCAGATGCCATGATCTGGGTTTTTTTAATTGAGTTTCAAGCCAGCATTTGCACTCTCCTCTTTCACCCTCATCAAGAGGCTCTTTAGTTCCTCTTCACTTTCTGCCATTAGGGTGGTATCATCTGCATATCTGAGGTTGTTGATATTTCTCCCGGCAATCTTAACTCCGGCTTCTGATTCATCCAGCCCGGCATTTCTCATGATGTACTCTGCATATAAGTTAAATAAGCAGGGTGATAATATACAGCCTTGTCGTACTCCTTTCCCAATTTTGAACCAGTCGGTTGTTCCATGTCTGGTTCTAACTGTTGCTTCTTGACCCGCATACAGGTTTCTCAGGAGACAGGTAAGGTGGTCTGGTACTCCCATCTCTTTAAGAATTTGCCACAGTTTGTTGTTATCCACACAATCAAAGGCTTTAGCGTAGTCAATGAAGCAGAAGTAGATGTTTTTCTGGAACTCCCTTGCTTTTTCCATGATCCAGCGAATGTTGGCAATCTGATCTCTAGTTCCTCTGCCTCTTCGAAAACCAGCTTGCACTTCTGGTAGTTCTCGGTTCACATACTGCTGAAGCCTAGTTTGTAGGATTTTGAGCATAACCTTGCTAGCATGTGAAATGAGCGCAATTGTACGGTAGTTTGAACATTCTTTGGCATTGCCCTTCTTTGGAATTGGAACGTAAACTGACCTTTTCCAATCCTGTGGCCACTGTTGAGTTTTCCAAATTTGTTGGCATATTGAGTACAGCACTTTAACAGCATCATCTTTTAGGATTTTAAATAGCTCAGCTGGGATACTGTCTTCTCCACTAGCTTTGTTGTTAGTAATGCTTCCTAAGGCCCACTTGACTTCACTCTCTAGGATGTCCGGCTCAAGCTCAGTGACCACACCATCGTATTTATCAGGGATATTAAGATCTTTCTTGTATAGTTCTTCTGTGTATTCTTGCCACCTCTTCTTAATCTCTTCTGCTTCTGTTAGGTCCCTGCCTTTTTTGTCCTTTATCATGCCCATCTTTGCACAAAACGTTCCCTTGATATCTCCGATTTTCTTGAAGAGATCTCTAGTCTTCCCCATTCTATTGTTTTCCTCAATTTCTTTGCATTGTTCATTTAAGAAGGCCTTCTTATCTCTCCTTGCTATTCTCTGGAATTCTGCATTCAGTTGTTTATATCTTTCCCTTTCTCCCTTGCCTTTTGCTTCCCTTCTTTCCTCAGCTATTTGTAAAGCCTCATCAGTCAGCCACTTTGCTTTCTTGCATTTCTTTTTCTTTGGGATGGTTTTAGTTGCTGCCTCCTGTACAATGTTACGAACCTCCATCCATAGTTCTTCAGGCACTCTGTCTACCAGATCTAATCCTTTAAATCTATTCCTCACCTCCACTGTATATTCATAAGGGATATGATTTAGGTCATACCTGAGTGGTCTAGTGGTTTTCTCTATGTTCTTCAATTTAAGCCTAAATTTTGCAATAAGAAGCTCATGATCTGAGCCACAGTCAGCTCCAGGTCTTGTTTTTGCTGATTGTATAGAGCTTCTCCATCTTTGGCTGCAAAGTATATAATCAATCTGATTTCGGTATTGACCATCTGGTGATGTCCATGTGTAGAGTCGTCTCTTGTGTTGTTGGAAAAGAGTGTTTGCTATGACCAGCGTGTTCTCTTGGCAAAACTCTATTAGCCTTTGCCCTGCTTCATTTTGTACTCCGAGGCCGAACTTGCCTGTTATTCCGGTTATTTTTTGACTTCCTACCTTAGCATTCCAGTCCCCTATGATGAAAAGGACATCTTTTTTTGGTGTTAGTTCTAGAAGGTGTTGTAGGTCTTCCCTAATACCACTTAATACATTCCTGAAGTGACATTTTACTTAGAAATTTCCTAGTCTTTAGTTCATTCTCTTAATCATTATGCCACAACAGTTCCATAAGGGTCTTAAAACAGTTTGTGTATAGAGAAAAAACTCAGAATACTGAGAAAAACCTCTAATATTTTATGCTTATATCTGCTTTACTAAATGTTTGCTATGTTTGGTAACTTTATTATTTTTTCTGCAGTTGATTTATTACAATTGTTTCATTCTAGATATGCAACAGAGTTAGCTGACTTACTGGCACATGGAGATTAAAGCAAAAGATCCCAGCGTAGCCAATAACAGAAAAATAGAATGTGGCAATTTTAGTTATCACCACTGAAACAGAAGTCTATTTAAGCAGAAATTTGGAACTCTACTTCCAATATTAGCATATGTCTAGAGTTGTTGTTGTTTATTCGTTCAGTCGCTTCCGACTCTTCGTGACTTCATGGACCAGCCCACGCCAGAGCTTCCTGTCGGCCGTCGCCACCCCCAGCTCTCCCAAGGTCGAGTCCGTCACCTCCAGAATATCATCCATCCATCTTGCCCTTGGTCGGCCCCTCTTCCTTTTGCCTTCCACTTTCCCTAGCATCAGCATCTTCTCCAGGGTATCCTGTCTTCTCATTATGTGGCCACAGTACTTCAGTTTTGCCTTTAATATCATTCCCTCAAGTGAGCAGTCTGGCTTTATTTCCTGGAGTATGGACTGGTTTGATCTTCTTGCAGTCCAAGGCACTCTCAGAATTTTCCTCCAACACCACAGTTCAAAAGCATCTATCTTCCTTCGCTCAACCTTCCTTATGGTCCAGCTCTCGCAGCCATAGGTTACTACGGGGAATACCATTGCTTTAACTATGCGGACCTTTGTTGTCAGTGTGATGTCTCTGCTCTTAACTATTTTATCGAGATTTGTCATTGCTCTCCTCCCAAGAAGTAGACATCTTCTGATTTCCTGGCTGCAGTCAGCATCTGCAGTAATCTTTGCGCCTAGAAATACAAAGTCTGTCACTGCCTCCACGTTTTCTCCCTCTATTTGCCAGTTATCAATCAAGCTGGTTGCCATAACCTTGGTTTTTTTGAGGTTTAACTGCAACCCAGCTTTTGCACTTTCTTCTTTCACCTTCGTCATAAGGCTCCTCAGCTCCTCCTCGCTTTCAGCCATCAAAGTGGTATCATCTGCGTATCTGAGATTGTTAATGTTTCTTCCAATGATTTTAACTCCAGCCTTGGATTCATCAAGCCCAGCACGTCGCATGATGTGTTCTGCATACAGGTTGAATAGGTAGGGTGAGAGTATACAACCCTGCCATATTCCTTTCCCAATCTTAAACCAGTCCATTGTTCTATGGTCTGTTCTTACCATTGCTACTTGGTCGTTATACAGATTCCTCAGGAGGCAGACAAGATGACTTGGTATCCCCATACCACCAAGAACTTGCCACAATTGTCTAGAGTAGGTTGTGCAAATTCCTAGTGTTTGATCAGCTGGCACAAAATGGGCAACAAGCATTTTCTGCATCTCAGGTGGGGGGCAGGCAGTTAACCAATAGAGTAAATGAGGAGCCAAAACCCATTTATGATACTTTCCTGATTCCATTACTGAATGACACAGCTGATTTTGAATTATCCAGTCTTTGCATTCAGAAATAGTTGGAAAACTGTCCATATATCCCTATATGATACCCCTAGAAAAATATTAATTTTCTAATATGTTTCTCGATGGGATAAATACCAATTGGCTTGATGAGAAAATTCTTTTACAAGACACATCAGTCTAAATATTGGTTACAAAAATGGTTCTAAGCTGTTTCTTTCACTTATTTCTCACACAGCTGGACAGGTAAATATAACAGCTTAGATCCAAGATAGTGCTGCAGAAGCATAGTGTATTTCTAATGGGGGTAGGACTTTTTCCCAGTTTTTAAGCAACTATCTCTTCCTGCTGCAGCTTGCTATGCATCCAGCTTCACAAAGACTCTGCTGTAAGTCTCAATTCTCCATATATGTAACTTCTTATTCAGGAATTGCTTAATCAGCAGAAAGCTCTCAGATGCGATTTGCATTCACAAATCAGCTGAGCTGATATGCATTAACTTGCTTCCATTAATAATAAGAGTTTATTATATGGAGAAGATGTCTATCTATAATTATAAAAATACTCAACAATTTAATCAGTTGACTCCAAGAGTTTAGTGCAGTCAGCTTGGATTTAAAATGTATAAAGATATTAATTGCTCTTTTGCTTTTTTATTCTGTGCATATATGTAACAATTTGGGATTTCCGGACAGGTCATACCAACTAAAGTTAGGTCTGTTGCTTGGGGAAATCGGCTTTCTTCATCCAGTAGAGAAAGTAGCCCCATTGGTTTCTGAAGGAACATATCTAAGAGTGGTCTGTTGTCTTCATAATCAACTAAGACAGCATCAATTCCTTCATTTTGATATTCCATCTAAAATATTACAAAAGTTAGTAAGTCATAAATATCACTATGTGAATATTCTATCTCAGCAATCTGGCCTTTCTTACCCATCTAGTTGCAAAGTTGAGAAAAGAATAAGGCAGGCAGTTTTCAAAACATGTTGATGCTTAGTGATTTTTTTAAAAAAATCACAATTTGGAAAACAGCTTCTCTTACATTTGTTCCTGGTTTTCATATAATTAAAATTCATATAATGCTTATAGTTCTACTGCTTTGTTGAAAAAACAGTCTCTGTAATAGGTAATAGCATACAATGGCATACAAAAACAATGTATTACAAATACATTGTTTAGTATGTAACAAAGATATCAAATTTTAATTCTATATACAGTACAGTGTTCATAGAAGTTGCATATGTGTCCTATAAATTCATATGGTGAAGGCTATTTCCCTTTCTGGGAAAACATTTATTTTCAAAGAGGACAGATGAAGTCATAAACTTCATACCAAAAGTCATCTCCTTTGGTTCACCAGTCTTACAAGTCCCAAGCCTAGCCTACAGATTTTGCTACAGAGCCAATCAAAGCTTACCTGCTCAAGTGCAAATATATGCTGATTGAAATAAAATTGGATCTGCTCATTTGCAATATTGATGCACAGCTGTTCAAATGAGTTCCTTGTGAAGTTCTCAAATCCAAAAATATCCAATATCCCAACATTCATTCCACTTTCAGCATTGCTGTTTGAAAATGAACCAATAAATTTAAAATCCAATGTAATACCATAACATGTTCCTTATTCTGCACCAGGCCTATTGTATGGCCTATGAGCTCAGCTTTTGAACCTGTGCTTATTTTTAATTGTTTTTTGTTACTACTGCGAAGTGCGATACTAAATAGAGTAAGTATTTCCTTCAGTGACAAGACTTAGCGCTGAAAATATGAGTGCCTTAAGGAAAAAAGAGTTCATTTCCACACTAGTGATTTATAGCATCTTCTAGATCATCCAACCATCATTGTGCCAAAGTAACAGTAATGTGGACAGGCTATGAAGATGTTACAAATCACTAGGGTTGAAATGATCAGATGCACAAATATACACACTCCTGAGTAAATCATCATTTACCAACACAGATAAAAAAACTACAGTGGATGTTTCCCTACCCGGCAAACTTAACTATGGCATTTCTTATTAGAAATTGTATTGTAAAACATTTTTAAACTGAATCTACAAAGCAGCTAATAGACACAAGCAACCTGTGCCCTCTAGATATAATGGATCACCACTTCCAGAATGTCTTATATTTGGCCATGTTAGCTGGAGCTGATGGGAACTGAAATTCACAGATCTGGAAGGTATCAGGTTGCCTGTCTCTTGGAGCAGTCCTTAGCAGTGAAGATAATCTACCATTCCCAAGGTCATGTTGGTTCATGCCAGCCAAGACAAATTCATTATTATTAGCTTCCCTTCCACTGGAATTAATGGATGGGAAAATCATGCTGTTAACACCAAGCTGGCATGGAAAAGGGAACCAATCCTGGTACTTTTCAAGGGAACTAAAGGGTGCTGGATCCAGTGGTTGCTTCTGCCCTGCCCTTGCAGGGTAATTAGGGGCTGATGGGCCAATATACCCAGTCTTTCACTGGCAAAGCTTCTTTCTCTTGGCTGAGTGGCTTACCCAACCCAACCAGGGGTTACTTTTGGTCTCAGAATTACCAGACCTTTGAATGAAGGATACTGTACATTGGTATTGATGCATTAGGCATAGTTAAGCACAAGAGGATAATGACTAGAACTGAATGCAAAGGTTTACTTTATACTGAAGATAATAAAATGAAAAACAGGAGGAAGAAAAAAGATAATGTAATGAAAACATTTTCTAGTAACTGTCCAAGGAGCTGACGTGATTTTAACCCACGTGAATCCCATTGACCTACTTAGTTAAATCCCAATCAAGTCTTTGAAAACACTAGAGTTAATGTCCCAGAAACAAAAAATGCAGAATCACAGCATGCAAGCCATTTTGAGGCATTATCTAAAATAAACAGTATACTCCTTATGTAAAATAAAAAGGAATATATAGGTCTCAACAAGCAGATATGCTATTTATTTATTGTTAACTTGCCATATATTTTTATCAGGCTGCAGCAAGGTATTAATCCGATTCACAATCCAACTGAAGAGTCTGCCATAAAGAGCCTTTGACATGGCATCTCGCACATCAGCTGCTTTGTCCACAGTATTTGTTCGGATAATGGTCTCACCTCGTGTGACAACACAATGTGAGGTAAGAGCTTCCTGAAGTTCTTCTGAGCCAATACTCAGTAGTGCAGCAGCTGAAAGACAGGGATGTTCTAAGATGGGAGCCAAAGTGCTAGCCATCTGGTGCGAAATTAGATTTCCTTATGCATATTCTGCATTAGGACAATTCAGAAATTTTAGCAAATATTTACCATTATCTAAGGCTTCCATATTGGGCACTTCACTTTTATCAGTTTGATGTTGTGAAGAAATGGCAGCAAATTCAATATTTCCTGTATTTAAGATCCCAGCCAAAATTCGATACACTGAATGCACTTCCTGAAAATGATAGGAAGGTCAGAACTATAAACATCAACAGGTTTCCAGCCCAACACTTTGGAGTACACATACATTCTGAGGACAGATTATATGAACATAATTCCATAATCCAGATGCATCAAGCCATACTGTCCTTCTCAGATTATAATGCACATTCAACACCTTACAACTTTTGGTCATTGCAAAAGCTGGGAGGTGCTGACCTAATGCAATCACACTGCACGGTCCTAGGGGCTTCATGTCATTCATCTTTTTCTTTTTTTCAGGTGGAATAGCACCATGCAAGGCAGATCCTAGAAATTTCCTGCTGCAATGTGAGCATCAAAGGCAGAGTTCAAAGAGATTCTGGTGCATCAGAGAAGAAGCCAAGATGAGATCTGGTAGGCTTTGGGGAAGGACTGGTAGAATCATGAACTGATCAGTTTCTCAAACTTAATTCCTGAATACAGATGGCTGATAAAATGCCTAATATTCAGCTAAATTATTGAGAAAACCTAACTTTTATTATTGTTATTGTTGTTGGCTTCAGAGCTAATTGTCAGCTATTGGCCCTTCTTCCTCTAGCCTAACATTGATTCAAGTTCAGTGATTCTAACTCCAGTGAGCTACTCCACCGCTGTTATTTATCATAGTTCTACTCGCACTTGGTAAGAGTGAAAGTAGGAAAACTCTCTTCCCAATCAAATAGAGAACCTCAAAGGTATTGTATAGGCCATACATAGATTTGACCAAACCTGATCTGGCAGCCACCATTGTACAGATTCATATTCACTTAGTAATACTATATTGAATAAGCCTGTATTAAATTGCCCACAGAAAAATATACATTTTTAAAGCAAGCCCAATGTCACTCTGGCATCTATGTAAAAAGTCATCACTTACCTCTTTAGTAAATCCTATGATCTGAAAGCAATGCTGGATTGCTTCAAACTGAGTTCCATAGGATTCTTTATTAATAATATCATGCATCACCTTTCCTGTGTCATTATCAATATACCTGCGCAAAATAGATAACTGAGATCAATAATGCATAGTTTCTGGAAAGTAAAGTAATAAGGCTGCTGCCTGAAAGTCAAATCCATGACTCAAATCCCTTTTGATAAGCCTATACATAATTTTGAGACTGAGCCAAAAGCATAGATTAAACCCTTGTTAAAGTTTTATTTCAACTAAGTCAGTGAGCCATATCTTATGCTAGCACAGCTATCAGTTCAACTCAGATTGCAGTCTCTTACCAAATAAAAGCTGTTTCCTAGATAGTGTCATATTCTTGCATAATCAGCAAATGTAATCTTTGGGCCAATTGCCTACACTCAGCTCAATCTACCTGACTGGGTTGTTGTGGGGAGAAAATGGGAAGAGAGACTACTAGGTATGCTGCCTTGAGCTCCTGAATGAAAGGTAGGATAGAAGTCTAATGAGCAAACAAATATTAGAAGGACAAGCCCTTGCAAGGAATTGAAACTATAGACAAAAGGGACCCCCGCACCGCTGCAGGAGTATACCGCATACCATGCAGCTGTGGACAAGTATACATCGGAACCACAAAACGAAGCATTCACACCAGGATAAAAGAACATGAAAGACACTGCAGACTACAGCAACCAGAAAAATCTTCAGTAGCTGAACATGCTCTCAAGCAAACGGGACACAAAATCCTATTTGAAAACACAGAAATACTGGACAACACCAAAAGCCACTACACCAGATTATACAGAGAAGCCATTGAAATTCACAAACACCAGCACAGTTACAATAAAAAAGAAGAAAGTTTAAAAATTAGCAAAACCTGGCTACCAGTCCTGAAAAACACAGCCTGCAAAAGGTCAACGGACTCAGTCCAACCACCAGGACATGGGAATACTGCTCACAATGAACATGCTAATCACGCTCATCAGCCACTCGTTAACATTTCAACACAACAAAAAAACCCCACCTAATCTCCTATAATTTAGCTCTATAAATAGAACATTGCCACTCTACCTGGGCACAGAGATTTTGCTTCTATCTGTGCTCCTGCCCTCTGAAGATGCTGGCCACAGATGCTGGCGAAACGTTAGGAACCACAACTTCCAGAACACGGCCACACAGCCCGGAAGACCCACAACAGCCATTGAACTCCGGCCGTGAAAGCCTTCGACAATACATTGAAACTATACTATTTGCAAAGGGTACAAAGACACATTTAACCTCTCCTTCTTACCTCCTTTTTTCCATTACTATCCATCATGACTGGCATATTAGTAAGTAAATAAGTTTATTGCTGTAACCACAGGTCACAACATATGGTGACTAGCATATTATTGGCTATCCTTGTATTTGATGCTATTATTTTCAAAATGAGAACTCCAAAAAATACAGTTAAATAAGTTTTGGGTCAGTCTCAAAGTTGGAAGGGAGCAAGGCAAGCTCCCTGAGAGATCAGAAACTAGAATACCCACTTTCACTTCCAGGTGTTGGAGTGAGCGGAGCGACGAACCGAGGCTCCTAGCCTCGTTTCCGCGGTTTTCCATTTGCAACAATTAAAAAGAGAAAAATCACCCTCGAAGAGAGGGTGAGCAGAAGATTTACCACAAGGGTCGCCGGATTCGCCACTCTCTACCGACCCCCGTATTTCCACCACGGGGGAAGGGAGATTGAAGCGGTGAAAGGCGGCTGGCATTACCATGAAGCTCTGTGGAAGCCGCGAATCTGAATAAGATAAGTAGCTCCTCACCCAACCTTTTAGATGCACTTTTTAGTTTTAAATATTATTTGCCTTATTAAGCTCTAAGATTTATCTCTGGACTTGATATATAATTGCTGGTGGTTTACTCTTTCCTGTCAAAGACTGTTAAAAGGTGGGAATGAAAAGCTAATTGATGGCTGTTGTGGGTCTTCCAGGCTGTCAGTCAAAGCTAATTGACTTTGCCACAAATGAAAGTGAAATGCCTTTTACTTTTACTTTGATTTAAACTTTCTACTTCAGAGCTTTCCAAACTGTGTGTCGCAACACAAAAGTGTGTCGCCACACACAGCGTGGTGTGTTGCCACACCACTCGGAAGTGGCAGCGCGCGCACGCACGGCAGCCGCCATGCACGCGCGCGCCGCCGCACGCCCCCGCCGCCGCACGCCCCTTTCGTGCTGCCGCTGTGCGCGCGCCGCCGCACGCCCCCCCGCGCCGCCGCCGTGCGCGTGTTGCCACCGCCACCGCCGGGTGTGTCGCCAGCAGCGGCACTTTGGAAAGCCCTGTTCTACTTATTGGCAATTGAATACATTTTTATTTTGGAATTTTGGATTTTGATTTCATATGGAATAATTAATACTCTGCCTTTTATTCTTTTTTGGTGATTTCTGCTGGGGAAAAATTTTCTTTTTTTTCTTTTATAAGCCCTTTAAAAAAAAATTATGCCTTGTTTGGATTTTTTTACATAGAAATTTGATTCCTTAATATGTGCTTTGGGTGAAGAAGTTAATTGGATTATTGCAGCCTTTCTTTATATACTTTATATAATTCTTTTTTATTTCAGTTATTTTTGGTTGGATTGAAGAGTTACAAGTGGGCGTGAGAAACCTTGGAACTGTTTATCGTTTCCATTATTATTTTGACTACAGTAGAAAAAAGTTGCCATCTGCTTTCTTATCTTTTGCTCTTGAATTTACATGGACTTATATATCTAATGGATTATAAATGAATTATGAAGACAATTATTTTTAAAGGACTGCTTTTATTTTTTGGAATTTTTTAGTCTCCCCCCCCCTTTTTTTTTTAAACAATTATTGCCTCCCTTCCTTTTTTATTTTTTCCCTCCCTTCTTTTCCTTTTCTCCTCTTTTTTTTCCTCTTACAGGAAAATTACCTACACCTATGTCTATGGCACTGAGGAGGAGAGATAAAGAAAAAGAAAAAGAGACTGGAAGAGCATCTACAGAGCCTGCAACACCTGCACCATCAATGGAAACTCCACTATCAGAAATGAAAAAAATCCTTGAAGCAACTGCAGCATTAAATAAGAAAGTGGAGGATTCAACGGCTAATTTGGGTCAACAAAATAAGCAGATGGAAGAACAAATTGCATCTTTAGACAAAAAGATGGATAAGAAGATGGAAGATATGAAAAAAGAAATAACCCAGGAGATAAAACATGAATTTAAAAAAGAAGTACAAACAGTTAAGGAAGTTGTGAACTCTCTGTCAGGAGAACTTAAAGATATGCAAGGTCAGATACAAAAGTTAGAGACTAAATCAGAACATACTACCAAAGAAATTGAACACAATTTAGATATTACAGCATTAGCAAAAATGAGAGAGAAGGAACATATTTTGAGATTGAGAGCAGTTCCTGAACAAGCAAATGAAGATGTAAGAGAAAGGATTATTTCTGTATTGGCTAAATTTTTAGAGATAAAAAAACAAGATTTAGATTTGGAAATAGATAAAATTTTCAGAGTGAATTCACGTTATGCTAGAGAAAATAAAGTTCCTAGAGACATATTGATATACTTTGTGAGAAAAGTTGTAAAAGAACAAATTTTGAAGAAACATTATAATATTAGATTAAATATAGAAGGGAAAGAAGTAATTGTATTAAAAGAAATCCCTTTGAGAATACTAAGGAAAAGAAGAGATTATTCCTTCCTTACAGACAAATTAAAGCAACACAATATCCCATTTAGATGGGAGAAATTAGAAGGTGTATCTTTTACGTTCAAAGGGCGTAGAGGTTCAGAATAACTTCCATTTTAAAAGCAAAAGCATTCCTAGAAAAATACAAGACAGAAATGGGTGTGCCATCTGGAGACTTGGAAGAAGGAGGAGAGACATCAAAAGATAAAAAGAGGAGTGAAGACTTATCTGAGATGGGAGCTGCAGGGTTGGACTTGAAAAAGGGATTTTAACTACCAAAACATCTATGGATTACAAATATTTGACATGGAATATCAATGGCGCTAACGCCCCACAGAAAAGAAGAAAGATTTTTCACTTTTTGAAAAAATTGAGATTGGACATAATTTGTTTACAAGAGACTCATATATGTAAAAAAGATACCAAATATTTGATTTAAAAACAATTTGGAGAATAATTCATTTCGGCTGGAAATAAAAAAACAAAGGGGGTAGTTTTATATATACAACCAAAGTTAAACCCAAAGTTAATAATAACTGATGATGAAGGTCATTATGTTGCAGTTGAAATTAATATACAAGGAACTAAAACATTGATTGTTGGACTTTATGCACTGAATATGGACAAAGGAGTATTTTATAAAAATTTGATGGATAAACTTTTGGATCAAACCTATGAAAGTTGGTGTTTTATGGGTGATTGGAATGGGGTGATCTACCCTAAGATGGATAGACATTCACAAAAAGAAGTGAAGCATACACAGGGAAAATTGCCACAAACATTTTTTGATTTAAAAGAGATGTTGGATTTACAAGACATTTGGAGACTTATGAATGGGACTTCCAGAGAATATACATATTATTCAGAGAGTTTTAAATCATATTCTAGAACAGATATGATTTTGATATCTAAAAGCTTAATGATGGACATTAGTAAAGTTGAAATACTACCCAAGACTCTCTCAGATCATAATCCAGTAATGTTGACTGTTAAAGGAAAACAGAATGTATTCAGATGGAGACTGAATGAGTCAATATTTCGGAAAAATGATATAGTTGATGCATGTAAAAAAAAAGTTAAGGGAATATTTTCAACTGAATTCAAACAAAGGCACCAATATTCAGATTGTATGGGATGCCAGCAAAGCATATATGAGGGGTTACTTTATCCAATATAATGCTCAAATGAGGAGAAAGAAACAAGAGAGAATCCAATTGATTTTAGATGAAATAAAAAGTAAAGAGACATGTTTAAGAGATAAGCCAATGGATGATACTTTGCTTACTCAAATTAAATTTTTACAAAAACAAATGTCAATGATACTGACACAAGAGATAGAGACTCAAATGAAATTTACAAAGCAAAAATATTTTGAATATGCAAATAAACCAGGTAGATGGTTGGCTTATAAATTGCGGAAACAAAGACAAAAGAATCTAATTTCTAATATACAACATGAAGGGAAAGTTATGGTGAATAATATAGATATACAAGAAGCTTTTCATGATTATTATTCAAAATTATATAAAAACAAGATGTTAATTTAATTGACATTGATGAATATCTGAGTAAACAGAAATTAACTGTTCTCAATTTTCAACAAAGATTAATACTAAATAATCCTATAACAACAGAGGAAATGGTAAAGGCTTTTAAGAAAATTAGTAGTGGAAAAGCACCCGGACCGGATGGCCTGTCAGCAGCTTACTATAAATGCTTCGAGGATGAATTATGTCTACCTTTGCAGAAGACTATGAATTCAATTTTGGAAACAGGAACCATGCCAGAGACTTGGAAAGAAGCGCATATAGCACCAAAGAACAACAAGATTTGACTTTAACTAAGAATTATAGACCAATATATTTATTGAATAATGACTATAAGATATTTACAACTATATTGGCAGAAAGAATGAAAAATATTCTTAAGAACTTTATCCATCAAGATCAAGCAGGATTTTTACCTAAGAGACAAATCCAAGACAATGTCCGAAATATATTAGATATACTGGAATACTTGGAACAAAACTATGAAAAACAAGCTGCCTTGATATTTATAGATGCTGAAAAAGCCTTTGACAATTTAAATTGGCCTTTTATGTTTAAAGTCTTGGAAAATATGAGTTTTGGAGGAAATTTTATTAAGTGGATTAAATCAATATATACTCCCCAATTTGTAAAAATAATTGTTAATGGAGAATTTAGTAAACCATGTGAAATTCAAAAAGGTACAAGACAAGGTTGTCCATTATCTCCACTTTTGTTAATATTGGTACTAGAGGTTTTATTGAGAGATATTAGACAAGATGATGGTATTTATGGTATTAAAGTTAAAAAAGAAGTTTATAAATTAAGAGCCTTTGCTGATGACTTAGTCATTACTTTGGAGAATCCATTAGATGGAATTGAATTATTGATACAGAAATTGAAAGACTTTGGGTCGTTAGCAGGGTTCAAAGTGAATCTACAGAAAACAAAAGTTTTGACTAAAAATATGGATTATTATCAACAAGAGAAATTAAAAGAAATAACGGGATATTCAATGGAAGAAAAAGTAAAATATTTGGGAGTATATTTAACAACAAAAAATGTTAAGTTGTTTAAGAATAATTATATTCCGCTTTGGACAGATATTAAAAAAGATTTGGATCAATGGGAAAAACTGCAACTATCATTATTAGGTAGAATTTCAGCAATTAAAATGAATATTTTGCCACGAATTTTATATCTTTTTCAAACAATACCTATATTGGCATCAGAAGAACCTTTCAAACAATGGCAGTGAGATATTTCTAAGTTTATTTGGCATGGGAAAAAACCAAGAATAAAATATAAAGTGCTGCAAAATTCAAAGGAAAGAGGCGGATTGGGTTTACCGGATCTGAAATTATATTACGCGGCTTGCTGTTTGGTATGGATAAAAGAGTGGATAGTTTTGAAAAATGAAAAATTATTGAACTTGGAGGGTCATGAATTAAGATATGGATGGCATGGTTATTTGTGGTATGACAAAGTGAAAGTTAACGTGGATTTTAAAAATCATTATATCAGAAGATCTTTGTTAAGAATTTGGAATAAATACAAACTAACTTTATGTTATAAAAGACCTTTATGGATTTCTACACAAGAAGCATTTTATAGAACAGAAGTAAGAGTTAAAGATAAATGGTTGACTTACAAAGACTTTTTAAAAAAAGAACAAGGACAATATAAAACTAAATCAAAAGAAGAACTGGCCTTTGAAGGATACAATTTCCAATGGCTTTCATATATGCAACTTGTAGAAAAATTTAAATCAGACAAAAAGGACCTTGAATTTGAACAAAATAAATCAGAATTTGAGATACAATTATGTGAGACAGATGACCATTTAATTGCTAAAATGTATAAATTATTGTTAAAAGGTGAAATGGTAGAGGAACAAGTTAAAGATTGCATGATTAAGTGGGCAAAAAATATTGGTCATAATATTCAAATGCAACAATGGGAAGATATGTGGATTAAAGGATTAAAATTTACTTTGTGCTATAATTTGAAGGAAAATTTCTACAAGATGATGTACAGATGGTATATGACCCCACAAAAGTTAGCTAAAATATATGGGAATGTTTCCAACTTATGTTGGAAATGTAAAAAAAAGAGGGGTCATTTTATCATATGTGGTGGACTTGTGAAATTGCAAAGAAATTTTGGACTCAGATACATTCATTGATGCAAAATATTTTACAAACTCAAGTCCCATTTAAACCAGAATTATTTCTATTGGGAATATCAGAAGAACAAATAGGAAAAAAATTTACAAGAATTATGCAATACATGATTACAGCAGCAAGACTTGTATATGCACAAAATTGGAAAAATCAGACTACACCTACGATACAAGACTGGATGTTGAAATTGATGGACGTGGCAGAAAATGATAAATTGACATGTTTATTAAAAGAAAATTCAAATTATTACTTTCTTAAAGAGTGGAAACCATTAACGGACTATTTGCAAAATGCAGGAGGGGCAAAGCTTATATGGGGATTTGAGGATTAAAATATATATAAACTGATATATTAGACAAGAAATGTTTTTCAATGTTATATATAGACCTAGCATGTAAGATAAACTCTTTAAATTGCTATGACCAGGGATAAATCGGAAGTTGACTAATTTCTATGTTTCATCTTTCTCTTTTTTTCTTTACTTTACTACACCTTTTTTCTTCTTTCTTTGATTTGTATTTCTATTTCTTTTTCCATTTTCAACTTTTTATCTATGTATATTTAAAACTCAATAAAATATATTAAAAAAAAAGAAAGAAACTAGAATACCCAAAGGCAAAATTTGGACCTAATATTGCTAATTACCCAAATAGTAATGTACCAATTTAAAACAATTCATTTGGTTTTGTTTGCCTAAAATGCTAATACATACCATTAACTTTATAATCATCCATTTTGGAAAACAGATTAAATTTAAGAGTGTGGCAAAACTATAATTAGATGAACTTTTTTATTTTTGATTAATTTAATTAAACCATTTATAAATAATAGCATTTCTTCTTGCTCATACAGCTGTATACATGAGAGGACTACAGTGTATCCTTAAGACATGGGGAATGATAAAGGCAGATTTTAAAACATCTCACCAAAACAAATTGCTAATCAATACTTAGTTATAACTAGCAATAAGCACAAGTTAGCAAAAATTACCTGGGAGGCTTTTTCTCAGGGAGCTTATATTCAGAAAGTTTCTTCTGGTGATAAAGACCAGCATAAATGTAGTAAAATATATGAAAATTTTTCTCTCCTCTGTTAGAAAAAAAGAATTACTATAGAGCATAGAAATAAGATGTATCTTTAACCTGAGAATTTCAAATAGTATATAGAACAGATTCAGGAAGCAATACTTCCCCCAAACCACCTAGCAGTGTTTCTGTTTGTATACCTAAAGGAATCCAGATGTGCAGACTACAAAACCCATCAGCCCCAGGTTCCCTGTTCTATAATTGAGGATGCTGGGAGTTAAAGCCCAGAATAGATGGAGAGAGAAGGCTCTGAAATGATGCTCCTAAGAAACCAAGTCTACTGAGTTTTGCCTTTCCCTCAGTCAACAACCAACTGACATCCTTCTGAACTGTGGTGGGAGGGCCTTAAATTTTTTTAACGTTAAAAATTGGATCCTGAGTTTTCTTATTTTCCATCATCCCTGACTGCTGGCCATGCTGTCTGGGAATGAAGGGTTCTGTAGTCCAACACACCAGGTTAATAAAGGCTGTGTACATAATTCTGAGTCCTACAGGGGGACACTGAAGTACATTGAACCCTGGATTAAAAGGACAGAGAGCAAGGACAGAGTTCCTGAGCGCTCGCTGCGTTGCTGCAAATGCTGTGTTGGACTTGAGGGCTCATAGAACCCAAAGATCACATTCCAGTGCACAGCAGTGTTCAACAACAACAAAACCCAATACTTTCCAGCTTAACTTACATTCTAGTTTATCTTCACACTGTATACATCTTTCACTGCTCAGCTTAACCATTTTCACACAGCAGGAAAGATGGGACACAGAAAAATAAATAGTTTTCAGGTTATTTGCCTTACTGTGGTAGGGATGACTTGCTAAGAGGAACTGAACTGTTACTACTAGCATTTCTTTCGTTGTATCTTCCCTAGTTGGGCCCTACTGCCAGATATCTCTGAGCTTTGCCCTTTCCCTGGAGGCCAGCCTAGTGCCAAACTTATCTATCATTCAGTGCCAAGTAAAGACTTGGCCTCCTATTCTCACAATTTGAACTTAGCATTCAAAGCCTGACCATGTATTTTGTCCATTAAGCACAGTTTTATCAGTGTTGTTACCATTATTATTACAGTATGTGAGAATTAAATCAAATTATTTATTTTATTTTTCACTTTTCCCCTTGTTTATTTGATAGATTATAACTCGCCATGAGATTCTCTAATAGCGGGTAGAGTATACTGTACATATGTTCAATAGAAATAAAATTAAATACTTTCAATGAAAGAATATTTATTTTGAACCCATCCTTCTTCTGTATGAATGCAAAAAAATAAAAAATACTGACAACTGGATGTATATAGCTCTATAGGTTTATTCCATATACAAATCAGGGCTGTTCAAATCATTTGGAAGGGTGTTTCATGAAGTGAAGGCATCATATCTTTGAATCTGCTGTTCCAAGGCTCAAGATGACTGCATCTCTTGGACAGCTCCTTCAAAGCCCTCCCCAGATTACTTGGGCATACATGTATGTGCACAGAAGGCACCTGTAGGCTGTAGGAAGTGCACCTCAGCACTTCGAGTAGGAGTTTCGAGGTGCACTATGCTTGCTTTGTAAAATGCCTCTCCAAATAATTTGTACAGGCCAGGTATTAATGCACCGAAGTCAAAATCTTACTTAGAAGTCCCCGACCTTTTCCAGCTGAGGGTAACATTGCTAATAGCCTTATAATAAAAGCAATATTTTAAGCGAAACAGTCCAAAATATACCTACAAAGCTTGCTTTATAACTCTGGACTTTTCTAGCAGATATTCTGAGATTTTTGCTCCCATTACAGCTCCGGTTGGTGTGAACATCATTTCCAAGTATTTCCCAAAACGGCTAGAGTTATCATTGATAGCAGTGCACGCATTCCCGAATGCTTCGACTAAAGGGTTCACTTGGAGGATCTTCTCCCGCAAAGCACGATTGTTTGCCTTCACAGACAGAAAAGGTCACAAGGAATTTCCTCTGTCAACTATATGGCCCCCATATTTCATTTAAAACATTCCTATCCTCATTCCATTCTTAAAGCAAATACATCAGCAAGAAGCAGTTGAATATCAGACACAATTGGGAATAAGCTAACAAGAAACAAGAAAAAAAACCAGCATTAAATATCTATCTATTAATAATTCATACAAATCTGTTTAAAGAGAACCCTTCCTAATTTCTCTGGGATATAATCCAAGGAAAATACAAATTTAAATACAAATTTAAAAAGTTGTTTTATTATACATAAAACCTACCAAATAAGTAAATATCCTGCCTTTTTTCAATTTTTGTTCTAAAGTTTTCAATTTTTGTTCTAAAGTTTTCAATTTTTGTTCTAAAGTTTTCAATTTTTGTTCTAAAGTTTTCAATTTTTGTTCTAAAGTTTTCAATTTTTGTTCTAAAATTATATATGTATTATTATTATGCTTTAACAAAGAATCTGAAACCTATTGTAACACTAAACTGAAGTTAACTAATGGAAGCAGAAGCTTGCACAAGATACACTGGAAAAGAGAGAGGAAGAAAAAAATCTGAAACATAAACATGAACCCAAAGATCTGCACAGGCTCCTCCTTGCCAAATCAGCAGGTGGGCAACCTGTGGCCACCATATAATTCTACATTACCACTCTCAGCATCCTTCAGCTTGGCCATCTTGCCTCTGGTGGCTGGGAATTGAAACCCAGTATAATCAGTTGAGACAGAGGCTGCTCACCCTTGCACTAAATCTGAGTTTAAGATTGCATGCAAATGCAGCCAGTACTTTACAGTATTATACTGTAATTTGAGTTATGTGACAGTCTGTAAATACCTTTCCCAGGAAGGTCAAATGCTGCACAATGAGATGGGCGCTTTCAGTCTTCCCAGCACCACTTTCTCCACTGATGATTATGCACTGACGAACAAAACAGAAGTGAAGATGCATAGTCTGCAACTCAAGGAATATGCTTTCATCCCTATTCACATGCACTTTAATATACCATTAAACATTTAACTATCTTCAATTATCCTTTCTTTGAAGAGTTGAACAACCATGCACAGCATAAAACAGAAACTTCCAAAATTGCCCAGTTGAAAGTATTATAATATATGTGTGAATGCATGTGTTTGAATTGGATCTAGACTGCTGATAATGGAGAATGCAGAGAGAACTGGCTAAAATTTCTATCTCTGCCAAATTCCTTCAGTGAGATCCTCTACTGGATCTCTGTACCTTCTGCATTTATGCATTTATATTAGTGACAGTAGACTCTGCGATTAAATAATGAATGACCCTGTACAGTAGTGACAAGCAGGAAAATAAACTACTTTATTTCGCCGGTAAAATTTAGAGGTTTTTTTTCTTTTAGGGATGTCCACTGAAATCTTCAGCATCTGGATATGGCTGCTCCAGATGAAGAAATGGCATGCAGAATTGGGGAGGCGAATCAAACAAGCATTTTTGTAAACCGCCCAGAGTCGTTGTCCTGGGAGGAGATGGACGGTGGCAAAATTTGAAAAATAAATAAATAAATAAAATAAAATAATAATCTGGGATTGTTTCAAACAATGCAACTGGGTGATAACTTCAACAGCTACTGTGCTCATGGAACTGACAATATTAGGATGTAATCTCTCGCTATCTTGGAAAGAATTTTTGTTTACACAGGCTACTCCCTACAATTACATAGGCTTTCCCCTGTGCTGGCCAGTTTGTATCCAGGCTCTAGTGAGCTGGGTTGTAGGGAAGGTGCAAGTGCCAAATCAGACCTCACATCAAACACATGACCTGTGAAAAGAGTAGCCATGCTCTTGGCTGCGCTCTCTCAATCTGACATACCAAATTTGCAAAACTGTGACATTTTACCCCTTGCAGGTTAAGGCACTAGTATGGAGCAATGACAGAAAAATGAAGAACAACATAGCATCACAACATCACTACTCTTTCATTTTGGAATATATTATTTTTTTGTTTTGTTTTAATGTGTTTTACAGCCCTTTTTTTTACTTAATGACCCACTGAAAAACTAATGAAGAGTGAAACATAAATCAAATCAGTCTACAAGTTCTACCAGGTATTATGGTAGAGGAAGCAAGCCAAATGCATGATTAATGTTTTTGGCAGCAGCTGCCCATTTAGTTGAACTCTACCTTGGTTGTCCTGGAGCATCCTAGAAGAACAACTATTCATAGTACTTATTGGTTGTTCTACTTTTAAGGGGGAAAAAAGAGGAAAAGGTCCTCCTAACAGTCACCAAGCATAACCTCCTTTTCTCTTTGTTCCAAATAGTGATATACCTGTATTTATTTTCTAGAGTTTGTTTAGAAATTATAGGGTATCTAAAAACAGACAATTAGAGTTACTGTAGACATCCTACAGAACAGCATCCCCAACTACAGTAAATGCATTGCCTTTTGTTTTAGTCAATAGTCATCTCTACCTGCCATATCTCATACAAAAAAGTAGGGGAAGATTGCAATCTTTGGGTCATAAAGATTCCCAATTCTGCAATGCTGTATTCCATTTTCTTTAAAATCATTGCCATATAACTGAATTTCTGTCTTCATTACATTTATATTAGAAATATCCCAATTTCGTGTTACTATGAAAATGAATTACAGTAATACTTGAACTAATCATTCTTATTTTCTGACTTATAGTCACAAAGCCTGATGATTACTGATCTGACCTAAACACAGGCAGAAATGGTTTCCTTGGGTACCTGGCCTTTTACCTTAATGCTTTACTCAAAGCCTAGATCTGGAGTTGGCTCCTTTGCCCTGACTGAATCTCCTGGAAATGTGTCCCCCAGTTCCAAGGTAGGGTCTGGGTGATCCCCTGCTATCTGGGTTAGGAAGTCCAGTTTGACTAACTCCTGATCCTTCTTCTTGGTGGGTCTCCTATATGTATTTTGCTAAATCTTCCCCGAATAGCAGTGCATAAGAATGATTCCTCTTCACAGCAATCCCCACTCCCTTTTCCAGCCTTTCCACTGACAGAGCAGTTTAACTAAGGTAGTTTCTGCTTTGCCTTTGGCAAAGATGCATTTGCATTCATGTTGCCTGTGCCTGTTGGTCTTTGGCAAGCGAGGAGGTACGCGTAACAGAGATTGTAACTCCAGTATCACTCCAGGCCGCTTCTGGGTGTACATCCACTTGCTTTAGAGGTTATTCAGCATGTACAAAAAATGCAGGTATCAGAGACAATAAAAAATAAAGTGCAACACAAGTAAACAAATTAAAGCTCAAACTCTAATGCAAGCATTAGGTTAACTTTCCCTATTGTTGTAGAGAATAAACTAGACTTGGAACAAATGTTACCACTGTGCTAATTTACTACTTGGAAATACTTCATCCTGCAAATTCCAGTTTACTGTATATCTGAGGGTGGAAGAAAATCTTAGCTCTATCTAAAGCAGAGCTTTCCAAACTGTGTGTCAGGACACGTTAGTGTGTCGGCTGCAGTGTCTGGGTGTGTCACGGCTGCTGCTGCCTCTGAGCCCTGCCAGGATTCCGTGAAGGTCCTAGTGCCTGCCTTGCTGCCTCCAAACCTGCCCTGCCCAGATTCCGCGCAGGTCCTAGTGCCTGCCTTGTGCCTTGCTGCCTCCAAACCTGCCCTGCCAGGATTCTGCGCAGGTCCTAGTGCCTGCCTTGTGCCTTGCTGCCTCCAAACCTGCTGTGATTCTGCACAGGTCCTAGTACCTGCCTTGTGCCCTGCTGTAAGAGTGTGTCGCGAAATGATGCCCTGCTGTAAGAGTGTGTCGCAAAATGATTCATGTCTAAAAAGTGTGTCACCAACATGAAAAGTTTGGAAAGCTCTGATCTAAAGCAATATTGCTGCCACCTCCCCTCCCCCCCACCCGCGCTCCCCCTTTCTCCTTCCTCCTTCAACACCCAATTAGTTTAGCCCTGTCACTATCCTGGCTGCTCATCTCCGGGCACTTTCCACTTTTGTCAATGTCCTCCTAAAATATAGTGCCGAGAACTGGACATATTTCTCCAGATAAAGTCTGGCTAGTGTAGAGATTACATTCCATGGCCCAGAAATTACCCTTCTTCTGTTAATGCAGCCTCAGACTGTATTACTTTTTCAGTCTTCATCATGCCACTGGCTCACATTCAGCTTGAGATTACTAACGTTGTCTAGATTGTTCTCACATATATCACTACCACAAGATATCTCTCCCATCTACAATAAGTGTCTTAGATTTTTTTTAAATTCAGGACTATACAGTATTCTATAACATTGCCTACCTATCTTTAAAATTGTTAGAAGCCCCCTTTCAGACTCATCCATTTACCTTATAAAACTGCTGAACAGTCCTACAGCGGTCCCCAACCTTTTTGGCACCAGGGACCGGTTTCATGGAAGACAATTTTTCCACGGACTGGGTGGTGGTGGTGTCAGATTCTGACTTCTCATAAGGAGCACGCAACCTAGATCCCTCACATGCACAGTTTACACTAGGGTTCGCGCTCCTAGGAGAATCTAATGCCGCCGCTGATCTGACAGGAGGCGGAGCTCAGGCGGTAATGCGAGTGATGGGGAGCGGCTGTAAATACAGATGAAGCTTCACTTGCTCTCCCACCACTCACCTCCTGCTGTGCGGCCCGGTTCCTAAGTGGCCAGGGGGTTGGGGACCCCTGGTCTAGCAGACCTAGCTCCACACTGATGCAAAGATGTGAATGAGAGTTGGTTTGCTCAAACAGCTGTTCAACCATGTAACAGTAGGACCCAACTCACATTTAGTCAACTGTCAACAAGGATATTATAAGAAATCTTTGCTTCAACTTTGTTGAAATCAAGCTATATCACATCTGTAGCTTTTTTATGATGTTTGGACATACACTGCTAGTATGTGCAAATCCTTTGGGAGATAATTACAAAACAGCCACACAAACCTTAAAAAGAGATGCAGCTTCTTTACTGATTCTATGAGAGGTGTAATACAGGAAAATGAGATTAAACCAATACACTGGAAAAGCTCTTAATCAGATGGAATCTCAGATACAATTTGAACATATTCTGTTATTTACTTTATATCATGCAGGTAATTATCTATACAACAACAATTGTAATCTCTTGAGTACACCCAAGCATGGATCTTACTTTGCATATGTTGCCATGTAAAATATATTCATCAAAGGAATGAACAAGGGATATAAGAAAAATACTTGAAACAAACTTAAAGCAATAGCTTACATGTATCAATTATTTTCTAATCATGTGCTTGTAACTGCTACTGGGGCCATTCCACACATTACATAGAAATAAACCTATGCTTGCTAAAGAGCATGTGTTCAAAAGGGCTTCAAATGAAACAGCTTATAAGATATACATTTCCAGCACAGATGTCTGTGGGGTAGGGGGAAACGATGAAAACAGCCTTCTGGCATAGCAACACAAGCATCACTCCTTTAAACATCATGGAGCTTGCTTCATAAAGGCACAACACTGCTTTTGTCATCTTGACAAAAACATCAGATCTTTCAGATGCCTCTGATTCTCAGTTATTACAGGTTTGGTTGTTTATTTGTTCAGTCACTTCCGACTCTTCATGACTTAATGGACCAGCCCACGCCAGAGCTTCCTGCTGGCTGTCGCCACACCCAGCTCTCCCAAGGTCGAGTCCGTCACCTCCATCCATCTTGCCCTTGGTCGGCCCCTCTTCCTTTTGCCTTCCACTTTCCCTAGCATCAGCTTTTTCTTCAGGGTATCCTGTCTTCTCATTATGTGGCCAAAGTACTTCAGTTTTGCCTTTAATATCATTCCCTCAAGTGAGCAGTCTGGCTTTATTTCCTGGAGTATGGACAGGTTTGATCTTCTTGCAGTCCAAGGCACTCTCAGAATTTTCCTCCACCACAGTTCAAAAGCAGCTATCTTCCTTCGCTCAGCCTTCCTTATGGTCCAGCTCTCGCAGCCATAGGTTACTATGGGAATACCATTCCTTTAACTATGCGGACCTTTGTTGTCAGTGTGATGTCTCTGCTCTTAACTATTTTATCAAGATTTGCCATTGCTCTCCTCCCAAGAAGTAGACGTCTTCTGATTTCCTGGCTGCAGTCAGCATCTGCAGTAATCTTTGCGCCTAGAAATACAAAGTCTGTCACTGCCTCCACGTTTTCTCCCTCTATTTGCCAGTTATCAATCAAGCTGGTTGCCATAATCTTGGTTTTTTTGAGGTTTAACTGCAACCCAGCTTTTGCACTTTCTTCTTTCACCTTCGTCATAAGGCTCCTCAGCTCCTCCTCGCTTTCAGCCATCAAAGTGGTATCATCTGCATATCTGAGATTGTTAATGTTTCTTCCAGCAATTTTAACTCCAGCCTCAGATTCATCAAGCCCAGCACGTCGCATGATGTGTTCTGCGTACAAGTTGAATAGGTAGGGTGAGAGTATACAACCCTGCCGTACTGCTTTCCCAATCTTAAACCAGTCCGTTGTTCTGTGGTCTGTTCTTACCGTTGCTACTTGGTCGTTATACAGATTCCTCAGGAGGCAGACAAGATGACTTGGTGTCCCCATACCACCAAGAACTTGCCACAATTTGTTATGATCCACACAGTCAAAGGCTTTAGAATAGTCAATAAAATAGAAATAGATGTTTTTCTGAAACTCCCTGGCTTTCTCCATTATCCAGCAGATATTGGCAATTTGGTCTCTAGTTCCTCTGCCTTTTCGAAACCCAGCTTGTACATCTGGCAAATCTCACTCCATGAATTGCTGGAGTCTACCTTGCAGGATCTTGAGCATTACCTTACTGGCATGTGAAATAAGTGCCACTGTTCGATAGTTTGAACATTCTTTAGTGTTTCCCTTTTTTGGTATGAGGATATAAGTTTATTTTTTCCCATCTGATGGCCATTCTTGTGTTTTCCAAATTTGCTGACATATGGCATGCATCACCTTGACAGCATCATCTTGCAAGATTTTAAACAGTTCAGCTGGGATACTGTTGTCTCCTGCTGCCTTGTTATTAACAATGCTTCTTAAGGCCCATTCAACCTCACCCTTCAGGATGTCTGGCTCTAACTCACTGACCACACCATCAAATCTATCCCCGATATTATTATCCTTCCTATACAGATCGTCCGTATATTCTTGCCACCTTTTCTTCATCTCTTCTGCTTCTGTTAGGTCCTTGCCATCTTTGTTTTTGATCATACCCATTTTTGCCTGGAATTTACCTCCAATGTTTCTAATTTTCTGGAAGAGGTCTCTTGTCCTTCCTATTCTATTGTCTTCTTCCACTTCCACACATTGCTTGTTTAAAAATAATTCCTTATCTCTTCTGGCTAACCTCTGGAATTTTGCATTTAATTGGGCATATCTCCCCCTATCACTGTTGCCTTTTGCTTTCCTTCTTTCTTGGGCTACTTCCCGTGTCTCAGCAGACAGCCATCTTGCCTTTTTGGTTTTCTTTTTCTTTGGGATGTTTTTTGTTGCCGCCTCCTGAACAATGTTGCGAACTTCTGTCCATAGTTCTTCTGGGATCCTATCTACTAAATCTAGTCCCTTAAATCTATTCTTCACCTCCACTGCATATTCATTAGGAATATTAGTGAGCTCATATCTAACTGATCTGTGGGTCTTCCCTATTCTCTTTAGTCTGATTCTAAATTGTGCAATAAGAAGTTCGTGATCTGAACTACAGTCAGCTCCAGGTCTTGTTTTTATCAACTGTATAGATGTCCGCCACCTTTGGCTGCAAAGGATGTAGTCCTTCATTTTGTTCTCCCAGACCATGCTTACCTGTAATTCCAGGTGTCGTTTGACTACCCACCTTAGCATTTCAGTCTCCTGTAATCTCTTTCTGGCGTATTATCCAGTAGGTGCTGCAGATCCCCATAGAACTGATCTACTTCTGCTTCTTTAGCATCTGTGGTTGGGGCGTATATTTGGATCACTGTGATGTTAAATGGCTTACCCTGAATTTGTATTGAGATCATTCTATCATTTTTTGGATTGTATCCAACCACTGCTTTAGCCACTTTATTATTAATTATGAAGGCTACTCCGTTTCTTCTGTGGTCCTCTTGTCCACAGTAGTAGATCTGGTGGTTATCTGATGTGAAGTCGCCCATTCCAGTCCATTTCAGTTCACTGACACCCAAAATGTCTATATTTAATTTTGACATCTCACCAATAACCACATCCAATTTGCCCTGGCTCATAGATCTTACATTCCAGGTTCCTATGGTTTGTTGATCTTTAGAACATTGGATTCGTCGTTCACCACCAGCACCACTGGCCGCTAGCCATCCTTTCGGCTTTGAGCTAGCTGCGTCATCACATCTGGGGCTAGCTGAACTTATCCTCTGTTCCTCCCCAGTAGCATTTTGACCATCTTCCGACCTGGGAGTCCCATCTTCTGATGGTATAGCGACATACAGTATCTCTGGTTGTAATTAAAATTTTACCCTTGGAAGACAATCTTACTCAGCTACGAGTGATCGCCAATGATCTCTGGTTGTACTGATCCATTTAGTTTTCACGGCAAGAATACTGGGGGTTGCCATTACCTTCCCCAGGGATCGTATTTAGTCTGACCTCTCTGCCATGACCTTCCTGTCTTGGGTGTCCCTTCACGGTTTAGCTCATGGTATCATTGAGGTGCTCAAGTTCCAGCACCATGACAAGGTAACAATCTCCTTTGCTGGAGGTACAGGTAGTCCTTAGTTAATGACTGTAATTGGGACTGGGAACTCCATCGCTAAGCAATGTGGTCGTAAAGTGAAAAATCATGTGACTACGCTGACTTACAACAGCAGTTCTGGCAGTTCCAGTGGCAGTCGTTAAGCGAATCATGCATGGTCATTAAGCATGATGTCACATGACCATGACTTGTGACTTTTGACTTCCAGATGGCTTCTCCATTGATTTTGCTTGTCTGAAGCCAACATTTAAGGTCGCAAATGGCGATCGTGTGACTGCAGGATGCTACGACTCGTAAATGCACACTGGTTGCAAAGTGCCCAAATAGCACTCACATGACTGTGGGGACCCTGCGACAGCCGCAACTTCAAGGACTGATTGTAAGTTTCATTTAGCGCCATCATAACTTTGAACAGTTGCTGAACAAGTGGTCGCTAAGCAAGGACTATCTGTATTTTTTATATTCATGGATGGGTTCACTACAGATTTAGTTAGAACAGACCCAATGAATCACTGAAATGTAAATTAATCATGACTAAGACTGCCTTTGATTTCAGTGGCTCATCTAGATAGGACTAACTCAAACCAATCCATTATATTTTTAAATAAATTTCTATTACCAGCTATGTTTAAAACAGAATTATGACCTTCATGATTCAAAAACTCATTAAATTCTGTACAGCATGTTTGACAAAGTTTCATCAATCTCAAGTCTAAAAAAAAGCAGCATTTTCTTGTGTCATGCATATAATTACAACCAAATGTTTTCCTACCTGGTCTTTGTTAAAAGTAATCATGCCTTGGTAAGCAGCATCTGCAGTTGCAAATATGTGGGGTGGATTGGAGGAACGTTTCACACCATGATAAAGCTTGGAAAACTAAATATGAAAACACACTTGTCAAAGCAATGCATATAAACCAGGCAACTAGAAAATATTTCTCAAAAAGTAAAGAGGCAAAACAATATTATCCCCAGCTCCTGCATGTGACTTCTCTATGTTCATAGTAAGCTGTCTTAGATCAAATTATTTGTCAATGCAGATCAGTAATGTCTACTCCAAGTGGCAATGCCTTTCCAGAGAAAGGTTTCTGTTCATAAGTCGATGAAGGTTCTCATCGACTTATGTTATAGGTTTCTGTTCATAAGAGACAATAGAAAAGCCAGAAGACAAGAACACCTCCTTGCCAGCAATCAACACCCAGATATGGAAAGATTAACACTAGAATTAGCGCCAGAGGAACAATCAAACAGCACAATATACCCTAATCAAGGAACTATTAACTCAGTCAATCAACCAAGCAGCAAACAACAGCCCAATCAAGGAACTACCAAGGAGAGAACAACACCCCCACCAACACAAGCAGGACAAGCCATGGTATATAAACAGAGAGCAAGTCCCACTCCCTTTTCGCACCGAAGATGTTGCCTAGCCTGGCAATGAAATGTCTGCAAGAAAATAACAAGGCTCAGAGAGCACCAAGGACTCCAAAGGTTTCTATTTCATCCTTTCATCTGGAGTTATCAAAGACTGAATCCATATGCTTCTTGTGCCCTACTTCTGAGCTATAGTCCTTCCCTTATATTTCTCCTCCCTAATACCCTCTATATAATGTTCTTCAAAACAATGAAGGGCCCAGAGAGAGCAGATAGTATCTGCCCGGCCAGTCCAATCTGGCAGGGTTGACACGCTCTGGATTCCTTTGATTCAACAATGCCATCTATTGGGATCCCGGAAGTGCCCCTTCTCTGTCACTTGCCCTCTGGAATGAGGTTACCCCCGAGATTCAAAAGGCTCCCACCCTACTGGTGTTTCAAAGGCCCTGAAGATGTGGCTCTTCACCCAGGCCTTTGACAAGGATGATCGATGCTCCTTTTCTTCTTTTCCTTGTTCCTATCCTGGTTTGTTTTCTCTGACATCTTTGCTTCTTTGGTTGTGTTGTTTTTGTTTTGTGTTCTTTCTTTGTTTTTAAATGTTTTTAACAATTCCTGTCACAACCAATGGATCAACATTCAACTGATCCAAAAAGCGGACCCTGCACCCATGGGAAAATGCTAGGAAGAAATTATTATTAGCAGTATTAGTATTAGTATTAGTAGTATTGGCAGGGGAAGTATTGATACTATTTGTCACCCTAACTTAATATTCTTTGTTCAAAAATACATTATTAAAAAGCACCCTCCATTAATTGCTATTGTTAGTTGAGAAAAGAAAACAAAATGATTGCATGATACAGCATAAATATTTTAAAAAGCAGAATATTTTTTTAGCTTCTCTCTTACCTGTGGAGAATATATACTGAGATTTTGGAAGGGGTTTAATGCTATTAAGATATCTCCAACGTAAGTATATATTTGTAAATCTGCATAGCGCTTCTTCAGCTGATAAATAATTGTATCCTGAAAAGATCACAAGTTTCACAGTTAAGCAGTATTTCTTGGAAACTCACTGTACATTTATCAAATACATGAAGCAATAAGCAATAATCTCCAGTGTTATTTGTCACTTCTGTCAAATATTAACTTCACTAAATCAAACCATTGTTTACACGGTCTTGTATCTTTCTCAAATATAAATTTATAACTATGCCAAGTTAAAAGCAATATGTCTGTCTATTAAATTTCAATCATATAGGTCAGAGAAATGAATTATAGATGTCATTGTTCAAATCTATGTTTGGAATAAAAAGACACAACAAAAATAATTCAAGTTTTTTTTAATTCCACCCAACAACCCATGAAGTTAACTTGCTTGTTTTAAAAACAGATTATCTACAATTATTTTTATTTATGTATTTATTTATTACAATTGTAGCATTTTACCTACAGTTCAATTTTAATGAAGACAAAGCACTTTTACATGCCAGTTACCACTGAAATCTATTTTCACTTACTGTGGTATATTTTGACAGAACCTAGTTATTATTTTTTTCTCAACTAAAATTATAAAAAGAAGAAGAATGAACTGAGTTACCAAATGAATTGTTTTTCCACTGTTACACCTGTTTGTTCATTTTTATTAGAAACATAACTCTAAAAGATGCGTGACATGTGAAATTAAAAAATTATTTATTTATTTTAATTTTGCCCTTATTAATTTTTTTAATGGTTTCCTTTACAGTGTTTCAGTGCCCTAATCTAGCAAATCGTAATGTCAATAACAGGGAAACAGTTCTTCCTCCAACCAAAAGAGTCCTCCTATATAGAGGAAGCCATAAGCATTGCTCTCTTTCCTTTGTGAGTCAGTCCAGACAGGCTCCTTGGCTACTGTAACTGGATATCAGAAGAACCTCGTAGGAGAAATTAGGAAAGTGGTCTGTATCAGCAAGCAATAGGTTAGTCTGGGCACACATGTTGTTATCTAAGAGCCAAATTACTGGTGATGGCTGGCAGTAGGAAGGTGATTTAAACAGCTGTATAAGCAAGGGGGATGGAAATCTGTGCTTTCTACCCATAATTGCTGCACTTTTTTTCCCCTCAGTGGTGGTCCAAAGACATATGCGGCCCCCCACTGGGAAAAAAATGACTAAGACACAGAAGTGATGGATTATGTGTAGAGGGTGCTCCGTTTCTGCTTATTCATGCTACATTTTCCTTCTTCCACTCCCCCTCAGGATTTATAGAGCAATCAACAAGCCTTCAGATGTGGTGGGACCATAAGTCCTAAATTTCCAGCCATTATCCATGTTAGCTGGGAATTCTAGAAGCTGTAATCTCAATAATATCTAGATTCTAGAGGATGCCACATTTGGAAAGATTGCTCTACAGTATAAATGAAAGAAAACCATCCCCACCTCTGATTTGGCTCATTACCAGTAACTATTTCACAGCTGCATCAGAATGCTGTGTGCAGCAACTTTTTCAGGTATAGACTGTGCCTATGAGCATTCCGAAGTTCTTATAATAGTTATGGGGAATTTTAATTTTTATATAAAACTCACATACGCAGAATATTGCTGAACTTCAGCATGGCTGGCTGGAGAATTCTAGGAGTTGAAGTCCACACATCTTAAAGTGGCCAGGGTTGAGAAACCCTGCCCTAGGCAAAGTCATATTCTGGCAGCCCCTATGGTTTGGCTCATCTTCCGATTTTGTCAGGAATTTCAAAAAGGCAACCTCTTATTTCGATTTTTCTTTGAGTTTTTGAGCGTCACATGATTTTCAGCCCTGGACAATTTTTTCTTCTTTTCTCTAACATTTTCACCCTTTTTACACAGTAAGTCATTTTAATTACATCAGCACCCATTCTTGTCATATGGCAACAATTCTGCGAAATTATAGTTAACCCTCAAGCAGGCACACTGGCTCACAGAGTGCGCCATTACTGCTTTTTGCTTTTTTATTTGTTTTTCGGAGGTCTTTTCAATTTTGGTGCCCCCTAAAATTTGGCACCAAATTTTAAAATTTAAAATTTGGGGGCATGGTGGCTCAGCGGGTAAGATGCCAGGCTTGTCGATCGGAAGATCGCAAGTTCGGAGGTTCGAATCCCTAGCCCCGCGTGATGGAGTGAGCTCCCGCACTCGCCCCAGCTCTTGCCAACCTAGCCATTTGAAAGCATGCAAATGCAAGCAGATAAATAGGTACCACTTTGGTGGGTAGGTAACAGCGTTCCGTATGCATCATGCCGGCCACATGACCGTGGAAGCGTCTTCGGACAACGCTGGCTCTTCAGCTAACAAACGGAGATGAGCACCGGCCCCTAGAGTCAGACATGACTGCACAAATGTGCGGGGGGAACCTTTACCTTTACCTTAAAAATTGGCATCTCTACGCCGGTACCTACTTGGCCTTAGCCTAGAGCTGGCCCTGTTGGGTAGAAATAGTAAGTTACATAGTCGGAACTCCAATTAATCTTTGTTTTATGTGTGCTGCACTCAATTTAATCTCCCTGCATAATTTAAGGGTATTTTCTGTCAGCTGGAATAAAAACTTCAGAGGATCTGCATTACTGAACTCTAAAAAGACCAGTTTCCCTTACTGGTAGCACATCATTGCCATCTGGGATGGGTTGGGGGGCAGTTTCCACCTGGAGTGAACTATGTGGATTAGTTGATGGGGTATGTTTGTTACCTTGTTATGATAATCTTCTATCTTTGGGGGGGGGGGTTAATATACTGTGGCTTTGTTTTTAATTTGTGAACTTCCCACTGAGTTGGATGGCCTTCTAAATCTAAATTATAAATAAATAAAACTAGTGGTCTGCCAGAATTCTTATATTTATTTTTATATGTTCTATTGCATCTTTTCTGTGTTCCATTCATTTGCAGTTATTGGATCCTGGATCAAAACACCACTGCATCTTTTCCAATATTGATTATCCGCATTCTAATATTTAAATCTAAAAGTTTAATAAAGTTTAATTTTGTCTATAACCTATGAGATTGGTTTATCATCAAGGGGAAAAGAGTAATACTTCTAGGCACACATCCTAATGCTATACAACTGCAAAATGGCACTACAGGAATACTATAGTAATTGTCAGAAAGTAACACAGGGTGTGGAGCCCTATCTCTCTTACACACCATAATTAAGGGGAAGCTGCCTGGTGAGGCACTCCTTAGAAAATAGGTGGTGGCAGCAAGAACTACCAAGCTGCTACTCCAAAGGGTAGGAGACAGGATCAGAATGTAAAGAAGACTTTTGGGAAATGATATGAAGCCCTCCCTAGTATTAATAGCTATCGCCCTTGGATTTTATATTTATTTATTGATGTTGTGATTTTGTATTTGTATTTTTAACCTTGTTTTTATTGTGAACCGCCCAGGGTCCCCCGACTGGGGGAGATGGGCAGTAATACAAGTTTAAATAAATAATAAAATATTTGAGATCTCCATCATTCCACACTACAGGTGTAGCTGTGCTACTACACATGTATTGATCTTTGCAAATGGAAAATGATATGCAGTGTGGTTTAACTATATTTGTTACATTTACAATTATATGAATGTGTGTGTTTTGAAATACACTATTTAACCTTGATGCTTAGGACTGACCTCCTCATTTTAGCAAATACAAATAATATTGTCATCTATTAACCAGTTGTCCTGTATTAAAAAAAACAATCTGAATATTTGGAATATAAATGAACCTATGATTGGAGATTATAAGCATATAATACAGGGTTTTTTTTTTAATTTTGTCAGAACGCTGAATGATCAACTTGATGACAGGATGATATTATTAAGTCACAAGAGTGACTTGAAGGCAAGTGCAAGTAGTAAAATCACTATTTGTACTGAGAAAGAACCTATTATCTTAGCATACCTTACCTCATCCAGAATTTCAAGGTTTACCAGATCATCATCTGGAGAATATTTGTTAGAAGCATCAACATGATATGGTCTGCGAGTATGCATTTGTTCATGCCTGTAAAATGATTGGAATACCTGTGTGAAAAATATTCTTCCTAAAAAGGCATATGAAAAAAAAACTTGTATAATAATTTAGTTTGCAGATTGTATTTTCTCCTGGGTCCAGGAAATATTTATTGGGGGTCATGTCCTCTGGAATATTTTCAGAATTTCACAGTACCATAGTTCCTGGAATTCTTTTGAAGACATCAGAACAATTTTACCAATATAAAACCTGAATGTTTTATGTAGAAAAGCACACAAAAAAGTACATGTTGTACAGCACCATATGGAAGTCACACTACAATATACACAACTTTTTTAAGACATGTATTCCATTGAACCTTTTTAGCAATCCACCAGGTTATTCATCCATTTTCAATCAAAATAAAATAAATAAGATAAAGAGATATTGTTTTGTCCATCCTGAATTTACTAGATAAAATGTGCAAAACTTCTGCCCAGCTTGATTACATGGACAAAATATTTGAAAATACAGATTGACATCTTTGGTTCTTACAGTGTCCAAAGTGGTGGAAATATTTGTACCAGAAATATATTAACATACTCTGTGGCACAGCACACCAATCATAAATGCAAATGCTCAAGAGTTTTCTAGTCTTGCAACCAATATCATCAAAGAGGACCCACTGAGATACAACAGCACCCTGTTGGCTTATATTTAGCCTTGATCCTCAACAACAATCTGCAGATTCCTCCTGCCTAAGCCTTGCTCTGTCAGAGTAAGTAGTAATCTGATGACACCGGAGCCAATAAAACGAAAACACAGGTAGAGGCTAGCCTAGCTTAGACAAAAGAGAAGCTAGTTCAGCAACTGAATTAGTCCTACCTTCCCATACAAAAATGCTTCTTCACTTTCTACCACATGTCCCTCTCCCCAAACTTTTGAACAGGATGATCTGTGCCCCTTCCACTATCATACTTGTAAAGCTGATCTGCAACAAATACTTAAACAGTACATTTGACAAAGTATTTTTGATGGCCCACAGAATTGAAAAAGATCCATTAGCTATTATGACTTAATTCCACAGAACAGGACTATAAGAACTCATCTGACTTTGGGAAGTTATAAAAGTCACAGGCAAGAAGGAGGAAAAAAACCACCACTTTAGAATCCATCCTCAGTAAATTCATTTTCAGACTACATCTGAAATAACCAAGAGACATTTTGATAAAGAATTAAAACTTTTAGTAAATCGCAAAAATAAAAATATGTACAATTTGCTTTCCTTTACCCCTTCAGCCTTGAATATATTCACCCAGTTTCAATATCAGTCACCTAGGAATCTTGGTATATTAAAAAAAAAATTCCTATCCTCCCTCTGTATGTTATATACACTATTTATTTGTCTACATTTGTGTGCATAATTCATTATAAAAACAGAGAATTGTGTGTTTGTTGGATTACTGGTTTGTATCTCAGACCTGGCTCAGATATGTTATAAGGTAGTGAAAACATACCAAGAAGTTTGAAGAGGAAAAGGAAAAAAATTACCAATATTAAAAGAGTACCCATACTACCCTATCTCTGACTGGCTGAAAACAGAAAAGTTTTTCTTTTCTAGAAGCATTGGAAAAGATTCTGCAGCAGCAGGATGCCCATCAAGACTGATTTGGCAGGTGCCCTTGAAATTCTTAACTTAATGCATGGATGGTTTACAATCATTGTGTTCGGATTGAGGGCACCTTATATTCACAGCTAATTGCTGACTTGGCTTTCAATTGAACTCCTTTTCTGAATAAACAAACAAAATCTCCTACTGCGTTTTTCCCCTTGGGCAGTGGAAAACATCTATTTTACTTCTAAGGGTTTTGGAAAACAAAACCTGTGAGTCAGACATCAGTAAAGCAGAAAGATCTGATTTTTATTTTTATATATTTTTAATTGCATTATAGAACTGGTTTCTACATTAATCAGTCCTGGAATAAGTCCTTTACATTTTCCATACATCCTGAAGGATTTTATACCTTTCTTAAAACAAATATAATTTTGCCAATCCTAATGAAATAATAATTACCCTCTTTGTTTTTGAACAAATGAATTTTGTCAGAGAAGTTCTCGAGTAGGGCTACTGACTAAACCTTATCAAACCATTTTTCAAGTAAGAAATTATTTAAATATTGAAAACTTAAAAACCCTAACACAGAAGGATCCCAGGGCAAGTGCTTTACTCAGAATAGCAATACTGAGAAGGAATAAAGCATTTTATTACCCTCAGTCCCGCCACTGGTCTCTGATGAGGCCTTGTAGCACTGTGCCCTACACTTACACTGATATGGATCAAAGGATGAAACACTGGCTTATTCTAAGCAACTTCATACAGCTGAACACTGCAATGATTTATCAATATTGGACCCTTGTCCTGAAACTGGGCATGTGGTCCTGAGGCAAGTTGGGTGGGCCAGTCAGATGGCAATAAGAAACAAGGTAGACAGAGCCTGCAGACATGGCTTCTGGAATTCTTTCCAAGCCCTTTACTAGCAGTGGCCATAGGAGGTGTCTGTATTTATATATAACCGCCCAGGGTCCCTCCTTGGGGGGGGGGGCGGGGGGAGATGGGCGGTGATAGAAATTTGATGTATAAATAAAATAAAAATAAATTTACTTCTGTGTAGCCAAGTGAAGTAACCTATTGCCTCTGTGTGCCTTTTCTCTCCAGTGACTAATCAGGGTGTGCATAGAGAAAGGGAGTGTAAGGATCTAATCCAGATGGGGGCATGTATGATGCCTTTGTCCATTATGTATATATGTATGTGTGAGAATATAATCAAGATGGGGGCATACGTATTACCTCTGCATGTATGTGATGGTCTAATTAGGATGAGGGCATATGTACTGTCTTTGGGCAAGGTGTGTGTGTGTGTCAGAATATAATTGGGATGGGTGTATATGTATTGTGACTGTGTGTTTGTACTCTCCCCTGGTCTTGTGCCTGTCATGGGGGGCTCGGGCTTGGAGTCCATGGGGGGTTCAGGCTTGGAGTCAGAGTCAGACGACGAGGACGGGTGGCCAGTCTCTGACGTAGAGATGGAGGGCGAGCAGACAGCTCTAGATAAATGGCCATCTGAGCAGTCAGAGGAGGCAGGGCTGGTCAGCGAGCAGCAGGCACAGGCGCTGCTGATTAGTAAGGACGAAGACTCAGAGCTGCCGCCCCCTCCTGGTGCTCGAGAAAGGAGAGAGGAACAGCGGAGGTCGGCAAGGCTATGCACGAGAAAGCAGCCCCGCCCTCCTAAATAAGCTCCACCCATGTCTGCCTCTAGAAAAAGGAAGCCGCAAGCCCAGACCGGTCGTTGGGGACAACCGTCTGCTAACCGGACTCCATGTGCCTGGATTCCTGATCGGAAAACCTTGTGACCTGACTCTTGACTCTTGGACTCACTTGACTAATCGTGTTTTGAACGTGAAACTCCCTTAATGCAAGCTTGTGGGGCTTTTGGGGCTTGTTTTTGTAGAGTGTGTGCATTCGCGCTCACACTCCCTTGCCGCCTGTTCGTTACCTCACAAGTTTACCTCACAAGTTTCTCAGCAAAGTTTACCTCACAAGTTTCTCAGTAAAGTTTTACAACTGCCTCCCTGGTGTATTGTGTGTGATTGGGCTGGGACAGGACAGTACCTATAGGTATTAGTATGTACATGTCCATTGAGAAGCAAGGAGTGGCCAGTGCATGCTCCATTCCAGGTCATGTGACCAGGACATAGGAGGAAGGGAGCTTAGAATGGAACAGTCGGCAACATTCTCTCATAGGGATACACTGGGGGATTGTTTTCTGGATTTTTTTTCCTCCCAGCCCCCAGCCTCATCCAGCCCATTTTTGAAATTGATCTTTCTTTTGCTGGCTTCTCCCACATCAAAACTGCCCTAGCTCTGTTGTACTTTCAGAGAATTACCTGCTGACAACAGAGTCCAGAGTCCCTTCACATAATTTGTTTCCAATATTCCATTGGGTTGGAAAGACTAAAAAGGATCTGTTCAAATAAATACCTATGCAAATCTGTGTGTCCAAGAAGAAGGAAGAACTTGGTTCACTTCTATTCAGTACCAGCCCCACATGTAGTGACACCTAGGGATCTATTCAGATAGATAATAATGATGCATGCTTCCAATATGTTTTTGTCAATGTTGATGCTTCTTCCACTCTCTTATGCTTCTACATATAGAACAGGAATTATCATGGGTTGGCTCTTCAATTGCTGTTGAACTCCATCAGCATGACCATCAGTAGTTGTTCCAGTATCTGGAAAGCTACACTTGGTTCATTCATGTTCTAGGGGACTTCTGGTTTTGGGTATATTAGTTCAGCAAACAACTGAACCAGTTACCACTGCACTAAATCCAGTGGGACCCACTAACGTAACTGGTGCTACATATCTTTGTGGTTGGTACAGAGCTTTAAGGGAGAGATAAATTATGTGCTGTAGTGAAGTGGACCACAAATGTAATAAAAATCAAATCAAATCAAAAGTGGAACCATTGGAAGGCACAACAATGACACTCATTATTTAGAACACAATTGTTCTTGTGCTGACTTGTCTTCCCAATCAATTGTTCCTTTCAGGTGGCCATATTTTATTAGTTCCTTATTACCTTAAAGGTATTATCTTGTCACAGTTTTCCCATCTAGCACCCAATGCAATATGCATGTACATTTCCTTTTCTCTCTGAAGACTAACAGAACAGTTTTCTCTTTCAAACAGGCATAGAAATAACTGATCCACATTCCTCTCTTTGTCACTGGGAGAACATAAAAAGGAATAATGAGAATTCTTGAAACAGTGGGAAGAATTGGGCCTCTGACCTCTATTATAGCAAAAGTACTGCACCTTTGAATGATCATCTAGCCTGATTGACCATGGTGGCAAGAGTCCTACAGCTTGGAGTACTTTCTGCAAGCATCATAATTACAACACTGGCAACAACCTTAACTGCTATATCTCACATGCCATGACTATAATAGTCCCTTTCCACCCCCTTTCTAGAGAGCGAGTGTGGTGTAGTGGTGAAAGTGCTGGCCTAGAAACCAGGAGACGGTGAGTTCTAGTCCCGCCCTAGGCAGGAAAGCCGGCTGGGTGACTTTTGGCCGGTCCTCTGTCTCAGCCCAACCCACCTCACAGGGTTGTTGTGGGGAAAATAGGAGGCAGGACTATTAGGTATGTTTGCCATCTTGACTTATTTATAAAAAAGGCGGGATAAAAATCTAATAATATTATTAGGACCTTATTAGGATCTGTGTAATCATTAGCAATTATAATGTAACCACATTGGAAAATGGTAGCTTTCTTGCCCACAGTAGGTTTTCCAGCTTGTTATCTTTCCCGTGATATTTGCCCAGATGAAGAAAGTGCATTTAAAAAAAACCCTCAGTTCTGCATGCCCAACCTTTTGTGATCCAGCAGCTATTCCTGGCTTATTTAGAGATTATCTGCAAATTCTATCAGAATATGCAGAAGAAATTCCAAACATAGGCTTGCAGCTCTTTGCTTTCAAACTCAAATTGGAATTGTCAGAAAAAGCTGCTTGTAAAACCTCCCTTCTAGTGGCAGGCTGGTGTTCTAAAAGGTTGTCTAATAAGAAACAGCCTACAGCAGCCTTAACCTGGTGGCCCCCACCCCGCCTCCCCCAGTGGTGTTGAACTATGATTGTCATAATCCACAGCCAGACTAAAAGAGTGATACTCTCACTTTGTAGCCTAAAACAGTAGAATTTCATCCTACTTCATGAATAGGCCAACTTCTTAACATAAACTGGGTTTATTCCGCTTTATGTCCAATATCAGAAGATATTTCTCGGAGTCTACCAAAGTCTCATACTGTGAGAGATTTAACAAAACAAACCCCCCATACTATAATTACCAGAAGGAAGAACATATGTAACATAGCACACATCACATCACAGCAAAACAAAACAACAACAAATACAACAACAAAAGTTATATTAGTCTTCTGAAGCAAGTTTGATCAATTTAGGCTCTTACTTTAGAAAAGTCTACGGGATAATTTCTCCTGTTGTAAAATCAAGAGTCAACCTCACCTTGCAACTGCATTTATTACTGAATATTTAAATTTTTACATTAAGGCTTTTGGTTTTGAAAAAGCAAAGTAATAGTGCCTGAATAGGCACACACATTTATATAACTTATGAGCCATGGCATTTAATTTCCTTCATCAACATTAGCAGGTATTTATTTATAATAATGCTTTACAGCTTATCTAGCACTAGACAAATTTCATATTGCAAAATCACTGCTGAGCAGAAATGGTATGTGCTCATTTGCATTTAAATTTACTTCGAAAACAGTGAAATCCTGCCACCCTATGGACAACCACAAAACCAAGCATCGTCTCCTGTGCTGGCTTTCAAACTGTATTGGAAAAGTCTTAGTGAATATGGAGTACTGGGCTTTATAGAAATATAGTTGGTCATACTAACCATATGACCATATGTACTGTTTTAAACGGGACAGTACCCGACCGTCCCTTGTTTTAATATAAATGTCAATTTTGTCCCTTTTTAAAAAAAAAATTAGCAAAATGTCAGGCATGGCAAGATTGATTCAGCCAAGATGCAGTTATCATTTAAAAAGTGCTTGATTGAGGTGCCTGATGTTGGGTGAGACTAGAGAGGGGCAAGGAAGGCAGAAAGAGAGAGAGAGGGGGAGACAGGGAGAGAGATCTTTGCCACCGCCTCTGCTCTTAGCTGGTCGCTCTGTGCTCTCTGTTTGTTTTATTAAAATGCGTTCGGGATGTGATCCCGCCCCCTTTTTTCAAGAGTGAAACTGATTATTTCTCCAGCTCAGCAAGGGAGAGTCTTTTGTTTGGGATTGTGGGACAGAGAGAAAGAGGGAGAAAAAAAGCAGGAGGAGGAGGAGGGAAGGCAGAAGGAAGAGAAGCCTCACCACGTGTGGTGTTTTTGAATCCTCCCTTCCCTGCCTCTCTTCTCTCCCCCCTCCCCTCCTTCCTGTGATCCGTGATGTTACAAAGTCCATGAGCTGTGCTTTCCCCATTCGCCTCCTGTCAAATACAGTCCCCCTCTACGTCTACCTAAATGTTTGTATGAGTTCTGTCACTGAAGAATAATTGTTAGCTCAATATGCTCATGTAATAAAACGTTTTCATTTTAATGAAAACAAAAATATTTTTATATATACAGTATTCTGTTTAAGGACCAGCAAATGGATCTTAAAAACTCTTAAAAACTTTTTTTATCATCTTACTTTTTCATGAATACGGAATATTACATAAGTTTAACCCCGTCCCATTTTTGCCATCCCAATGTCCCGTTTTTGTCTCAAGGAAATATGGTCAGCCTATACTAAGACATAGATAAAACAGTCATTCTCAGCTTTCCAAGCAATAGCTAACCAAACCATAGTGTTTTACACTTCTAATATGCCATCACTAACACTTTTTATTATTCACACAATAAAAACCACAAAGCAAGATCATGTTTCCTGTTAACATTTCATTTACTGATTAATGAAACTTGAGTGCAGCTGTAAGAAACAACCGTAATGTAAAGTTTCCATTATTTTGAATGCATTTAAAAGAGACCAATAAGAAAAGTGTAAATGTTCTGTTTGTATGGGCTGTACCAACTACCATGAAGAGCATATTCAATCACGAGCAAAATCCTACTCTACATACAGGCATAGGTGTCTGTTCCTAACCATGTTGGCACCAGAATGATGAAATATGCCCCATGATATCACAATACAAGCTGTGCCTTTTCAAATTTGCAACTTGATGTTGTATGCAAGTATATAAGGGGCAGGTCACAACATACATTTCATTCCTTGTTCCCAACTCCCAGGGATGCCTATGGTAAGGACACACCTAATAACTAAGTTATCAGCAATGGACTCCAGAAGGGGAGGGCCATCCCCAAGTTTTCTGAGATGCTTCTCACCAAGTCATTTGAGTCAGGATAAGCCTCATATTACTGTGCACGTAACAATGCAACTTCATTCATATCAGTTTTGCACACAGATCATTCAGAGAACTCAACTGGGGCAAAAAAACTGAATCGCTTTATACATTTATCTATAATATATGCATGCATTATAGTAAGAAGCCCTAGACTTCTACAGCAGGAAATCTGAGGAATTAGATAGTACCTTCTCTTGGCTACAGAGCCTAACTGTTGTTGTGCCAGAATCAGGTTACTCAACTGCTTTTGCAGTGCCATATCTTTACCATGAGCCTGTCGTACGAAGGGGTGTTCTAAAAGATGGGTGACTGATGGGCGTTTTTCAAAGTCCTTAATTAGACACCTGAAAAATACAATAATCAGATTATTCAGATGGATACACATAGCTCTGGTACAAATTACTACCATCTGTTTAGTTCTATACTAAATTCTGGGTCTCAGTCCAATTTTGGGTTTGGCTTCAGCTGCCTTGTATGTGAGAATAAATCTGACATATTATTTTACCCTGATAATATCACTAAAGTTAGCATATTACAACACTAAATGTAAAAGTGCAAATCTACTAATTAATTGACTTTAATGGACAGCACATTCACTTTCTCTACAGTAATAGTTTATTCTGAATTTGCAAATCCTCAACTTTGTTTGTTTGTTTGTTTAAAACATTTATATTACCGCCCATCTTGTACCAAATTCTAGAACTTCTTCACACTTAGGAATGGAATTAAATTGAATTTATCATTATTTGTTATGAAAAAAAAATAACTTACCTGGACAGCCAGGCAACAAGAATAATCCATTTCAAAAGCTCAACAAATGATCACTATAAATGTGCAGTGTTCTCCCTTTACAGGTCATCTAAGTCACATATTTTATTAAAGACAAAAGGTAAAATATACTCACGTCACCAAGCTCAGCCTCTATCATCGTTAAAGAACATTAACACATAATTCCTACAACAATCCATCAGTAACATCTGCCGGTCTGAGTAACTTCCATACTGTATTTTTGATTTCCTAGAGCTCTTCTGAATACTTCAAGAACAAACCGCTTGGGAAATGTTGTCTTTTACAAATGCTCAAGAGATACTGCTCCTGTTGGACCTGGAGCCTCCCGATATAAAAACTAAAACAATGAAACCCACTATCTAAAATCTAGCCGCCTACGCAGAGGTTTAAATACCACTCCCAGCCTCCAATAAAAAGAAATCCATCATTTGGTTTTTATGGTTCTGGTTCCTTTTGTTTCTGTACTCATCTTTTTTTTTGTATGTCAGCGTGCTCCAGTATAAAAAAAAATGTACTTGTCAATCTCTGGAAATATATAACCTTTCTTGTAGAAAAGCTGGTAAAATTAGTATATGCCAACCATCAAAACAAAAGAAAAGTATAAACTGTTTTAAAATGGTTCATTTATAATGAAATTATTGATCATTCCTGGCAGATCTTTAAAAGTAAAGGAAAGTGAATTCATTAGAAAAATGTTGTGTATATATTTATGACTCTATGACTCACCTCTGTAAACTGGTTGGAATACCAAGGCTCACTTTGCTTTGGAAATTATGGAGAAGGAAAGAATCTTTATATACTGTAATTACAGGTATTGCCTTTCCTTCACCATCCAGAGCAGTGTTTCTCAACCTTGGCAGCTTGAAGATGTGTGGACTTCCAACTCCCAGAATTCCCCAGCCAGCATGGCTGGCTGGGGAATTCTGGGAGTTGAAGTCCACACATCTTCAAGTTGCCAAGGTTGAGAAACACTGATCCAGAAAGTTCCATCTGATGGGACCCAAGAGACGAACCTATTCTGCCATAGCATCCACCCTTTGGAACGTCTATCCCCCCGAGTTGAGATTAGTCCCGATCCTATTGACTTTCCAGAAATCTCTTAAAACATGTTTCTTTCAGCAGGCTAGGGGAACCCTTAGTATTAGAGAGCCCGCAAGATGGTTGTATTGTACGTGAGATTTTGGTTCATTCTCTCATGATCTCCTTTATATTTTGTGTTAATTGTTTTTCATGGTCATTTAAGATTTGTTTTAATTATTTGCTTTATTGTATGCCACCCAGCATCACATCAGTGAGGTAGGTGGTTGTGTAAATTTGATTAGATAGAAAGATAGAAAGATAGATAGAAAGATAGATAGAAAGATAGATAGAAAGATAGAAAGATAGAAAGATAGAAAGATAGAAAGATAGAAAGATAGATAGATAGATGAAAGAAAGAAAGAAAGAAAGAAAGAAAGAAAGAAAGAAAGAAAGAAAGAAAGAAAGAAAAAAAGAAAGAAAGAAAGAAAGAAAGAAAGATGATAGATAGATAGATAGATAGATAGATAGATAGATAGATAGATAGATAGATAGATAGATATCTCAGTCCACGTGTAGAGCAATCCCTTGGTCACAGCCACATGAATGATCATCTGATGGGGGTTGCAATTTTCTGGCAGTAATCCACCAACCAACACTATTTGCGTACAAGAGGGAAATATCAAATAATGGTGGGTCCAGGGAAACTTTATGGCTTAGAGAAATAGGAAAAGCTTACAAGGAAAACTCTAAAAACACCCCCCCAAACTAAACAGAACTGGATAGTTACCCCAGAAATCTGACTCTTTGAGGGAAGATCAGGAGGGAAAGGGGATGAAAGGGAAAATCTTTGGAAAAGGAAAGGGCTAGCTGGCTGGCACAATGAACAGAAGCCACTTGCTCTTATAGGTCTGGCTTCTTTATTTCAGTGAACAAATTCACATCTTAGGCGACCAGATGTTGAGGGTAACCAACTGGGGTTATTAATTTCCATTATGATTATTTTCTCCCTTTTCTGTAATTGTCTTGGCTCCTAGACATAAAACTAGCTGCCTGCATTTCCAATTTCATTTAAACAACCAGTTTTTGTACACAGCAATGGTGAAATTGTCCATTTTAAAATGATGGAATCCTTGCTTCTGAAACGGGTCAAGAAGCTTCCCTATGCTTATTACTCATGCAAGAAAATGAATATTATAACTAGCTGTCACAACTTGCATAGTGAAATTGTTTACTATCAGCTGCATAATTGAATAACCCCCAATGTTAAAAGCAAAAGTAAGCAAACCAAGTCCCTGAACACAGAACATTAGACTTCAGGGGACATACAGTAGTTCCAATACATTTTCTCACTGATGGGTCACCTACACTCTGAAGTGGCACAGTGCAGGATAATTTCATTATATGCTCTAATGTTTGCATACACAGGTTATTAGTTATCTAGTTAAAAATTAGGCTTTCCCCCTCTTTGTCTCAAAATAGGTTGGCCTTTTTTTAAAATAAAAGAAAACATTGGATTATTTTAGTTGAGGGAAACCACTTTCATGCTCTTATGCATGTACATCAGGAATATGGAACTGTGATTAGAATGAGATTCAGCAAAATAGCAACATACTCTGGAGCCAAAGTATACTTACTCAGAACCACTGAGCTTAGTCAGACTTGCCCAAGCAAGTGTACATATGAGGAATCCTGCATCCGATGCAGGCAATCAGTCTGAGAACCTTCATAACATGCTCTCAAAAGTTCAGATGTGCCCACGAGCCCAAAATGCCTTCATTTAGTGCATATGTTATTTGCGGGACTGCATCTCAGGCGTGCTCCAGGTCCCTTCCCTTAAATGTTGCCATCTAGCAGAACCTAGGCAGCACACCTACTCAGTAGTGGTTCCTGCCCTTTGGAACTGAAGATCATTCAGTGGCCTATTAGAACCAGTGAATGGAGCAGAGCTTAACGTAGTATAAGCTCGTGCACAGAAAAAGAATATTGTTTAAAAACAGAGCCAGTGAGCACATTAGAGAGATCCAGGTTCTTAATCTTACACTTTTAGCCCACCCAAGCATAAAGAATCACATGCTTAGACATAGTAGGTTCAAAAAGTAAGTACAAAAGAGTTCTTATCTTTATTGGTCCAGTTACATCCATTTTGTTGAGAAATGATTCTTCTTTGGTTCCTTAGACCCCTGGCCCTATGTTGCTGCCAGGACTGCATGGAGAAAAGGGGGAAAAGTTCTCCTAGGCCCATCCATGGCCTAAGATGGAGAGAGAGCAAGCAGCATGCTTGCCTCTCTGCTGGAGAGACTCGAAGGACTAGCTGAGAAAGAGTAAGTGGGAGTGGCAACAAAACAACTTCCTCAAAGACATGGAGAATTGCATTCTGGGATGAACTCATCTACATGCAAATGAGGCATGTTAATTTGCTGAATTTCCAACAGGAAAACAACTATCCCTCTTCCCATTCATTTGAACACGGTCCTCCCATTAGAGTTAACCATTTAAGGACCACATATTAGAGTTCATAATCTACGGCCAACATCTCAGTACAAAATACACACATATTGGCTTAATTCTAAGATTCTTTTGGATAGGCCAGGAATTATAGTACATTTCAGGGATCTTTTTGTTTATTTTTGGCTTATTGTAAGCTGCTCAGAGTTGTAATATTCAAGTTGGGTGGCTGTATAAAGAGCCCTACCTTCCTAGCCTCCTGGAAGGCCTTGAAGAGCTGGCTTTTCTGCCAAGCATTGGGGTCGAGTGAGGCTGGAGGCCAGTATACTTGAAGGTGGATGTGCAGGAGTGTGTTGCCTTTGGGGCGCCAGGAACTTTTGTTATGGCCTTTATGTTTTTCACCATTTTTATTGTTATTTGTAAGCTGGCCAGGGTTATGGTACCGAAGATGGGAGACTGTATAAATCAAACAAACAAATGAATGTAGCAACCTACCTCCCCCCACCCATGCATTTGAAAATAGCTTTCTCAGAGAAATCCCAAGAACTGGGACTTTGGGTCTTGTAGCTGCTCTCACATCTTTGGCCTGAATTTCAGAGACAAGCCTTCTATACTCCATCAGAGGGCTTGGCAGAGGGACCAAAAGGCAGATCTCTTCCTGCTTCCTTTCTTTTAATATTACCACCACCAGAAACAGAAGGTCAAGTGTCTTAAGGCCTTTGGCAGACATGCTGCCAAGATTTTATTGAGTACTCAGCAGAGCAGAACGACAAGATAAAAATTCTACAAGTAAAATTAATTTTAATAATTAATTTTAATTATTAAGTATTATTAATACTTAATACTTAATAATTAATACTTATTAATTATTAAGTAAAATTAATAAGAAGCAGCTCACCAAATGAGCTGCTGGTACAAGCAGAAAATAAGCAGGTTTATTAATAATACCAAAGATAAGCACAACTCCCCTGCTAGTTGAAAAGCAAACAACTACAACAAATCAGCACAAAAAATGTTAAATTTCTTCTTAATGGACACTGCAATCAATATAGGCCAAGAAAATACAGAATATATCTATGAATAATGAATTATCCATAATGAGCAATTATTTTAAGTTACAGATTTGTTTTTAAGATGAGAGAAATCTAACTCCTGGGAATTACTTACCTTTCAGAGTTCATTGTAGGCTACTTAAAAGAATGTTCTGCAGACTTCCTGATGGATACCTACTACATGTCCTGAACATAAACCTGGATATTACCTAATTGTCATTTTATCTCACAGTATAAATATTGCAAATCTATAATGCGTGTTTTTCAGGTGTTTGGAGGTCTTCATAGGTGGCCTGTTAGCAAACGTTTTGTTCAGTTTAGTATTATAATGCTCCCATAGCCATCTCTATTTCATTACATTATAACACTGGGAAAATGCAAGTGGCCTGGCTTCTAAATTATATGTACCTCATATAACTATTCATGATTGCCTTGTGATACTCTGACTTTTTTCCCTATATGAAATATTTTTTGTGAAAGAAAAGCATGTTGAATTTTATCCAAACTTCTTTTATGGTGCTTCATGGCTTCTGAAACCCTTAAAGAGCTACTGTCCTTTTTTTCTAGTAAACAAAGCTAGTTTAAGTAAGCCAAGATAACTAAGGTTTATAAACTTACACTAACTTTATACCAATGTCTACTGTGACTTCCTCCCAGAATTCTGGAGTGATGGTTTCCTAAGTTTGCTGAGAATTGTTATCTTTCTCCAGAGACTACTCTAGAGGAAATGATCTGCTGCTGTGATATAGATTGCAAGAGCGGCCTGTTTGCACTCAGCTCTGCATCTTTTTAGTAAGCCAAGCACCCCATGGCTTGGGTTGTAGTCTTGTGTTCCTTTCTGAAGAGACTTTAGAGAAGGATGAACTCAGTGTCAAGACAATCTTTCTGAGAGTAGTTGTCACTCCTTTCTTAAAACTAACACAGCATTCAGGTTCCAGTTTCTGCTGGGAAGATTAATTTTAAGTACTATTCTCAGATAATAACCAGCATCACATCAAAAGGTGTTGAGCATATTATTTTATGTATAATAGTTGGGCCAATGAAGGAAAAGTGGACAGGCAGAATTGCCGATGTAGACAATGGACATTTCCCATAGAGATTAATATTAAACCAGTTCTAGATTGCATACATATACCAGTAAAAAACACAAAAAAAAAACTATCCCTCTTCCCATTCATTTGAACATGGTCCTCCCATTAGAGTTAACTGTTTAAGGACCACATATTAGAGTTCATAATCTACGGCCAACATCTCAGTACAAAATACGCACATATTGGCTTAGTTCTAAGATTCTTTTGGATGGCCCAGGAATTATGGTACATTTCAGGGATCTTTTTGTTTATTTTTGGCTTATTGTAAGCTGCTCAGAGTTGTAATATTCAAGTTGGGTGGCTGTATAATTTTTTTAAAATAAATAAATAAATAAAATCTTTTGTTTCTTGGTGTATATCTGCACAAAGATTGTGAAAGACCAGTGACTTATACAAGTCCATGAACTTATATAAATCAAAGGAACATGGGAAAATGTGATTTCCATGGTTATTTCTTACATGGTTATTTCTTGTTTTGTAAAGCAAGGGAAGAGTGCAAGGAACAGTAATTCTATGCTGTTGTCTCCAAGTTCTTTGACAAGAGCCAAACGCATAGCTTCCCATCAATGATTTTCCAGACTACTGTATATTCCTCTTCCACAGACTTTAGTAGAGTTCATTGCAGTGAGGGGAAACCCCAGTGTCCTGGCTTCATTTAATTCATTCTCATTGCGGTGAAATTGTTGAAACCTTTCTGTGGAGCCCATCTTGCTGTCATGCCTGCCAATGAAATAACTTGGCTTGGAAGCAGTATTTGCCAATCACAGCTGTATGCTGCCTTCTAAAGCAAGAGGACACCAAGCTCTGCTTATTACATGGACTTATTTCTGTCATGAAGTTACTTTTGATTTGGAATGGCCTGAATTGCAGGAAGATAGTTGTATCTTTTGAAAGTTCTATCCCTGAGATTTAAAGGAATAGATGAAAATAAAACTGTCTTCAACACTACTCCTTTTTTGAGTTGTAGGTGAAAGCGTTCTTAGAGGACAACCTGTGGCCTACCTACAGGGAATGGTCCTTGCTATACATCTGTAATGTGGGATCTGTAATGTAGGAGAAAATAAATACAACTGGACCGTTGATTTCCATATTTATTGTCGGCTAAATGTGAAGTTCTGTTAGTTTACAAGGTACACAGACTGTGTTCCATTTCTTTGCTTGTAGTCAGTGCGTCTCTCATCTTAGGAGGAAGAACCTACAAAGAAAAATCTAGTCTTGCAATTCTACACTTATGTGGGAGTGCTTAATTTATTTTTATTTATTTATTTAATTTATTTTATATCCCAACGTTATTATTTTTTTTATAAATAACTCAAGGCAACGAACATACCAAATACTCCTTCCTCCTCCTATTTTCCCCACAACAACAACCCTGTGAGGTGAGTTGGGCTGAGAGAGAGTGACTGGCCCAAGGTCACCCAGCCGGCTTTCATGCCTAAGGCGGGACTAGAACTCTCAGTCTCCTGGTTTCTAGCCCATTGCCTTAACCACTAGACCAAACTGGCTCTCTAATGAAATTTCTGAGGAAAAAATGCAGATCAAGATGTACAACTCCATTTTTTTTCTTTGTTTATGGCATGCCCCCAGAGAATCACTTAAGAACAAAAGATTGTGGGAACAGTCCTGCTGGTTCAAGTCAAAAATCCATTTAGAACATCTTCTTTCACACAAAAACTGCACTCTAAGGCAATATTCTCTCCTCAACTGATATTCAGAGCCATTCTGTTCCATGGCCTGTCCAAGACAGCCTAATATATTCCAGTCTAAATTGTTATGAAGCAGTTCTCATATTCATATACTGTACAATGGATTATCAAAGTGGGGCTGCAACAAAACTTTAGAAATATATCCTCATTCCCTAACTGGTGTCCTTCTTTTCCAGGTTCTAGCTATACAATCTATATTATCCATTGTAAGAAACTTGACAGATGAATTCACTCATCTCAGCGCCCTCCTGTTTTACCTATTTTCTTTGTCAACTGACATCAACGATTTTGTTGCTACCAAAGGTAACTGACCAAGTTGTATCCCTGTTGGGCTTTGGAGGGAGAACTAACTTTGGTGTGTGTATCTGCTTTAATGTTTATTTTGTGCACCTCAAGTTTCTTCCAATAGTGGATTTCTCCTTTTGTTTCTCAGTTACTCTAATCTCCTTTAATCTTATCAAGAACAAATTACCTGAGTCTTGCCAGTACAGAGAATAAAAAAATTATTTATTTATTTATCAAATTTCTATCATCGCCCATCTCCCTCCTCAGGAGGGACTCTGGGCGGTTTACAGTAAGATAATTTATTAAAACAAGAAGGATAAAATATAAATACAATATACAATTATTAATATTTATAAAATCAAAATAAAATCCAAGTGTCTAACTCAGTCCATGTGTGAGAGGAGCACTCTAAGGCACTAGCCATCCCCAAGAGTAACTATTCCCTTCCCGGCCCCAAGCAAGGTGGCAGAGCCAAGTTTTCAGGTTCCTCCGGAAGGTCAGGAGCGATGGGGCTAACCTCACCTCTGGTGGCAGGATGTTCCAGAGGGCAGGAGCGACTGCAGAGAAGGCTCGTCTCCTGGACCCCACCAGATGGAAGTCTCTTACAGATGGGGTCCGCAGCATGCCCTCTCTGCATGATCGGGTGGGACGGGTTGATGTATTGGGGACGAGGCGGTCCCTCAGATAACCTGGCCCTATGCCATGTAGGGCTTTAAAGGTGATAACCAACACCATCCCAAAGAAAAAGAAATGCAAGAAAGCAAAGTGGCTGACTGATGAGGCTTTACAAATAGCTGAGGAAAGAAGGGAAGCAAAAGGCAAGGGAGAAAGGGAAAGATATAAACAACTGAATGCAGAATTCCAGAGAATAGCAAGGAGAGATAAGAAGGCCTTCTTAAGTGAACAATGCAAAGAAATCGAGGAAAACAATAGAATGGGGAAGACTAGAGATCTCTTCAAGAAAATCGGAGATATCAAGGGAACATTTTGTGCAAAGATGGGCATGATAAAGGACAAAAAAGGCAGGGACCTAACAGAAGCAGAAGAGATTAAGAAGAGGTGGCAAGAATACACAGAAGAACTATACAAGAAAGATCTTAATATCCCTGATAAATACGATGGTGTGGTCACTGACCTTGAGCCGGACATCCTAGAGAGTGAAGTCAAGTGGGCCTTAGGAAGCATTACTAACAACAAAGCTAGTGGAGAAGACAGTATCCCAGCTGAGCTATTTAAAATCCTAAAAGATGATGCTGTTAAAGTGCTGCACTCAATATGCCAACAAATTTGGAAAACTCAACAGTGGCCACAGGATTGGAAAAGGTCAGTTTACGTTCCAATTCCAAAGAAAGGCAATGCCAAAGAATGTTCAAACTACCGTACAATTGCGCTCATTTCACATGCCAGCAAGGTTATGCTCAAAATCCTACAAGCTAGGCTTCAGCAGCATGTGAACCGAGAACTACCAGAAGTGCAAGCTGGGTTTCGAAGAGGCAGAGGAACTAGAGATCAGATTGCCAACATTCGCTGGATCATGGAAAAAGCAAGAGAGTTCCAGAAAAACATCTACTTCTGCTTCATTGACTACGCTAAAGCCTTTGATTGTGTGGATCACAACAAACTGTGGCAAATTCTTAAAGAGATGGGAGTACCAGACCACCTTACCTGTCTCCTGAGAAACCTGTATGTGGGTCAAGAAGCAACAGTTAGAACCGGACATGGAACAACCGACTGGTTCAAAATTGGGAAAGGAGTACGACAAGGCTGTATATTATCATCCTGCTTATTTAACTTATATGCAGAGTACATCATGAGAAATGCCGGGCTGGATGAATCACAAGCTGGAGTTAAGATTGCCGGGAAAAATATCAACAACCTCAGATATGCAGACGATACCACCCTAATGGCAGAAAGTGAAGAGGAACTAAAGAGCCTCTTGATGAGGGTGAAAGAGGAGAGTGCAAAAGCTGGCTTGAAACTCAACATTAAAAAAACCCAGATTATGGCATCTGGTCCCATCACTTCCTGGCAAATAGAAGGGGAAGAAATGGAAGCAGTGACAGATTTTATTTTCTTGGGCTCCAAGATCACCGCAGACGGTGACTGCAGCCATGAAATTAAAAGACGCTTGCTCCTTGGAAGGAAAGCTATGGCAAACCTAGACAGCATATTAAAAAGCAGAGACATCACCTTGCCGACAAAGGTCCGTATAGTTAAAGCTATGGTTTTTCCAGTAGCAATGTATGGCTGTGAGAGTTGGACCATAAGGAAGGCTGAGCGCCGAAGAATTGATGCTTTCGAGCTGTGGTGCTGGAGAAGACTCTTGAGAGTCCCTTGGACTGCAAGGAGGTCAAACCAGTCAATCCTAAAGGAAATCAACCCTGACTGCTCATTGGAAGGACAGATGCTGAAGCTGAAGCTCAAATACTTTGGCCACCTAATGAGAAGAGAGGACTCACTGGAAAAGACCCTGATGCTGGGAAAGACTGAGGGCAAAAGGAGAAGGGGACGGCAGAGGATGAGATGGTTAGATAGCATCACCGATGTAATGAACATGAATTTGAGTAAACTCCGAGAGACAGTGGAGGACAGGAAGGCCTGGCGTGCTATGGTCCATGAGGTCACGAAGAGTCGGACACGACTGAACGACTGAACAACAACAACAAAACCAACACCTTGAATTGGACCTGGAAGCAGACTGGAACCCAATGCAGCTCGCATAATAGAGGTGTTATGTGTGCCGATCTAGGGGCACCAACGATAGCTCGCGCAGCCACATTCTGGACCAGCTGTAGCTTCCAGATACTCTTCAAGGGTAGCCCCATGTAGAGCGTGTTACAGTAGTCTATATATAGGGAAATACTTAACACATATTTTGCATATCCCTTGGCTTGGTTTTTTGTTTGGGAACTAAAGCCTTCCCATTGAACATAGCAGGATTTACTTCCATGCAAAAATACCAAAGCTGATGGTGTCTATGAAGGTTCTCAGTCATCCAGGTGGAATTGTCTGTAGCTTGAATCATGTCAACTGGATTTCTATTTTCTCAGTGGAAACGTTTCGCTCCTTATCCAAGGAGCTTCTTCAGTCTGAGCAAAGTTAGTAAGGGAATCCTTAAATATGTTTCTAGGTGGCTGTGTGACCTTGCACCTGGGGCTAGGTCATGGTTATTTTGAGATGTTATTTCTAAGTCCCTTTATCATCTAAAGGAGGATCGTTAAGATTACCATGCTGCTGTTGAGCTTGCGAAATGGTCTTAATCTTCCTAGGCATAGAAGACAAAGCAGGAAGGAAAATAGGGGAAAGATTGTGCCTGAGGCCCCCACCTCTATTCAAGGAAGGATTTTCCAAGTTGGCATAAATGGATTCCTTGACTCCTCTCTCAAACCACCTATCTTCTCTGTCTAAAATGTGAACATTAATGTCCTCAAATGAGTGTCCTTTTTTCTTTAGATGAAGATAAACTGCTGACTCTGGTCCTGTGGTGTTACTTCTCCTGTGTTGGGCCATCCTCCTGTACAAAGGTTGTTTGGTTTCTACCAAAAACCACTGAGAAAATAGAAATCCAGTTGACATGATTCAAGCTACAGACCAAAGCTGATGGTTGACATACCACTAAGCTTAGTGAAAGTAATAATGGAATGAAACACAGCAATGTGGAGGGGGGATTCAAGCTATATTTTGGGCTACTTCTTCAGTAAATACTGGATTTTTTTTAAAGAGTCCACACTTGACCAATCTCTTTATTAGGACCAATTAAAATGCCACAATAGTGAGTACATGCTGTCTTCACGTTTTCATATTAATATTCCATTGATTGATTGAACTTATATGGCTGCCTCTCTCATATAATGATCCCAACAAGTAAAAACACAAGTAAAAACATGTTGGGGGAAATGCTTTTTTGAAACTTACATTTATCAGGCTGCTCTGATCATGAAGATTCTTGTTCTTCATTACATAAATAACTATGAAATGATATGACAGGCTATCGCACCCTCCCCCAACCTTCACATCTGGATGTCACTGGTTTCAGAGATGCTGCTGTAGATAACAATAAAATATACTGAAAAAGCAACAAATGCAGCATATGCTAGCCTTTAGGAAACTCAATCCATTAGTTGATTTTTAAATCAAGCACCTTCCATTATGCTTTCATAACTGAAAATTAATCCTCATAATTCATTAGTGTCACTACATTAAACATAGGTTGCCGCCATTTGTTAGATTACCAAAATCTAACATGCTGGTTCCTAAATATTAATTTTGTCCTGCCACAAAATTACAGGCAAAGATGAAACATTTATGAGGCAAGAACAAGGCACACAAGCTCTAATTCAGAGCATTTTCACAGGCAGCTTGCATCAGGATGATAACATTGTGTGTATTGCTCTGCCTTAATAATGTAAAGTTTCATTTTGCAGCTAGCAAATCAGAAGGCTGAAAGGGAGAGCTATTTATCAATGGTCAGATGTGAACAAATATTTACAAATGAATAAATGGACAGGAATAGATGTTACAACCATAGCAGAAATGGTGACATATCTTGTCAGAAACAGTCCATCTATGTAAACAAACCAAAAAGCATTATAGTCATAAGCTCAGTGTTTGCATTTGTTTCTTAAGACTGAGAAGGGAAAAACTGATTATCTAAGGAACAGATAGATGACTGTCCAATCCACAAGTACAGTTCAACAGTCTTCAATTGGCAGAAAAGTATGCCAACATAAAATCTGCTGCCCCAGCAACTGAACCCTATTCTGGGGAGTGGTGCTATCCCTAAATTTGTAATGCAGTGTATTGGAAAAGCTCCTTCCTGTGGCACCCCATGCCCCTCCTCCATACCTGTGACCCAGCTGTTCTGGGATACAGGTAGTCCTCACTGATCACAATTGGGACTGGCAACTCTGTTGCTAAGCGGCATGGTCATTAAGTGAAACATCACCTGACTGCACTGACTTAGGATGTCAGTTCCAGCTGCGGTCGTTAAGCAAATCACTGCGGGTCGTTAAGTGCGATGTCACATGACCGCAACTTGCAACTTCCTGCCAGCTTCCCCATTGACTTTGCTTGTCCGAAGCCAGCTGTGAACGTCGCAAATCGCAATCACATGACCGCGGGGACACTGCAACGGCCGCAGGTGTCAAGGACCAGTTGTAAGTCTCCTTTTTCAGCACCATCATAACTTCAAAAGGTCGCTGAATGAGTGGTTAGTAAGCAAGGAATACCTGTACAGGTTTAGCATTCTTTCAAAAGAGTGCTAGGCTCATGCTCAAAAGTAGTCTGATTTACAGGACACAGGCATGGAGGAAAGTTTGAAAAAAGCATTATGGGTATTCCCTCCACCTTGCACACCTCTTCCATGGCTGTGACTTGTCAGTCCAGCTGCACAAAACCCATTCTCAACAGAAGGAAGGGAAAAAACTGTAAGGCACTCCCTGGAACGAGTAAAACATACAGCTAGGAGAACATGACTCTCTTTCCCCGTTTAACTTGATCTTCTCTACAACACAAGATTAATGTTCTTTGAAAAGAGCACTAAAACTGTGTATGAAAGGAGTGCCCACAAGACCCGTTAAGTGCTTCGGAAAGCACCAGTCAGGCATAACATGGCTAGATGCCTCTGTGGAAGCCAGGTATCTAGTGTATCCTGCAACCTAAGCCAAAATGACCACGGAGGACAGTGTTCAGTGACTGGAGGCAGCAGCCTCCTAATGTGTTGGATTCTAAATCCCATAAAGTCCAGAGGCAGCAAGTGGGATTGAAAGCATATGGGAAATGCTAGTTTAGCCATTATTCAATCTCTGTAGCTGACATTAACATCAAACTGAAACTTTTTCCTTTGTTATAATGTGAAAGAATACACTATTAGATCCTGCCCTACTCTGGCATTTGTGGGTTAGGTGTGAAGCAAAATATTATTTGTTGGACTGATTTGTTATAAATACTGTATCACAGCTCTTCAGTTCAATAACTTCCTAAGAGTCCCCCATCGGGGGAGATGGGCGGTAATAGAAATATGAACAATAAATAAATAAAATAAGTTGTACTACAGTAGAAATTCTAAAAAGTTTAAAGGCCTGAGTGGAAAAAAAGGGGGGGATCTCAAGTGATACAAAAAGATTATGAAAGCATCAGACAAATTTTTCAGAGGAAGGTATTCTGCAGCTAGGACCAAAAATACTATTTCCATCTGCCGCCATCTGCCTCATATCTAGAAACTGGAGAGTAAGGAGAAATAAACTTTTAGGAAAGGACTTCTGATTATCTTAATACAGGTTCAAAATATAAGGAGGCAAAGCTTTGGTAGTGCAGCGGCTAATTGTTTAGGGTTTTTAAGGAAAGAATCAGCCCCTTGAATTCTCTTCAGACCTGGGTGGCTGGTTCAAGATTGGAGAAGTAGGTTTCTAATTAGTAACCTAACTACTTTTTTTTTAAACTCTTAACCATTTTTCCCCCCAATCTTTTTTTTCCCAAAGCCTTCAAAGCCATGGAGAATCCATTCCTGTAGTCTACACAAGCTGTAAGAACAATAGCAGTCTAATCAGTAGCAGGCAGATGCATTTGGGCAAATCAGCTACAACACAGATGTTAATTTTCCCCTCCATTAAGCACTTTGTAGACCACCAAAGATTCTCCAGACAAGGGGGCTGAGACACTCTGAGCTGCTTCCTTGAGGCAAATCCAAATACTGATGGCTTGTATTGAATAGTTTTCTCCTCCCTATACAAGCAAAATAATATCCAAGCACCATCTCCAACATCACTACACCCTTTCCAAGTTCTTCCTGTATCTTCCCCAGCTTCTATTTAAAAGCTGGGGAGACAAGTAGAAATTGGCATGAAGTCTAAATAGTTGCTGAGTGACGTGTGAGTGCATAACAGCTGTATATTTTCACACTGTCGCCTCAGAGGCATTCAATCCAACCCATTTCTATAATAGAGAAGATTTAACACAGAGCCATTTTAACATCTGCCATTGTGTCAGGAATGCTTCCATTTAAAACATTTCTTGGCTGTCTTCACTGCTTAGGGGTTTAGAAGGAGAAAGCAAAACAATTGCCTGAGAACTAAAAAGCCATTCTTTGAAAAACTGCCTCTACTTGGTTAACAGTCCCTCTTTTCCATTTTCCCTCATGCATAAGCAACCTCCTGAGATGGCTGCTTCCTGCCTCTGTCGTGCGTGCGTGTGTGATTCACACAAGCTAGTCATCCCCTGAAGCTACGTAGAACAGACAAGCACATCGCATCTTCCACTAGTCTACTGTGCAGATCCAGTGAGGTTTCGGCTCCTTCACATCTCTTCACCTGCTCCAAATGGATGTAACCAAATTGCTGTATGATGCTAGTTTTTAAAATAAAGAACAAATTAACAAATTGAGGGAATATATTGCCAGCTTTGCCTGTAGCAATCTTTTCCTTTGGTTTTTAGCCATAATTCCATAGGGCACGTGACATTTTAAATACCCATGCAGCATTATCTAGAGCCATATTACCTGGGACAACTCATTCATATTCTTACTCTCCAGGACCTGCAGGTCATGTGTTCAATATTAGTATGCCATGATAAACAGTGCATTTTCTAGTTTTCTCTCCGTCTTTCACAGATTCCAAACAGGAGAATTCGGTCCGTACATAGACATATATAGTCTAGTACACAGGACCCATTTATGTCTATATTGATCTATTTTCTGGACCAAATCAAATTAATACATTTTGCAGTATAATGCTTGGATCATTGGGGTGGTTATAGAAGTTTTTTTGATAGTTTTTTTTTAATTATAAAAGAATTTGAGTTTCTTTACATCTATATGAATAACATTTTAGTCAAACATGCATCCTTTGGAGAATAATTTCTGTTACTTTGGTTTGACTTTCTTCTTCAGTCCCTAGAAAGAAGAAAATGTTCACTGACTCCTCTGAGCTCAACCATTTCTCACATTTTACTTTAACCTTTTTTTATCCAGGGGATCTTTCCCCACTTGCATCTCACCACAGCACCAACATGCCCTGGCATCATCTTTTTTTCTGCTGTGTTCCAGAGATGTTGCTTTCATTTCCTTCATCTTGTCTCCAGCAAATTTTCCACAGCTCTAGTTTTCTGCTGACTAAAGGATGGGTAAAGAGTGCTTCAACTCATCAGTGGAGAAAGGCCAAATCTCATGGTTGTTACACAAGTCTCTGATTGGCAAATCCAAAATTCATCTTGGGTGAAGCAAGTCTAATTTATTTAAAAGCAAGTTACTTCAAAATGTGACTGAAGTTGTGGTCATATTCAGATGTGGATTGCACAGTCATTGTTTAAATACAGTAAGCATTTGTCTTCAGCAACCCTGTTCTTTCAGGTACATTTGTGTCAGAGCCTAGGAGTAGGCGTGTCCTTACAATTGTTTGAGGTGGGATCTAGCCTAGTGAGTTCCCTGGAATGCACAGTTCTATGCTTCCTCAGTCAATATGTAAAGATTGGCCAAAGGAGCAACAATTTGTTCCTGCTGTGTTTCAAGTAATGCTAAGGATATGCAGGAAAGGTGCTTCAGATGCAGTATAGTGAGCATGCCCATGCTGTATCCATCAGTGACATCTTAAAATAAGTATTTGAGTTCAGGAGACATTAAAGAGGCAACAACAGGGTGGTGACAGATACTTGCACCAACCTGTCACCTTTTTAACACATCCAGAACTCAAATGTGTATGTTCTTGGGGCTGTACACTACTATGTGAGACCAGGAAAAGGTGCAGCTTTTTCAAGGTGCCACTAATAGGTACAGTAAACACAACAAATCTGAAGCACCTTCCCCACTCTGGATCCACATGCTGCATGCCATACGGACACCTCGGATTTACATCTGTGTCACATAGCTGCCAGTAACCATAACTCTTCACTCTGTAGAAAAGTTTATCATTCTTAGTCCAAGGCAAGGAACTAAAAAAATCTTCTCTCCATTGCTTTCTAGCTCCAGCTGTAGGTGCCCATTTTATAGTAATGATGTTACATTTTGGGATTACAACTATAAGCACACACTCATATATTCTATTTAAAGTAAATCACAAATAATATCCAGGAATATATAGAGGCATTACTAGCAACAAGAGAGTCAACAGAGCAAAACATCTAAAATGATTATGTGGACATTACTGCATGGGCAAATAATAATTCTTAAAACACATGCAATGCTACTGTGATAAATATTCAACTCTCGGTGTCCCACAATTTTATGTTCTGAGTTTATTCTAACTTATTCTGCCTGTAAGGCATGAAAAATTTCAATAAAATGCCATATTATATTATCAGAATTATATGAACAATACTTTATTGGAATATACTGTGATGCATTAAAATTATTACCTTCCTTTCTAAGCAAATTGTTGGAGGTAACATTCAGACCAAATCCTACTGAAATTAATGGGACTTAAGTAAGTGATCATAACTGTCTCATTAGCTTCAATGCTACTTCTGATGAATAACTTGGCCTGAATGCTATCCCACAATAAATAATACCAAGATTAGAGTCAACATTAAGAAAAAAGTTAAGAATAAAATACAAACATTTGAGATGAATTAAAGATGCTTTTTCCATGATGGATGCATCTGCACAAGGCAAAAAAGGGGAGCAAACTGCATTCCATATTAATTTGAAAAGAAACCCTACATTTTAATCCTACAGATGGTATAGTCCTTTGAAATGCAAACCTATTCTGACTTGACAGCATACTCCTATCCAGAAGTAAGTGCCACTAAATTCCATAGAACTTACTCCAGAAGTGTGTACAGGATTACAGCCCAAATATTTTAATTCCATGATTTCTCCCCAGCTTTGCAATCCAATTAATTCAAGAAATCACTATAGCTAACCAGTAACATAAATTTAAATTAAATACCTTCTCTTGAGATATCATGCTCAATTAATTAAAATTACTATTTGGTGAAGTAAGGTAGATAAAAAGTATTGCATTCCTGTATTTTCTGACCTGATTAACTCTTTGACATCTCCAGAAAATACACTGAAGCAAGGAAGCTGGAAAAAATAGCCATGGTTTTAGATTAAATAATTTTGCATTGTTTCTAAATATAAAAATTCTGCTGCTTTCAGATGTCAGTTATAGGAGAACATAAACAGAGATGTTATACAATGGGCAGTATGTGTTTTAGCACTGAAGTAGCTGGCATCATAGGCTCTATCAAGGCCACTGTCTGCACAATTATGGCTACAAGATCTGGGCTGCAAAAATCTATATGATAGTAAAGATATAGACCAGCTGCTTCCATATAGTAGTGGTCCCGATTTTTTTAGCCCAGATCCTTTTACTGTATTATATAACCCTTTTATTCTCACAATAATCTTGTGAGGTTGGCTAGACTGAGATATAGCAACTGGCCCAAAATCACTTGGTGAACCTCCATGATTGAACAGGGATTTGAACCACAATCTCCCTAGTTTATTCCTGAAGCCACTGTACCATTTTCTTATCCTATTGGAGAGGTTAAATGGCAGTTAATTAGGATGTGTTCTTTCAGTCAGAAAAGACACTTGATTCAGAAATGTCCACTTCTTTTTATCAGTTCAGAACTTTAAAAAAAAGAACAAACTTTGAAAAGAACTCCAAACAGCTTGTTGGTTAACTGACTGCCTCTCTATTCCATAAAGCAGGAGTCCCCAACCTGTGGGCCATGGCCCACTAGTGGCCCGCGGCCTGTTAGGAAGTGGGCCACACAGCAGGAAGTGAGCGGTGGTGTCAGGAACGAGCCTGTCCCTGCCGCCATGAGTCGGAGGAAGAGCAGCCGGTAGCAGGAAGAAGCTGGGAAGGTGCAAAGACAGAGCCTGAGCCAGAGCAGCTGATTGGTGGGGACCCTGAAGGGGAAACACCTCCACCTATCAGCGTGCGGCAAAGAAGGGCAGAGAGGCAGGCCGAGGAGTGTGAGGCCTGATTGGCCCCCGCTCGCAAACCCTGCCTCTCGGTCCGCGCGATTGGCTCCCGCCTGCAAACCCCGCCCCCCGTCTGCGCGATTGGCCCCCACCTGCAAACCCCACCCCTGTCCACGCAATTGGCTCCCATCTGCAAACCCCACCCCCCGGTCCATGGAAAAATTGTCTTCCGTGGAACTGGTCCCTGGTGCCAAAAAGGTTGGGGACCCCTGCGTAAAGCTTGACTAGAATTTGGGGAATGCTACTGTTTTTCTAAAGAGGCCAAGACATGAGATCACATTCAAGATGTAAATTAACCAAACTAACTAACTTTTCTATTTCAAAATCTGGAATGTTATAAATGGGAACTTAGTCTGGTATGAGATCACTTGAATCATACCTACTATCTAAAAATATTATTTAAAGAGTCGGACACGACTGCACAAATGTGCGGGGGGTACCTTTACCTTTTTTACATGTAGCCTTAAAATATGTTCAGGATGACACATACATGCCCATACACAAATTAAAGAACTCTGCTATACTGCTGCAGCTAGCTAAGCAACTAGTTTTGGGAATCATGAAAGGACTACAAATCATTAGTATTTTAATTGGTCACTGTTGTATTTTTATCGCCAGGAAGCAAGAGAAGCACATGTGGGACTATCTGTGTCAGCTCCTTAAATAACTTGAGTGGCCTTGGCTACTCTGCACAATGACTTTGGATGGATGAGGGGGGGGGGATGCGATGCCATTGTCAGCAAAATATCTTTGGCTAGACCTGACAGCATATAGAAGTAAATTTCTATTGCACATATTTTTTCCAAGCCAAATTCTTGAATGTCTAAAAGCTATGCAGTGAAAATATGTCTATGAAGGTTCTCAGTCATCCAGGTGGAATTGTCTGTAGCTTTAATCATGTCAACTGGATTTCTATTTTCTCAGTGGAAACGTTTCGCTCCTTATCCAAGGAGCTTCTTCAGTCTGAGCAAAGTTGGTAAGGGAATCCTAAATATGTTATTAATAACATAAATTAATCCTAAATAACATATTTAGGATTCCCTTACCAACTTTGCTCAGACTGAAGAAGCTCCTTGGATAAGGAGCGAAACGTTTCCACTGAGAAAATAGAAATCCAGTTGACATGATTCAAGCTATATGCAGTGAAAAGAAATTCAGCAGCAACTTTTCTTCCCCCCCCCCCCCCCCCCCCCCCCCCCCCCCCCGTCACTGCATTGCAAGACCCTTAATTGGAAGCTTCCATCAGTCATGCAAAATTCTAGGTAAATAGCAGGGAAGCTGGAATCCTAACCCTTTAAATACTTCCTGTTTGGCTTCTGGGATGAAGCTTCATCATCCCTGAGGGAGAAAAGCATTTTCTTCTGAGTTTAGAGGCTTCTGCTATCCTCCTTTCTACTCTGGACCCGTGGCCACTATTTAAAAAAAGCTGCTGACCAGACCTATATTCTATAATGATACCTAGATCTACTCAACTACACCAATCTGTTTCACTGTATAAAGAAGGTCTTGGGTACCAGGGAAAGAAAATTGGCATTTGGATCCCTGCACTTGCTCTGAATGAGCGATCCTAAAATAATTCGGAGACATTGCCTGGAGAAAAGTCATCGTTTGATTTGAGTCAGATGCAGAAATACATTTGTCTGAAGATATTGTAACTATGTAACTACATAGGTCTGGACCACAACTGGAGCCAGATAAGCTTCTTATGCAAATTATATTCAGCCTCAAGAAGGAGGTAGATAATGGAATTATTGAAAAGTCAACTACTCATCAGAAGGATGACAGAAATATCAGGCAAGGTCCTAATATATGGGTAAGAGGCAAATGGACTTGTTACAATCACTGCTTTTAATTTATCAAAGCAAAGCTGTCACAAGTCAGACACTGACAAATGTGTATCTAATGCATACAAATGAGCCAATTATCACTAATGGTTGGACAGTTCAATGCTGTATAGACTTAGCTTTTATTACATTTTCTTTTTAAGAAATGAAATTTTAAGTGGAAACCAAACCATCTATAAACAATGATTGACAACCTAAACAGTTGTGTTTATCATAAACGTTTTCTTCAGAGAACCTAAATACTAAAATAGTCTGAATAATTCTGAAACCTAGCTCTGCCATGATTGATCATCATGGCATTGTCACCAGGATTCTTCAAAGACTTTTTTTCCAGACCCCAGAGGAGAGCTTCAGCTTCAGGGATAACGTTCTGGATCCCCACAAAACCCCCATGCATATCAGATTTAGACTGCCAAATAGAGTACTTGCATTTTTTATTTCATATGTAACGGTATCAGAGTATGTATATATATATTAGGCACTCAGGAACAGCTTTAAGGACTTTTAAGCTGTACAACTAAATTGATAGTATCGTATGTGCTTCCTCAGATTGTAAATAAAAGAATGATTTGACCAGTTTCAACAATCAAGAGTATGGAGATTTATTATATTGTCCAACAGACATTCTTAAGATTTATGACATTTATAGGTTTCAGACATCTTGCTCCACTCAGTCATTTGGTTCTAACTTAGACTGAGTATGAACTCAGTCACTATGGTTTTCAATCCATGGCTTATCTCTTATGGTTGTGTGTGAACTGGGCATTATGACCTGTTCAGCAAACAAACCAGCTAGTAATTTGTATGATCCCAGTCTGTTACTTGATGATTACCAATATAAGGTAATATTTAATTCACCTCCACTGAAAAATTATAATAAAATGCCTCCCTCCCAAATCTAGTTCGTTCAGTGCACTCTAGTGAAAAATATGAGCTAGAGTCAAATCCCTGCTCCCAATGTAAAGCTCACTAAATGTACTTGGAGAGCTACTCTCAGCCTAACGGACTTAATAGAGTGAAATATATATGCATACCCATGTCTCCAGGATCATGAATGAGTCAGGACCACCTGAAGGAAACTCGTGCATGCAGCAAGCACATTTTAAGGTGCTGTGTGAAGTTGGCAAATTGCATTCTAGGTGATAAAGTTCCAGTCATCACCTGAATCATTCCTCTCCAGAGATTCATGTTCATTGGTTGGTAACTTAGCAAAGCAGAATCAGTGTAGGTGATTCCATTTGTTGGGAAGATAGATCCAGTGTGATATAGTAATTAAGATCGTGAACTAGAAGCAGGAAAACCCAAGATAATCTACCTTCACAGAAACTCCCTGAATGAAATGTTGGCCCAGTCAATCTCTCTCCGCTCAACCTAATGCACAGGGTTGTTGCTATGGGGGAAAAGGGAAGAAGGGGTTCTGTATATCACCTTGAGTTCCTGAATGAAAGGTGGGATATAAATATAATTTTAGAATAAAATAAATGTGTCATCCAATAAATATGAAAAATAATAAACCTGGGATAGTTAAGATCTGTACCTATCAATAGTCATGATATTTTTTTCAATTGTAATATAAAATGTAAAAATGGCTTTTGTTCCGCTAGGAGGAATTTCATTTCTAACCTTTTCCACAATTCAGTTCATAATGCCTTGAAAAATAAGCCATTCAACACAAAGAGTGGTATTACTTACTGAGAAATGAAGTGGTTGAATCCCCTGGACCAGTTTTCTGGTTGGAACAGTGTTGGAGGAGGATTCCTGAAAAATATGCAGGCACTTCATATGAATAGTTGAAAGAATCAAACCAAATGTTCAACAGTAAAATCTACTGTCTGACATTATCCAGAAGGAATTGCTTCCAGATGTTTTCAAAGTGGAAGATACCCATGAATTGTCCCAGCCATTATCTGATAAGTGATATTGCTTGTCTTGGCCATCAGTGTCCTTCCAAACAGTTTTAGGAAATGCAAACAATGGTTCAGGATTGCAGCTGATGGATTGGGCCCCAGTGCTTCTTTACTCTGATGAAACAAGTCTTCCTTCAACATTTCCATCAGGCAAAGGTTTCTTTCAGATGATCATATATGGCAAACAGAAAAGATGTAACAAGCATCCCACACTGAATTCTGAGTGTGTGTGTGTGTGTGTGTGTGTGTGTATATAATAGTGTAAATAACAACAACAACAATGTTATAAGTGCATAATAAATTCGAGCAATGGAAATGAAAAAAGAACAGTTGATTTTTCAATTTCTCCCCATGCCTGTGTATGGGATGTGTGCATGTGTTCAAAACTGAGCAAAACACAGCAAAGATAATGAATATCTATAATGAATGGCTCACTTTCATCTGCATCTATCTGAAACCATTTCAGCTATCTCATTTTCTGCAGATTGTCATGTTATCTGAGCCAAATGTATTATTACTTTTCTCTTTCCATATAATACTGGTTCAAAATGAGCAGGGGAAATCCAAAATACTTGCCGGATATGCATCATTTATCACATTTACTATTAGGAAGCAATGTGATGGGTTACATTCAGTGACATTAATGCCTAGGCTCATGTCCCATTAAATAGGTTCTATCACCACCTGCATCAGAGCCTCAGATGCAGGGTATACAAATCCCATCTATGAAGATGAATTGAGGCATTATCAAAGCTTACTTGCATCTGCTTTAAAAACTCTGTTGCAAGTCCAGTAGTTGGTTAGGAAAGCAGGTACTAACTAAGCATACTAACTAACTAAGCATTCAGGAGAGAATCAGAAACTTTACAGAGCAAACGTCCATTGGTTCTTTTGGCCATTGATCCTTAGTGAAAAGGAAACTACAGTGCCCCCCTTAGAGATCCTCTATAGCAGGGTTTCTCAACCAGGCTTCCGTGGAACCCTAGGGCTCTGTGAGAGGTCACTAGGGGTTCCCTGGGAGATCATGATTTATTTAAAAAATTATTTCAAATTCGGGCAATTTCACATTAAAGAGGCAAGTTCCATTATTCTTAGTTTAAAGACACTGTGAATGCATATACGTATACAGGCCTACACACGAAACGAATATAATAATTTTGTAACTTGTGGCCTATATTTGAGCCTGAATGTGCAGGGGTTTCCCGAAGCCTGAAAAATATTTCAAGGGTTCCTCCAGGGTCAAAAAGTTGAGAAAGGCTGCTCTATAGACAAACAGCTCTCTTTCCTGATGAGCAATCACAGTAGCCTAAACTGCAGAGGCCACATTGGACTCACTCTCAGGGTTATGCTAATGTGCCATCCTTCACGCCTGAGCCTGAGAAAAGTATGTCAATGTAAATTGCCCTGCCCCAGCAGCCAAGTTCTAATCTGCCTTAGGAACAATGCCAACAAGTGGTGCTGTCCTTAAGAATTTTGATGAGGGACAGGTTAAGAAAAGTGATTCGTGGGTTCCCTGGCTTTGTTTCCCCTCCCAAAGAATATCGCCCAAGGTTGGTAAAACCAGCAATTGTTCTCCTTAATGTGTAGTGGGGCAGGGAAAGATGACTTTAAATGGATGCATTAGCCACCTTTCAACTTACCTAAGTGATAGGCCACCAAAATGGAGCACCTCCACAGAGACAGGCTGTCAGGTGGAGCACAGGTCTAGCTGTCTTCTGAAAGAGGGCTAGACTTATTTACCACAGGTCTAGTGGTATTCTGGAAAAGCACCAAATCTATGCCCCCAAAATAGCTGACAGGTTCCATGTACGGTGGAAGGGCACACTGAAGCAGGAGGAAGGTCCAGCAGGACAGCAATAGACCTGTGTTCTGAAAGAGCCTAAGGAAAAGGTCACAGGCATGGCCGAGTGATTTCAAGGAGCACCAGGAGGGTTTCCTCCCATTTTACTTAATGCACCTTTATAACAAGCATGGTGGAAGGATGTGGCCGTCGGGTGGAGGGATGTGGGGTGAAGCAAGAAGGAGCGATCAGAAGTGAGTTATCTGACCTCTCCTGCAAGCAAAATTGGCCATGAAGCATGCAGCCCAGATAGACATTGTGTTCTTTACCAGGGTAGTTCTTTAGAATGGGAGATATCTATCTATCTATCTATCTATCTATCTATCTATCTATCTTTCTTCTGAGATTCTCTATAGAGAAAGCAGCAAAGGAGCATCTGGCTTAGAGAATCCACAGAGCCATCTCCACATGGGCAGAAGCATTGCTGGAAAAGGATGTTTTTATACTGACCTCCCACAGAACTGCAGAGGGTAGTACATCCAACCTGGCCAAGGTGAAAGCCCGACAACATTTCAGAATTAGAACTGAAGAGAGATAAGATGACGGCACATGCCCATTTGAGAAAAATCCATAAACTGTAGGGTTGGATACTAGTCTTAAACTGGTTTGAAAATTAATATTCCAGATAAGTTGTTTAAGATGACTCCTGGCATTTTCAAACCCTAATGAACAGAGGCTTTCCAAAGCGAGTCCTAAGGACTGGAGTTTGCTATTAGCTTTTGTTAGCCAGGTTGATTTAAAATGGCCTCTGAGAACCAGTGGAGACAGACCCACAGGAGAAAAAATCAATTTCAACCAGAAATTAAGGAGTTAGAACTCTGGCACCCACAGAAACCCTACCTGTCGCTAACAGTAATACATAAGGTAATGCAAACCTAGTTCTTTGTAACAATTAAGGCTTGAGTTTGCTTTTTTCTTTGTCTCTTTCAAGCCCTTTTCCTTCTGCATAGTGGTAATGCTAAATATTATTCTTAAGAAAGTTCCCCACCTGTCTTTCATGCACCTTTTCTTCCTGTGTGTAAAATAAATCAAATCCTATATAACTAACAGCAATTAATTTTATTATGAGCTTTGAAGAAATACGGGGAATAGATATAAGTGCTTTTGACCTAGTATGGTCACTTCTGATTGCTTGTAATTTTGTATGGTTACATTTCACTAAACTACTATCTTCTGGTCTGATACAGGCTCTTTCAGGCCCTAAATATTATTAAAATTATTATAATCTCAATCTTATTTCTCCTATTCCTTCTGCTAGTGTTCACTGTGGCATGTAGCTACTAAGCGCAACCTATCCTTCCTTGCCACCTGCAATCGTGTTTTGAAAACTCTGTCAGAGCCTTTCTACACTACATTTCCAGTCAAGAGCCAAGATGTGGTAAAATGTTCTTCCTCGTATCCTGGCCACATTCAATAGATGACTGGCTTTGGGTATAGTTACGTGCACTCAAGGGCAAAGGACCACAGGATATCAGAGGTCAAATCCCCACCCACTGTTTTGCTGGTATAATTTGGTTTCAGAACGTCTTCTCTAGAGGTATATTTTCAAGACCTTCCTCTTCTTTCTTATAACCTTCCATTCCTTGACAGACCTCGAAAAGTTCAAGGGAAAATCTCTGAATGGAGAGAATCCTCAATGCCTCGTGATGTCCACAAAGTTTTTTTTATTATTATTATTTTGGCCTTTCAATTAGTGGAGAATTGTGAATGGTAGCATACAACAATGGGAAGCAGATCAGATGAGAATTGTGGAGCATTGTGGAACCAACGTAGGGTGAGCAGTAAAAGGAGAAAAGCTACAGGATGGCACTGTTTAGGGAGGCAAGAATTTCTGACAGAGAGACCATTTGGTTGTTGTTTCAAGTATGAAATCAGGGTCACCATACATTGTAACAAAGCGAAATCACTAGGTAAGTTTAAGATATACTGTATGACCATGAGATGTAGAATGCAAATATATTCAAAAGCTAAGTTATCTATAAGTATTCATACTTCCACCTTTCTTCCCAACAGGAAGAAAAGAAATGGGGCCTTTGGGTAAGTAATCTATTCATTTTTACGGATTTTCTGTCATTGAGCCTGCTTCCAAAGTCACAGCTGGGAAGACCAAATGGGTCATTCTTTTCACCATCAAGGCTAGTGCTGCAGTTCACTGGACACCATTTGTCCTTTACATTAAGCTGTGCACCTAATTACAGATCACAGTTAATAGATTTACAGTTGGCAAATGGGGTGATGATGGGAGTCACTGCACTGAACAGTCCTCAAGATTTCTTAAAAGGTTCGATAGATAAAAACATGATTTCATTAATATAGAAACATCAATTGTTGAGAAAAAAGGCCAAACAAAGAAGCTAAACTTCTAAATGCAGAGTACCATTACTGAAGAAAATCATGTTCTTTCCAAAGGGAGAAAATTAGCAGGAGTTGAATGTTGAACACCTGCTACTAGAAGCTGATCCAACCAGCAGCTGATTTAAATAAGCAGAAGAGCCAGGGAGATGTTTGTTGTGAATTTTGATGCATTCCAATGATTTGGAATGAAATCATTACAGATGCTCCATATATCAACAATTACTGGATTTTAAAATATATTTTGCTAGAATTTAAGGATTTATATTTGATTTTTAACGTTAAATAAGGCATCTTAAAACAAAGAAAAAAGCAAGGCTACATGTAATAATAACATAATGGCTCTCATAAAAACCATAAATTCTTAAATGGAATTTCATACTCCATATCTCACAGATAAAACATACTGCCCCAGATTTGCTCACCTAAATGCTTGCACACATGTGTTGTTTTAACTCCTGATGGTTGGTGATTAACAAATAACTATTGGAGTTACTGGTCTATGCTATTCATAATCCTATCTACAACACTGTCCAAGGGTAAGCAAAAATTAACAACATATACTTACATGTAATGAGCATAGGATCAGGATGTTAGATATGGAACAGTTGTATTTATCAGGAATGAAATAACTGGGTGAGGTGGTGGGGGTGAAAGGAGGAGAAGACAGGTTGCTTATACAGATGCAGGTTATATGTGAGACAGAGTACCAGGACCTTATTAATTAACAATTTTAATGTTTTAAAAACCCATTATATTTGTTGAGATCTTCTGAGATTGCCTGGAACTTTTTGATATATCACCTACAGCTCAGACTACTCAAACGCATTAATAAGCTACAGCCCATTCTGGAAAATGACACTGCACTTTCCCAGACACTGGTTGGCAAGCCCATACTTGCATACAGCCACCTACCCAACCTGACACAGATTCTCACAAGCAACAAGAAACAAGAGAGCAATGATGCTAACATGGGAACCAGATCCTGCAACAACCTAGATGTCTTTGCCCCCACATCTACACCAACAGTACCATCACAGACCCCAAGTACACATAAAATATTACAAGTGCCTTCACATGCTGTTCCTCTAATGTGATGTATGCCATCATCTTTCAGCAATGTCCCTTTGGATTCTATCTGGGACAAACTTTGCACAAGAGAATTAATGGACGCACATTTGACATCAGGACTCAAAACAAGGATGAAGTAGTATCAGAGCATTTCAACCTCCCAGAACACTCTACAGCAGATCTCAGAGAGACTGTTTTGGAAAAACGGGAGTTTAACTCCACCATTGAGCGAGAGGTTGCTGAACTCACATACAGCAAAAGGTTTCAGGCAATCTCAGAAGCTCTCAACAAAGACAATTGGTTCTTAACACATTAAGGTTGTTAATTGATAAGGTACTGGTAATCTGTCTCACGTGTAACCTGGTCAACATAACCAATCTGTTTTCCCCTCCCTTCCCTGCCTTGCCTCACCCCAATTTAAATGCTACATCATTCTAGACACACTGTGCATCTGATGTAGTGAGCTGCCACTCATGAAAGCTGATGCCTCTTATTAGAATACGTTAGCCAGAAAAGGTGCTACCAAATTCCTCCTGATTTTTTGCCAGGAAGACTAACATGGGTCTCCTCCTTCAATGTCCACAAGCAGCTTTACTTTCCCTTAAAATCAAAAACTCAAACATTACATCATCTCTGATGGCTTAAGGTGACATGATAATCAAATCAGCATCTTAGCAGAAGCAAAGAATTTGGCCAGATGACATAAGCGTACCAGCGCAATAACAACATATTGTGCTCCCCTGGAATTATTTGACCAAACATGTGCTAACACAAGGTACTCTCCCTGAATTACTATTTCCTCCAGGAGCTCAAGGTGGCTTACAGTCAGCCCCTCCTCCAATTTGCACATGCTTTTTGTGGTTGCACAACCCACAACCGAGGGTGTACACCACAGCTGCTTATTAGTTTGGCTATTACTGGCATGATGATAATACATTTAACAGCACTGAACCAGAAGTAATGCTGTAGCACAGTGTTTCTCACAGTGTGGTCCAAGGACCCCTGGGGGTCCCCCAAGACCCTCTCAAGGGTTCACGAAATCAAAATTATTTGTCAGATATTGAAGATATTTGCAAAAATTTAAAACAATGCCACTCTTCTCAAAATTATTTTTATTTGTTAAAGAATATAGGGTTTTCATGAAAAATATTTTATTTATGTTAATATCTAATTGCTTTAATATTATTTTTACATGCTTCAATAAATATTCTACAAATGTGTCAATTTTAATTTTTAATACGGTAAAAATTGATAAATATAACCCATACAAACAAAAGCTCTTTTGGGGTCCTCCGTAATTTTTAAAAGTGGGAAGGGGTCCTGGGAAGAAGAAATTTAAGAATCACTACAGTGACTGTACAAAGCATTCTGGATCCTATTCCCCTGTTGTTGGTGCTGCCTTAAATGCCTGCAGTAGGTAAGATTGTATAAATTGTACTTTTACACAAAATCATATGACTGCTTCAAGCACCGTATTTTTTTTTCTTCTCTTAAGACAAAAGTCTCAATAAAAATCACATTCAGAAATATTTGTCACATATGGTAAGAATATCTGCCCTGGTTCACAAACTAAAGGACAGAATGATACATTAGTCTGACCCTCAGGGGATTACTTAGTAAAAACCATATTAAAATGGTTAGTATAAGTCAGTGTATAAGTGTGCCAGGTTTCATATTTTTAATAACAGTGCACACTTTAGATTCACCTGCTTTGTGATATTCCTTAGGATTCTGACTAGTCTTGTATTAAAATATCATAATCAATGAAAAGCTTCTAACCACCCCCTTGAGAAGCATAGTCACAGCCTCACAGGTCACACCACAGGAAAATTGATACTTGCTTCATTTAATTCTATAATTCTTGGTTATAAGCACCCTGAGGGCTCCTTGGTTTCAAAGATGAAAAAACAAGAAAAAGCTAGTATGTTTGCACCACCACTTACCCTTCGCTTCATTGGCCAGCAGTAAACAGCCCGGACTTTCCCCAGCACTACAGCTGGATAATTTTCAGTCATACTGAGTGTTTCATAGAGATATTTCAGGAAAATGATTTGCCATGATTCCCCTAATCTCAAGGAAAATCAAGTATCTCCAAGTGAAAGGTTTAAAATGAAAATAGCTGACCCATCAATACGTACCGCTATTTAAAATATTTATTGATAATTACTTTTTTTTTTCAAAAAGTAAGCCTGGCATTCAAATATGCCTTCATTATATACTGAAATCAGTGTCTCTGAGAAAATAAAAATATAGTAGATATATGGTTGTTGTGGGTTTTCCGGGCTGTGTGGCCGTGTTCTGGCAGTTTTGGTTCCTAACGTTTCGCCAGTCGCTGTGGCTGGCATCTTCAGAGGACAGGAGCACAGCTAGAAGATTCTCTCTGTGCCCAAGTGGAGGGTGTGTGTTCCTGCTGGTGTTTATAGCTGCTGAGAGGTCATTTACAAGAGATTGGGAGAGGGTTTAAAGTTTAAAGTTTCCTCTGAAGATGCCAGCCACAGCTACTGGCGAAACGTTAGGAATAAAAACTGCCAGAACACGGCCACACAGCCCGGAAAACCCACAACAACCATCGGATTCCGGCCGTGAAAGCCTTCGACTATACCTAGTAGATATACTTTTTTTTTTTCATTCAATCATGTCCGATTCTCGGAGACTGCCTGGACAAGTCCCTGCAGTTTTCTTGGCAGGTTTTTCAGAAGTGGTTTGCCATTGTCTTCTGCCTAGGGTTGAGAGAGAGGGACTGGCCCAAGGTCACCCAGCTGGCTTTGTGCCTAAGGTGGGACTAGAACTCACGGTCTACCGGTTTCTAGCCTGGTGCCTTAACCACTACACCAAACTGGTTCTAGATATACTTTAGGTAGGTGGTATATGCATAAATACCACTTATTTTACAAATACATATTTGAACAAGTTTACATCCAGAATATGTTTTCTGGTTCCATACATATGCTTAAAAGATAGATCCATTATCTAAGGGTGTCCTCTGTGTGACCTTGGGCCAGTCACTTTCTCTCAGCCCAACCCACCTCACAGGGTTGTTGTGGGGAAAATAGGTGGAAGGAGTATTAGGTATGTTCACTGCCTTGACTTTTTATAAAAATAATAAAGGCGGGATAATTAAATAAATAAATAAATAAATAAATAAATAAATAAATAAAAATACTCCTGATTCAGGGGAAAAATAGCTTATGTTTCATTACTTTAAAATGAAAGGCAATTATTATTTTTGAACATTTTGTCAGTTATAAGTTTGTAGTGCCCCCACACACTTGCTTATGATATAAGTACTGGGACAGGGTGGTCACTGCATCACTTGCTTCACCAGGGATGGAGATGTACAATTGAGTATCATCCGCATACTGATGATACCTCATCCCATGGTGTCGGATGACCTCGCCCAGCGGTTTCATGTAAATGTTAAATAGGAGAGGAGAGAGAACCGAACCCTGCGGCACCCCACACAAGAGGGGCCGAGGGTCAGATCTCTCTCTGGTAATAGGAGAGCAGAGATCTGACCCTCGGCCCCTCTTGTGTGGGGTGCCGCAGGGTTCGGTTCTCTCTCCTCTCCTATTTAACATCTACATGAAACCGCTGGGCGGGGTCATCCGACACCATGGGATGAGGTATCATCAGTATGCGGATGATACTCAACTGTACATCTCCATCCCTGGTGAAGTAAGTGATGCAGTGACCACCCTGTCCCAGTGCCTGGGGGCTGTGAGGGCCTGGATGGGGAACAACAGGCTACAATTGAACCCTAGCAAGACCGAGTGGCTGTGGATTGATGGCCTAGCGTCTTCTGGGAAATTATCATCTTTGGTTCTTGATGGGGTAGCACTGCCCCATTCGGAACCGGTGCGGAACTTGGGGGTCATTCTAGACTCACGACTCCTGCTCGAAGAGCAGGTGGCAGTCGTGGCTAGGAGGGCTTTCACACAACTTCGGTTGGTGCGCCAGTTACGCCCATTCCTGGATCGCGATGCCCTCCAAACAGTCACTCATGCTCTCGTCATCTCCCATGTAGATTGTTGCAATGAGCTCTACATGGGGCTACCCTTGAAGACTATCCGGAAGCTTCAGCTGGTGCAGAATGCGGCCGCGCGAGCAATCTTGGGTGCACCAAAATCTGCACATATAACACCTTTGCTCCGCGAGCTGCATTGGGTGCCAGTTTGCTTCTGGGTACAATTCAAGGTGTTGGTTATTACCTTTAAAGCCCTACATGGCATGGGGCCAGAATACCTGAAGGACCGTCTTATCCCCATTTTATCGACCCGCCCTACCAGATCTATCAGAGAGGGCCTGCTGCGAACCCCATCAATCAAAGAATGTCATCTGATGGGGTCTAGGAGACGGGCCTTCTCTGTGGTAGCACCCACACTGTGGAACATCTTGCACCCAGAGTTGAGGCAGATCTCCTCCCTCCCGACCTTTAGGAAAGAGCTGAAGACCTGGTTTTGCTGCCTGGCATGGGAAGGAGGAAAGGATAGTTCCTCATGGGGGTGGCTAACTCCTTAACTTTATAATGTCCTTCGTTTTAATTCCATCGTCCATCTGGATTTATAATTAATTATTATTTTTATATACTGTATATTGATGTTTTATATTCTGTTTTAACTATTTTATTGTAAACCGCCCAGAGTTCCCCATTGGGGGAGATGGGCGGTTATATAAATTTAATTAAATAAATAAATAAATGATTTATACACACACACACACACACCTTTGCCAGAGTTTATACACTTGCATCAATCTTTAAATGTTTTTTTGATAGACAAGTGAGAATATTTCCAACAGCAAAAGTTGGAACTAAGAAAGTAGGGGGAAAGCAGAAGAGAGAGGAAAGATACAGGACAGGTTTTAAAAAAAAGTTTAATCAGGCATGTTTAGGCAAGTTTCCTACACTGACATTGCTTTGGCAGATTCCACACAGATAAGCAAGAAACTATTCCAACCCATATTTCAGCTGCATAATTTATTCAGGACACATTCTGATTTTGAAGAGGAAGCAATTGATAAATCGCTTTATAAGTTCATTTTCAAAAAGAAATAAGCACCAAGCAGTAGCGAAGTAGTGTAAGTTCATTTTTTATAAGCAAAGCAACATTGAGATAACAAGATCTCTGTTTCATTAGAAAAGGTTATTAGGACACTGCATTAGTAGGACAGTTCAGCCAGCTATACAGTAAACTTTAAACAATGTAGTTAAAAAAACTAGGCTGATGACAGGGCAATCCTAAATATCCGTACCAAAGGCAAACTGCTTTTGACTTACTTCCAAGTAAAGCATGAGTGCCTTTCCCCCTAAAACAAAATATAAAAGTGCTTGGTGTGGGATTGAAAAACTATTCAAATACCTGGATCAACATCAACATTGTTTTAGGAACCCATGAGCCACTGAATTCAGGAATTTGGCAGCTTACAAGGTTTTATTAGCCTTATGCCAAATCTTACAAGTTATTTCTGTCATTTTCTTTCTGTGATTAGTTTTTGTTATTAGCTACAGGTAGTCTCGGTTAACGACCACAATTGAGACTGGAATTTCAGTTGCTAAGCAAAGCGGTCATTAAGCAAATCTGACCCAATTTTACAACCTTTTTTGGGACGGTTGTTAAGTGAATCACTGTGGGCATTAAGTGAACCATGTAGTCGTTAAGCGAATCATGCAGTTCCCCATTGATTTTATTTGCCAAAAACCAGCCGGGAAGGTCAAAAAGGGCGATCATGTGACCATGGGATGCTGCGACAGTCATAAATAAAGTCCCCCTTTCCGGGGAGATGGGCGGTGATAAATTTGATTAATAAATAAATAAATGCAAACTGGTTGCCAAGCACCCAAATCATGATCACATGACCGCAGGGATGCTGCAATGGTTGTAAGTGTGAGAACCGGTTGTAAGTCAGTTTTTTCAGTACCGTCTTAAGTCTGAACCATCACTAAATGAATGGTTGTTAAGTGAGGACTACCTGTATTTTCAGTCAAGGTAGAAGGAAAAGTGCACTGTACAAATAACTCAAGAACCAGATGAATAAACACATTTGGTTCTCCATGGACAAGCTTCATAACACACATTTAGCCTATTTTAACTTTATGCTTTCCTGGGTAGGGTAGCATTCTGCTATTTCATGGAGCTACCAAAGCAACTAAAATTAAAACTCTCTGGGGCAGCCAGAAATCAGTGTAAAAATTTCTCACTTATCCATGAATTCATTATAAATTAATATATTGCTTTTATATCCCATTATTATTATTGGTATGTATTCTACCTGTCTAAAATACATCATTGCCAGGCAATGAAATTTAGCACTTAGAATATTCCATTATATAATTAGGTAAGAAGACACCTTCAGGTATGATGAATTACCAACTAGGAACAAAATTCTATTCCACTCATGCATAGAAATAGTCACATAAGAGACAATGTTTGTAAGATGTACACCTCCTGAGGACAAGGGATGAATTTCATTGACTTTTTCATGCAAATTCACCTGATTTGCAGTTTCCCAAATCAGGAACTATGGAAAAAGTTAGATGCCAATATTCATACTTTTCTTGCAATGTAGTTCATAGCCCAAAATAGATATATAAAAATGTGAAGGGAAAAAAGCATATAGATATATGTTAGGAAAAATTGCTTGTAAGTATGTATGTATGTATGTATGTATGTATGTATGTATGTATGTAAAAATGGGAACAAGTATATACAGAACATACATTCTAGAATGTGTATTAGATAAAAGGAATATTTTTAAGATTAGAAAAAGGGAAAATTAAAGAAAAATAAATTGGATAGGTGCAACAGGCAGGTATGGTCTTCTCTCATCTGATCTGCAGTTGCCAATGTAATCAAAACAGCATCAAGAGGAAACATGCCACAAGGGCTCCCACATTTCTGAGTTGACATGAGAATGTTTGCTAAGATCGTCAAGTCCTCATGTGACCATACGGTATTTAGCTTCTCAAGAAGAAATGTGTTACCTGGACACTGGAGCCAACAGTCAAAGCTCCCCTTTATTCACAACTGCTAGATGACCACCAGCCTCCCAGTTAGTAGGCACAACTCAGATTAGGTTCAAGACTTCCTTTCAGAAGTGAAAATGGTGCACGCATGCAAGTCTATCATTGCAAAATCAATTGATGAAAGCATGCCTGCTTGAATGAACCATCGTAGATCAAATATCACGTATAAAAACTGCCGTATCAAACTCACATTCACCCTGTTTTTCAGGGGGGACAGTTCACACAAGTCAGCTGCCTAGTTTCTGCCCTGAGTAATTAAGCGATGGATCAGCTTCAAAGAATGTCACAAAAGCATCGTCTTTAGCTCTGTGCTTCCTGCCTTCCTCACTTCTACCCAAGTCATTTTGGAACATTTTCAAGCAGGAAAACTGGCTTTGGTTACCTTGGTGATAAACTAAAGCTAAAAATTACACATAATTGTTGCTGATGTCACCACTCTCATATTGTTTCCAAGGCAACAAAGTACTTCCATTAATGATGATGTTTTATTTTTCCTCTCTATTGGAAGGCTTTTCCCAAAATGGTTTAGAAGAGCTATCTAGGCTTAGCTTAGCTAATAAGGCATTCATCACCTTTCAACCATCATTAGTAAAGATGAGATATAAATCGGAAGTGTGCTTCCTAAATGTACAGAACAATTTGTTTCCCTGATCACCTAAGTCTCACCCAACTCTCTCAAAAATGGTATCACAATTTTACAGTCCTAGCAATTTATTTCAAGAAACTGAAAGAGCAGAATAAAAAATGATAAACCTGAGAAACCTGCATCCATTGATATCAAAGAAAATGTTTGGGGCACGGGGAGGAATAGGAGACTAATGGGACATAACTGCAAAACGCTGTCCCTGCACCATGTCTTAATATATGATTATGCCCATATTTAAAGAAAGAAAAAAGCAACTGGGTCCAGAAAAATCTGTTCTGCCCTGTTCACCGGGCAAAGTTACCATCATTAATGGAATCTAGTTCAGGAATTTGATGAGATCAGACAGTTGGGACTTTGGGAGCCATGGATGTGTTTTTCCCTTATGCTGCTACTTTATTACAGTTTACAAGACTCAGGAAAGCTTTAGGGCTGAGGTAAGCAATGTTGGACTCCTGGATACCACTGTACACAGGCTGCAGTTCAGCAAAGATCAGACCTAATTTCAACCGGACTTTTTAAATCCATTTCTACCTTTCCTCCTATCCCTGATGATGCAATGAGGTCACTTCCCATGAGAAGGGGGCCCAGAGCAGTTTTCTTCTGCCCCCTAGTGGTAAGGCCCATCAATCTGACAAAGCAGCCAATGCAGAGCCAATCTATCTTAAGGCTGGCAATAGCAGCTGCCCACACGTCACCTCTCAGGATGTTAGATGTGTCCTTCACCACTTGGCTGCACGCATACTGCAAGGGCCTGACCTTGTCGGCACACTATGTTTCACTAGAGCAAAACAAATTTGTGGTCACTGTATCGTAGCAGCTTGTACTTATTTATAGAATGGCTTCTGAACAGTAATAATTTATGTCGGAATTGGCTGGCTGAAATAGCATGAGGATACATAAGGCAGGAAAAGGGCTACATATGGATTCACAGATCAATTCCAGCAGATAACTCAGCTCCTGTTTAAAACTAAGAACCCTGTGAATCTATGAATGGTAAGAGCCATTTTACGTAGGGTGCTTTTTCCTTACGGGAGTCTAGATCTCACTGCATTTGATTCAGGGAGGCCATAAGAAAGAACCCTCACTCAGCTTTCTCTTGAACCAGTGCTTTCCAAAGTGCTGCCGTTGGCGACACACCAACAGCGGCAGCAGCGGCGGCACGGGGGCGCGGGAGGGGAGCACCCGTGCACGGCAGTGGCGTGGGGGGGTGCAGCGGCGGCAGCGGCAGCGGCGGCCTCGCTAAAACACGGAAGCAACAGTTTGGAAAACTATGTCTTAAACATTTTAGGAAGCATCAGTTATGCTAACAGGAAAGAAACAAGACAGCATTTACCTTATCTGTTTAGGAAAAGTGCCAGGTACAAAAAAAAAAAAAGGCAGCTTTACTGAGCTTGTTACTTTGAAATCTAGCTACAAATAATGCAGTGCAAGAAATACTTGCAAACGCTTGGATTAGAAAAAATGTATTTTGAGTCGTTAGGGGAAGCACCATTTAAATAATAATGGTTTCTTCTAGGCATCTAACAGGAAGGTTACTACTGTATAACGTATGAAATTATTATGGACTAAATCAAGGGTCAATCTAGCATATCACAATCTACTCCAACTGGCAACTCTCCTGGGCCACGGCAGCATCCGTACTAGTACTGCTCTTATTACTGCACAAAACTCCTGAATCAGGAGATGAGAAGGACTGGAGTTGGATCAGCACAGAGATCAAAAGATCATTCCAAAATCAACCCAGGGTTCTCACTTGAGGCACAAATTGACCAGGCTCAAATTATCCTACTTCGGACACATTATGTGAAGACCTAGCTCTCCGGAGGAGTCTCTGATGCTGGGAAAGGTGGAAGGAAAGAGAAGAAGAGGAGGACCAGCAGCCAGGTGGATGGACTCAGTTACAGTGGCGATGGGTGCATCGTCATAGAGAAAAGGGACAGATCGTCATAGAGAAAAATCTATCTACTGTATGTGGTCACTTGGAGTCAAAAACGACTTGATGACACATAATCAATCGATCATGATGCTTTGCAAATTGTAGTGTTGATAGTATTTAGGACAGCGTAAGAGTGGAGGAACACTAATAAAGAATTGAGTGTGCAGAACTGGGCAGGAGAGTAATCTGAACTTCAGATTAAAAGGATACAAGGATACAATCAGGGACCAGCCCTGTACAGTGGCAGAAAGAAAGATACCATTACCTGGATGGCGTGTAGCTGAACACCGACTCAGCCATGATTAGTGAAGCAGGGAACATTAGGAAGGCAATGAGGGTGGGATTCTAAGTGTCAGCTACATCTGTCATACATTTCACATTATCACAAAAGAAACAGTGGGTGTTCAAAAACATTTTTGACCCTGCAGTGATTGACACATGCTGTAAAACTGCAGGCCATTTCACTACATCTCTAGGGGAGCTGACAGTGACAGGAAAAAATAATGTGGTCAGATAAGACTCTGTAGTCTTTAGATTTAGATCTTGTGGAATGTGTATCATTTTCTTCTCAAAAAGAATATAGAATATAAGGTAAAAATAATAACAAGAGCACATGTTTAGTATATGTACAACAGGCTGTCCCCGGACTTGAATGGAAAGGTCTTGTTGGCTCTAATGTCCCCATGGGACTTGAAGTTTGGTATGTCATTTCCCCCAGTATTAGCTCCTCTCTGAGTGATATACGGGGTCTACTGGACTACTGGGCCGGAAGAGACAGAACTGGGCATCCCATAGCATTAGCGTGGAATGTGGAGTTGAGAACTTAATATTCCAGATATCAGAGTGATTTGCAAAGGGAAAAAAGCAGAACCCTTCCTGGAGGCCAACAAAATCTGCAGCTTCAAAGGTAATCCTTTGGAGTGGTATGTGGGAACAACCCTGGGAGACCAGGAAAAGAGACGCAGCCAAGGGAACGGTCAGATAAAAGGCAGCTAAGCCTGCAGCAGGAATGTGGGTGGGGCAAGTGCCTCAGGAAGGAACCTCCCTAGTTTCATGGGCTGTAAAGGGGATGGGGGAGAAATGTACTTTCAGACTTGCAAGATTCTGTTAAGGTAACTTTACAATAAAGTAGAATTAGCTCATCTGGCCGTGCTTCCTGTCTGGTCTACCTCACAAGGCTGACATCCCTGCAGTGAAGCATCTCAGGGGCTAAATGTTGATTTTCTAAATCTTGGGGATCCTGCTGCAAACAGCTACCCCAGAAAGACAACAACGAAGGGAAAGAACCCTGTTGATGTTGTTTCAGGAATGAATATCTATCTATCTATCTATCTATCTATCTATCTATCTATCTATCTATCTATCTATCTATCACAATTCATCACCTTGAATTGTTTCCTTGAAGCTCCAGCCTTAGTTAACATACGTGAAATATATATTCATGCATATCTTTCATGTATATAAAAATATAGAAAAAAGACAGGTGAAACTTAGACAGTTTGTCTTAAATTGTAAGAGGCAAAGTGTGAGAGTTTTCTGTGACTGGGATCAAAAACTGGGATATTAGTTAGTATCATCAAGGACTTTAGTTAGTTAGTTAGTATCATCAAGTTAGTTAGTATCATCAAGGACTGAACTTTCTGACTTTCAAGCTTCAAGCAGATTTGGAGTATGTATTATATTATAGCATTAGATATCCTGCTGATCGTGTCCTATTCTCTTATTCTTTCTGCCATCACAGCTGTTGTTTGGAAGGAGGAATTGCAGACAGCAAGACCAAGTATAAACATTACATATCAGAACATTAATGAACCTGAGATTCAGGTGATCCTGTAGAACAAATCTTATAGTTTCTGATCCTCTGCACTCTTCTAGTCTAGGCAACATATTGTAGTGGGAAGCCAGTTTGAGAGAAGCCACAGTACTCATAGCTTATCCAACAATAAACATCAAAAGCAGGCAATGTTCTTAGACTGCGCTAAGAAGAGAGACAGTGTTCTTTGTTTATGCACTGATTTCATTTCATTTGCTCTCTATTTAAAGTTAGCCTTAGACCTATAATGCTTATTGTCCTTTTAATTATATGCTTCCAAAAAAACCACCACAGTTTTATGAATCGGGCAGCTTCTTTTCTGGTCAAGAAAAGAAGGATTGTCTTAAAACAAAGACTAAGAATTTATTTTTCAATAAACACTCACATTCTATTTCATCAAAATAGATTTTTTGGCTAGCTCATAAATCTCCCAAATAAGGACCTCCAGTGCCTTCAGATAAAGATAAATCATACCAAGAAGACATTCAACCATGAAATGATTTTGTTAACATGTCATCTGTCTTTAGAATATATTTTCAAATCTTCAACAAAAGGATCTAAATTACAAAAAGAAAGTAGTCCAGTTTAGTGATGTTCATGGCGTGGGATCTGACTTTCTAAATCTCTTTCACCTGTATGTGTATAAATTGTAAAGCATTGTAAATTATAATCCATCAAGCCAAATATTCAACAGTCTAATGTTGAAGAATTATTAATAGTTATTACACCATAACTATTTTTTAAAAATGAAGTAACGTCTACATATTCTTCAAATAATGCTTATCTGGTGCAAAGGATTATATCATAATGATAATATTATTTTCAATTATATTACTGGGAAAGGGTAATGGCTGAGGAACAACAACAGCAACAACCACAAGTATATGTTATAGATAAGGAACTGTTCAGTGCAAATACTAGTTTAAAGCAGTAGTTACCATGCTGACTTCATGACAAATTTGGGAATAGCAACTGATATATTTTTAATTTTATATTTTGTTATATGGTGCTTTAATATTTTAGTATTGTAAACCACTTAGAGTCTGACAAGAAGGCAGCATACAAATCACTGTAATAAATAAAATTGTCAATTCTGATGGGTTAACTTCCCAATTTTTGGATGACAACTCCATCATCCCTAACTATTAGCCATGGTGGCTGGAACTGATGGGAATTGCTATCCAACATCACTGCAAGATGATCCACCCAAACTGCGGTGGGCTGCAACAACTAGCAATGGCAGCAGAACAGAAGGAGTTCACTCTCTAATATCCCAGTTTTTGATCCCAGTCACAGAAAACTCTCACACTTTGCCTCTTACAATTTAAGACAAACTGTCTAAGTTTCACCTGTCTTTTTTCTATATTTTTATATACATGAAAGATATGCATGAATATATATTTCACGTATGTTAACTAAGGCTGGAGCTTCAAGGAAACAATACACTGTACATAACTGGGAAAAGAGTTATCTGAACCTACGCACACACACAGTGCTCCCCACCCACCAGCAGCCCAAATTTGTATCTCCAAGCCGAGGCCCAGAAACTTCAGATGCATAGCTAGTGTATTTGTAAAGCAAGCACCTGTTGTAAAGGGATCTCAGCTGTCCGATCCTCTTTTATCCAGACAAAGCAAGACTCTGTCTCCCAAGAACTTTTGCCACTCAGGGAAGTAGGAAACAACTACAGAGTCATTTCTTAGTACCATTAATTTGCAAAGACTTTCTTTTCACCAAAGGTAGAGGCGAATGAAGGATATATGAAAAATAAATTGTGGTAAAAGGAGGGTCTTCTATGAGAAGAGCTTTTCTATAGAAACGTGGACAATATACTCCCTGTGGTTCACCATGCTTACTTACTTCTTGCCCTGGGAACCCCTTTCATCTTAAATTACAATGAAAAAGCAACAATGCTTTTTTTTCTAAAAACTTCTAACTCTATAAAACAGTACTATTTTGTTGGGGAATAGGTAACATCATCTATAACTGGAGCATACCTGTTGGACTTCTCCTGATCACAACAGTTTCAGCGAAACCTGGAAGAAGCTCCACCTTTTCCAAACTGGTGCCTCCACGTTTATTTGACTACAAGTCCAATCAGCCAGTATGAGCTATAGCCCAACACATCTAAGGTAGGTTTTCCCCTGCACAGTTGTGTCCAACTCTAGGGGGTGGTGCTCATCTCCGTTTCTTAGCCGAAGAGCCAGCACTGTCTGAAGACGCTTCTGTGGTCATGTGGCTGGCATGACACACGCGGAACGCTGTTACCTACCCACCAAAGTGGTACCTATTTATCTACTTGTGTTTGCATGCTTTCAAATTGCTAGGTTGGCAAGAGCTGGGGCGAGTGCAGGAGCTCACTCCATCACACGGTGCTCGGGTCTCGAACCGCCAGCCTTCCGATCGACAAGCCTGGCGTCTTAACCACTGAGCCATCGTGCCCCCTAACACATCTAAAGAATTACTCTATTCCCCTAGTTGGGGAAGTCTGTTTCACAAACACTCCCAAATTATGATTAGGCAAGGGCCTTTCTACTTGATAGGAAGGAATGCATGTGAGAACTACTATTTTCCCCACAACAACAAACCTGTGAGGTGAGTTGGGCTGAGAGAGAGTGACTGGCCCAAGGTCACCCAGCCAGCTTCCATGCCTAAGGCGGGACTAGAACTCTCAGTCTCCTGGTTTCCCATTGGCTCCTTCCTAGGGCTGAGAGAGAGTGACTGGCCCAATTTCACCTAGCCGGCTTTCATGCCTAAGGCGGGACTAGAACTCTCAGTCTCCTGGTTTCTAGCCAGTTGCCTTAACCACTCGACCAATAAGCGCAGTATAGTAAGAGAATGCTTATGATTTCATCTATACAATGAAAGAAAGTAGGCAGGGTTTTCCAGGACTACATAGACAGGCATGCACATATCTGTAATTCACAAAACACTTCCCTGCTCGCTTGAGGAACATCCAGCGGACAATCATGAAAGGGACTTATCTATGTAAAAACTCCTCCTATGCTTGTAGAGACATTCTGTCTCTCAACTAATGTACATACAGAGATTTATCCTCATGAAATCCATTCAACATTCTTCACCAGAGAGGAAAGGTGGTATGCAGTGCTGGTGCTGGTAGTGTTTGATCTGTGCAATCCCAGGAAACTCAACTCAATGAGTATTTGCAATGGTTTGTATAATTCTTAATAGCAATTAATCTGAAATAACCATACCTACCTATAGTACAAACTCTTTCCCACTCCAACTGTGTCTAATGCAAGGTGATTTCAGGGTACTAACTGGCATTAATTGTTCTTGACTATACACCCCATGGGACAAGCAGCATTCTAACATGGAATAGCAAGTGATCTACAGAATATACATTTCTGTTTAAACAACTACAATTTAAGTTATATACAGTACATTACACGCATTGCATCATGCTTTGCTATACCTAACAATTGTTACACTGGTTACCTTTAATATATTATCATTGGTCTTTTTTTACATAGAAATATAATAGTTAAAAATTGTAGAGAGTTATGGGATTTCAGTGTGATTGCCTGGAATTTAATCTACTTAGATCTGGAGAAGAACATGCATCTTTCCTGTACTTCTAGATCCAAGATATAATAGCAAATTTAAGTCTATATGAAATTAGGTAATATTTTCTAAATTTATAAAAGAGAAAACTTTGTGATCTGAGAAAATTGTGATTTAAAGCTCAGTACAGTAATACTTTTTAGAGCAACTTGTTTTATTATAATCAATCTCAATATGATAATCATGAAATCAGTGTTTTAAGTACAGCAGTAGATCCAATCTTCAGTTACACAGAAAAGTTAATGAGAATCTCCACTGTGGGCATAAATGAATAAAAAATATACAAAGTGCTATGCTCGCTAGCTCTGATCCAATAACTGTATTCAGACATGATCTGATGATTACATACAAATTGTTAATCATAACAAAAACAAGCCTTTAAGAGGCTTCACTCACACTTGCCCATTCTGCTCTCCCAAGCAGCCACAAGGAAGAGCTTAGAAACTTAGAAACATTATTAATGGCAGCCCTAAACCAGACAAGTGGTGGTTTATGTTAACCATGGCTTAAAAGAAGCAACTTTTAAACCATGGACTATGGAGCTGGCTTGCTTTAACAAACCACTGTTAAGATAAACTCCAGTTTAGAGTATACCGATCAACTAATTCTAGTGGAATATAGAAGGGAATGCTCCCGATTGCTGATTTGTGGTAACACCATAAGAAGAGATGGGTGGGGGAAGCATGAAAGTCTGAGGCTTGTTTTTGACAAGGGTTAGCTTAACTTCTGAATGCATCTGCAGATACAGGGATTTTCCTATGGTATCAGTCCATTAGTGGAACAGCATCTTCCAGAAAAACAGATGCTACTTTTTCCCACACACTCCTAAATCTGTCCCCAAGGTCTCTTGGGGACCCAGCTATTCACCATTCTTATTGTCATGTCCTGAGCCTCAAACAATTCCATCTGAACGGACTTATGGAACTACCTTTACAAAGAACTGAGCCTTGTTTCATCTGGGAAAGCATGTATAGATCCTTTGGAGGCTGTAGGAAGTGCAAAAATAAACACCAGCTTCCACAATTGTTCCCAGAAAATGGTATAGAGGATACTGAAAACAAGGATTCCACCTCCTCTCTCTTAGGAGTTTCATTTAGAGTCCCTCAATTAGGAGGCAGTTCAGCCCAGTCAGCTAAAACAACCATGCAGAATTAATGAAGTCAAAATAATAGGAAAAGAAAAAGAATGCTCTGCAAAAATGAGTCAAGTACAGCAAATCAATACTTCATAATGTTGCCTGTCCTGTTACTGAACTCAACTGACTTCATCTGTTTCCATATAAAATGCTGCTCAGTTCTGCACTCTAACAATAATTAATGTTCAAATGTCCTCTCGTGGACCTTCCACGGGGGCGGAAGGTGGTGTCAAAAGTGATCCAAGCACAACCACGATGGGGAGCAAAACAGTCCCAGTTCAGATCGGATCTCAGCACTGGCTATTCATGCTCAAGGGCAAACTATGGGATTAATGTCATTTACTGTTTGGCCCACAGTCAAAATGCTCCTTTTGATGCCCTTTCCATCTACTCAGGTATATTGGACCAGCAAACAATTGCAAAAACAGAATGCATTTTCAACTTAACTTAGAAGTCAGATACACATACAAACTGCTACAGCAGTGGAGAAAAAAGAAGGCAACGGGCTGTTGCTAGGCAACTTAATTTCCTAAAAATCCAAGCCGTAGCAAATAAACGTACTGGGATGTGGTTTTGGTCCTACTACCCTGGGCATGCTGGGAGAAACTGCAGACAACAGTTTTTGGATTACTGTAATTCACTTTTCAAGGGCTGTCCTTGAAGACAATCAGATACTTCAAACCGGTGCAAAATGCAGCAACCTGGATACTTATAAGACAGTTTTAAATTAGACCTCTGCTGCAGGAGCTGCATTGGCTACTGGTTTATTTCCATAGGCAATCCAAATTCTTGGCTATTACCTAGAAAGCCCTCCATGACTCAGAGCTTGGGTATTTGTGAGACACCCATCCCAGTCAGATTCTGCCCACTCAGTCGAAGGCAAAAGAGAAGGTCTGCTGAAGGTGGGCGTTTTTTGCTCCCCAAGGCAAGGGTGGCTCCCACGCTCATAGCCTTTCAGAAGCTTGTAAAATTCAGCTGCTCAAAAAGGCCTTTGGGATCTGGCCTGTTGGGAGTAATCCGTGCCAGATAGGTGATAGTTAACTGGTAATTCTAATTATAATATAAGGCAATATGATTTTAGAATTATTCTTCTGTATTCACTGTTTTGCACTGGCTTGTTGCTGTTGCTCCAGTATATCATGTAGAGTCTTTCAAGTTTTAGGCAGAAGGGAGGGAGGGAGGGAGGGAGGGAGGGAGGAAGGAAGGAAGGAAGGCTTATTTTTCAGGGTAGAGTGGTTTCTACCTTGCAAGCTACTTTCAGACTCCAGTTTTTATTCCAGCTGTCATCTCTTCTAATCCTGCCATTCTGATAATATATGCAGAATGTAAGTTAAACAGATACAGGTACAATCCATATCCTTGTCTCATTCCCTTTTCTATTCTGAAGCACTTTGTTTCCCCAAGTTCTGTTCTTGCAGTAGTTTCATTTAAAAGGTGTCCTGGGACACCCATTAGCCTTAATGTATTCCACATTCTGGCTTGATCTATAGAATCAAGGGTCCTGCTATGATTAACAAAGCAAAGATAAACCTCTTCCTTATTTTCTTTTGCTTTTTCCATTACTATCCCATCCTCAAGAAGCCCCCTTCTCAAGAAGCCATTGCTAGATCAGAAATCCTAGAAAATTTCCATCCAGTCTCCCACCTTTGCTTTTTAGGGAAGGTTGTTGAAAAGACGGTCATGTTGCAATTTCAGAGGGCCCTGGAGGAAACAGATTAATAGACTTAGTTAATTGTGGTGGATTCCAACAATAATGCTCTCTCCCCCTGGGAAACAGCACCAGTGTCGGAATCCACCACATCAATCTAGGCATGGCATGGGGCCTGGATATCTGAGGGACTGCCTGTCTTTGCCCAACCAGTACATTCTGTCACAATGGGTGCGCTCCAAGTCCCCTCTATTAAACACTGTCCTCTTGCAGGACCAAGGAAGCATGCCTTCTCTATCATAACCCACCACCGTCTAGAACAGCATCCCCCCCCCCCCAAGATAGGAAAAGCACCCTCTCTCCTGGGGTTCCGGAAAGCTCTTAAAACCCCGGGTTAATGCATTTTTGGAGGCCCTGTTGTGGCTTCTTGTTGCTCTTATGATCTTTTTTACTATGGACGGTCTGTGTTAGGTTTTTAATTGGTTTTGCTGTTTTTTGGTTTTGTGCACCACCCAGAGTCTGTTGGAGTTGGGCAGCTAGAACAAATTTAAATAAATAATAGTAATAGACCCTTTTCAGTCTGGTCTCAGACCAGGGCATAGTATGAGACAGCACTGATTGTGCTTGTTGATGAGCTCTTGTAAAGCTGAGACGGGGTGCAGCAACCATCCTGGCTCTTCTTGATCCATTAGCAGCTTTCAGTACCTTCAGTCATGGTGTCCTTCTGGACTGCCTACAGGAATTAAGATGGGGAGGGCATGGGGTTGTGGTGATTCTCCTCCTTTCTCTGTGGTCGGTTCGAGTCAGTGTTGGTGGGTGGGAGAAATTGAGTCCAAAGCTTCTAGCTTGTGGAATACCATGGAGCTCAGTGCTCTTGCATTTCCTGTTTAACATCTACATGAGGCTGCTGATGCTGGGCAAGGTCATAATTGGTTTGTGGTCATGTATCATCAGGGGCGTGGTGGCTCAGCGGGTAAGATGCCAGGCTTGTTGATTGGAAGATCGCAAGGTTTGAATGCCTAGCCCCACATGACGGAGTGAGCTCCCGCACTAGCCTCAGCTCTTGCCAACCTAGCAATTTGAAAGCATGCAAATGCAAGTAGATTAATAGGTACCACTTCAGTGGGTAGGTAACAGTGTTCCGCGTGCATCATGCCGGCCACATGACCGTGAAAGCGTCTTCGGACAACGCTGGCTCTTCGGCTAACAAACGGAGATGAGCACCGGCCCCTAGAGTCGGACACGACTGCACAAATGTGCGGGGGGAACCTTTACCTTTACCTTTCATGTATCATCAGTATGCTGATTATACCCAGATGTATATCTTGAACCTTGGCTGACCAAGTAAATTGTCAAGGTCTTGTCCCAGAGCCTGGAGGCTATAGGGGTCTGGATGGGGAGGAAAGACTCAGGCTCAACCTTAGCAAGACCAAGTAGCTGTGGGTATTTGGACCACTCAGTCCAAGACGTTTTCTATCTTTAGTCCTGAATGGGGTTGCATTTCCCTATTCAGGATGGGTATCCAATTTGCAGGTTGCAGCTCCTGCTCAAGGAGCAGATGGCAGCTGTGGTCAGGAAAGCCTTTGCACAGATTCATCATATGCCACTTGCACCCATTCCTGGACTGAGAGGCCCTTTGAACAGTCACTTACACCTCAGTCACCTTGTGTGTAGGCTATTGCAATGTGTTCTATATCGGACTGCCTTTAAAGATCATTCAGAAGGTGCAACTGTCCAGAATGCGGCAGCACGGGCAGTTATGGGCATGTCACGGTATGCTCATACAACACCTCTGCTTCATGAGCTGCACTGGTTACCAGTGCATCTCATGGGTACAATTTCTGGGTACAATTCAAGGTGCTAGTAAACACCAATATAAAGCCCTTCTAGGCATAGAGTCTGGCTATCTGAGGAACTGTTTCTGCTCGTCCTGTAAGATTGGACAGAGTTGGCATGCTTTGGATCCCACTGATTAAACAATATCATCTGAAAAGGCCCAGGAAGCAGATTTTTTCTGACACGGTGCCTGCCCTCTGGAACAGCATCCCACCACCACCCCAGGTCTGTATGGGCCTTTCTTTAACCTCATCAAAATGGGCTTTAAAAACCCAGCTCTTCCCCCAGGCCTTGGACTCAGGTCACTGTGGATCTTTCGTGGGAATGTTTTGTGTTCAGGTTCTGTTTGCATTGTTCTCCATGGATGTTTACTGATTTTGTTTTCTATATGCTATATTGTTTTGAACTGTTTTTAATACTGAAATCCCCCAGAGCTGTTATGGAATTGGGCAGCCTTGGAAATCTGATAAATAAATAAATAAATAAATCCACCTTATATTAGCTACCTGATATCATGTCCCCCTGACTTTTCTGAAAACTGTCAATTCATTTTGCATTTCTCTCTCAATGTATGGCTCTATGCTTCTTTGTAAGCTCTTAAGGAAAACTTTTGTGAGCAATAAGCACAATGGTTTGATAATTTGCACATAATTTTGCATCTCCCTTCTTTGATATAGTCATATATAATTAACTTTTCCAGTTTCTTTGGTGACTTCTCTGGAATATTCTTGACTGAGCTATACATTTTTCTGTGATTTTTCTCATCTCTTACAAAAAAAACCTTTAATTTTAAAAAAATACAGTCATTTAAGGAGTTTGCTTCCTAAATGCAGTATTTTGTCTCATGTAAATAGTGTAGAAAGTACCAATCAAAGAGAATATTTGTAGCTCAAGGTTGAACTGTGGAGTCCTTGGTGCTCTCTGAGCTTTGTTGTTTTCTTGCAGACATTTCATTGCCAGACTAGGCAACATCTTCAGTGCGAAAAGGGAGTGGGACTTGCTCTCTGTTTATATACCCTGGCTTGTCCTGCTTGTGTTGGTGGGGGTGTTGTTTTCTCCTTGGTAGTTCCTTGATTGGGCTGTTGTTTGCTGCTTGCTTGATTGACTGAGTTAACTACCAAGGAGAGAACAACACCCCCACCAACACAAGCAGGACAAGCCATGGTATATAAACAGAGAGCAAGTCCCACTCCCTTTTTGCACTGAAGATGTTGCCTATTCTGGCAATGAAATGTCTGCAAGAAAACAACAAGGCTCAGAGAGTACCAAGGACTCCACAGTGTAGAAAGTATTATTTTGGCATGCTAATTAAAATCACTCATGGAAAGAAAGAGATACATCATGGCCTGAAAGCCAAATATCCACATGCCCTTTCCATATATCTTCCTTTCACCTGCTGATATTTTGCCATACTCCATCACGACTGTTTTTCTTTAAAGCCATTTACAGCCTCTATCTGATAAAAATTTATGGGCATTAGTTTACATATTTGAACCCTCCCTCACTTTAATTGCTAGTGTGTGTTCTACACATGTGCAAAGGGCAAAAATAAAGATGAATTGCTGCTTAAGTTTGAACAATCTCTGAAAGAGGATAGCATCTCTCTGACCGGGTTGTGGGAAGGAGATAATACTGTGCCGAATGTTGGAAAGCTTCATCTACATATAAATAGACTTAATCAGAAATGCAAATAGCAATTGGGAGAAATGGTAAAAAGCCCCATGATAATTGTGTGATTGTACAGATAAGAAAAGGTCAAATATTTCCATTGTCTAAGCTTTTAATTTGCTAATTGCCGGTGGGTATCTTTTCTTCTGAAAGCGGAATACAGATGTGGCAGGCTATACCAACTGACAATCAATTTAAAGCTATTTTTTCAGAAAGGCTATTCGCCTTTTGTTATAACTGTCCAGCTATTAATTCATACTTCACAGCGGCAATATCCTGTCTCCTGCTTCCTGCCAGGAGAAACAGACTAAACAAATCTTATGGATGAAAGTGTAGGTTCCTTGTGCTTTCAAGTATGGTTAGAAAGAATATCTTATTTTCTGTATGAAAATAATAGAAACAAGATAGAAACAATAGATGCTGCTGATCTGGTACACTTAACAGCTTCTATTTGAGCCATTCAAATATTCTCCTCTCAGAAATAACCCATTAAAACATTGTATTTTTAGGGAATAATCTGTCCTTGTTGGGAAACAAATTATTTTTGAAATGGGAAGTGCCAGCGCGATTTACAAAAGCTAAATAAGCAAATCATCTTTTAAAAAAGGTTAATAGTAAAAATCTGAATATTCTTATTCTAAAAAATCTCACTATTTATATGCAGACCTCCTCAACAGTAGCATTTATTTCCACATATCTTCCAATTAAAATAATGTAAGATGTAATGATGCACCAAATAGGTATTTTCACTGCTGAATTGCTGTTGTCAGCATAAGCAAGATCCAGTAAGCCAAGAGAGCCACCTAGTGTCTTACCTTGGGATCTTAAAAAGGGTCTTCACAGGATGCATGTCAAACAAAGGTGGGTCTCCATCCCCAAGTTCAATAGCTGTGATCCCAAGAGACCACACATCACAACGGGTATCATAAGAATAGTCATATTGTTGTTCACAAGCAATAACCTGTTAGATAAAAGACAATGAACACGCCACATTAACCTTTGAAGCAGTAATGTCTCCATTAACTAAGAATTATACACATTCCCACTGCCTTATTACCAGCGTCCATTCATATTTTTCTTATTGTAGTTGCAACTTAAATGCTCAACTAGCAGCCCTACTATTTAATGTCACCCACAGAATATGGCTCAAGGAATTAAATTCACAATGCTAAACATCACAAGAGATTATAGCAATTGAAATATGTTCTGTAGTTATTCATTACATTTCCATTTAAAACGGGGGTGGGCAACGTCAGGCCCGCGGGCCGTATAAGGCCTGCGGGGCTCCTGCCTAAGGCCCGCAGGGCTCCCGCCCGCAAACCCCGCCCCTTCCACGCGATTGGCTCCCGTCCGCAAACCCCGCCCCCAGTGCTTGTGATTGGCTCCCACCCACAAACTCCAGCCCCCGGTCCACAGAAATCCCAGAAACCCCGCCACCCACCACCCCGGTCCCCGGTTATAAATATCCAAATGGCCCTTGTCAGAAAAAAGGTCCCCCACCCAATTTAAAATGTCATTGCATGACATTTTATGCAATTACCTATTGCATAATTACCTATTATGCCCTATTACTGCATGTATGTAAAGGATAAGGAAAGTGTGGCTCTTCTATAAGTATTTATTATTATTATTATTATTATTATTATTATTATTATTATTTTGAATTTATTAGCATCCCAACTCCAGTGTACTCTTATAGTAATTGGTTACACAAAAAGAACAAAAAGGCTTGTGACGTTTTGAAGAACACATTTATTACGATGTAAACTTCTGTGAATGATGCTTCATTTCAGCAGAGGTATGGAAAATTATCCTGAGAAAGCTTCCCATAGCTGGGAAGGCAGAATAGGGTATAGCCCTTATTTTTATATTTCGGCTCTTCTTTCTCTCATTGTTTGGTTGGGGTTATTTCAAGAAGTCACAATACAGAGCCTCTGTATTGCTTAGAGAGTATCCTGGAAGAAACTACCTTTGCAACTGGATGTAGATAGGCAATAACGTTTTAGTTTTCTCACATGATGTTCTCTGTCAAAAAGAAACAGAAAAGGGCACGTGGTACAGCATGCAATTACAGTTTCCAATCCAACATTAGCAAATGGGATTTGCAACAGAAACCAAGATGCTCCTGCTCCACGCACTGAGACCTCCCTCTTCTTCAGCCTATGCCATTCTATATCCCCTCCTGTGGTTTTTCACGTTTCCCCCCAACAGTCACACCTCATTTTCTGCCTATTGAGAATGCCATTTCAGGGCTTTCCCCATCCATAAAATATTTTGTTTTGTTAAATGTACTTCTATAAATTTCAGGATTCCCCTAAGCCTACTGATGTCTCCTTCTGATGAGTTGGGGAAACATTTTCCCTTACATAAACATAATTTATAGACAGAGACTAGTATACAATTCACTAGTAGCATGTATGACAGATAAGCATAATTAAAACAATCTATAAGAAACCGAAAGAGGACAGCAACTCTAATTAATTAATAAGCCATAAACAAATTAATATATCTACAGCTTAAAAGACTTCCAGTTTGGGGAGGAAAAAGGAGAAAATGGCTAAGTCAGCACTTTGCACTGAAAACCTGTCACAAGAGGCACTCCACAGCTCTAGAAAAGGCAATTGTTAATGTAGCAGTTATCATCTTGGACTCTTCTCAGAAGGAGAAATGGGAAGTACATAGAGAGAAAACGCTTCCCGAGTCTCAGGACTGGCTGAGATAGGTCTGCTAGGTTGAAAAGTGGGGCTATTTAAGTCTCAGAGAGATCTTAAGGTAGGGTGACCATACGTCCCGTTTTGAACGGGACAGTCCCGTTATTTTAGCATTTTTCAACCGTCCCGTCGTTTTGATAAAAATCTCAATTTTGTCCCTTTTTTAAACCCGGTGGGAAGGAGGACAGGAAGACAGGAAGGAGGACTGGAGCCAGACTTGCCATTGGAGGCAGCCCGGAAGAGGCCCTATCAGCGCGGCAACTGGAAGCCCAGTTGCCACGTGCGATCCCAGCAGCAGAAGCAGCACCACAGTCCAGGTTCCTGCCTCCTTACCTGATCAGGTATGGGAAGGTTGTGGAAAGAGGGTGCACGTGTGTGTGTGTGTGTGTGTGCATGCGTGCAGATTACTTGCTCAGTGTAATCGTGCGCACAAACACACACACACACACACACACACTAGGCCAGGGCTTTCCAAACAAAAACACGGAAGTGCCGGTGGCGGTGCTTCCGGGTTGCCACTGCTGCCACTGCCCCTTCAAAAGGGCAGGCTCCGGGGACCCCGAAAATGCCCTCAGTTCTGGCAGGGAGGCAAAAGCCTCCTCCCCACAGGCACACGCTGCCCTGGAGCCGGGGTGGAAATTCTCCCCGCAGAATAGCTGAGCGCCGCTTGGCAACATGCGTGTGCGCGCAGCCTCCCTGCCTAAACTGAGGGCATTTTCGGGGTCCCCGAAGCCTGCCCTTTCGAAGGCGGGGTTTGCAGGTGGGAGCCAATCGTGTGGGGCGGGGGCGGGGTTTGCAGGCGGCAGCCAATTGCGTGGACTGGGGGGCGGGGTTTGGAGGCCGGCATGGTGGCATAAGACCCTGTCCCGTTTTGCCATCCCCAAAGTCCCATTTTCGTCTGAAGGAAATATGGTCAGCCTATCTTAAGGGTTTTTTGTTAAAGAAATTATACAAAATCACAAGCCAACATTTAGCCAACATTTAGACCAGCCTTGCCCAACCTTGTGCCCTCAATAAATATCAGGATTATAACTCTTAGGGCCTTTCTCCACTGTTAACTTGAAAGACTCTCCAGCCAACCTTGACCTGACAGAAATCTACATCAGCATGAAATTTGCTGCCCCCACAGCCAATCCCTATCTTACCTCTACTGCTTGTGATTCAAGTCCCTGCAGCCACCCATCTTCCATGCAAGGTAATAGGTGATGAAGCCTGACAGATTTTATACTCCTTGAGGCTGCCCTTGGATGGTTTTTGAATTAGGGGGAAAATACTAATTTTAACACTGGTACGTCCTAGGACATCCTAAGCCTGTCTCACTCTGATATGGGGATGAGATAAAGGCAGTGTTGGGGACTCAGCAGTGACAAGATGTTCTCAGCGTGATGGTTAGATGTACCGTAAGTGGGGGAAAGCCCCCAGAATTCTCAGGCAGGATGGTCAACACATCTGGGGGGCACCTGCTTAGGAAAAGCTGGTTTATCCTTACAACAAATTTAATATCCCAGATCTATGGAAAATCTACCAGTTTGAATATAGGAATCAACATTTTACCTTTAGACACCACTTTCTATGATTTAATGTAAGATCAAAAAGTCATCATATAATTTCTATGTGTATCTGCCATGGCAATAAAAATAAGGCTTACATGGAGTGATGGTTAATGATGAGGGAAAATTGGAAATTAGCATATAGACTGATACAAAAACAAAAAGAGACTGGTGCCAGATGGCCCATAGTGTGGCAAGCATAGGTACTTTGCATGGTCCAAATTTCAAGGAGAATAGTTCCAAAGTGCAGAGAGCACCCAATGGAACAAATGTTCCTTCAAATATTTTGCAGTGTACTGAATCATAAAGGTCTGGATTGGTCTCTAGAATGTAAATAATATGCACTCCACATTCTCTAGGCCTACAGTATAGAAGATAGAATGCTATGACTGTATGTGAGCCAATCAAACTGGAAGGAAGCTGGGTGTAAAGAGCTAAGTATTCTGAAGGGAAGCTCATGATGTTAATAGCCAAGTAGCTGATGAGATGTGGCAGCTTTAAGGAAACAATGAATCGACATACATCATAATGTACAATGTACATTATGCTAAAACTCAATCAACTCTGACAACACTAAACTCATACCCTCGCACTAGGGAAAACCAGCACAGCTAGCCAAAGTAACCAGATAAAATGCTTTGTCAAAAAGTCTTGGCTTTCATCAATTTAATTTCATTTACTCATAGCACCAAGGGAACATTCTATATATTCTCTCAACTGCAGTGGGCAAAAAATGGCATGTATTAATAAAAGTTCTAGAAAGACCATTTACGTTTCATGTAAGGAAGGCTGAGCGCCGAATAATTGATGCTTTCGAACTGTGGTGCTGGAGAAGACTCTTAAGAGTCCTTTGGACTGCAAGGAGGTCAAATCAGTCAATCCTAAAGGAAATCAACCCTGACTGCTCATTGGAAGGACAGATGCTGAAGATGAAGCTCAAATACTTTGGCCACCTAATGCGAAGAGAGGACTCACTGGAAAAGACCCTGATGCTGGGAGAGACTGAAGGCAAAAGGAGAAGGGGACGGCAGAGGATGAGATGGTTAGATAGCATCACCGATGTAATGAACATGAAATTGAGTAAACTCCGGGTGACAGTGGAGGACAGGAAGGCCTGGCGTGATATGGTCCATGAGGTCACAAAGAGTCGGACACGACTAAACGACTGAACAACAACAACAACAACTATTTTCATATTTCTAGTTTGTATGAATTCCAGGGTGCTGTAGAACTGACTGAGTGACTGAAGAGATGCTATCTTTTGCTTTTCCATAAAAATTTCCAGGATGCTCTTAATATTAAGTGTTGGAGAGAAACTACAGTATGCTTTCTGCTTTCAAACTCTAACTAGACATTAATGGTGTTTAATGTAGGAAGTGAACAGGGGTGGGGGGAATCAACAAAAGCCCTCTTTATTTGCTCAGGGCCACAGCACCTAGCCACCCTGGGCTGATCTGAAAATGATATACTGTACAGCAGGGGTCCCCAACCCCCGGGCCACAGACCGGTACCGATCCGTGGCCTGTTAGGAACTGGGCCGCACAGCAGGAAGTGAGCGATGGGCGAGCGAGCGAAGCTTCATCTGTATTTACAGCCGCTCCCCATCGCTCACATTACTGCCTGAGCTCCACCTCCTGTCAGATCAGCGGCGGCATTAGATTCTCATAGGAGCGTGAACCCTACTGTAAACTGCACATGTGAGGGATCTAGGTTGCGCGCTCCTTATGAGAAGTCAGAATCCGACACTTATTTTAGTCCGCACATGGTGAGTTGTATAATTATTTCATTATATATTACAATGTAATAATAATAGAAATAAAGTGCACAATAAATGTAATGCTCTTGAATCATCCCGAAACCATCCCCCCCCCCCCCCAGTCTGTGGAAAAATTGTCTTCCACAAAACCAGTCCCTGGTACCAAAAAGTTTGGGGACCGCTGCTGTACAGGATCAAATCTATTTAGTACTTGAATTAGAGACCACCAGGAAACCACAGGACTGTAGGCTAGACTGGGAAGTTGAAAAAGCATCCAAAAGAAGGCAATAGCAAACAAGGTATGTACTGTTGCTAAAGAAAACAACCCTGACAGGTCAGTGTAGTGACGGGATCAAGCTCTGTTCGAGGATGTCTTAATTCTTATCTTTGCCCAACATCGAATCACCATCTTATATAGGCTTATTATGTGTGACTGTTTTCATATACTTAAATTATTATAACACCACTCCAGGCCTAACAGAAAAATATAAGAATTATAACCATAGACCAAATACAGGAGTTTTCCTTAAATTTGTCCCTCATTTCTAAATAGAAAAGTCATTTACAATGGACATGGACATTGCTGGTTTGTGTTTTATGTTTCAAGTTTAGAGCAGTGCTTCTCAAACTTGGCAACTTTCAGATGTGGGGACTTCAACTGGAATTCCCCGGCTAGCTGGGGAATTCTGGGAGTTGAAATCCCCACATCTTAAAGTTGCCAAGTTTGAGTAACACTGGTTTAGAGCAATGTTTTCTGTGGGTAATATTTAATTATTGTGAGATGCCTAGAAGTCAGCAGAAGGTAGTGGAGGATGAATATTTAAACAAAAAACAAATAAATAAATACATTTCCTGCCTAGTGTAAAAGTTGCACATATCATCCAGAGTACCAGGGAGATAGTGCTGGGGTTGAATCAGTAGAATATGGGTACATGCAGTTATGAGATCCTGGAAACCAAACAGAAGGCTGATTAGGAGATTCAGTATCAAGCAATACTGATTCAATTCAGGTTTTGGAGCGAATGGGAGGGCGAATCATGGTTGGAAACGGTCATGGCTGCTTAACTGCAGGGAGCTGCTCTGTTCATGTGTTCCAAAGCTCCACTTCCAAACTGAATCCAAAACATGGCACAGCCCTCGCCAGGAGCTGCAAAGTAGCTTTTTCTGAAATGCTCCTTGTTCCATAGACAAGGCCAACTCTGGCAGGCAAAACCTCTGAAGGTTCCTCATGCAGAAATGAAAAAAATTCAAGTGGAAGGATTTAAATTGGTTAGGCAGTGGGGAATAAGCTCGCCCTGTACAAAAGAAAGGGCTCTACTTGAACCAAAATGGAGCTAGACTCTTAGCACTCAGCAAAAGGGGCAGAACAGCTTTTAATTTGATTATTCACTCTTTATTAAATGAATACCTATATTCCATCAAAACACATGTTAGCAGCCAAACAAGCCCATATGTCAAAAGCTTGCCTGAATATAGTGTCTGTCTGCTGGCAGAAGAATAACACAGAGTAAGTTAATCTGGCAGGAAATGCCAAATCCTTCGAGTAGCCCCTGAGGAGAGCCATTTCCACCAAACAGACCTGAGGCGGCAGTTGGATTTAGACCCTTTCAACATAAGTGAGTTAACAACAGATGCAGAGTACTTTGTTAGTCTTGAATCTGCACAGTATACATGGGATCTAGCTCCGAAAGCATTAAAGGCTTCTTTGTGGAATTTGTATTCAATTTCTTCATTGAATACTCTAAGCAATTTTTGCAATCAGCACAGGATAAGAAACAAGTTAAAAAGGATCTGGTTTAAACAAGTTAATGGGAACTGGTTAAACACAGAAAGTAGGAAATAGGAATAAATGGTAACTTATTATTATGGAGGAATAGGGACACTAGGGACCTTAAATAAATGTTATTAGATCTGGATTGATCAAGAGTTGAAGTGAGCAATTAGATGACAAATTCACTAATGACATCAAGAGGAACAGAAGGAGGATTGCTTTTAAGTACAGAATGGGCATTAATTTAAGTTCAGCAAAGTAAAGTGGTGCACTCTTATTTTACATTATATTATACACTCATAAGATGTAATCGAAGATGACTAACCATGGGATTATGGTGGATAACTCCATGAAAATACTAACCCAGTATGCCGCTATTTTCAAAAGAATCTTAGCTATGGGGCAAACCAGTTTTAGATCAAGTTTGTCTATCATTCATCTATATATCACTCTGCACCACCTCTCTGTGAAGTATACTAACCCTCCTGGAGGTGTTCTCTGTGCTGTTTTCATAGACCTGGAAGTGGCATTTGATTTAATTCTTTGTGAGAGGATGTGGCAAAAACTGTTTCCTCCATCAACTGCCAGCTTTTGCAACTAATTATGATGTTGCATGAAGGAACTACAATGCAGGTCCGAAGCTCAAACAGTGCAGAACTAACTGAGCATATTCCAACTTCTAAGGGAGTTAAACAGGGATGTATCCTGGGTAGGCTGACCATACGTCCCATTTTGAACGGGACTGTCCCGTTATTTCACCATTTCTGGAGCGTTCTGTCGTTACAGTCAAAATCTTGATTTTGTCCCGTTTTTCAAACATCTGAGTCAGGAGTAAGCCTGACAGGAGTGGGTCAGCCCCCACCGCCATGCCAGATTCGGACTCAGTTGGAGGAAGATGAGCCGACCTCTGGAAGAAGCTGGTATGGTCCGAACCAGAGCTGCCGATTGGAGGCAGCCTGGAACAAGAAGCCCCTCTACCAATCAGCGCGCTGCTTGGCCAATTGGGTCCCATCTGCAAACGGCGCGAGATTCCAACCTTAAAAGGCCGAGATCCTGCCTCAGAATCCTGCCGGCAAGACACTCTAGGTCTCGCCTCGCAGATGTCAGCGCTGGGGAGGCGGGATGGCAGCCAAGCCAGGTGGTGGGGTGGCATTCTGCGAGGGACTCGGCAGCGCTGCATGAGAGGTGGGGCAGAGACACTGCGCCGGCCGCTGCGGGGTCCGCGGGGCTGGGCTGCGTGCATCTGCTGGGCTGCAGCCTGAAGCGTGTCTGGAGGAGGAGAGTGAGTCAGGTGCTGTGGTGGAGGAGGGAGAGGAGGGCCCAGTGGAGCCATGGCGCTGCCTTTCCTCATGAGGGGCCCGAGGAGCTGCCTCCCCTGCCCAGCAGCGGCCCCACTGCGAGCGCCTCCGCCTGGAACCGTCCCACTCTCTGCCACCGCCACCGCTCTCCCGGGAGGCGTCACAACCTCATCGCACTGTGCTGCCGCCCGCCTCCTGCTCATCGGCGGCGACTCTCCTCCCACCCTCGGCCAAGACCAAGGGGGTCGGGGCGGCGGTGAGTCTCTGTCCTCTGCAGGAGCCGGCCACGCTGGGGGGCTTCAGCCGCACCACGCCACCCCTTGCCACCCGCCGGGCTGCGGGAGCTCCTGGCGGGCGGCAAGGGGCGGAGTGGTGTGGCTGAAGCCCCCCAGCTCGGCCAGCTCCTGCTTCTCCTGTGCGGCGGCGGCAGCAGTAGCAACTCTCCTCCCTCCCTCGGCCAAGTCTGAGGAGGCTGGGGCAGTGGTGGGCTTGCGTCCTCGGCAGGAGCCGGCCGCGCTGGGGGGCTTCAGCCGCACCATTCCGCCCCTTGCTGCCCGCTGGGCTGCGGGAGCTCCCGCAGCCTGGCAGGCGGCAAGGGGCGGAGTGGTGTGGCTGAAGTCCCCTAGCTCGGCCAGCTCCTGCTTCTACTGTGCGGTGGTGGTGGCGGCGGCAGCAGCAGCGACTCTCCTCCCTCCCTCGGCCAAGCCCGAGGGGGATGGGGCAGTGGTGGGCCTCCATGCCCTTCATCCCCGCCCCTTGACCCCGGCCGATGACGGTGCTGTGTGCAGTGTGTGTGCTCCGGCCTTCCCCAAACACACCAGCTCTGCTGCACCATTTACTGCTAGAAGAAAAAAAAAACCTTTAAAAATCGAAAAAAAATATTAAAATCCGAGCCAATCGCGCTGATGGGGGCGGGGTTTGCAGGTGGGAGCCAATCGTGTGGGGCGGGGGCGGGGTTTGGAGGCGGGAGCCAATTGCGTGGACTGGGGGGCGGGGTTTGGAGGCCGGCATGGTGGCATAAGACCCTGTCCCGTTTTGCCATCCCCAAAGTCCCATTTTTGTCTGAAGGAAATATGGTCAGCCTAATCCTGGGCCCTCTATTATTTAATGTTTACATCAATGAAACTGTTCAAGCCTTTACCAAAGCCAAATTTCATCCCCCTTCTCTGGCCAGTAAACCAGTCCCCATTCTGTTATACACTGACAATGCTGTAATCTTCTCTGATGCCAAGTAGGGCTGTAATCCTACTGCCAGCCTGAAATGCTAGAAATCAATCACATGAAAACCAAAGTGGCTGTATCCACCAAGCAGCTTGCTAAACACCCCCATATCTAGAAGATCAATAACTACCAAATTGAGCAGGTCAAGGCTTTCAGATACCTTGGCATCTATTTCCAGTCATCTGGGAAGCTTCACTTTTCAAACCTTCCTTTATGAGCTCAAACAGCCTCAAGCAATCATTAGATATTCAACCCATAAGGGTAACAATTACATGCCTGCCATAATTAATCTTTTTAAAGCCAAAGTGCTAAGTGTGAACATACAAGGACGTCCATGCCTTAGAAGCTTTACAATCTAAATTTCTTACTCCGAGTTTCCCATTCAGTTGTATCTCAGTCAAGGCTCGATTACAAATCTGCCGGTTGAATTAATCGAATTTGGGAAGGCAAATTTCTAACCCAACTACTTCTGACAGACAGATACCATTTTTCTTGGAAGAAACAAATAATGGAAGACCTGGCTCACTGTGGGCTCACCTCCAGTCTGTATCCAGGAAAGATGAAGCCTGGAAAGAACTCAAGCAGAGAATTTTAGATCTTGATTTACAAAGACATAGAACCAAACACTTCTAATCTCTGCTACAATGAACTCACACACTCCCTTTTACAATTCCCCAATACCTGTATCATCTATTAGTCCCATCTCAAGGAAGGCCTTCATATTGGCACGTTTGGATGCTCTCCCCTCAATGGTAATGTTGGGTAGATACAATGGTATTCCTTACCAAGAGTATTTGTGTATTTGCTTAGACCTTGAAAGTCAGACAGTAGCACACATGCTTCTGAAATACTCTATCTACCACTTCTGGAGGGCATAGTTAATCTCCCATCTAATTGCAGACTATACAGACTGCTCTCATGTGGCAATCATCTGCTACCAATAAATGACCAGGTTCAGGAAATCTCTAGACTTGTAGCCAAATATTGTACAGGCAGTATGACAATTAGAAATTTTTGGACATGATTCCTTCCCCAGGTGTATCTAGTGCAGGGATGAATAGGTTTTTATTGGATGCTGTGTAATGTATTTTTAAACTTCAGTGCGATTGATCTATGACTGTATATCTTAACAAACTAAACTTTCAAAAATGCAAAACAGGACAGTTGATTGGGTTTTGCTATTCCCGTGACATGGTAGACTGACTGGAGTGAGTTTAGCCCTATGCAAGATTGAATCTGTTAAGAGCTAAATATAACCATCCGAGAGTTAGTTGATTTAAATCTTTTTGATGGTCCCACAACACACTAACCCTGCCTATTGGCTCAAATAAGCATGTTGTAGAAATAGTATATATGGTAGGCAGAGAGTAAATAAGGATATTTTTCTCCCTATTTCACAATATTAGGCTCTGAAGTCATCTGCTGACCCTGAATGCTACTATATCCATGCCCTGCTGTAAAATTATTCATCATTATGGTGGGGTATGATTGCTGCAGACATTAGCATATTTTTTCATATTTAATTTCTATAACCACTTCCTCAAAACATCTGCTCCCAATAAAGTCACCTCCCTGAAGTCATGTAAATAAACTCCTTCAAGGCAGTGACTCAGAAGTCTCAATTAATTTTACTAGGCACTGCAAAATCAATTGCTTTTCATTTTCCCTTCTTTTGAAATATCAGACATCAAGCAACATAATACGTACTGTATATGTTCAATCATCTTCAGTCAACCCCATCATTAAAAAAAGTCAGGCAACATTATTAATTGGTGGACTCCTAACACTTTAATGACATGATATGATTCATGCAATGCACACCAAATCATGAGCAATATGGATCAGGATTAGAAAAGAGCTACCCAAGTTTGAATTGTGCTGGATGAGGCCATTGGCTCTACTATCCCACCACAATGTGTTATGTATGCCTGATCCCAACTTCTTTCATTACAGTGCTGTATGTGCATTCAGGACAACCTCTGCTGAATGGAGCTGCGTCCTACCTAGGCACTTCTTGCATGCATACAGTAGCTATGACATTTGCAAGTGTGGGTCAATGGAATGTGGAATGCTGGACTTAAGCTCAACAAAGATAGGCTACAGTGGGGCTACAGTGGGGGTGGCTGGCAACTTTTCAGTGGACAGAGGTGACATTTTTAAAAAAAGGCTTACGTATGTTGAGGCTGCCAGTGAAGATCCAGAATCAATGAGTCTGACCCAGTTGATACTAGAGGGGTATGTGCATGCCGTGGTCATGATCTAGGTGAGTTAAGAGCTTTCCGTACTTCTCTTGTCATGAATAATGCCCTAGCTCAGAGCTTTCCAAACTGTGTGTCGCGACACAAAAGTGTGTCACCACACACAGTCTGGTGTGTCGCCACACAACCCGGAAGCGCTGATCATCATCAGCGCTTCCGGGTTTTCCCGCGGTGACACACCAACGGCGGTTGGTGTGTCGCCGCGGGAAAACTTTGGAAAGCCCTGCCCTAGCTGGTCAGGTTTAGACTACCACGACTCGGAGTCTGAGGAGGGAAGGGAGGACCAACTGGAATGGTCATTCAGGGGGGCTAAGGAACCTGTTCCTGGATGCTGTGTGTTAGCTCTGCCACTGTATATCCTGCTTAATTACATCCTGTTTGGACTGCTGTGATGTGATCTCCGTGAGTCTGCCTTTGGAAAGGATTGGAATCTTCACCCAGCTCAGAATGCTGCAGCTAGGCTAGGCTGTTAAGGAGAACATGTTAACTCCTTTACTGCACAAGTTTCCATAGTTTCTGGTGTGTTTCCAGACACAATTCAAAACACTGGTTGTGATCTATAAAGGGCAATATGAGTTGGGACCAGTAAGGTAGAGAGTCAGAGTAGTGTAGTGGTTAAGATGTTGAACAAGCCTGTGGAGAACCAGGACCAAGTCCACACTCAGTCATGGAAATTTTGGGCCAGTCACTCTCTCTCAGCAGTATAAGGTATAAGATTGAGCCTGTGAGGAAGAGTTGGAGGAAGGAGGGAGTGCTAGGTATGCTGCCCTCAGCAACTAGAGGAAAATCATCATCATCATCATCATCTGCGCATTGACAAAATTTCCATCTGTCAATTACAAAAGGCCACACTGCTTGGATCTGCACATATACTGCGCCGATACATTACGACATCCTAGGTTCTTGGGAAGAACTTGATGCAAATGAAGGCCAACACCAGCTAAAGAACTGGCAGCTGTGATTTCATGTTGTTATGTAAATAATAATAATAATAATAATAATAATAATAATAATAATAATACATCACATGAGTCTCCAGAGATTTAAGATTCTTCTTTGTAACTTATCACCATGGGACACATACTTAGTGGCACTGTGAAAGATGACTTTCTCAAACATTGTTACTGATCCCATAAATTTCCTGAAAAGTGAGGCCAAGCTAGCTCTATCTAAGATGCCCTTCTGAAGCTGGCATGGACAATTTTATTCAGATAGAGTTTTTTCATTTCGAGCTGACTTGTTTTAACCTGCACAAGCTGTTTCTTTTTTCTTTTTAATTAAGCTGTACTTTATTTAGTTTTATACTTTAATATTGTTCTGTATTTTAACTACATCTATTTATACTGTGTGTTTGTCAGGGTTCATGTCTATGAATCCTGCCATTGGGATTAGGCCTAGCATAGATGCTTGTAGAGTTGTTGGGAGGGGGAATGGCAGTTGAGTGTTATGTCTGGTGGTGGAGGCTTCGTCAAGGTCACTCACCTGCAGCAGGGCGGAGATGGGAACGCTTGCCTCATGAGATCATCGGTTGGTGATTTGGCGCGCAAGAGGGGAAGTTAAGAGGGAATAGTTTGGCGGGAATTGGCATTCAAGTCTTTCTGTGATGATCTCAGCAACAATGACCAATTTGGGTCATTTGGGTCATTGGAACAATTTGGGAGAAAGAAGCTTTTGCTGTGCGGCATGCATTAGCTACCTGGTGACATCTGCTGGAGGGTTCTCCACATCCATTTGAGGTCTTTACTGATCATAAAAATTTGGAAGCCCTTAAAACGCCCCGGAAATTAAATCCTAAACAAATCCGATGGGCCGAATTTTTCAGTAGGTTTAATTTCACATTGAAGTATTTACCAGCAGGGAAAAACTTCCTAGCGGATACATTATCTTGATTACCTCAGCATGATACCCAGATGGAACAGGTGGTGTCTACAGTAATGTCTCCACAACAATTGGGCTTACCAACCCATGCTGAAACTGTTTCTGATTCTGCATCTTTACCTTTACCTGTACAACTAGAAGGGAAGGTTGCTCTTACTCGACGCCAAGCCAAACAACATCAGACCCCATGTGACCCCCCCTTGGAGAAAGAAATTCGGGAGGCTATGGTAAGAGATGACTGGTGGAAAGCCCACAAGCAAACCTTAACAGAAACTAATGGGGTGTGGTGGAGTGGAGACAGACTGTATGTTCCTGAAACTGTGAGAAAAGCTATTTTACAACGTTGCCATGATAATAAAGTTGCTGGACATTTTGGTTTTGTAAAAACATTGCATTTAGTCAGAAGGCAATTTTGGTGGCCAACTTTAAGGAAAGATGTTAAACAGTATGTATTATCTTGTCATGTCTGTGCTTCAATGAAGAAGGCGCCAGGGAAGCCTGTGGGACTTTTACAAACAGTAGCTGAACCAACAAGCCCTTGGAAGCAAATATCAATGGATTTTATTGTGGATTTACCTGAGAGTAAAGGCAAAACTGTAATATGGGTGGTGACTGATCTATTTTCTAAGCAAGCCCATTTTATTCCTTGTAAAGGGTTGCCATCTGCTGGTCAACTAGCAAAGTTATTCATTGTGCATATCTACCGAGCTCACGGCGCCCCCTTGAGGATTATCAGCGATCGCAGAAGTCAGTTTACCGCCAAATTTTGGAAATAATTTTTAAAATTGATTGGAACCGAACAGGGACTTACTAGTGGGCACCATCCACAAGGGAACGGTGCGTGTGAACGACTTAACTCCGTGTTAGAACAATATTTACGTTGTTATATTAGTCATCAGCAGGACAACTGGGTGGATTTGTTGCCGTTTGCTGAAGTTGCCTATAATAATGCTGTTCATCAAAGCACTGGATTTTCACCATTTAAAGTGGCCACTGGCCAAGACTTTGTTCCTATTCCTGAGCTACCTGACACGGCCATGATTCAGTCTTCGGATCCTGTATTGGCAGATGAATGGATTACAAAAATACGGTCAAATTGGCCAGTGATGCTGAAGATATTGCAGGAAGCTAAAGACTCTTACAAAACTTTTGCTGATCGCAAACGTGCTCCAGAATGGCCTTTGGTGGTGGGGTAGAAGGTTTATTTGTCTACAAAACATCTGAAATCAACTCAACCTTCCAAAAAACTGGGCCCTAAGTTTATTGGACCTTTTCCTATTGTAAAAGTGATCAACCCTGTGGCTGCTCAGTTGGACTTGCCAAAAAATCTACGTAGAGTGCATCCTGTGTTCCACATTAGTTTGTTGAAACCAGTCAAGCCTGCTCCCCAGTGGCATCCAGATCCAGTCACGCCCCCACCCATCATGGTGGGAGACAATGAACATTTTGAGATTCTGAACATTTTGGACTCTAGAGTACATAGGGGTAAAGTTCAATATCTGGTTCAGTGGAAATATTTACCTGTGGGGTTTGAGGAATGGGTTGATAAAGTTCATGTGTCTGCTCCACGTTTGCTTCAGAAATTTCATAATCAGTTTCCTGCTAAACCTGGTTAATTGTATAATTTTCCATGATTTTGTTTTTCAGATTGCAATGCCTCCCATTGTTTTGCAGCCTGAAGAGTTCTGGAATTGCTCAATTTGTCTTTATGTTCATTTGTATCTCTTAACCTTTCTTATGCTTTGCATATTGATCTTTGTTTTGGAGGGTCGGCATGTCAGGGTTCATGTCTATGAATCCTGCCATTGGGATTAGGCCTAGCATAGATGCTTGTAGAGTTGTTGGGAGGGGGAATGGCAGTTGAGTGTTATGTCTGGTGGTGGAGGCTTCGTCAAGGTCACGTACCTGCAGCAGAGCAGAGATGGGAACGCTTGCCTCATGAGATCATCGGTTGGTGATTTGGCGCGCAAGGGGGGAAGTTAAGAGGGAATAGTTTGGCGGGAATTGGCATTCAAGTCTTTAGGAGTGCTTCAGTTAACATGTATCCTGAATAAAGCTTTATCTGCATTTCATTGAATTGCATCGAGAAGTGTTTATTGGGTCATTGTTGCTGAGATCATCACAGTGTTAATTTATTTGAATGCTATTTTTCAAGGAAAGGCAATATATAAAATTAATAAGTAAATTAACTATATTTATTCCCACATTTTGCATCCTTCCTAAACCTACTTAGAAACTTAAAGCATCCAAATAATATGTAACAGAAATATTCCATGTCCTCCCTTTCTTCCTGCAAGCTCAGTTTTATAAGGTTACAATGCTTTTTGAGAATACTTCAACAGTGCCTCTTAATTGCTTAGGTATCACAGTCCCCACTACTAGGATTTAATATATAATTGCATTTGAAGAAAAAGAGAGTTTATTAGAAAAGTAAAGACATATTCTGTATCAGTAAGCATGTATATAAACACAGACACACAGATCCATCTCTTTTCTCTTTCACTGCTGTACCCTCTAGTCTCTAGTTCATAGCTTTCCAAACTGTGTGTCGCAACACTTTAGTGTGTCGCAACACACAGTTTAGTGTGTTGCGACACAACCTGGAAGTGGACATGCACGGCGGCGGCACGGCGGCGCACGCAGCGGCAGTGTGTATGGCAGCGGCGGCAGCGACAATGGCAGCGGCGCACCATCAGCGCTTCCGCGTTTTAGTGGAAAACACAAGGCCGCCACCGCTGCTGCCGTGCACACCGCCACCAAGCGCCCCCCACACGCCTCTGCCATGCATGCCCCCGCCGCTGCGCGCACCCCCGCGCCGCTGCCACTGCCGCCGTTGGTGTGTCGCCAATGGCGGCAGTTTGGAAAGCACTGCTCTAGTTATATCAAAACAGCTCTCAAATGCCTTTGAGACATCTGAACATTAAACTATATTCTATATCTTGACTTCTCTCTAAATAATATTATTTTTCTGGAACTGAACAGACACAAACTCTTCCTCTTACAGTATTTAAATGGCACTGCCGCATAGAATAAAATATCCATCCCAGTAAGAGAACAAATGTTAGCTAAATAGGGAGTAAAGAAACCTAAAGCTGTTAACTTAGGGCTGACCTTCAGCCCCACGTTGAGGGCCACTGAACAGTGAATAGGAAATGCTGAAGGGGAAAATGAGGACTGTATAGAGCAGGCCTTTTTTTTCAGATACTGTAAGTATATCTATTGTGCAATATTTATTGCCAAATCGTTTTAAATAGTAACACTGACCTTGCTATTTGCAATTACATACTGTAGCTCTGTCATTGCTGTGAGGAGCCAGCTTTTCTTATTCAAATGTATTTTAAAACACTTTAATTAAAGTTCCTCAGCAGATAGATTTATGTGAAATATACATTTGATATTTGAAGGTATCATTTAGAGAGCATGAATGGAAATCTGTTACAATTACAGTACTTTGGCTTTTATAGCATAACTCCCAGCTCACTAACAATCATACTGGGGGGGGGGGGGTTAGTTGTTCTTCTTAGCATTTCTCCTCATTCATTGCGGGGCCTGCTTGTTCTGCATGGCGCTCGCCTAATTCTTACAGCAAAGCTTATCAATGCATGATGTGACTGTGTGTGTGTGGGGGGGTTGTTTTTCAGCCCACTTGTCCCAGAAGCTGATGCTGATTAGGGCTGAAAGAGGGTGACTGGCCCAAGGTCACCCAGCCAGCTTCTGTGCCTAAAGAAAGGCTAGACAGGACCGCAGCTAGGGTCTGTGTCACCCGGGGCAAACATGGATTCTGCACCCCTCCCCCATGGGTTGGTGAGGGAGGTGTTGTCATTTTGGCGCCCCCCCCAGCGTGGCGCCCGGGGCACATGCCCCAGTTGCCCCCCCCCCCTAGTTGCGGCCCTGAGGCTAGAACCTGGGTCTCCCCACACCTAATTCAGCACATTAACCACAACACCAGGCTAGCTCTCGTACTTTTTTTCTTCAGTTAAGACACTGGTTTTCAATTCATACTAAAGTTGGAGCCTCACTTTTTATGTGTGTGTGTGTGTGTGTGTGTGTGTGTGTGTGTGTGTGTATGTGTGTTTGTGTGTGTGTGTGTATGTATGTATGTATGTATATGTGTGTGTGTGTGTGTGTATATGTATGTATGTATGTGTGTGTGTGTGTGTGTGTGTATGTATGTATGTATGTGTGTGTGTATATATATATATATATATATATATATATATATATATATATATAATTGCTTTTAAAATAATACCAGACAGAGAAAAAGAAAAGGAACAAAAGACAAAAAATAATTATGATTCAGTGGTTGGAGCCTCACTTACCACTTCTTGGGTAGTTGGGGAGAGCAACTGAAGGCAGGATTTTGTGGACAGTTTTCTTGGGGGTTTGTGAGAGTATGTTCTCTTTTTCTCCAGTGTTGAGCCTATTTTAGGGTCTATACTGCCACTGCATCTAAACAACATCACTGCTTTACAGCAACTGTGATCAGAAGCAGCTCTGGAGGCTGCACAAAAGCAGGGTTCAGATCATTTGCAACCCAGAGCCTTAGACCAGTGTTTCTCAACCTTGGTAACTTTAAGACGTGTGGACTTCAACTCCCAGAATTCCCCAGCCAGCTGGAAGTTGAAGTCCACACGTCTTAAAGTTGTCAAGGTTGAGAAACACTGCTGTAGACTGACCAACCTTCCAATAAATTATTTAGTGCTTCACATGCCCACAAAATTGTTGCTTTTAAGAAGAAAAGATTATAAATCCCTGCTTAAAATATTATTTTTAATGACAGAGCAAAAGGCTTCTCTGCAGTTGTTAGGGCATTCTTAACCTTCTCTTCCGTCTCTAAACAGAAAGAGGGCTCAAATAATAAAGCAGGTGTTAGCAACTGAGGCGGCTTGGATGTAAATCTCCACTCAGCCATTATTCTCCGTAGGATAAAACAAGCACAAGCCCTGGGGTGGGAGAGGTACCACTTATCCTGCCAGTTGTGCCTTACAAGTTTGAGATAAAAAGTGTCATAAATCAAGCATTGGGAAAAGAATTGCACAGGCTGTATCATTAACAAGTAAAATTAATAACACATGAGGTCCACAACAAACATTGCAGGGTTTCCTCAGGTCATAGCAGGACTCTGTTCATTTTCCAAGTACTTTTCAGACCTTTCCTTCACAAATCAACTGTTCTGTCCACTCCACTCCTCCAACCTCTACTTTTCTTTTTTCTTTCTCTCAACTGCTACCTATTCCACTTCTACTGAATACATTTGTTATGCATCTTTGAGCTTCTGTCCTCTTAGGCCTATCTATTTTTAAATGTGAAGTTCTGGCCTCACTTTTCTTTATCAGCAGCCCTGTTATGGCTATTACCACCTTTGAAAGTCAAATTTCATTATTAGATGAAGTGAAGAGAAAGTAGAAAAATGGTAACATTCAACATATTCCTCAATTTGAACAACAAATATTTAAAGACTGAATTAAATCACTGGGTGAGATATAAGTTCTTTAAATAAAATAAAATAAATCTTAAACCAGATTCACTTGAAAACCAGTATTCTTCAAACAGCTGGATTTATTCCATTTTCCATTTAGGTTTGGTATATAAATCGAGGGAAGTCCTAAACTTTTATTTCTCTTTTTTATAACGCTGGCTGGCCACCATCATAGTCATCAAAGGATTTAGAGCAGTGTTTCTCTAACTTGGCAACTTTAAGATGTGTGGACATCAACTCCCAGAAATCCCTGGCTGGGGAATTCTGGGAGTTGACGTCCACACATCTTAAAGTAGCCAAGTTTGAGAAACACTGATTTAGAAAATTCAGGCAGCACATCCAACAGGGCTGAAAAAGCAAGATATGCAACACACACAGCAAATTATATCTATAACCTACCTCAGGAGCCATCCAAAATGGTGTCCCCACTGAAGTGTTTCTCCTCAGCCTGGTACTGGTGAGCTGTGCAGAAACACCTGTAATAAGAAAGTGCATTCTGAACATTTGTGCGGGAGCTTGTTTACCTTTCCTTACAATGCCTGAGAGAAAATCAATGTCAATATATTTGCATGTTTTCCCACTAACTGGGGAAGATTTGCAAGCTAGGCAAGTTTAGCTTCGTGTTTTTGGAACTGGCCTACTGCTACATAGCTTAGAAAAAAGAATCTGCCACTACATAGTTTAAGGATCACTTAAGGCAGGAGAACTTGCTGTAGTTCTGGGAGGAAATACTGTAAGGGCAAAAGAAAGAAAGAAAAAGTTCCCTGGAACACAGCCAATTTTCTATCACTAAAGCTGTGCAGGGAGCTTTTGTAACAGATTCTGTGGCATGAAAAGTTTGAAAAGGATCTCATTTAGCTTAAGAAAATCCTTAACTTAAGGAACCCTATTCCACCCATCTTATTCTGTTCATATCCTGTACTTTGGACATTTGGTATCAGCAGAGTATCATTGGGAGCAAAATAGTAAGCATTGCAGCTGTGGAGGTCACAGGCTTCCCCAGGAAATTGGAGAACGTCTAGATTCGTCCATTAAAGAACAATAATTGAGAGAAACGCAGAGTGATTTGGCAACCATTTATAGAATGGTTCGTTGACTGAATGTTTATCTTTTTTGTACTTCTCACACATCTTCCACATGAAGAGTCTGCAGCAGTTCAAAAGCAACCCCAGGCTTCTATGATCCTGTGACATTGGCTCAGTTCAGTAGCTGAGCCAAATTTATTTCTGGCTCAGCTGCAGCAAAGCCCAAATTGCAAAAAAAAAAAAAAAAGCAGCATTTTCTTTTCCTTGTGAAATAAATCTCTGCAGACCTCGTGCTTGGTTAGTATCCGTATTGAAGAAAGTTCTTGCTCACTCCTTCTCCAGGCTCCTGAATTTCAGCCTTTTTAGCAGGTCTTTTCCATGGGATACTGCCTTAATATAGCCAAGAGTTGCTTCCCCGCTTCTCTGAGGCAAAGAGCTGCTTCAGGCTGCTTGGATTTTTAAATCTCTTTTCTTTCTCTTTTGCATGAAGTTGGGGGTGAGATGACCCAGTTACTGCAGTGAATTAGATAACAGCAGTTTTGGAGGGCTGATACAAAAAAGTCCCCTCGGAGCTGAGACTGTGCCCATGCAGACAAGGGGCTGTTGAAACTACAGCTCATGTCCTGCTATACTGTACCCTCTATGAGGACTCAAGGACCCACCTTATAACTCGTTACCTGGTAAAACACCCGGGAAATTCTGATTTTTTTAATGTACAGTTGTTGTTATCAGATCAGTATGATTCAGTCTCCTTGAAGGTAGCTAAATTTTGTTATACTGCCTGTAAAATTAGGCAGACTTTTATTTTCCAGACAAATCCACCACAATTGCAATATTTTATCTTGTTTCGCTTTTACTTTATTGTTCTTGTTTGCAATTCTGGTCAGTGACCATAATAAAAATTATTATTATTATTATTATTATTATTATTATTATTATTATTAAACAGTGGGATTGTGCAAATGTCCTTGCAATGTGTTCCAGTTCTTGCAACCTAAAAAGTATGCATTTTTTTAGACCTCTCTCCTCCTTTTAAGCTCCTAATGCAGGTACAACCTAGTGCCTAGCTACTTAATGACATATCATGGCTCCTTCATAACTCTCACAGGGATCTTTATTACAGGAGGAATGTTGGCTTGAAACTTGATAATCAGGCAGCTTCATCCCAGTATGTACTGAAAAGGTGACATTTTTCATTTCCTTTTTGTGCGAAAGGGAGGGGATTTTTTTAAAAAAATTTCCAGCATGTATAGTTGCTTCACTAGTAGATACTGTTGATTGGATACTGTTTTTGGCAAATTCCTATTGGTCAGTTGAGGAAGAGCAATGATTGGCTTGCTGGTTCATCACCATTCCAAGGTCAGCAGGAGTGAAGGTGATTGGCAGATCAATTTCAAACTCTGCTGGAGGGATTTCAAAATGAAAAGAGAAGGCCCCAATATTAATTTTCTCTAATTTACCCTTGGTTAGTTGATTTTTTAAATGGCTATCATAATGCTTTCTGCCATTATTAATAGTGTTCAAATTACATGTCCAAATGTTACTCTAAGGCTATAGGTACATGAGATTTAAACAAAACCAGACTTAAACTAGTTTTCACCAGTTTTGAAAGAGGGCACCAGAAGCTTTCAGAACTTTCAACAAACTACAAATCCCTGGATTCTCTGAAAAAAACTGATAAGAGGAAAACAGATCATGTCAGTTTTGCTCCATCCATAAACCTCACACATACATGCTGAAATCTGAAACACCACCCATTTTAGCTGTGGACTTCACTGACAGTGTTATTGAGGTCGTGAATTGAATGTTGCATTTAACTCCAATTTAAGCATTTATTTGCAAAGTATACAAATGTCATTTTAGGAAATAAATGATCGTTTGTACTGTTGAAGTGCTATAAATGGTATGTATGGTATATTACATACACACACCATGCAGCAACTCATTCCAACCCCATGACTCTTATTATACACCTCCTCTCTCTAAATAAAGTACAGCTAATTTAACAAACACCTTCCCACTCTTGCTTCATTTTGATCTTGTATTCCTCTGTGAGAGTGCAACAAGGCAATTATGTGCAGAATCCTGAAAAACCTTACTCTACCAATATTATTCTCTTTCTAACCTCTTTTTTTTTTTCGGACCAGCATTTTTTCTTTTGGCACTGATGCCTATTTCCTGCAGCTCCTCTAGCAGCTAGTGCTAATTATTACCCTAGCAAGGTAGCATTAGATGAAAAGTGATTTCTACCCTTTACCATTTGCTGTCAAAGAGGTTAGTGAAGAAGCTGTTGCTTTGGTCTAAGTGCTTGTCCAATCTCTACTTAAAATAGTCTGTTTCAAGTACCCGTTGATAATGAATTTCTGGCTTCCAGGTAACAGAGTAGCATCTGCTCTTGCGTGCATTTGACAAACAATCCTTGAGCCCTCACTTCTTTTACTAAAATTCATTTTGGGGTACCAGGGAAATAGTGAGCCAGTGCTAAATTTGTTTTTTATATATATAAAGCAGTTTATTGGGAGGAATTGCTCCATTATAAGAGAATTATGCATAAACTACAGACACTGAAAATATGGACTGTGATGACAAATTTTTATTCTGATTGCAGGTTAACTTTTTCAACTCAGCCCTTTCCATGTGTGTTCACTAAGCTTAGTCCAGCTTCTTCCCCCAAGTAACACTAAAAGAGGAGGACAGCCTTCTTTATGTTACAGTGAAATTGGCATAAACTTTAAGCTGTGATTCTTTTTTCAATTATTATTATTTGACTTCATCAAGAAATTGGCAACTTTTCTTAGAAGTAAAGCCACCAGCTTCTTTCATCTGGCTTTATATGATGGCTTTCAATTTCAGTCACACTCAAATCTAACTGCTATACTTGCAAATTCAGAGGAAATGTTTGTTTTTGGGCTCAGAGTACCATTTTAACTTTCAGCTAAGAGGGAATAAATGTGATGAAGGCTAATTGAGAGGAATGTCCGTCTTTCATATGCACAAAATAATGTTTAAACTCTGAACTGGAGTGACTATGTTTACTGCAATACAAAATAGTCCCAAACTTACTTTTATGAACAAATGCACTGATCCATCACATGTGTGAGGGAGCAGGATATATAAGGTTAAGATCCTGATCCACCCTCTAGAGCTGCATGTATGTAGCCCTGGTCAGTTAAATAGCAAGTATCAATCAGCTGTTCAGATAGGCAAGGCAGAAATCCAAGTTATTACCATCTTCCATTTGCCAAATAATTGACCAGAGATACAGCCAATTAATGTGCTTGCATTTAATTAGAAGAGGATGTTCCTTCTCTTGTCTCCATACAATTTCTACATTCTCAGTTGTGTACATTGTTCCAATTATCTTTTACCTCCTATTTCAAGGTTCCACCTAAATAGAAAATGGGCATGAAGAAGGGGAAAATTATGTATCATGCTTATTCCATGGCCTATAGCTATAATTTTTTTTTAAACGTTAAATCTAGCCAGAGAAGGGAGATAGGGCTGGGAGATCCTTAGGCCTGCTCCTGAATTAAATGCAGTAGGCTAAATCAATCTTCTCCAACTGAATGCTCTCTGGATGTTTTGGACCACAACTCAGCATAGTCATTGGTCAGGGTTGTTGGGAACTATAGCCCAAAACATCTGAAGACTGGGTTTAACTAAAGAGAAGGAAGGGAGGAAGGGAGGGAGGGAGGAAGGTTACCAAAGTCAACAAGCTTGACTCCTCCTTCCGTTGTCAGCAGAATGTTGTTCCCCTTGACATCACGATGAATGATGCGATTGTTGTGCAAATGTTGAAGACCCTAAGTGTCCATAATGAGAAAAGGGGAGAGAAAAAAATGCTTCTTACTCTTATATTTACATGTAATTTCCCTAACAGGAAAAAAATCTGCACCTACACTGTAGGAACATCTGCCCACTCACAGCCTCAATACAGACCCCTGCTGCAATAAACAGATAGCATTTTCCCCCTTTTACCTGGGAAGTGTATCAGAATGGCTAAATTGCATCTTGTTTTGTCATTAGAAGCAAAACGGGCATCCTTACCAGAAGAGCACCTCTTAAGATGTATGAGATTATTGCTTCATCCACCTTTTGGCCACTCTTCAGTAGGCCTTTGACAAGTTCTGTGACAGAGCCTCCATTACACAGCTGTTAAGGGGGCAGGAAAGGAAAAAGAGAAGTGAAACAAGGCATCTCTTACTCAACAAACAGGCTTAGATCATAATCCCTAATTTATAGATCTGCAACAATATTGCAGTTCCACTTGCACAGAAAGCACAATAAAGGAAATCAGTCATTACTGATGTTCACAGCAGTTACTTCCAAATAACAGCCATGTTCTAGACCATAGCTTTCCAAACTGTGTGTCATGACACAATACTGTGTCGCCTGTGGGGCCCAGGTGTGTTGCGCGAAAACCTGGAAGCGCTGATGGCACGCTGCTGCCTGACGCGGCAGCAGCGGCGGGCCATCAGTGCTTCCGGGTTTTTGTGCAAAAACCTGGAAGTGCTGCCGCCGTGCATGAAAACCCAAAAGCGCCGCAGCAATGGCGGCGTGCGAAAACCCAAAAGCGCTGCGGTGGCGGTGCTTCCGGGTTTTCGCGTGCCGCTGCAGCGCTTCTGGGTTTTCACGCGCCACCGTTGGTGTGTCGCCAACGTGAAAAGTTTGGAAAGTCCTGTTCTAGACACTTTTGGATTTCCAGGTATGACATCCTTATTGTGGAGGCATATATAGTATGTGCACATGGTTTTCCCAGTTGGTGTTGCTAATTACATTTCCTTGCATGGACAAGAAGAAAAATTAAATTGTAAGTGTTTATCTTTAGGTCAGTCTTCTCCAAACTGGTGGTTTCAAGATATATTAGATTACAATCCCCATTATTCTGCTGAAAGCTAGGGAGGGTGTGCCAGTGACAGGAGAAGGCAGCTGTGGGCCTCAGGCCCGCAACTAGGGTCTGTGTCACCTCAGGCAAACATGGATTCTGTGCCCCCCCATGGATTCTGCGCCCCCCCCAAATGGGAAGTTCTGCCACGCCCCCCTACTCGCACTACAGCGTGTGTACAAACCTGTGTAACATTTTCCCAAGCGCGAGAGAGAGAAGAGCGAGCAAGCCCCCGCCCTCCCGTTCTGGCGAGGGCTAGTTTGTCGGAGGAGCTGGGCGCACGAAAGCTGCTCTTGCTTTAGATCTGCTTGAGCGGTGGGCTCCACCCACAAGGAACCTGCACGAGTGTGAGATTAAGTCCCGATTCACACCGCAGGCCTAACAGAAAGGACTTTTGACGCCCCCCCAGCACTGTGCCTGGGGCACATGCCCCGCTTGCCCCCCCCCCAGTTGCGGCCATGGTAGGCCTTGCCCCGTCATCACACTCCAAGAGTGACTCCTGAGTACAGGAGCTCCAGTAAGCAATGCTAAGGTTATAATGCAATTACAGTAGTAGGATGTGTCTTGACTAGCTAAGTATTCCTACTGACGTTTCAGAATATAATTTTTTCAGTCCTTTGCTGCTATCTCGGATTAGTGGATATTGTTGCTAACAGCCCTTGAGTCTAAAGTAAAAAAATAAAAACATTGGCAATAAAAAATCTGGGGAACACAGGACTGCAGTATAGCAAGTCCATCTAGTTCAGTATTGTCTACTCTAACGAATGTGGCTGTAAGGCCACAAACAAAGGCTTTTATTAGTTTCTTCTATTTACTTTCCCTTAGTTGAAGATAACCTAATGCGAAGAGAGGACTCACTGGAAAAGACCCTGATGCTGGGAAAGACTGAAGGCAAAAGGAGAAGGGGACGGCAGAGGATGAGATGGTTAGATAGCATCACCAATGTAAGGAACATGAATTTGAGTAAACTCCGAGAGACAGTGGAGGACAGGAAGGCCTGGCGTGCTATGGTTTAGTCGGACACGACTAAACGACTGAACAACAACAACAAGTTGAAGATACTAAGGATTGAACCTAAGACATTCTGCATGTAGACTCACTCCTTCTAAAATTAGTTCAGAATGTTTTTTTTAAAATAGTTCTTTATTTTCAATGCTTTAAAAACTCACATCTGTACACTCACAATAGCTGGCATTATCTTTATAAACCTGGTTTTTTCAAAACTCTTTTGATGTGAAAGAAAGTTCAGGGAATCTCTTTTTTTCTGTTCTATACAAGACTGATGCATTTGATAACTGGGAAGCAGCAAATTACAGTCATTTCAAATGTTCACTCCATCACTGCTCTTGCTGGCAGGCAGGATAAGATAGACAGCAGATATATCTCTCTATACTCAGGCTTGATGGCTGTTCTGCCAACAGCCAAGAAGAAACCTTCAGGTCCAGAAAAGCACAGCTTTTTGCAAACATTTTCTCATTAATTGCATGCCATGTATTTAAAGGAGAAGAAAGGGGGGTAGGGTGGGTGAGAAGGAAAATTAAAACCTTTCTAAGTGTACTTTTCTATATCATTAATCACCCATATCACTCCCACAATGATATTTTTATCCACGTTCTACTTCTTTTTCTGTGTTCTATTCACTAGAAGCATTCTAGTGGTAGAACGTGCTAACATCCTAAGCCAGGAGTATACAACTCCCATCCACTTGATGGCCTTATTGGGCCTCCCAAAGTGGGCAGGGGCAAGATTCAATGCAGGCTTTGACTTAAAACAGCCAATATATTTCTTCAAAGCTCCCCTGAGGGTATATTTCCTACTGGATCCATTACAACCCTGTTAAGATGAGGCTGTAGTGGCAACCTGAGGAAGACCTTTGTATCTCGAGGAGTTAGGTGGCATGTTTTGATTTTCCTCCCCCCCCCCCACACACACACACCCCTAGGAGATTAGAGTTTATTTTGAGTTATACTGATGTTTAACTGGCTTGTTTTTATTTCTGCTTGGCATGGGAGGGGGAAGAGAAGAAGAATATACCCACTCCTCCAACAGCCCTCCAGAACATATCTTTGTTGGAAGTGGGGGGAGAGAAAACCCCCAGCTTGTTAAGTTTAAGCATAAGCTCACTCCTCCAGCCGCCCCTCTAGCAGCTTGGAATGGGGGGGGGATGATAAGAAATTGTTTATGCTTAGGCATTGGCTTATCTGATGGCTTCCCAAGCTCTGGGAATAATGTCATGGACAGGTGCCAGGCCCCAGGAGGAATCCCAGTCAAGGTCAGGCTGGGCTTGGTCATGGGGTTTGATAAAAACCTTAGGATTGTCTTGGAGTTTGGGAGTCCACACAGGCCTGAGCGCTGGGTGCTGTGAAAATTGCCACCTTGGGGTATCTCTGCTGTCCTTATTAGGGGGCTCCTGGCAGCCTATAGGAGATTAGGTATTACTTTGCTTGGTATGTATGTATTTCTTTCTGTATGCTATGCTTGTTATGCTTTGTGTAATCTGTTTAAACTGTGTTTCTGTTTAACTTTGTTTGCTTAAGTTTATAATAAAGCTAAAGTTTCTTTATCCACTGGCGTGCTTATTATCTCTGGATCTAAAAGAACCAATTGCCTGAGCATCTGATCAAGGCTTGGAGACTTGGCAATACAGAGGCATCAAAAATTATCTCTCTGATAATAAGCTCAAGTGGTAAGGGATGACAAAAGCAAGACTGAACTATCAAAAACAACAAGGAGGTGAAGCACAGTGGCCAGCCCCAAGATTTAGAAAAATGTAATATTTTTTAAAACCCTAAGAATTAGGGCAGGCAACAACTTTTTTGCATTAGGGGGCTTTACATTTTGTGGCTTCATACGGGTTGCAACTCCTCTTCCGAATAGTTAGGGCAAATAGTTTTAGCTCATTTCAATGGGCTAAATAAGTCTTTTAAAGCAGCAGTCCCCAACCTTTTTGGCACCAGGGACCGGTCATGGAAGAAAATTTTTCCATGGACCGGGGGGGGGGGGTTTACAGGCAGGAGCCAATCACATGCACTGGGGGGGCGGGGTTTGCAGGTGGGAGCCAATTGCGCGCACTGGAGGGGCAGGGTTTGCAGGCGGGAGCCAATCGCATGCACTAGGGGGCGGGGTTTGCAGGTGGGAGCCAATTGCGCGCACTGGAGGGGCAGGGTTTGCAGGCGGGAGCCAATTGCATGCACTAGGGGGCGGGGTTTGCAGGTGGGAGCCAATTGCGCGCACTGGAGGGGCAGGGTTTGCATGTGGGAGCCAATTGCATGCACTTGAGGGGCGGGGTTTGCAGGCGGGAGCCAATCGCGTGCACCGGGGCAGGGTAATCGTATGCACCGGGGGCAGGGTTTGCAGGCGGGAGCCCCGCGGCCCACGTCCTAACAGGCCGCGGCCCAGTAGTGGGCTGCGGCCCACAGGTTGGGGACCCCTGTTTTAAAGGACAAAAAAGGTGTCTTAAGCCTCTGTAAGGTCTTAATTTTTCTCCTTAGCCTTCCACCCAAAACAGGGAAAAATTACTTTTAGGGGGAGGCTGTTGCTGTTGTTGTTTTAAGGTGAGGGGCTAAAATGGGTGCCTCTGCAAGCCTTGAGGCAGTCATTTTGTCTCTTAATTCCACAAACACTTATGAAAAATAGATGAAAATGTGGCCCTGCTTTCTCAAAGGGGACAAAAGAGGTGCAGGGGCTAAAACAGGAGCTAAATGCAAATATGGGGTTAGGACAAGCAGATTGCCTTTCCCAGGGAAAATAAAACTGTCTGCTCAGCCATAAAATATGTAGACACAAGAATGTTGATTAAACTGTAAAAGGATAGTGAGAGGAGAAAACAGCTCTGGGTAGCAAGGCCAAAAGGAGATAACACTTAGAAGGAAGTAACACATCAAAAAATGACTTTTATTCCAAAGAACACAGCCTTTGTCTTCTCAATATATTATTGTCTTTGTAGTGTCATCCTCACTGCCAAACCTCACTAAGCACATGATATGCTGCTATATCCAATCAAATACTGTGCTGCTATCAAATCATATGCTCATTTTAATTTGCAAAACTCTGTATAGAGGGATTGCATCCCCGCTCCCTTTTAAGTTTGCTTCTGCTGCCTCTCGTACCCTAATAAACAATTTGTGCTTCAATGAAAGGGTGTGTCTGGTCCCCATTATTAAAGAACTCTATGGAGAAATTTCTCCTACAGGGCCATATGCAGTCTCTAACCCTTACTGATTCTTGAAGAGGCCCACACAAATCAGTGTGGATAAGTTCAAGTGGCTTAGTTGCCCGCCTTTCCCTTTGTTTGGGTATGGCTGGTCTTGTTGCTTTTGCTTTGATGCATATCACACACTTTGATTGGCATCTTTCATGGTTGCTTATTTCAAAATCTCTTACCATGCCTTCATTTTTCATTCTTAATATTGCATCAAAGTCATGTGCGCAAAATGCCTGTGCCAGGTGGTGGCACTGTTGTCCTCCTTTTGCTGCTGATAGGCGAGGCTGACATCTGGTGGCAGCTGTTTGTAGCTCACCTGGTAGACACCATCTTTCTGGAAACCTGTAACATAAATCTTTCCTCCACTGGTGACTTTACATTGCCCATTAGCAGTAAAGATCACATTGAAACCTTTATTATTCAATGTTGGGACACTGAGCAAATTGGCTTCCAGGCCTAGTACATAAAAACATCTGTTGGCATGAGATCTTTGTGTTCACTTCCATTGAAGCATCGCAATGGCACACTCCCTCTTCCTTGGATCAAAATTGAATTTCCATCTGCCAGTGTTATGCTTCCTTCTGGCCTTTCACTTAGCTCACAAAAATCATTTTTATTCCCACATAGATGTCTGCTGGCCCCTGAATCAATTACCCATCGTCTGGGGCATTCATTGGTATCAGGTTTGAGTACAGTATCGGTTTTATAAACAGAGTGTAAAGCTTTCTCACTTTTAGAAGATTTTCCTTTTGAAAAATCCTTCTTGTCTCTGCTTTTGCAAAAGTTGGCAAAATGCCCTGGTTTCTTGCAAGCATTGCACAAAATAGACTTTTTGGTATGCTGATTTCTCACTAATGGTCCTAGCTCATGTTTACCCATTGTTGCTAGGTAACCCATGTCTTTTCTAGTTTCTCTATTGTTATGCAAATTTTTTGCCTGTGAAATTCTGACCTTATTGCTCCCAGAACTTGAGAGTCTTCCCTTCTAGGTTTTAACTAGCAACAAATGGGTAGAATCTATTTGGTAACATGCTCAGCATAAAAGACATCTTAAGTTTTTCACTCATAAGATTCTGGACTGTGCTTAGCTGATCAAACATTCCTTGCATTTTTATCAAGTGGTCATTCACATTTCCACTATCTTCCAAATTACATGCATGCAGTTCTCTTAACAAAAAGATCACTTTCTGATCATCAGCTTCTGAATATAAGGTGCACAAATTCTCAATCATTTCCTTAGCAGTATAAATATTTTAAATCTCTGCTAATCTGTGATCTGGAAGAGATCTAGCAATGAGAATTTTAGTCCTTTTATCCTTTTTGTTCCATGCTTTCTTGGCTTCCTCACTATCCTCTGGTTTAGGTTGAGGTGAATCCAAAGCATCTAAACAGTCTTCAAAATCTAGCTGCATCCTTAATCTGAACAGCCATGCTGAATAATTATCTTCAGTTAATCTGGGCGATGGGGAAAGCCCCTCATCCTTCTCCATTGTTGAGAGAGAAGAAGAAAAAAGTTTTTCTGAACTTCACTTTTTAAAATGTGCAAAGCAGCTTCCGTTTTTGTGGCTGAGACCAACAAAAAAACTTTTCAAGAGATCAGTACTGCACTGGTTTGTACTGGTCTTGTACTGGGAATGCTGGGCCCGTAACCCTTGTTGGAGTCTTAAAGGTTAGTAAAAGAACTCCAAGCAGCAAACAACAATCTTGCAGAGTAAAAAGCATGTACCCAAGGAAGACTTGCACATAAAGCTTAATTGCGTTCAGAAATAAATCCAGTCTTCACACATTAGTTAGATGAAGAAAGATAAAGATAGCTTACATTTATTCTGTAGGTCTGGTTACAAGTAGATTCATTGTAGAAAACCACTTAATCATCTCCGGTGCGTGCAAGCGAAATATTTGGACGAGACCCACATTTTTAGCAGCCCTCCTGCATGCACGTGTGTGTTGGAAGAGGAAAAGATGGAGACAGAATATCCAAGACAGAGAAGAAGCAGGAAGCGGAAATCAGGTGACTCAGGAACATCCCACAAACACAGTAGAGACACGTTTTACTAGAAAAGCCCCTCCTTTATGCTTGTGAGACAATGCTGAGTTGATTCCTGATATTCCCAACAACCCTCCCACATCTCAGAGTAACAGAAGAATGAGGACTGACTATGGCAAGTATTTTATATTTTATATATTGGCTTGCTTTTTAATGTTGTGTGGTTATTTATTTGTTTCTTTGTTTTGTTTTGGGTTTGGTGTAAACTGCTCAGAGTCACATTGTTTGAATTGGTGGCCCTATAAACCCATTACATAAATAATGGGGGGGGGGAAGAGAGTATAATTTGGATAGAATGAGTAGCTGGATGACTAGACTGGAAATCTTATGTCAGGATGAAGGATACTCTAGAACCTTTTGTTGCAGGTCACAATATTTAGCCTGACTTCATTCTAGGGAGCAAAACTGGTTTAAATCCAAAAGCATTTAACTAGTTTAATCACACATTTGGCAGTGACCAAGGCAGTCCATGTAAGCTTGTGTTTGAAGAAATACAAGTGACCTGATATGTGGCAGCAAAGCTTATTTATTCTTTGACACATCCTCCAGCCAGGCACCATACAAGGGTTTCTTGTCTGCTGAGATGAACAAAGGTCAGCATTGCTTGTGATGCTTGGTTTGGTAGAAAATGGAATCACTTACCAAGATTTGTGGACTTTTGTATTGCTTAGAAAATAGAGCAGGTGAACTCCACCTGCTGATAGCTATGTACTTCCTTTTTTTTAAAAAAAAGTAGTATAACATACATATATCCATTTCAAACCCATTCTCAGGAAAAAGCAAAAATGGTCATGACCCACCCCTTTGTATTATTGTTAAGTCCACTGAAGTCCTAGTCCCCTCAGAAATGCTAAGTGCGCCCCCTAGGCACCGAAAACAATACCCACCTTGATTTGGACCATGAGAGTTGCCTATTCTAAAAGAAGAAACATTTCTTCACAGCAGAACATAAGGTCATTAGCTACAGATCAGAGATTGGCTCACATATACAAATTTGGGAAAGAATGTGTATGGCATCGTAAATACAATAGAAGTCAAAGAAGGGAGGGGTCAAAATGATCTATTTATGAAAAAGGTGGAATTACGTCACTGTGGAATAGCATCGGTATAACTCTGTCGATTAGTCAACTGACCATATCAAAACACTGTGGAATAGGATTCAAGATATAATCAAGCTGGGGCAAAGGATGATATGTGCATGATGATATAATCATGCAAATAACATGACTTACATACCTGCCTCAGACACCCTGACACAAATATGTAATTGTGGCCTTTGTGTGGGTATGTCATAGTCTGCATCATCATTTGATGTTATCACAGTTCGCTGCAGACACCATTCGGTGTCGGTTGTAATACAACCACATTCTTTTTTTAGTTGATTTGGTGTTTGGATTTCATGGTCCCTCTTTTTCAGTATTGGTAGTATTAATTTTAGTATCTTCATCATCATCATCATCATCAACAACAACAACAACAACATTTCTTTGTAGTCATATTCTCTTCGATTGGTAACATCATTTCTGTTGTGACTGCTGCTCTTTTTATTAGTATGACGCTATTTTATCTTTTTATTTTAAACTAGAAGATAAATTATTTCCACTTACAACCTACCTTTTTTGCTATAGCAGTTGACAACACCTAGTCAACTTTGGCTCACCCCAAAAAAGTTAAGTAGTTATTATTGGATGGAAGACAAGCAGGAAATTCCAGGACTACAAAAAAAGAGCATCTCAGAAGGCAGTGGCAAACTACTGTCCTGTTGTCCTTCTAATCACCAAGAGTCAAACTCAGTTGAGGGATATTTTCTTCTGTGTTCTACCTATTTTGGGTTTGTTCTCATGACTGAAATAGAATTCCTGGGCAGCACTTAATGCTTATGTCAGCTTTCACCAGCCTGGTTCGTTCCAGATGTGTTGAGCTACATTCCCTGCCATCCCCAACTGGATGGTGATTGGCCATGCTGGCCAAAGAGAGATGACAATTTCAATCCAACTTTTCTCAAGGGCATCAGGTTGCGACAGTCTGGTTTAGGTAATAGCCCTTCAGTTGTGACGGATCCAGGTGTTTAAAAAGACCAGGAACGTGGAAAATATCGCTGGTGATTTAAAATCCTGACAGAATTACGATGCCCTGGGGAAAATTAAGGACATTTACAGTGCAATTTTATCTATGCCTGTACAGGTTCATCTTATTAAGTTCACATTGGAAAGAATATATGATTTCCCCAAAGAAAGTGATAAAAGCTTCTTCCGCTAGGAATACAAGTGGGAAAAATAGCATTTGCTGCCCACAGATAACATTGCAAATCCTGATATACAGAATATTCAGCAGATATAGTTACAGTATGCTAACATTGTACATCTATGATTCTCCAACAGGGCCCAATCACACATGAAATGTTCAGAAGGCAAAAATAAATGCAACCCAAGATTTTGTTTGTTTGTTTCATTTTAAAAGCCAACTGTGGGGTCAAAAATGCAGCTAGAAGAGATAATTCAGCACTTTCGCCTTTAGTCTCTTTACTTGATCTAAATCAGGAGTCAGCAGATTTTAGGTTTTTTTAAAGTAATTTAATTAAAGCTTATAATTACAACAGTAAAAACTAATACAAACTAAAATAGAAGAATAAAAAGAAAGAGTAGAAGGTGCAGAAAAGAAAGAAAAAAGGAAAAGAGAAAGAGAAAAGAAAAGTAAGGTAAAGATATAGTAAAGAAAAAGAAAATAAATATATAAAGAAGTGACTTCCCACATTCATCACAAGTATAAAGAGTTTTAGTAACTTATTACCTCCTCTTAAAATACAACAAATGATCTCTTCTTCCCATATCCCATCTCTTATATATAAACAAATCCATAAGGCATCGTCATTTCAGTTCTGGTGTCAGCAAAACTCCATTAAGGGTTACCAGAAATAACAACATATCTATTTTAACCTTGGCCAAATAAACCAACTTTATATACCTTCCTATTTATTTATTAATTATTTAAATTTATATCACCGCCTATCTCCCCCAATCGGGGGACTCTTTACAATGAAATCAAGAGTTTAAAAATGTAAATTTAATTCTAACAATCTTAATCCATTCAAATAATGTCATAGAACTTGATTTCTTTTCATTTTTTCTTTGTCCCTTCTCACAAGATCCTTCAAAATTTTAACAAGCCACTTTTGCAAATCCAATATAGGAAAATTATCCAGGTCACTCTCTTGGTTTATTGTTTGTATATCCCTTTTAATTATTAAAAGATCAGCCCGTTTCTTTTATATATCCAGTATAATATCTTTTTCCATGTCATTCTTGTAGCCTGTCATTTGTAAATCCACTTTCAACTCAGTCTTGATCTTGTCAGGTAAAACTTGTTCCTTTTCCATAACATCTTTTAGACACAGTCTCTCCATCAAGGCAAATGTCTCTGTTGACACTATTAATATAAATTTCTGAGTCCATTTTTCAAAAATAACCTTCAATATGTCCAATGTTAGAATATTTTGCTTCATTCTGTAATTGTAACTCAAGTTTATGTGTTCTTCTCCTTTAATTGTAACTTTTAGTTCCCTCTAGTGTCCAATTTTTAAAATCTTATCTTATTATGTTTCTTTAAAAAAATTCAAAACAAAAGCATTTTTCCATGGGAAGAATTCTTTATAATCCAAAATATTATTTAAAATTTATCTGGACCCTTAGTCCATTTGTAACTTTCTAAAATCAAAGTTCTAATCACCCTTTTGTTGTTTATTCCAAAAACATTTTTTAAGTTCTTAAACTTGTAGTTAAAACTTTCTTTTGCTCAGGATTGAAGGAAACTCACCTGGTGCTGTCAAACTTGTTGATCCAAAGGTTTCTAATAGTTAAAAAGCAGTTAACAAGCAATTTCCAAAAGTGATTAGAAAAGAAAGTATGCAAACTTAGTGTCCTTTCAAAGGCACCAACTGCAGATTGAGCAAGATGGCTATTCCCTCGGCTCCCAGAGCTCTAAACCCGCTGGAGACCGCTATCTTGCAGTCTCCTTGCAAGGAGCAGCTGTCTAGAGCACTTGTGGACAATCTCAAGTCCTTTCCTTGTCTGGAGAGGTTTCAAAGAGCCGGTCTACTCGCCGGCTCTTCATTCTACTGCAGTCATTGGCTCCACTTTTCATGGAGCTGCCCACAATCTGCCATTTCTTCCTCTGGAAGTCCAGATTTTAGTTTTCTGGGTTATATTCAGCTGCTAAAATCCAAACTATGGAGAAGAAAGACCACCTTCTTCTGCCTTTCCCCTGCATCTTGACCTCCCTGAATTGTCAAGGAAAGCCCATGAAGATACAACAAGTGTTTTGAGGGTACCATATTTGTTGGAGGAATGAAAAAGACCTGACAATACTCTGTCAGGTATTACACAGGGAGATGTTTCTGCATCTGCCAGGTGTCCAATCTTTCCCACAGCCCAGGCTGAATTGAACATGGAAAGCAGTGCCCAGCAACCAGATGGGAGGGAGTATGCCTGCAACAACCTAAAGTTTTTGGGCAGATCCCCACTGCTGATCATCTCAGCCATCAGATGGCCAATGAAGTATGGCAGATTGTATTCATGACAAAAACTGTTAGGAGAAGAGGGAAAACATTACTTTAAAACCAGAACAACTAAGGACAACTAAGCTGCCTCAGTTGTGGGCTAGGGATGAGAGGAAGACAATATTAACAGGACATGGCAGAAAGAGGTTGTTTGTGCCATAGTTAGGGGCAATGAGGAAAAGCCCAGAAAGTGAGACAGAAGAAGCCCTACTCTCTTCCATCCTTCAAACTGTGCCCTACTTTGATTTTTTTTTAGTCCAATAATACTCTTACAGTATTGGCTACATGTAGGCCACAGAATAGTATTTCCAGTTCCAAACTCTGATGACTCATAATTGAGCTTTCTTCTGGGTTTTCTGCATGAATGTGTCCCCAATACAATGCCATTTGAGATTAATTCCTTTATGTGTTTATTGAAAGATTCAATCATAGTGCAAAAGAACCATTTCTGGAGCAAGAACTTGGCAGGTCCAGAGTCAAATCATTATTTAGTGCAAGTGGGTAGGGCCAGGATAGAAACAGAATTTGAATTTAACTTACTTTACTTTTTTAAATTATTTGCAGCCAATATAGTTACCGCCCTTCTTGTATTTAATAAATCTCCCCTTCTGTCATATTAGAAATTACAGTCTAGCAGCCAGTCGCGGGAGAGCTTTGGAGGTCACATTCAAGGACTTGGAGTGGCGCAGGCATGGTGGTTCTGATGCATTTTCTTCTAAACAAAGCCCCTGTGTGAGGGAGTGAAGGGCCACCAGGACCATAGCTTTCCCTGCCCCAACAAGCACGCATTAGGCTTTTTCCCGCTACACAATAGTTCTTCTCATTAAGATTTAGCAATACAAAATATCTTACCTCAAGAACAAGCCAGAGCTGTCCACCCACATACTGATCTGCCTTGTAAAACATTCCATAAAATTTAACCACATTGGGATGATTAGGAAGAAACTGTAAGATGTTATACTCTGCTTCAATCTCCTCGTCCATATCCTAAATTGGAAACACACAGAGGCATGCGCTTCATAAGTACCAGTATAGCCTTCTGTGAAAAAAAGGATGCATTGAAAGCCAGAAAAATCAAAGACCTTTATTCTGTCCAAAAGGGGACAAAACACATATTCTAATTGATGTGGGCTATAATCCTGCTTGCAATTAGACCACTTAAATCCCACCGATGTTTAACAGCAGCACAGCTAAGGGGACATAGTAATAGAGCAAACACTTTGCACATAGATGGCCCCAAATTCAATACTCGTTGCTGGAAAGCCTCCTTGAAACCATGGAGCATTACAGGGTCTTATTGTTGAGAGTAATGGACCATTAGATTCATTTGGTTGGCCACCATTAGAAAATAAATGCAGGACTAAGATGGGACTTAGCCTCATCCACCAGGACTGTTCTTATGTTCTTATAGTCCATTTTCATATGAGGGAAATTCAGTGCCAAAAGACCAATGTTTAGTCATTTTTTCCCTTTCTCTCAAAGGCAAGTGTGAGAATCAGAGCCAGAGGCTTGTGTGAAGCAAAAGAACCCTCCCATTTCCATCCTTAAAGTGCCTCAACCTCCCCCTCAAAATGGTCCCCAATTAGTTTTACTAATTCAGCCACATGATTTTTGGCCACATTGGAGTTTTTGAATGGCAATAACTGAATAATTGAAATGGCTTATCTCTGAGAAGCCCCCCATTCCCATTGCTTCTCTTTAAAATCACCGCAAAAGAAAAAAGAGCCCCCAAATTTGGTCCCTCCAGTGATACCATCACATCTTCTGAAGATGCCATGTGCAGCCTTCCAGCTGATCTGGAGCGCAAACAACTCAAGGAAAGTTATAAAACATCCTATGGTTTTAGGGTTATATTGTGAAGCATTAAAATATTGAGAGCTATTTAAGCAATAATAGAAACATGTTTGTTTGTGAGCAGTTTGGAATATTAAAGTATTAAAACTGCATTGTTATGGACAAGTAATAGAGAGCAAGTCTTATTTAACTTTGAGCTTCTTTGTACAACAAAATTGTGTTTTACATTCTGTTATTTGGATTGCAATCACACATTTTTACTTTCACTGAGCCATTTTAGGTTCTTTTTACAAAACCTCCAGCTTGACAATCAGCTTTACTGACATAGTGTCACTTCTTAAGTGTTGTTATAAACCAACCTTTATTTCAAACAATGACCTTACTTCCAATATCTGAGAAAGGTATACAAAATATTAAAAATATTTTCAAAACGTTGACCATCAAAATAACCACACCAATTTAAATGCAGTGTAGTTTTTATTATATATGGAGCAAAAGTTCTTTGTGTAACACAGAGCTTTCCAAACTTTTCATGTTGGTGACACACTTTTTAGACATGCATCATTTCGTGACACACTCTTACAGCAGGGCACAAGATAGGCACTAGGACCTGCATGGAATCCTGGCAGGGCAGGTTTGGAGGCAGCAGCAGCCGTGACACACCCAGACACTGCAGCCGACACACTAACGTGTCCCGACACACAGTTTGGAAAGCTCTGGTGTAACACAATATATTTCAGTGAGTTGGGATAGGCTATGGTGTTTCCTTACAGACACCGGTGAGTCATGCATGGCTCTTTATTGCAAAACTTGAAAATCTGAGTATCTTAGGTATTCTCAGATAACTTTCCATTCCTTTGCATTTGAGAGAATTATTTGAATTTATGAAAGCAAAAAACAACAACAACAGTATGATTTAGTTTTCAGAACCCAAAACATTGTCAAGTCCCAAAATGCAGGATCCAGGGTTTGCACAGAATATGAGATTAGATAGGTGGACTCCAGGCTTGTATTTTTCCCATTGAACAGAATTGAACAGGAAAACCAAAAATACATTTTTTAATTCTTTTGGGACTCAAAGCAATTCTGGAACAGCTGCCTTGCTTTCTATCATGTGCATCACATAACTTAATGTTCACTTTCAAAATGCTTTCATTTTATCTAATCAAAATAGAAACTTCTTGTGAATACAAGGTATAAATAGTTTGTTAACTATTTTAAATTGTGTTCTTTACTCACGTTAATAGGATCTAGAATCTTCACTGCTGCCAAACTTCCATCCTTCTTATTAGTAACCTTATAGACTTTACCATATGTTCCTTTCCCAATAGTCTCAATAATTTCCCAGGTATCTGTGGGATCAGGTAAAGATTCCAGTCCAATCATATTCTGATTATACTGAAGCACGCCATAGAGTGGCTTCCTGGTAGAAATAGGATAAGAAATTAGTTGGATAGATGTCATAGTTATAAAAAAAATCAGTTGGCTCAGTGACTCACATAACCAACTTTACAAAGCACTACCTTGGTGGCTATGATGGAAGTTTTCATAAAAGAATATCGTGACTTTTTTGCCAAATCTGGGGGCAAATTTACAGTGACATACACAGGAACATACAATCTCCTGCAGCCATTGAGATTTGGAAATCATATTAACTTTATGCTCATGATAGCTTAGTCGAGTTGGGCTTTCATATAATACTTCTTCAGAAGATGGAGAAGATGGAGACTACATTCTAAGCTAACCAGCAAGTTTTGGAACATTTTGTCCAGCATGCCACACACACAACCAAAGCTTGGTTTCCCAAGAATACTCATGCTGTTTTATACAAATGTGAATCTTTAAACTAGAACCTACCCTGCAAACCAAAATACTCTGCTAGCATCCCAACGATTAGATCAGGGCTTTCCAAACTTTTCCCGTTGCGACACACCAACGGCGGCACGCAAGAAAACCCGGAAGCGCTGCAGTAGCGGCGGCGCGCAAAAACCCAGAAGCACTGCAGTACCGGCGGCGCGCAAAAACCCAGAAGCACCACCACCGCGGCGCTTTCAGGTTTTTGTGCTCCACAGCGGTGGCAGCAAGCAGTGTCCTGGTGTGCCATGCGAAAACCCGGAAGTGCTGATGGCCCACCGCTGCAGTGAGCATGGCCACGTGCGGCAGCGGCGCACCATCAGCACTTCCAGGTTTTGACACGACACACCTGGGCCCCGCAGGCGACACAGTATTTTGTCATGACACACAGTTTGGAAAGCTATGAATTAGATATTATATGCAGTATACTAGAACAATTTCAACATGTACTTTTAGCTTTCAGAGACAAAACAGTTTGATTTTTTTCCTTAAAATAGCTTGCCCAGATCTACAGCTTCCAGATATACAGAGGAACAGGACAGATAATTTCTACAAAAGATTTCTGTTCTTCCCCTGAAAAATGATGCTGAAAAAAAGACAAACTCTTTCTTCATACTCTAAAAATTTCTATCTGCCAACAGAAATTAACCTAGATCTACCATGATGTTCTTTAAAAGTTGAAAAGAAAGCCAGAACCCATTTTTAACCTCAGTTACAGATAAATTCAATCCCTTTCCTAAGAAAGATGAGGCTATAGATACCATTTGTTATTGCATAGATGCACCCTCTTTGCTCAAACCATGCTGTGCAGAAAGAGAACTAGTCAATCTCACATTCTTAATATTCCTAAGAATTAACTTGACCATAGAGGATCATCTCTAAAATGAATAATGCACCCATAAAACAAAAAGGGTATGGCAAACTTTTTGTCAGGATGTCATCCATGCCATCCTGCCAGGAAGGAACATCCCGCCACTCCGTTAAACTCACAGGGTTGTTTGGGGGTGCCTGACAGTAAAACTACTAGACATGTAAAGTAGAGGTTTGGTGTATTCACAGAACTGCAAACTATGTTAATCAAAGTCTCGCGCCAAGCGTTTTAGCACCCAGAAAAGATCAAAGGGTGATATCGCCGCGTTAGTTGATTTGGACCCAAAAAGATCTGAGAACTGAGAGACAAAGGGAAGGGCGATCGAGCCGCGAATCCCAATTGGGGGGGGGGGGAACTTGGAGACTTTTAAACTGTTGGTTGCAGGAGCATGATTCACTCAAGTCTTTAATGTGCAATGGATCACTGGCTTTAATAAAGATTCCTTCATATCCCTGAGTGGCTTGTGTCAGGAACTCTGAGTTAATAGTCAACGGATCGAGGGCATCACACTTTTACATTATCACTCTGACAAAGGGTGCATCTGACAATCTGCTGTCAACCCAGCAGTTCGAAAGCCTTGCAAGTAGATAAAATGGGTACCACCTTAAGTGGGCTAATTTGCTGGCGTCCTGTCGGGAAGTCAGCTCCGCCGAAGGAGAGGATTGGAGGAAGATCAAAATGCGGTGGTGATGACAGACCCGGATGTGACAGCTACAGGACGTCAGCAGCCGGCTCAAGGCATCCTGGGAATTGTAGTCCGGAGCCTAGTAGAGTCGGTTCCCTCTCCCCTCTCCCTTCATGCGCGGTGATTTGTGTATATGAAATTTGGTGTATAACTGAATTGTATATATGATTGTAAGCCGCCTAGAATCCTCCATTAAGGAGGGGATAGGCGGGGTATAAATATCACTATAAATAAATAAATAAATAAATAAAAATATTCAGTCCCAATTTTTGAAAATAAAATTTATCTTCCTAGATGGTATCCTACCAAAGTCATATATCTATTCCAGATGCAGAAAAGAGAAAACAGAGCTGCATCTGAAAACATCCATCACAAGGACTGCCTCCTACAGTAACCCTCATCCATTTCAGAAAAATGTGTATGTTAATATATATAGCGTATGGCACAGTACACTTCAGTTGAAATGTTCTTATGACCAACTAGCTACTTTTCCTAATCTTCTTATGTCAAAGACATACTATGAATTTTTATAACTTGTCATTAGTAATAATAAGTGTTAATAAGAACAAGAATCAGAATGAGAATAAAAGAATAATGTAATAGCCAGAAGCTTTTCGAAGAGTGTAGGTGGAGAATGTCAATGGGGATCATTGCTCCAAGACCCACATAGGAAGAGAGAGCCATCCAAAGTCTGGTTCAGAATTTGAAATGATCAGGTTGATCAATATTTTTCATTCAAAGTAGTAAACCTAATCAATTAATAATCCAAATAGTTATTTCAGTATTTTAAGTTTCCCTAAGCACTGCCACTTTATTGGGCAATGGATAAAAGACAATAAAGAAAAAAATTACATCAGCATGAGAAGCATCGAGAAGAAAATGGGAGGAGGAGACCATAATGAATATTGTGCCCCTGAGTCTCTCAGAGTCTTAAATAGACTCTGGTAGTAGTAGTTGCTTCATTTAAATGATTTTCCTCCAAGGAGTTCAAAATGATGTTAATGGCTCTCTTCTGCTCCCATTTTATCTTCACAATAATCCTGCGAATTCACTTAAGCAGAAAGATAGTAAGTGGAAATGAGCCATAACAGTTGACAACACACACAGTCAAACCCAGGTCTTCTCAGTCTTAAACCTGGGTCATCTGGATACCAAAGATGGATGAGTTCAGACCAAGGGCTCATTTCTAGTTAGAAATCTGTACTGGTGGCATATGGAGCATGGTGGCTCAGCAAGTAAGACGCCAGGCTTGTCGATCGGAAGATCACACGTTTGGAGGTTCGAATCCCTAGCCCCGCGTGTCGAAGTGAGCTCCTGCACTAGCCCCAGCTCTTGCCAACCTAGCAATTCAAAAGCATGCAAATGCAAGTAGATTAATAGGTACCACTTCGGTGGGAAGGTAACAGCGTTCCGCGTGCGTCATGATGGCCACATGACCATGGAAGCGTCTTCAGACAACGCTGGCTCTTCGGCTAACAAACGGAGATGAGCACCGGCCCCTAGAGTCGGACATGACTGCACAAATGTGCAGGGGGAACCTTTACCTTTTACTGGTGGCACATACTGTACTTGTGTTTTTTGACACTGTTTCTAACATATTCATTCTGTTTTTCTCAATGCCATTTTATTTCTCTGGCCTTCCTCTGGTCAGCTTCATTTTCTTTCAGTGTGTTTGGCACAATTGACTGGGATGAGGAACAAGATTACACTAAGAAGCATCACAGATGGCCACGAACAACTGTCGATGACCCATTGAAGAGTACGAAAACAAACAATGTTAACGTTCAGTGATCTTTTAACTAATTGGTTTAATTACTAAATAAATAAACTGGTATAATAAATATAATAATAAACTGATAATAACCAGTAATAATATAATATCAAAGGAAAACTAGTTCAGCTCTTTTCACTTTAGGAGGAACCAATAGTTCCTTAAGATGGGACAACTCATCAAAAATCACTTCCAGGTTCACAGTGCCAGAGAGAAAATAAATTAGTAAATCAAACCATAAGAGCAGAATTACATCAGCATTTCAGAAGTGGAGAGTTTCCAAAGGAAGATCCCAAATTCTCCTTTCATTCCTCTTGCACTGCCTGTTCTCCTTGTTTGTGTGACAGAGAAGAGGACAAATGTGTTATACCACTAAGCAAGGATCATAGAACCACACGACTCCTTCTGATCAGCCATGATATTTCAGCAATAGCTTTCTGAAATGGTAGATATCTTTACCATCAGCCTTCCAGCAGAGAGGCATTAACAAGTCCTTAGTAACATAAACCTTCTGGACAGGCTCTGCCACAGTCCTAATATCAGTCTGGAGCTTAGTTCAAGACTGAAGCTTTATTGGGGAACCATGATGTGAAATGCTAAGTATTTTATTTTATTTTAGAATCTAAAATAGCTAGTGCAGACAGTCCCAGCATTTTCAAATGATACTCTGGTGTGGTGAAGCAGAAATTATTTTTTAAATGTTCCGTATGTATAATGCACAATGATGCTAAAAGCTAACGCATGCACAATTAGTTCTGGTGTGTCTTCTTCCACCAACACACAGAAATGACCAGATGCCTTGATGGAATAACAGGTTGGAGACAAGTCTTAGAATAGAATAAAATAGCTAAATAATAATGCTTGGGTAACATATATATGTGCATTTATGTGTGCTTACATGCATATTTTTAGATACCCACAAACTACATAACTGGATTTATTTATTTATCATAATTATCATCATATTTAAAAGGATTCCTTTCAATGTCTTTGAATAGAGTGATATCTAACCCTCCAACACCCCCCCACACACACACATGTTAAAACATTTAATTCAGTGATTGGAGTAGACTTATAAAAGTGAGTAGGATCCTGACCACTATAAATGAGAAATAATAAATAGGGATCAAATATATTTCCTTTTGATATGATACCAGTACTAGATGTTATCTCTAAAGTATGTAATCACGTGCTTTATTTTGTAAAAAGAAATATGCATGCACACAGGCAAAAAAACGCCCAACATACTATTGACTTTTCCTCACCAGAAAACATCAGTTCAGAGAAAGACTACTGTACACAGATTCCTGTTAGCTGTTCTTGTTATTATAATGCCATCAGTATAGTTGCAGTTTATAAAGCAATATAAGCAAAAGAAAGATATTCCAAAGATGTCACAACATAGACTTTAATAATAGAGTTGGGAGTGGATAGGGAAACAACCAAGAAAAAAAATAGAGAATTGGGGATTCTGTCAAACTTTCCACAGCAGAGCATGATCAAGAAAGCAAGTTACACAAATTTCAATGATTTTTTTTTAATGTAAAATTAGGGATAAAGTACAGAATCCTGGAAACTGTAACAGGAGTTTCTTCAGCCTCATTTCTCAGTGAGCCATTAAGTCTTTCTACATTCTGCATCCTTTCTTTCTTCCCTGGTTTTTTACATCCTGGACTGAGTTCTGGCGTTTGTGAGATGAGCTACCGCTGAACTCCCCTCTCCTATTTGTTGGTTATTTATGTTTGACAGACCTTTCATTACTTCCCCAGCCTCCCCACAATCTCTCACAAATGCAAATGCCATCATATGACATTATTTTTAATTTCAATTGTGGAAAAATTATTCCAGCTAAACTACCTTTCTGAATGAAGATGTGGCACCACCCAGCTTAAAGAAGGAAAAAAGAAGAAAAAATAGAGACATCTGACAACAGCATACCTTCACATTGCTAGGCTGGTAAAACAGGCTGACAGATGGGAAGCTGGAGATGTGGTGCAAGAAAGTTGAGAAATGAAGTTAGCTTAGCTAGTCTAGGTGGAAGGGAAATGGAAACCATGACAAGGTTTCGAAATGTAAGCCCTGTTGGGGTTTTCTTCATTGCCAAGTTGAAGTGCTGCCATATTTGAGATAGCAGAAAACTATACCAGCATGAAATTTGTTGCCCTAATTAATGCTGGTTCCTATCCTGACAATATTGCCTCTGTTTCAAGTCACTGATTTAGAAATAAAACATTCCACTGAACCCTAGAATATTCTGTTCCCCCTCCAGACCATGCTGAAACTCCTGTAGACCATACCAGTCAGTAGTCAATATAACTTTATTGATTAGTCCAGAGCTTTCCAAACTGTGTGTCGCGACACAAAAGTGTGTCGCCACACACAGCGTGGTGTGTCGCCACACCACCCGGAAGCGGCGGCGCGCGCGTGCACGGCGGCCGCCATGAACCCGCGCGCCGCCGCACGGCCGCCGCACGCCCCTCCCGCGCCGCCACCGTGCGCGCGCGCGCCACCGCACGCCCCCCCTGCGCCACCGCTGTGCGCGCGCGTGTCGCCGCCGCCGCCGGGTGTGTCGCCAGCGGCGGCACTTTGGAAAGCCCTGGATTAGTCAATTGACCATAGCAAAAATGGGCATCAGCCACAGTAAAATACAGTAAAATAAGACAGGCAAAATACAACAAGATAAGGTAAAATAGACTACAGTGAGATAAAATGACATAAAATACAGTAAGATGAGATAAAGATAAAAGCGTAAGATAAAAGAGTATAAGATAATGCAAAGACTTATAATAAGATGAATAATAAAATACAATGTAGACCATACCATTCGGTGGGGGGTTCAACAGTTTCTGAAAGTAAATCTTCCATACAGGAAGGGGTTAAAGGTGTCCTAAACATGATGTTCCAGATAAATCAGGTTTGTTTGGGGGCTGGACTACACCTGACTCACCTTAACTCACTTCTAATTTGGAGGATTTCCTTCTACAAATCTGAGAACCAGTCCAAGAATGACAGAAACTGGAGGAGGTAGAAGGCAGTCCAGAGGGGGAATTAAATGTTCTGGAATTCTCTGGGATCTTCCATTCCCAAATCCCTACCACCAAGGAACGGAGGTACAAAGCCTAACAGATTTTATACATATGAAGTTGCACGGGGTCAAGAGAAAGGGGAAAAACTACTTCAAACTGGGTAAAGCTCTCCTATGCATGGGCTTGGAAGGAAATACTGTATATGTTTGGCTCTCAATCAATAGCTAAACAAAAATATATTCCTTGAGGATCTATTGAATTTTCAAAAAAGCAAAGGCAGTGGTAAGAGATGGAAGGAATCAATCAACAAAAATGCTGTTTCTGCAATTCTGACTTGACAGAAAACAAAAGAGAATTTTACTACAAGGCAGGGAAAAATACAAAAGAACTTGACAGATATTATGTGATCCTTCCTTCCTTCCTTCCTTCCTTCCTCCCCTTCCTGAGAGCCTTGAAATTTTAGCAAGGAAAAGCACAACATGTATAAATCATGGCATATATTATATTTTCTTGTACTTAGAAACTGCTCCCATTGAAATAAAAATGAACAAAAACATGTCATTCTTAATTCCATGTATGTCAGTAGACCAGACACAGAAAAAGCTTCCTGATTGGCTGTGTGAAAACAACCTGGCTGCATTATATCCAAATGATTTAAAATAAAACATCTGCCTATTCTTTCATTCATTTAGGATTTTAAATTTTGTTGCAATTATGTGTAAACAGGATCAGTAGATAAAATAGTCCAGAGCTACGTGAACAGATTGTCTAAGCAGTTCAACTGAAAACCCAGATTGTTAGAACATGTGTGAGGTGCCATATGCACAAATTCAAAATGCTCAGAAAGAACCTGGAAAAGCTGTAAATATCTCAGGCATTCTTCTATACCTATATTGTTAAAAATACCCTCCAGAGGTAAGTTTTGGATGAATCTGTAATATGTGGAAATTGCATTGTCTTCCACTGTGCCTTCAGCCAATCCAACACCAGAGGTTCAGGTGAAGCTCAAACGAGTATCAGTGTTTGGGAGTCTTGTATGTGAGTGGATTCCCTAGCATTCTAATCTTTTTTTTTAACAGTTACTCTGAAAGCTCTAGTTCAGAAATATGGCACAGAAGAAATTCATTTCTTAATTTAAATTGTCCTAAGGGGGGAGGGGGGGAAGAGTATATTCTATGTGTATATGGAGGCAATATTTCCAGCGTTCTTCACAATCATGACCAACATGACACTGTAGCTGTGGTGCCTACTGCCCCAATTTGGGAATTGCACACTTTTAGCTGTTGCTGCAGCAGTTCCAATTTGCAAGTAAAATGTTTTATTTTGTTTTCCTTTTTGTCAGAAAAGAGATAAAATCTTGCTCTCCGCTCTCTCCTCAATGGAAACCGATGAGTTGGCCTTTTAAAAAAAAGACACGGCATGGACAGAATCACATCTTCCCTCTCTTTCTCTCTGCACATGGAAAGAGGGAAGAGTCTTGGGAGGCAACCCCCAAATGGGCTGAGATGATCCAAGATGGGCTACCTTGGGTTGTCTTCTAAGGATGGCAAACTCCACTTGGACCAAATACTTTCAGGTCATGTCTCAGGGTCAGGCCTTGAGAAAGACAGAGTGCCCCAGGCCCAGCCCTTTGTTCCACTGCCGAGAGGCGGACAAGCTAAAGAAAGGGCAAGGGCTAATCGCCACAATCTAGCCTCTGTTACTCATTGAGAAGCCTGCCTAATCCATCCTTGCAGAGCAATACCTGCAAAAGGCTTCTTATGTATTCTGAGACATGGACACGTGTGCAAATTGGCCTCGGTCACTCTCTACGGATGTGCTCCACTTTTACAGTCTGCCCAAACTTAGAACATGGTGACCAGGCCTTTTGGAAGCCTCCCACCCTCCCACATACACATTAATGAGGTGCAGAAATCCCATGGCTTACAAGATTTTCTCTTGCTTTCCTGAGAAGATACTGGTTACAAAACTTAATGCCTCAGAGTATTTATTTAGGAGTATGGAAAGCAATTACGATTCCACAAGCTTGTCAAATCCTTGACTTCCAAATGACCAATGTACAAAAAAACTATTCTATAATTTTTTTTTAAACTTGCATATTTACTTGAAATAACATCATGAAATCATTTACCTTGGCAGTTACAGTACTACCCTCAATTCAGTATTCCATAGTGGAAGTAATCCATTTCCAGTTATATGGGATATGAATTAACAGTCATTAGTCTAATGATTCTATTAAGCAAATTAGATTTTTCTGCAACTAGCTCAAACCATTCTAGAGCTAAAGCATGCAGTATCACTTAAAACTTGCTATTTGAATAACTCAGCTAGAATTTTTCAAGTTAAATAACAAAAACGATACACTTGGGGGGAGGGAGGGCATAATTGCCAGCATCAGCAAGAAGATTTCAACTTTTTAGTTTTATTTATTAACAGGATATCTATCCCTCCCAATCTCCCTCAGCTTTAAGCGTGCTGTTGAAATGACGCTTTATAATCTCCTGAGTCTCTTCAGTTAATTTGCAGGTGGCAAATTAAATGACACCAAACTCTGTTCCCATATGTGGAAATCAATAGCTGGGAAGGTTTTTCTACATCTCCTTGACAGCCATTTAACAGCTAGGACAAAACACACATAGCATTGGTGGACTACAGCACGGCCATGACCTTTCTAGTCAAAATCACCCTCTCATCACTGTCAGTCTGGAAACATTTGAGAAGAAAATATATCTAAAAGGCAGGATGCTGGAAAGGCCATAATTGCTGATCTAACAGAAGTGACCTAATTTTCTGAAACCAGCTTACATTGTGTCGGACTTTCTTCTTGCCAAGAAAGCAGCAGACGTCCTCAGCTCTTAACGGGTGGCTTTTTCCTCTCAGGCGGGACTTTCCTAGCTGCCAGACATGCAGGAAACAAGTGATGCTTCCATGCCACTTCCCAATTTGTCTTCCACCACTCAGCATAGCATACCGGCTCACTCAAGAGCTGCACCGTAAGGCATACTGAGAAACTGGTATGGCCTCCAGCCGCTTCTGTTCATTATCGCTACAGATTAATGTGACACTAATTGGTCCTGAGCCTGATCCTTTTATTGAGACTTTTACAGGTATGGGGCTACAGAGTAAAAGCCACTTAGCTATTAGCTGACCATGGACAAGCACCAGCTATTTTCTTCCTTTCTTAATGCCTTTGCCTATTGCTTTCCAATCCACCTTTTCTTCAAAGGTCATTGTTCAGAATGTTAAAATGGCAGATTTATTAGTTTCCATTTTCAAGGGTTGTTTTTTTCCTTTAAAATGCTCATTATGAAGGAAAGAAAGAAAGAAATAGTTGTTAATGTGAATCGGAGTCCTAAATGTCAGATTGCTCTTGCTCAGGATGAAATATTTCACTGTCAAGCTACTTCTTATGCATTCCCAGCATGGATGCTATAGCCTAGCATGATATCAATTTACATAATTTCTCCTCTCAAAGAGGTTTCAAACACTAATAATATGCATGCAAGATAGACTCGCTTAATTTTAAGTTCCTTGTGCAGCTGTCTTTATGAAGTGACTTATCAAAAGAGGTCTCATGTTAATATTCATAAATTAAAAATATTTGGTAATTTCTCAGAGCTTTCAGACCACTTTGTTGTTAGAATTTAATTCCAGAGAGATGAAAGGCAACTCCATAAACAAATGGTTGCCGATTTCTGCCCTGCATAAGAGTGAAAGAAGATGGCAGTGGAACACTAGGATCCAATAATTTACTTACATCAGCAATGAGTTGGAAAATTAAATTAAATTAAGTCAGGACTAAATAGAAGGTGGGTGTTTTATGGGATGGGAAGAGTCCAACAGACAGGCACATCAAGACCTGCATTATCATTAGAAAGATGGGGGAGAAATTGGTTGAGTTTGCATTTTAATGGGAACTTGTTTTATCTGCGCACCCCCAAATCTATAAATGAGCCATAACACAACTATATGTCAAAATCTGCACTTGTCCAAATACTGTGGAGCAGTTTGCAGCTAAACAAATGTGCACCCAAATGCTTCATGTATTATGGGAAAGTGTGTAAAAAAAATGTACTATACTGAGGAAAATTGTCTGCAAAAAGTGCACTTAAAATGCTTATGTCAGGGCAAATACTATATATACTATTGGAAATGCACACCCAATTACTTTCAAAATTTCATTTGGATTTTCCTAAAAATTCAAAGTGAGGTGAAATCTGGGCCGAGTGAACTTAAGTTTTGAAAAATTAGAAATGAGCAAAATCCAGTTGAACAGATTTACTCTTCTGTATAATTAAGCAATCGTTAATGGTGACTGCTTAGATGGGCTTTTTGATGCAGTAGGACAAGGAAAGCATTATCTTTTGCCAGTACCTGTTTTAAGTTAATATTTTATTTTATTATTTAAATTTATATGACCGCCCAACTCCCCTAACTGTCCTATAAGCACAGAAGGGAAAGAAGTGGGAGGAGTCTTATGCTAAATTAATGGAAAGACTGGAGGAAAAGTAAAGACATAGCAGCAAGGGAAATTGGGAGCACTTGGCAATAAGTGCGGCACCGTTGGGTGAGGAAAAGAGACACAGGAAAATCTTTAAATGTTGAAGGCAGAAGGACATGCATCCATACCAGGGGAATGCTGGGAGCAGATGATGATGTTGTTGATGATGATGATGTTGATGATGGGTGCCCAATATTCAAATAAAGATTATTAGAATATTTACAGCCAAAAGGCCTGAGTCCAAAGCACCCATAGGACTTTGAAGTCAATGAAGAAATGGGATTAAGATAGATTCCATCAAAAGAAATGGGCAAACGTCTCAGGGCAAACTTCCTTTTAAGGTAATAGACACACAATACAGTATGAAAGAAAAATATAAAATAAGGTTTATGCCCCTTCCCTGCATAATTAGAATCTAGGTCCAATCCCAGCATGATGTAGGGCAGATGGGTGTGACGCAAATGCTATGGAGAAAAAAAACTAGATGGGTTTCTTAAATAAAAGGAAGATACTAAAGTGATAATTTTCGCTATGTTTTGAAAAAGAAAAGAGACAGAAAACAAAGGGAAGTACATCTCATTTGATGCTCAGAGGAACAAAACTAATTGAAGGAGGAAAATGAGGTCCCCACCAACATTGTCCCCAAATAGACTCCCACCCCCAAGAAAAAAGGGGCCCATCCAGGGGTGTGATGTGCTCCCCATTTGCCATCATCAGACTTTAACGCCCTTCAAAGACTAAGTGCAGAGCCCTCACATTGTCCAGCCCTGCCCTAATCCAGATGGCTGCCCCCTGAGCTCCATGCCCATTCTGGAACTCCCGTGATTTTCCTTCCAAACGCAACGCATGCCACATGAGCTGCAGCAAAGAGCAGGCGCGACCAGAGAGGGGGATTTAAAAGACAGCCATGTATAAATATAGCGAAGGTGGGGAAGCCGTGGCCTTGGGGTCCATAAGCACGAGGCCTCCTGTTCCTACCCCACTCCTTGCAAAGCTGAACGATGGAGGAGGGCTGCCGTATCTGGCTGCAAAAATGCAGGTGGAGTTTTCTGCATCACCTTGCTGCCCTGAAGGAGTCATCTGGATCCCCGCAGCCCAAGCTCCAGTCTTAAGAGGGTGTAGGAGCTGTAGCAGAAGAGCAGGACAGAAGGCAGGTGGGAGCAAGGGAGGGAAGACCTCTCATTGCTCCATCTCTCTCATCTCCTGCCCTCCACTGTTGCTCCCAAGTGGCAGCAGCCTTCACTGGAAGAATCCCTCCTGCCCCCCATCTCCTCCTGTTCCCCCCTGCAGGCAGGCCATAAAAATCTACATGGCAGCAAAGAGATGCAGGTTAGGAACAAATGCCATCCTTCCAGAGCAGAAAGGGCAATATATGGATGGAGATGGAGATGGAGATGGAGATGATTGAGATGGAGCTATATGGAGCTATATGGAGCTATATGGGGCTATAGGGAGCTATAGGGAGCTATATGGAGCTATAGGGAGCTATATGGAGATGGAGCTATATGGAGATGGAGCTATATGGAGATGGAGCAATATGAATATGGAGAGATTTGGAGATGGAGCGATATGGAGATGTGTGTTTGTGTGTGTAATGGGGTGCAGGGGTAACTAAGAAAGATCTGATATGAAGAACAAAACACTTTTCATTTGCTTCTCTCTCTTTCAAGGAAAAAAGTAAGGCCTTGCCCTTCCTAGATGATACAGGAAACCCCATCTACTCCAGAATCCTACATTATATTTTTGCACATTATATACAAACATAGGCAAACATACACCCTTAGGGAAACAGAACAGATTATTTTGAGGTTATCTTCGAAGATGGGATTTCTGTGAATGATGACTTCCACTCTCCTATTTATTATGGTGTTTTTGTCCCTCCTATATCAAAGAACAGAAAGGTAATTTTCAACAATGAATTATTCATATTCTGTGCTGTTGTGACATTTGATATATTCTGAAATATTTAGGGAGCCATTTAATTCACTAATGATAAGTGAACCAGTTCTAAAAAAGTGATAAGCTACTAAAGAGCTGCATCAAAAAGCCTCTGCTGCTTTTGATATACAGCAGGTGATAATCTCAAACTGCTGGGAATTTAGGCATCGGCCTCTGTCTTACATGCAGTAACATCTGGCCAACCTTGTTTGGGTTGGGAAGCTTAGCAGGATCAAACCTAGCTAATGCTGGGATGGGAAACCATCAGGGAGTCCCAGAGTAAATGGTAGATCAGGAGGTTCAGACAGCAGAAGAAGACAACAAGAAGCTCCTTTTGACCTAGGAAACTGCATGGTCACATCCATCAAGTCACCAGGAGCCTCACCTGACACTAAGGAGATTGTACCTTGATCAACCCATGACAAAGAACAAGTAGGAGCTTTGTTCTGAATCATTTTCCACTAAAAAAGAGGAACAGAACTACTGAAATGACTATTTTCTCCCCCATGAAATCTTGGTTTAGCAAGTTACAATGGTTATACTAACAATGCAGCTGTCCAGACTACTCCCATAAGTATTGAATCCGGCTGAAATGATTGCTTGCCAATCTGCTCCAGATTATTTGAAATGGTTGCAATATATTATTTCGTTTAGTTTTATATCACTTCCCATATCAAGACTATCTCAAAGCCCTATACAACAGCAGATTAAAATCACTATATAAAATATGAAAGGAAGCATAATCTAACAATTAAACTAAGCACAGAAATCCTTTCCAAGTTCTGGTGCATTATGTGATTTCATGCTATGTTACATCTCATGATCTTATGCAAGAACATTTTTTTGCTTATCTTGTAAAATGTTGGCCATTTAAAAAATTGCTTCAACCATGATAGAGAAGGAATTCCCAAATTATTTGTCAACAAAACCAACAAAAATATTTCCTTGTTTGGGAGGTATTTGTCAATTTCAGTATTTGCCAGATTCCTTACATTCTATCAGTCTTACACTCAACCTCCAGTCCCCGCTGACAAGCAGTCTGAGTTTAAAGGCCCCCTGATTCCTTGGTCCCAGCCACCCCATTATTTCAAAACCAGTGAATTTCACCTGCAAAAACTGAATAGGTAACTAAGCAATATTCAGGCCATCTCCAGCTCCCTTAGTCCTGGGATCTTGGGGTTCGAAGGAGCCATCTAGGCCACTGTCTCCAACTCCCTGTTCCGTGCAGGGATTGAAATTAAAGCATCCCTTGCATTTTTATGTTACTGTGCAGTCCTAAAAGTATTAGCCCCACATATCACCCATGCCAAATCCATTGCTCTGAATCAACTTTATTTGGGGCTGCTGCAAACCAAGGCATTCGTTGTCTTTTTAGAAGCCAAAGTATTATCTCCTTCCTTCCTTCCAGCATGTCCAAGAAGTAAAATACAGGATGGGATTGTGCAGATAGGAGGAGACTTGTCTCTACATTGCAGGTGAAGGGTATGGAGTTTCATACTCAACCCAATGAAACCCCAGAGAACACTCATTTAGTTTCTCCTGCACAGGGGCAGCAACTGCCTGGCCTTGGCTCATCTCAAAACTAAGCAATGTCAACATTGGTTAATAGATGCATGGGAGATCACCTAAGAATATCAGGCCTATTGGCTAGATTAGGAAGTTTTTAAAAGTCCTGAAAGAAGACAGGGTTAAAACACTTCCATGATGCTGTTGAGGCACTCTGCAGACACCATGAATCAAGCTTTACTTGAGGGTATCTTACGTTTGATAGTGTGATACCAGGTAACATTATTGTGATGAGACGTAAGAGTCTTAATCCATGCATGAGGATTCAATTGCCACTGTACAGGCATCTTAGGAAGCCAGAGGGTACACAAGCCATTCCTTGCTCTCTCTCGCTCGCTCTCTGTTCCTCCACACAAACACACACACACACACACACACACACACACACACAGCCAGCACTTTCGTCTTGGTCATAGATAAATGCCATGCAATTGGTGCAAAAAGATTGGTCTGGCGAACAGTTTCAAAGGTTTAAAATAATCATTTTTCAAGAAAGATTCAGTAACAAACCTGTTTACCAAAATGCAAATGCAAATTCTGTTATAAAACTAAGAAATACTACCAACCTACCTTTCAGTTTTGTTCTTCCTTACGTTTAACTAGTGTTATGCAGGAAATAAAGAATCCCCTGTATTTTGTTCACTGGTGATTATACTCAAGCGAATTATGAAAGAATTCAGATACATAGCTACTGCAAGTTCATATGAGTGATATTCTAAGCCTTGAGTGTAGCATTATATAGGCCTGGCTGATTAAATATTCATACTGATCTGTCATTGAAGGATAACATGGTTAGCAGAAAGATTTGTGAGAAATAAAGGGTCCTATAGAAGTTGTGCTAACATACCCAGAAAACAAAGTAGACCAAACAATCCCACATTTATTATAGATTGTTCTAAGAAAACCTGTGTCTATTCGATAAATTAATATTTTTATTTGAAAATTGTGTAACTTTTAATTGTAGTGTTTTGCTGCTTTTTAACACACTTGAATAAGCTGTACCACACCACAATCCTGGCTGGTGGTGGACTCCCCCCAGCTGTGTGTGTTGGTGGATTTCAACTTCCATACTTTGGGGGTGGGGTCTGGGATGGCTTGAGAACAGCTATGGGCTGTTATCATGGTCCTGACACACAGAAGGGGGCCACACGTTCAATCTGGTTTTCACCTTGGAGCAATTAGCATGTGATCTGAGTTGTAGGATGTTAACATTTGTCCTTTGTCATGATCAAATCACTGTCTGGTCATCTTGACTTCTGTATGGAAGACAGATTCATTAAAATGGTCTGCCCCAGGGTCTTGCGGATCTAACTGGTTTCTAGCAACCATTTGGGGGATTTCTCAGTGGTCTGGCAGGTGGCTTGGTTGGGACTGGAATATAAAAGTGTTTGACAAGGTTGCTCCTGATTGCCATTAGTGGACTGCTAGGACCACTGAATTGAGCAGAGCTTAGTGCAGCGGAGCAATAAGCACACACAGAAAGGGATATTACTCAAAATAGCATTAATGAGCATGCTAGATAGATATAGGTTTTTGATCTTAAGCACTTAGCCCACCCAAGCATAAAGAATTACACGCTTAGACAAAGTAGTTTCAAAAGTAAGTACAAAAGAGTTCTTACGTTTATTTGGTCCAGTTACATTCTTGTTCTTCTTTCGATCCCTAAACTGTGTTCACCCCTAGCCCTCATTGCTGCTAGAGGCTACGTGCAGAAAGTGGAAAGCCTCCTGATTCTAGGCCGCATGGCCTCAAGATGGAGAGGAGCAGCCACATGCTCCTTCTCTGATGGTGGAAGGAGGCAGAGAGAGAGAGAAAGAGGAAGTGGGAGGAGCAACAAACAGCTTCCTCCAGAAGCACATAGAGAGTCATCCTAGAACGAACTTCTCATATGCTAATGAGGCATGCTGATTTTCTGAGACCTCCAACAGCTCCGGAGCCCTCTGCTGATCCAGGGGTGACCCAATGAGTTCCAGAAGATGAAGTGCCTGAGGAGATGCCTGGAATGATGCTGGTAGAAGACTAAAAGCAAAGATAGCCTGACATGTGTGCAAGCTCAACATTATTTTTTTGTTTTAGCTTCACAAGTGTAACAGATCATATTATCATTTCTGCTCAGGTTTGAGCTTACACTGTGGCAGTGAGAGCAATGAAGTGCCAACACTTCTCAGCACTTACTCAGTCTGCAGAATGCCCTCCAGTGGCCTTACTTAATCCTTTTGGAGACTGCTGGATCAGAAGTTCCTTTTCTGGATGAGGACACACTGGAGACAGTAATTCACACCTTTGCCATATTCTGGTTATACTACTGCCATTTAGTCAACAGGGGTCTGTCCTCCAAGGAGGTCCAGAAGCTGCAGCAGACAAGAAATGTGGCTGCCCACCTGCTGACTGATGCCAACCAGTTTAGCAGAATAATTCCTATGCTGCAGAAGCTGCATTGTTTACTGGTAGGCTTCCAAGCCCAATTTAAAAGACTGGTCATTGCCTATAAAGGCATTTGTGGCCTGGGCCATCATTATTTTGGGATCATCTGTTCCAGTGAAATATGCCCGCTCAATATAGGCTAGTCAAGAGGGAAAGCTGTGAATGGCCATTTCTAGAGAGATCAGGGGGTCAGGTTCCCGGAGGGTTGGCCCTCCTTGTAGCAGCCCTCTTATTCTGGAGTAGGTTGTCCCCATCTTCTTGATCCTTAGGAAGGCTCTAAAAGGAGTGTTCTTCCACAGGGCCTTTGTTATAGAGAGCTCTACTTAGGACAACAGCAGTGCTGGAACTTTCATGTGAGTTGTTATTGGATTGTTGTTATCGTGCGTTTATATTTGTGGGCCACCTAGGGTCTTGCTTGTAAGGAGCACACAAACAATTGTAGAAATAAGCGACGAATTCTGAGGGTGCACCAGGCATCCAAATCTGGCTTGCCAATCACACCTACTCCTGCAGTTTATGGTCTGCAGACTGGGTAGCAAGGAAGTGACGGGCAATCAGCCTCCCCAAATGGAAAGCTGACTTTCAGTTGCATTAGCAGTGCACATCCCTGTCAAGGCAGAGGCACAGGACAAAAGGAAAGACAACTTCTTAGAAGAAATAGCTCACTGAAGAAGGCACCCATGTGCCACTGCTGCTTGGCTAACTCCCAAAAGCGATTGACAAGGAGTGGGGACATCCAGACTGCCACGGCAGAGTATTCCCTGTTATGGTGGACCTCTCACTGTTTGTTGATAGTTGCTTTGGTCACTCTTTGTAGCCAGCTAGTGTGTAGTTGTATAGAAGAGCTGCCCAGTGAGACTTCATGAACCTTGTCATTTCTACCTAACTTGTTCGTAGTGAAAAATCATGTTCACTATACATTCTAAACTGATTTTTTAATACTCTACTGTTCAATTGCAGGTTCCAAAGGCAGCTCTTAAAATAAGCATTAAGAATTATGAGCAATATCTATACTGCTCATGCTTCTGCTCATACAATGAAACTTTGCTTCACATTCTTCCCCCCAGATTTCTTACACATGCTTGAAATCTGTTCTGGTGAGTCCTGCAAAGCAGATTGGGAAAGTGTAGAAGATCACAATGATGTTGATGAGTATTAAAAATCTCTGTAAAATGGAGTCCACCAATAAAATTATACCACTGGAAGCACATCTACTGTATATTTCAAAGTAAGTATCAAAATAGTATAACAGAAGCTAACATCATAAATTAACACAAGTGTTATTAAACCACATTTTAATTTTTTTCTTAAATGCAGCACTTTATCTTGGTTTTAGTCTTTCGTGTGTGTGTGTGTTTTTTCAATGTTCCTAAAACTATCAATTTGGGGGGAATGTGCTCAAGACCTGCCACTCAGGGTGTGATCCTTGAATCCAAAATGATTGCCCATAGAGGTTCTACTGATAAGATCCATCAGTATATCATTGGTAAGCACAAATCTTAGGACCTTTTTAGTGCTGGCCCCATACTGATGAAATACCCTTCTCTTCTGCTTCCTTTTAAAGGGGCCAATGCTGATTTTTATCCTGAGCTGAGTTTTCAGGGTCTTAGGTGTGTTCCTAAATGTTACTATTTTATTCACTGATCTTATAAACTATACTTAGGAAGGATTGCTTTGAAGTGCAGCATAAAATAGTTTAAATAAACAACAAAGACATGTTTGGGCCTTAGTTTAACTTAATGTAATTTATTGGGCACTTATGGTGCTTATTTGATCATTGATTATTTTGTTTTAATTTTTGTAGTGGGCATTTATACTGTTGTTTTTTACCTTGTCGTACCTCACCCCAAATCTGCCAGGACCGGAGTGGATTATAAATATTGTAAAACAAACAATCCAATAAACAAAGTAGAGAAAGGAAGGGGGATCTCTGGCGGCCTTCCTCCTTTTTATCAGTACAATGAACTAATCTTGAATGTGAAGAAACAGTCTCATTGCTGCGCTTCTAATGCAAAGTCTGGCTTCAAAAGCAAAAATACTGTCTGAACCGCTTGCCCCAACCACATGGTTGTTGTTATTATTATATTTTTATCCCGCCTTTTTAATATATAACTCAAGGTGGTGAACATACCGAATACTCCTGCCTCCTATAATATAAAATATCCAGCTTAATGCAGAAAAGCTTTGTGTGGTGACACATCTCAGATTAAAAGCAATTGAGCCTTTTAAAAGCAGTTTCATTTTTTGTAAAAGCAAGTATCCAGTGAACCCTTACTGCTCCGGAATTTGGTGCTGATTGCTGGTTCATTCTTGCAACTGCTTCAGCAGCTGGAAGTTCCCCATTTACATCCATTTAGTTTGCCTTCCTCCTGCTGTTTGCAGCATGGGGTTGATTGTTGGCCCTGGTCTCCAGGATGTTCCTATCCTCCCTGGAGCTTGGGTGATACGGCCAGCTCCCTGCCTGCCTCATCTTGAGCAGCCAGCCGCTCCGCTGTGCTCAGGCAACCTGCCGGGCTGTTTCTCCTTCTTCAGCGGCTAGCGTTGCTATTTGCTTGGCTTGCGTGAAAGAACAGATTTTGGAATTAGGACACAATGTGGTTTCCGCATTCACAAAATAACAATCATAAGAAACCCTCTTGAGAACATTGCCAGTCGTGCTTCTGAGTCTTAGGGCTCCGATGGAAAGAAGGAAATGAACATCTTGGGAACGTTCGGGGCAATTCTTGGAATGGTGAGGCTCGGAATCCCCAAAGTGCCCCAAAGTGCCTTTGAATCCCCCTGATGCTCTCCTGGATTGTATCACTTTATAAAAATAGCATTGCTGTTGATCTGATTATCGAGACTTGTCAGCTGCATCCCAGGCAATTAAAAACCGGATTTCAATAAGCAGGAGTTGCTTGCAGGGAGTGTTGAGTCCTTGAAATTATGGGATAAATCGTTATAGACAAAATGGTAACAAATTTGACAAACGTCATTTTACCACCCAAAATGAAACAGCAGCCACTGTTTGCACCCATAGCTAAATATTAACATTTAAAATACAGCTCAAAAGCATGTCCTGAATTGCCTAATAAACTCTAAACAATCCAGTTATTAGATTACATTCTAACTACATATACTGATACACGCAGTCAGGTACAGACATGCAAAATAATTGAGCTGCAGGATTTGATTACCAGAGATTCAGACAATCCATAGATTTTCTATACTGATTTTTATCTCTTCACAGATCTACTTTCTATTTTGTGATCTTCTCAAACTATGGAGACATTCGTCCAATTCTCTGAATGCCACAACATATTGGTCTTAGGGAACATTGACATTAGGCTTCGTCCCTTTGAAGGAGAATGAATCAGAGATGTCAGACAGCCATTCACTTCTCCGGCTGTGCAAAGGTGTAAACTTCATTTGCATTATTATTGCCCAGGCCCAAATGGAAAAGATTGCCTTGCCTGAGAATAAAACACAATTAATCAATAACTACTTTTTTCTCTTGAGTGAGGGTGGGGAAGGAAAGGTTAGCTCAAGGGCAAGAACAGTGGGACAAAATTACCACCCAACATTTTTCTTTCCTGGACTGAGTGACACAGAAAGATGGCCACCCCTTGCTGGTGTGCCATATTCAAACTGCTACATTATCCCAAGCCTATTCCAGCCATTAAAAAAAAAATTAAGAATCAGAAAAAGCCATTTTTTTCCTGCAGTTATTTATTTCCTGAGATTATTTATTACGGAAATGTGCATGCATTTCTAAAGGAATTCACAAGAAAAACAAATGAATAAATATGCTACAAAATTTAGAATAAAATATTAAAGTCTCAATTATAAGTAAACTGGAAACCAAATATGAATGAAAAACTGGAGTGCATCAACATTAGTAGCCTCTCAGAAACACCCTAATCTTCCTACATCATTTTTTTTAAAGAGTGTTCACCTAAACTTCTTAATGGTTGAAATTAGCTGCCCAGATGGTGTTCCTTGGACAACAAAGATGCCACTTGAGAGAAAACCATGAACATATAGCCACTCAACCAAGCGTATGATGGGTATGCAAAGCAGAGTACCAAATGATTAACTTAACAGCATATGGGAACAGACTGAGAGCTCTTCCAGGCAGCCACTTTAAAAGAACTATCCACTAGTCTTTGATCTGGCAGAAAAGTATGCCAAACTAAATTGGGCTGGCCCCATTGCTTATCCCTGTTCTGAAGAGTAACAAGTTTGGCGAAAGGTGTTGTCTTTACACAATTATGGCCAGTCAAGTTAAGGAAGAAGATTGGTGGAATCCCTCAGCTTCCTTTCCCCTCCCACATGCCAGTGGAAAACAACCCCCAGTCACTCTCCGTAAAGAGAGGTCCAATGAGGATAGGCAAATGCTTAGAACAGTGGATTTAGCCGTCTGTAAGCTGCTCAACCAACAGGCCGCAGATGAGGAGGAACGTGTGAGGTGAAGTAGGAGGGAGTCTCCCTGTTGCCCCTCTTCAGCACAACCATTCCTCGATACCTGTGATCTGTGTCCCAAGTTGCCTGGCTAACAAGTCACAGGCATGGAGGATGGGTGCAGGGAAGATACCCTACTGGGATTTTGCCAGGGCCTTAAAGACCTGGCTCTTGGCCCAGGCCTTTGGGGAGGATGATTGATGCCCCCTTCTTCTTCTTTTTTTTGTTCACCTCTGGGTATATTTTCTTTGCCATCGTTGTTCCTTTGTCTTGTGCTGTTTTCATGTTTTATGTATTGGTCTCTGTTTTTTTTAATGTTTTAACAATTGTAAATGGCCCAGAGTCGCTGGGAGACAGGCAGCATATAAATTTAATATATTATTATTATTATTATTATTATTATTATTATTATTATTATTAAACTGAAGGTAGTTGTTTTGATGCTCCTACTCAACATAACCCCTCCTCTGTGCCTGTGGTCTGTCAGCTAGGCTATTTCTGAATGTGGGCCTAGCACTATTCTGAAAGTGCACTCAGTCAGTGTTCAAAAATAGCCCAGCTGACAGGTAACAGGGGTGGAGGACGTGTGTAGGGTGAAGCAGGAGTAGGCTGACCATATTTCCTTCAGACAAAAACGGGACTTTTGGGATGGCAAAACGGGACAGGGTCTTATGCCACCATACCAGCCTCCAAACCCCGCCCCCAGTCCATGCAATTGGCTCCCACCTGCAAACCCCTCCCCCGCCCCACACGATTGGCTCCCGCCTGCAAACCCCACCCCCATCAGCCTGATTGGCTCGGAATTTAATTTTTTTTTATTTTTAAAGGTTTTTTTTTCTTCTAGCAGTAAATGGTGCGGCAGAGCTGGTGTGTTTGGGGGAGGCCGGAGTACACACACTGTGCACACAGCACCGTCATCGGCCGGGGAACAAGGGGCGGGGATGGAGGGGATGGAGGGGATGGAGGCCCACCACTGCCCCATCCCCCTCGGGCTTGGCCGAGGGAGGGAGGAGAGTCGATGCTGCTGCCACCGCCGCAGAGCAGGAGAAGCAGGAGGAGCCGGCTGCGCTCGGCTGCTTCAGCCACACCACTCCACCACTTGCTGCCCGCTGAAGCTCCCCAGGGTGGCCGGCTCCTACTTCTCCTCCTCGGCGGCCCGACAACTCTCCTCCCTTGGCCAAGCCCAATCAGATGCACATACACACACTCACAGGACAGACTGCCTTCAGCAGGAACCAGCCGTGCTGGGAAGCTTCAGCCACACCACTCCACCCCTCGCCACCCGCTGAAGCCCCCCAACATGGCCAGTTCCTGCCGAGGGCAGTCTGTCCTGTGAGTGTGTGTGTGTGTGTGTGTGTGCATCTGATTGGGCTTAGCCGAGGGAGGAGAGTTGTTGACCACTCCGCCCCTTGCTGCCCGCAGAAGCTCCCCAGGGTGGCCGGCTCCTGCTTCTCCTGCTCAGAGGCCTGACAACTCTCCTCCCTTGGCCAAGCCCGATCAGATGCACACACACACACATACGTACCCCACACCCTCTTTCTCCAGCCTCCCCATGACCAAATTCACCCACACCTGTTGCAGGGAGGCTGGAGAAAGAGGGTGTAGGGTGCGTGCGTGTGTGTGCGTGCGTGTGGATTACTTGCTCAGCGTAATCACGCGCACACACACACACGTACCCCACACCCTCTTTCTCCAGCCTCCCCATGACCAAATGCACCCGCACCTGTTGCAGGGAGGCTGGAGAAAGAGGGTGTGTGGGGGGGGGGGTGTGTGTGTGTGCGATTACGCTGAGCAAGTAATCCATGCGCGCGCACACACACACACGCATGCACCCCACACCCTCTTTCTCCAGCCTCCCTGTAACAGGTGCGGGTGCATTTGGTCATGGGGAGGCTGGAGAAAGAGGGTGTGGGGTGCGTGTGTGTGTGTGTATGTGTGTGCGCGATTACTCTGAGCAAGTAATCTGTGCGCGCGCGGACACACACACACATGCACCCTCTTTCCACAACCTTCCCGTGCTTGCTTTCCCTGGCCTCACCACTGCTGGGCAGACAATCTCAGGATCAGGTAAGGAGGCAGGAACGTGGACTGTGGTGCTGTTTCTGCTGCTGGGCTCGCACGTGGCAACTGGGCTTCCAGTTGCCGTGCTGATAGGGCCTCTTCCAGGCTGCCTCCAATGGCAAGTCTGGCTCCAGTCCTCCTTCCTGTCTTCCTGTCCTCCTTCCCGCCGGGTTTAAAAAAGGGACAAAATTGAGATTTTGATCAAAACGACGGGACGGTTGAAAAATGCTAAAATAACGGGACTGTCCCGTTCAAAACGGGACATATGGTCTCCCTATTTACAGGCCTCGGGGAACCCCTGCACATTCAGACTCAAATATAGGCCAGAAGTTACAAAATTATATATTTGTTTCATGTGTAAAGGTAAAGGTTCCCCCCGCACATTTGTGCAGTCGTGTCCGACTCTAGGAGCCGGTGCTCATCTCCGTTTGTTAGCCGAAGAGCCAGCATTGTCCGTAGACGCTTCCACGGTCATGTGGCCGGCATGACGCACACGGAACGCTGTTACCTTCCCACCGAAGTGGTACCTATTCATCTACTTGCATTTGCATGTTTTCGAATTGCTAGGTTGGCAAGAGCTGGGGTGAGTGTGGGAGCTCACTCCGTCATGCGGGGCTAGGGATTCGAACCTCCGAACCTGCGATCTTCCGATCGACAAGCCTGGCGTCTTACCCGCTGAGCCACCACGCCCCATGTGTAGGCCTGTATATATGCATTAACAGTTTTCTTAAACTAAAAATAAAGAATGAAACGTACCTCTTTCATGTGAAGTTGCCTGAATTTGAAATAATTTTTTTAATAAATTGTGATCTCCCAGGGCATCCCTAGTAACCTCTCGCAGAACCCTAGGGCTCCACGGAACCCTCGTTGAGAAACCCTGTATTATACAGTACCCCTTTCAGGCTTACCCAGTTTATCCAAGTTCTGAGAACAAGGATTATTAGGTCATTATTCTGGAAGTCTTTCAGGTATAAATACTTCAAATAAACAAAACAAACAAGGAAGTCATGCCAGATAAGTCATATCAGGGGATATCAGCCTCAGGTTTCCACATTCCCTTTCGCAATGTGTAAATCTGTTTTTCATGCCAAGTGCTGTGGCGTGTTGAGAAAAGAGGCTCCTTTTCATTGGATGAAATGCTGCCAAGTTGAGATCTGCATTTATCTCAAAAAGAGTGTTTTGTCAAGGGCATAGACATCTGCTACTTAGCAGGACTTAGATTTTTTTACGCAGATGGACAACTTTGCCTAGCCTTGTAAAAATGTGCTAATCTAAACGGCATTTTGCCATGCAAGGATGAAGATCACTTTAGCGCAACAGCCCCAACTGTCCTGTTTTCAGCTGAGTTTTGTGGTTTGTAGTAGAAACTGATCCAACTTTGTTACCCTTTCTGCTAACGGACCCCGTTCCTCCTCTCTCCATTCTACCTCAGGCACGCAGATTTTAAAACACTGTGTGTAATTCTGTGGTAAGCAGAATGGCCATGAGAGTTGTGTTTCTTCAAGAATTATTTTTCCTCTAAAAGTTATTGGCTTGGTCCTGGGAACTAATGTTGAAGGCAGAAGACATGGCCAAAGGCTGGAGGCCAGTGATGACTAGCTCAAATTTACTTCAGTACAAGCCACATAACAGTAATAATGAATTTTCTATCTGAATATTTTGATATATACAGTATGATAAAGAGAAAAGGTAAAGATTCCTACTCCTATGTGCTATAGAATTACATAAAGGAAATGGACATTTTCACAATCACTTTTTCCATTCCTAACAGCACCTCTATTGTAGCAATTTTTAATGGCAGCAATTATGAATACAGACAAAACTGAAGAAAAGAAACATTGCCCTCAGGTTAAATTAGCTTCATGAGATCATCAGATATGCAACTTCCCTTAGCCACAAAGCCAATTCAGAACAAGTAAAACATTTATTTCACTCTGAATTAGCTTTGTGAGGACCTGCAGTTTTGGCCAGAATAATGAAATATGCTTTCATTATCAAGGCAGAAGTTTAAAATGAAGGAGAAACGTGAATTTAGTTCTTGTAAGAGCAACGAAGGAAGCCACAGTATGGACAGAACATGGCAAAACAGACTGTCTCCAGGTTGGCAAAGGAGTGAAACAAGGCTGTTTACTCTCCCTTTATTTATTCATTCAACCTATATGATGAATATATATTAGGGGAGGCTGGATTAGAAGGAGGAGCATGGTTTTAAAAGTGGAGGAAAAATATCAGTAATGTGTGCAATGCTGAGATTATTCTGATTGCTGAAAATGCAAATAATCTGTAAACTCAGTAAAGAAAACAGCAATCAAGAAATATGATGCAGTCTAGCACTTGGTGGGATAGCAGTGAAGACCCTGGAAAACACTGAGATGCCATGATGTGTCTATACCTACAAAGTTCAGAATTGTGCAGGCAGTGGTTTTCCCTGTGACACTCTATGGAAGCAAAAATTGGACCCTGAAGAAGCAGGATTGAAAGAGTATTGACACTTTTGAACAGATTCCTGAGTATACCAGGGATAGCTAAGGAAACAGACAAATGGATCCTAGACAAATCAGTGTGGAATACTCACTCAAGACCCAAAAGACCAGGCTCAAATGGTTATATTTTGGTCATATTATGCAAAGACCTAGGTCTCTTGAGAAATAGAAAAAATAACCTTTTTCTTCCACCTTGCTGAGAAAGGTGGAAGAAAAAGGTTATTGTTCATTGGCATGATACAATGGACTACAAATTAGTCAACTGCATCTTGTCCAGTCTTAAAACTACATGGTCCCCTTGTGGTTCAGTGTACCACATGAATGTCAGTTATGGGGTTGAGTAAACCATGTTTAAGGTAAACATGTGAAAGCATGTTGTAGGAACACAACCTTTCGATTTCTAGTGGTACCATCATATCAAAAACAGATATTTTAAAAAATAATTCCATCCCAGAATCTTCTAGAATATACTAATCAGAATAAACAAAGGACCTCACATTTTATGTATTAAGTTGAATAATACTCATATCATTTCTAAGTATTAACTAGAAATTAGGAAGCTGTATTTTCCAAAATCTATTGGTAACACTGTTTTTACACCTATTTGGCAATGTTTTACAGGATTAATAGCAGGAGGAAGAACTGGATTTCCACAACTCTGCCACTAAGAAAAGCTCACAAAATAGATTGTGGTATCACTTCTGTTAGTCTTAAATTCAAACAGATTCCGGGAGGCATCTCAAGAGACAGGTCTAAGAATAAAAAGTGTTGCACACTAGTCTATTAAAAGAAATAAAAGGGGAAGAGAATTCAATCATATACCGTAGATTACAAACTCTTTTCACTCCATGGCTTATGGACCTTATGTCTTCTTAAATTCCCTGTATCCTGTAGGTTTGTTTCTACTCTTTCAGCCCAACTGACTTTGTTTTCCACAGAAACAAATCCTGCTGTCTTCACAGTATGTTTAAGGAACTACATATAGAATTGCAGCCTCTGAATAAGGAAGGCCCATCACTTACCTGGATCCTCTAATTGGATTGGATCCAGACATAGCTGTGCTTAGAGCAGTCCCAGTGAGCTCTGTGGAGCCTGAGTCAGTCTTTATGAAAACGAAGATGCTTGACTTTGGTAGCTGTCCTCTGAGCATGACGAAGTGCACCCCCCAACCCTACCATCTATCAGCTGAGTCAACAAGGCCTGTCCCTCACCTATTCCTGATATTGCAAGCAGGTTGGCACCTTTTGCCCTGGCCACATGCTCCTTCAAAATCTCAGCTCATGAACTTTTCCAAAATGTCATCTTACCCACCTTGAGGTGCTTCATGGAGCTTGCAAGGTGGGGCTGGAAGGAAAACCAAAGCAAACGGAAAGACAGCAAGCCTGAAGGAAATAGGAGTGTGGCTGCTGCCGTGAAGACACCCGAGACCTCCGGCACTGCTCCAGCCGCCTCTCTAGCCCAGCAGCCGTGAAGGGCATGGGGGTCCTTGTGTACATGACACTTCAGTTGTAACACAGAGCCACAGCAGGAGGGGGCGGAGAGTTGACGGTGAGGGTTTCAAGGAAAAAATGCTCCACTTGTGCTTCCTACCTGCCATAGCTTTTGTTGGCCATATGCTGCGTTAAACAAGAGGTATTATTTCTTCTAAGAAATAAACCTAGAACAGATAAAGGTTAAATAATTAACAAGAACTTGAGTAGGAACTTGGATGTGCAGTGCAAGTAAGAAAGGGAGAAACTCAAAACGGAATTTTTAAAAACACAGTAGTACGGTTCTATCTGCAGAAAGACTTTCTGAGGTCAAGATCACGATATTGGCTGCATGATCAAACGCAGGTTTTCAGTGCCGGGGGACGCGTTTCCAAATGAATGCACACAGCATTGTGACCTTCCCTTGATCCACCTGAAGATTTTGAAACCTGACACTGCTGGGCAGAGAGCAAGAAAGAGGCTCTGACTCATTGCTGATGTGATGTACACACACAGCCACACTGGTTGGGCAGGCAAGCAGATTAAGGGCATTTCACAGTTTAGATTATGCTGAAGACTTCCCCTTTTACAATCTCCCCTCCCTTTCTTTACAGGATTCCATTTCACTGGGCTGTCTTCTTTATACGGATTTGTAGCTACCTACCGAGCCTCTACAATTACAGCTTGTGTTACCAAAGCTAAACCATTTATTGGCAGTGGGATTCTGAAGCTACCCTTCTGCCAAATCAGATTTGCCCTATTTTATCTCTTGGAAACTGCTTCTATTTCAAAGTTGTTGTTACATCACAAAAATGTATGCAGGACATAATGATTCCTGCCACAAACCCAGATCTATTTTTTTTAATATTTGTTTTATTTTGGTCATTGTTCAGGATAAGATGACCTACAACTAAATTCTGAAGGAACTTTGTTTCATATTCTTGTATTAATGGCCTCCAGTTTTGGTGATTTTATGAAGCAGGCACATTTCTTCCATTATATCTCCCTTTCCTGGAAGATATGGCTTCTCAAACTTGCAGTATTCCAGACTTGTACAGCTCCCTCTGCCATGAATAAGCCCAGTCATTTCATTGGGTTTAGGGCAGGGCAAGAAAAAAGTATATCACTTTTAAAAATTATTTTTAAACCTATATGTGTGTGTAACACACACACAAACACACACACACTGGTAGACACATTCACCTTTATTAGATATTATCAATTTGTACGCAATAAACAACAAAAGCAATAAGCAATTAAATTAAAGCCATTTATAATGGAAAGGATGAGCTTCCTTATTTTTCCATAGTTCCTGAAATCTGGGTTTTGTTTTCAATTTTGTTGTTTATTCGTTCAGTCACTTCCGACTCTTCGTGACTTCATGGACCAGCCCACGCCAGAGCTTCCTGTCGACCGTCGCCACCCCCAGCTCCCCCAAGGTTGAGTCACCTCCAGAATATCATCCATCCATCTTGCCCTTGGTCGGCTCCTCTTCCTTTTGCCTTCCACTTTCCCTAGCATCAGCATCTTCTCCAGGGTATCCTGTCTTCTCATTATGTGGCCAAAGTACTTCAGTTTTGCCTTTAATATCATTCCCTCAAGTGAGCAGTCTGGCTTTATTTCCTGGAGTATGGACTGGTTTGATCTTCTTGCAGTCCAAGGCACTCTCAGAATTTTCCTCCAACACCACAGTTCAAAAGCATATATCTTCCTTTGCTCAGCCTTCCTTATGGTCCAGCTCTCGCAGCCATAGGTTACTACAGGGAATACCATTGCTTTGACTATGCAGACCTTTGTTGTCAGTGTGATGTCTCTGCTCTTAACTATTTTATTGAGATTTGTCATTGGTCTCCTCCCAAGAAGTAGACAACTTCTGATTTCCTGGCTGCAGTCAGCGTCTGCAGTTGTTTTCAATACAGCCACTCTAATTTCTTCTTCCACATTTATTTCTGATTGAAATTTGGGCTTTATAGCAACACCTGTAGGAAAACCTGACTCACACAAGTAGGATGTTGCAAATGGAATCAGAATGCTCATAATCATCTCATTTAATTCTTTGTACTGGTTTTGCACACTGATCGAAAATTCAAGGAGGGGCCTTGCTGGGAATTTTATTTTCAAAGAAGTATTAGAAGAGACATCAATGAATCGCTTCCCTTCAGTTGTACCGAGATTACCTGCTATCAGTTTAGCATTGAAAGGGTTCCCTACTTTCACTAAAAACGTACATGTCTACAGATATTCCAGAGAGTATGCCTATCCTATTTAGGGTTACCTTATATCTGAACAGGGAGAAGACACGGACAATTGGAAAGGAAGACAAATGGAGGGAAAAGGAGGACACACTAACTGTTTAACATTCTTGGCACCTGCAACAAAAATTACAGCGTAAAAAGGCAAAAATGTACTTTGGCCTACATATATACAAAATTACGTGTGTGTGTGTGTGTGTGTGTGTGTGTGTATGTATGTATGTATGTATATATATATATATATATATATATATATATATATATATATATATAGCCAGGGTATATAAACAGAGAGCAAGTTCCACTCCCTTTTCGCACTGGCGATGTTGCCTAGCCTGGCAATGAAACGTCTGCAAGAAAACAACAAGGCTCAGAGAACACCAAGGACTCCACAAAATTACTTTTTCCAGCATCAGAAAGACTGGTTTTTCAATCGCAATATTTTCCAACAAATCTTTATTTTCAAGAACATACCGTAGCAATAATATAGAATCGACTACAACATGCTTTCCAAATTTCACCCTAGAAACGTATGACGAGTCATGTGATCTACAGACTAGAGTGATCCTGGATTTGAAGGGGTTGGATTGAAGCCGATTGCTGGAATCAGGAAATAAATTGAATAATGCAAATCTAGGCTGTCGAGTCTGTCGATGGACAAGGGAAAGAAAGAGGCAGACAATTTACAATGTCACAGTCCAAAATTAACAAAAAACAAGACCATCTCATCCCGATAACATCGACCCGCCCCACCCACTGATGCAGAGAGGGCATGCTTCAGACCCCTTCAACAAGAGAATTCCATCTAGTGGGGTCCAGGAGGCGAGCCTTCTCTGCGATAGCACCCGCACTGTGGAACATCTTGCCCCCAGAGGTGAGGCTGTCCCCCTCGCTCCTGACCTTCCGGAAGACTCTTAAAACCTGGCTCTGCCGCCTTGCCTGGGACAAGGGAGGTAATAGTACCTCCTGGGGGTGGCTGGCCCCATAATGTCCTCCTGATAGCTGATTTTACCATCTCTTGGATTTTTATCTATTTATTGTTGTAATGTAATTTTATATGTATAGATTTTAATGGTTGATATGTTGTAAACCGCCCAGAGTCCCCTATTCGGGGAGATGGGTGGGGATAAATTTAAATAATTAATAAATAAATAAATAAATAAATACTCAAAAAGCCGGACAATATTCAATTTTAAGGCTATACCTGCCAGACAGAGGACATGAGGACAAAAAGGAGGACATGTCCTCCGTTTGTTGGGCATCTGGTAACCCTAATCCTACTTCATACCACATTGGCAGAGACATACTAGAGCAGGGCTTTCCAAAGTGCTGCCGCTGGCGACACACCCGGTGGTGGCGGCGGCAGCGGCGACACGCGCGCGCATGGCGGCGGCGCGGAGGGGCGTGCGGCGGCGCGCGCGCGCACGGCGGTGGCGCAGGGGGTGCAGCGGCACGTGCGCGCACGGTGGCGGTGCGGGGGGCGTGCGGCGGCACGCGCGTGCATGGCGGGGGGCGTGCGCACGCGCGCCGCCGCTTCCGGGTGGTGTGGCGACACACCACGCTGTGTGTGGCGACACACTTTTGTGTCGCGACACACAGTTTGGAAAGCTCTGTACTAGAGACACACAAATATTTCCAAGAGAAGCGAAACCCAAATATCAGTGGTCAATGTCACATCCATGGATAGCCAATATCCCATTAGGATCAATAAGTGTCATTTATTATACTCTGCAGAAATGAGAGGTTTGTCCATTTCAACTGCATTAAAAAACCTCAGTCCCCAAAATACATTCTGCTTTAAGCAAAGCCAATTACAAAACTACTAATTTTTTTATACATAACAACAGATTTTAAAGATGCATTGAATTGATTTTCAAAATAGGTATGCAAATATAAAGGGAGATCATTTCAAAAAGATGTTCAAAGTATATAATATGACTGGAAATGCATACAACTCTTGGGCCTCTCCTAAGAAAAGGAAGCAGGTGGAAAACAGATGCGTGGGCTTACTGAAATTAACAGATCTGAGCATGACTACCAGGCCCATTGCGAAATTCTCTAAAATCTGCCACACCTTCTCCTGGGGGCTACAACCCACAATCTGACAAGCCCCCTCCAAGAATCCCAGATGTCCCTGGTCCTGCCTCCCCCACCCCCATTCTAGCCTGAGACTAACTTGGGAAGGAAGGTAAAACGAGTGATCGCTCGTAAGGGAGCCAAAGTCATGCATTTAGTGAAATGGCTGAGTGGAGTTTTGAACCTGGGATTTATTTGATTGTTTCCAGTATGTGCCCAGTAAAGCGATGATAAACATTCAAGAACATTTGGTGCAGCCCTTTCTGTTATTGCTGTGCTGCTTCCATTTGCGCTTGCATTTCCAATAACTATTCTCCAAAGAGTTTTAAAAACTGCTTGAGCGGTTTTAGTGAGTCTCCTAGCTGAGGCGCACACATGTCTCTCTCTCTCTCTCTCTCTCTCTCTGTGCGTGTGTGTATTGTGTGTGTGTGTATGTATATGTGTGTATGTATGTGTATGTATGTATGTATGTATGTATATATATATATATATATATATATATATATGTGTGTGTGTGTGTGTATATATATATATATATATATATATATATAGAGAGAGAGAGAGAGAGAGAGAGAGAGATTCATCCTCAGTGTTATTTTACAGACTTTTCACACATCTGGAGTGAGTTCAGAGGAGGGCAATAAAGGTGATAAACAGCATTGAAAACAAGTTCCACAGCAAACCAGGCACATCTAGCTTTGGGAGAAGAGGGCAGAAAAAGCACTTGATATCAATCTTCAAATACTGTCAAGAGATGTCACACAAAATAGTGTTGATTTTGATTCCGTGGCAGTGGAGCCCATCATTTAAAGCAGGGGTCCCCAAACTCTTCATCTCATCAAGCCCTTCATGAAGTTTCAGATTGTTCAATGACCCCCAAACATTTATTACATGAAAATAATTTAATAAATACTACTTTAATAGTAATATGAACAATAACAATAACAATGATAGAGGCAACTCAAGGCTGCTCTCGCTGGCCATCCAAGCCTGGGTAACACTGTCTCACCTTCAGGACTAGGAACTGGCGTGGAGCTCTATAGAGATGCTAAAAGATTAATTGACCCCAATTGACATTATATTATTGACCCCCAGCCATTTACTGACCCCCTTTTGACCCCCAGCTATTTAATGACCCTTTGGATAGTTCCATCAACCCTTGGGGGTCAATATTCACTACTTTGGGGAAGCCTGATTTAAAGGGATGATGGGCTCAAGAGGTTGGCCAGCCATCTTTTTGGTATGCATTAGATCTGGCTTCAGCTATCGTGGAGTTAGACAAGGAGCCTACAAACCCCACTCTAGATGCTTAGCTCTATGCATTAACATTATGCTTGGAATACTGATTCAGTGCTGGAAAGCAACTGTTAAAGAACACTGTATCAATTCAGGAAATACCCACCAACAGACTGATGTAAGTAAAACATGGCCATGCTGAGTGGTTGTTCTGGACAGCTTTCTTGGTCAAAGAAAACCTTCACAGGTGTAGGCCTCCCAAAATGAGGTTCACCTCTTTTCACCTGTTCGTTCATGGTACAAATTGACTATGATTTAGCACTTTCCATCTCACATCGTATTTCATGCATAGCTAAAAGTAGGCTGTAAAACAAGCATATAACTTAGATTTGTTCAGTATGTCCCTGCAGCACCACAATAAAAACTGACAAATACAAAGACGTTAGAACTAAAAGGCCCAAATACTTGAATTGTTTTAGAAGTGTTGGTGAAGAGAAAGAGCCTGATAATTATCTCCCTTTTAACTGGAGGACTTGGAAGTTTAGAACTTCTGAAGATGATCTTATGATTCAGGTAAGAAGATGTAGGAGAAGGTGGACTTTCTAATAACTTGTCCAAGTTAAAATCAGAGCCAGGTATGTACATAGCAAAGACATGTCTTCAATAAATCTGGTTGCAGAAGGTCCCAATAGGAGGGAGGGAGGGAGGGAGGGAGGGAGGGAGGGAGGGAGGGAGGGAGGGAGGGAAGGAAGGAAGGAAGGAAGGAAGGAAGGAAGGAAGGAAGGAAGGAAGGAAGGAAGGAAGGAAGGAAGGAAGGACAATATTGCTGCTACTGCTATACTACTTCCTCCTACGCTGCTGCTCTGGAGTCAGCTGCTGCTGACTAACCTTTTCTTCTTCATCTCAGTTGGATTGCCTGGAAGCAGGCAAGGAGGGACCATACCATGTGACAGAAGTGGAGTTCTTGGATGATTCCATCAAGTTCCCCATCCAGATCCCAACTACTGTATTTTCCCTAATTTAAATTAATTGTATCCTATAGAGTTGTGTGGGGTGTGGGCTCTGCTCAGTAGAAGAGGTGTCTGCAAATGATAGCGTTGTCTGTCTGATAAGTTTGCAATGTGTTCCAGTTCTTGGATGAAGTTGATCGCATATGGGGCCAGTCCTAACGCAAGAAAGAGAGGTGGAACTTCAAGGAATGTCTCTTTCCCAGTCCTCCTTGGGCAGAGTGGCCTGTTTTTCCTCTTTCTGAGAGCTTGTACCCAAAGCGGATTTTTTCCAACAGTGTGACCTTTTAAAAAACTTTTACTTCTTTAATACATAAAACAGAAAGAGAGAGAAAAAAGAGAAGGAAGGAAGGAAGGAAGGAAGGAAGGAAGGAAGGAAGGAAGGAAGGAAGGAAGGAAGGAAGGAAGGAAGGAAGAACAAGAAAAGCATATTACATTGCATGTAGGAAATCCTGAAGCCCAATATTGAAAGCCTGACTATATGAAATAATATTGATCAGTCTTTCTATTACATTACTAGACAGCTGGTTCATAAAGAGAACACAAATAAACATTGGTGAGAGAAGATTGTAAATCTGAGTTTGCATTGTCTTTCCAAGACTGAAGAGTAAACTTTTTTGCAGGCTTCCAACAATGGCATTATCTTGGAGTAGACTTACTATATAGCTTTGGCCCATCTCTCTATTGATCATTGAGTCAGCAGCAGTTTGGCTAAGCTGTCAAAACAGTCCTGCTCAGACACCAGGCCTGAGTTGGAAGTTTGTATATGCATGAAGGGAGATGGGGTTGTTCCTGCTGACTCTGCCCCCTCAGCCCTCCTCAGGTTCCAGGTTGATTTCTCCCTGGAGGGAAGGTTATATCTGTGTGCAGGTGAATGTAAGCAGACACCAGCTCAGAGGAGGGAAGTGGCAGGATGGGGTGTCTGGTATCTCTCCTTCCACATGAGTGGTCATTTGAACAGGGTAAGACTCTTGATGCATTTGCCACAATTATCCCTGTGGAGAGGAAGGTGGAATGCTGGCCTTTTGTCATCACATGAGCAGCTTCAGTAATACCATCCATTGGCACCTCCCAAACACTGTAATGTATTCAAAAAGAAAAGCTCAGTGTCATGTCAGTCTAGCAGGATGCCATGACTCAGTTTTCAACTTAATGCTGTCACTCCAAAGATGGTCAGCATAACCTTATACAATATACCAAACTGAAAGCAGGCAGTTAATCAAAAAAGAAGGAAAGAAAATGCCTTGAGAAAATTGTCTTCATTTGAATTGGTTTTATAAAGTGTTCTAGTTTGTTAGAATGGGGGCGCGATGGCTCAGTGGTTAAGACGCCAGGCTTGTCGATCAGAAGGTCGGCGGTTCGAGACCCAGGCACCGCGTGACGGAGTGAGCTCCCGCACTCGCCCCAGCTCTTGCCAACCTAGCAATTCGAAAGCATGCAAATGCAAGTAGATGAATAGGTACCACTTCGGTGGGATGGTAACAGCGTTCCGCGTGCATCATGCTGGCCACATGACCGTGGAAGCATCTTCGGACAACGCTGGCTCTTCGGCTAACAAACGGAGATGAGCACCGGCCCCTAGAGTCGGACACGACTGCACAAATATGCAGGGGAAAACCTTTACCTTTGCCTTTTTATTAGTTTGTTAGAACACTGAAGATGTTGCCTAGTCTGGCAATGAAATGTCTGCACAAAAACAACAAGGCTCAGAGAGCACCAAGGACTCCACAAAAATTAACTCATCATAAATACAGTTGTAATTCCTTGTGGTCTGATTATTGGAGTGTTAAACTTAGGCCTGGGAATTCTGGACCTCTGGCACAAACATCGTGTTAAGTGTGCTTGTGGAACAGGTCACACGCATTGAGTTCATAATAACATTCTGAGGCAAAGCCAAACAGGCCTCTTTATGTGCCCCTCTATCAGGTTTGTCCATGAGCAAATGAGCGAGCTAAGAGCAACACTCATGGGTGTGTAAGGAGAATTCACTGGGGGACTCCCTAACCATCTTTTCTTCTACAACAACAGTGTGTCCTTGGCTAAACTGAGAGCCTGGGAACAGAATAAAAAGAAATACAGGTTTTCAGTTTTAAAAAACAAAAGTAAAGATGAATAGACTGGACTGTTCTTGCAGTGCTTGTGGTGTGTTTATGATCCATATTGAAAATTATATGACGGGTATTTTCAGTAAGTGCAAGCTTATAGCAGTAGTTCAGGATGGTTGAAAAGTTTGAGCAGCAAGTGGCCATTCTTCAGCTGATAAGAACAGTTGAAAATATGTTAGATCAGTAAAAGAGGTGTGATAACTGGAGCTGACCATGGAGATAATACTCTATAAGGAAGACAAAGGAACATGTCAAGTGAATGAGAGTGACAGTCAAAAGCAAGAGACATGGAAGATATTATGGACTGCTTCGGAAATAGCTTTCAAATCATTGAAGAAGGGTGATTTTTGCTTTCAGGGGATGAAACTGTGGAACAGTAAACAGGATGAGGATGCCCTTCTGTCCAGCAAGATGATAAAGGAAAGCAACTAGGTGCTTGGTGATTCAATTAAAAAAAATACAGATGCATATCAGCCAGACCCTTTGAGACATAAAATGTGCTGTTGGATAGGAACACAGGTCCATAGGAACATAGGACAGCAGGAGACAGTGCTGGGAAGTAAAGCCATACAACAATTTCATTCACTTACAATTCATTCTTCCTCCTAATCCACGTAGAGATAATTGATGTTGCAAAGAACAACTGCTACAATTGCATCACCACTGGACTTTGAGGATCTAGGAAGGAAGCTCGAGAACCTGGAGTTTTAGGTGATTTTCTCATCCATTGGAGGTGAACTGGAAAATGAAAGGATACTGGAAAAGAGTAGTTAGCTACAAAAAGGATGTCTCTACACTCTGCCTCTGTAGTTGAGGACTGGAAGGTGGGAGAAAGTGGCTTTACTTCCCAGCACTGTCTCCTGCTGTCCTAATCAACATTCTTTCTGTCTAAATATTTTATGGCTGAGTTAACCATTTATTTTCCCTGGGAAAGTATATTTGAGGAGGGGGTAATTTACTTGCCTTAAGTAATACCATATTTTCTACTACACTGAAAAGTATCCATACTTGCTAATCCAAGTGAATTAATTTGGTGACACCATAGAGAATATCTGGTGAAAGTAAGAAGAGGAACAAATAAAAGCAATACTACTTTGGTGTCTACTGTTGCCCACTCAGCCAAGAAGAAGATATGGATGATGCTTTCTAAAGGCAAATTGAAGATCTTTCAAAGAAGCATGAAGTAGTAGTGATGCGGGACTTTAATTATCCTGACATATGTTGGGATATAACTATGACAAGCACCGTCCTTCCAGGAAATCCCTGGCTTGTCTTGCTGACAGCTTTTTCTTTTTCCTTTACAGAGTGGAGGAAAGCTCAAAAGGATCAATTATTATTGATTTGATATTAACCACTACTGAAGATTTAATTGGGGAGGTAACAATAGCAGGAACCTTAGGGGAAAGTGACAGTGTAATGTGGAGTCCTTGATTTTTAAGGGAAGCTAAAGATGATGATTATTATGCAAAGACCTAGTTCTCTGGAGAAGGCTATAATGATGGGAAAGGTGAAGGAAAGAGAAGAGGACAACCAGGAGCAAGGTGGATTGACCCAATTACAGTAGCGATGGGTGCACTCTTGGAAGAACTGAAGGACCAAGTTAGGGACAGATTGTCATGGAGAAAATCTATCTATGTGGTTGCTAAGAGTCAACAGCAACTTGTTGGCACATAATCAATCAATCAATCAATCAATCAAAAGATTATTCTTGTCAAAAGCCTATATAGGGTTTTCATAAATTAAGATTTTCATAAACTAAGAGCAAGGATAAGTAGGATGCCATGGCCAAAAAACAAAAAGGAGCCAGCAGTGGATATGGATGTGGATGCAAAAAGGGCAAATACCATTTGAGGCTACATCAACTAGAGTATCTTCTAAAATTTGATTCACATGGTTAAAATAAAGTTTAGCCATTCAAATAGTATATTCTCACAGTTTCTGATTTTTTGGCTGGTAAATAAAAGTTCCAGTATTTAATGTTGTTGATTCTTGCAACTTTGAGAGCTCTGAACTTTCCCCAGGTTAGGAAAGGTTCAATTGAACTTACCTAGTCTGGGCTTCAGCTTTCCCTGATGGTTCCCCACTAGAGGTGTTAGACTAGCCAACATCTCCAGGATCCATCAGTTTGATCTAATAGATTTAAGCTGTTCTATGTCAGCCCTCCCAGCTTTTTACAACTCACCTCACAGGGTTGTTGTTGTGGGGAAAATAGGAGGAGGAGGGAATATGAGGTATGTTCGCCGCCTTGAGTTATTTATAAAAATAATAAAGGCGGGATAAAAATTAAATAAATAAATATAATCCGTTCCTAGAGCTTCCCAGATGGTTTTCTACTTCATAGAGTTTTGGGAATTTACCATGATCCTAAGGTGAGTTTCTTGTGATAGAACACACAATCCCTCCATCAGTCTGAGAACAGTGTCTTTGGAAGGGATCCATTTCCAGACTGGTTCTCCAAATATTGCTGAAATCTGCTAACAAACATAACTGTAGCTCAGCAACATCTGGAGAACTAGAGGTCCCTCATTCCTTGGGATTTACACTGACGAGCATCAGCTTTCAAGACTTTTCCACAATTACTTGAGACTGAACCCAAGATCTTTTGCTTGAAAAGCATATACTTTTCTATCTCTGACTTATTTCAGAATCAACTAGGCGGCATTTTCTAAAATACATATTAAAATCAACTTAAAGGTGGGGGGAGGGGGAATGGATCTGGTTCATCAAGTGGAGAGGGCAGTTCCAGTCTCCAGCCAGACTGCAGCTCGACAAGTCAGAATTTTTCAGAGTGTTGAAGACCTGGCTAGCTTTTCCCTGTTTGTGGTGGTCTACAGAAATTGTAAGACCACCGGAGCTTCTCCTTGAAGAGAGGAGAACCAGAAGATTACTCACTGGGTCGTTGGAATTGCCACCTCCTGTTCTTTTTGTAGTTTCCACCACGGAGAGGACAGGGGGGTGAAAAGCAGTGAAGCGACCAGAGGAATTTCAAGCTCTACAGGGAACGTAAGTCTCTTGAGAGATATCAGAGCGAGCAGCTGGCTTTTAGATCACTTTTATTTTATTTTATTTTTAGATTAGAATGTTTTATCATCTAAGGTCTTTCTTTGGACTTTGCTCAAAATGTTGGCAAATTTTATGTTTTCTTTGCTATAATTAATTCTGGTGGAAGTAACAATGGACTTTATATTTGAAGTATAGTGAAAAGTTTGCATTTTTTTTTCTACCTTTCTTTTGTATTAGAGAAGATTCTGTCACAGATGGGAATATAAGATTTATTTCTCTTACTTTCTTATATTGGATGAAACTTTTCTCCTCAGCACAGTGAAACGTTTGCATTTTTTCTTTTTTATCTTTCTTCTTTTTTCAGAATGGATTTGTTTTATTCAGAAGTACAAAAGTCTTTATTCAATATCTTTTGAATATATTTTGCTGGACTAACTATTAAATTTTCTTTTATTTTAAAAACTTTTTACTTGAAATATAGCTGGTAATTTTCCACCCGAACAGATCAGCTGACCATCAATTCCCTGAGAAACTGTTTGTTTTGACTAGCTCTTGCAGCTTGAAGAACAAAGAGGGGGGTGGGGAAGAATGGCACTCCTAACAGCAATTCGAGAATTTAAAAAAGAAATTAGTGAAACTCTTTTAGAAATTAAGAAATCATTGGAATCTTTAATGATAGTTTACCAAAGTCAGGAACAAAAGGAACAAAAGATAGAATTAGAAGCAGAAAAAAATTTTTTTTTTCGAAATAGAGGAGAATCAGGAGAAAGGGATTTTAAACACATTGGTCCAGAAAAACATTCTGATACTCTATATGAGACAGATAGCACAACAGGCTACACACTATAATTTTGGTATAAACACATTATGGCAGTTGAGACAGGGAAAAGATGGAAAGGTTAAGAAAAACATTCTGACATTCTACATGAGATACAGAATAGAACAGGTTGTATGTGGTGATTTTGGCATAACCTGAATAAGAGATTTAGTGTGATATGGGTCATAAGGTTAATGGAACCATGGATTTAGATTTAGATTTTGGATATTGAGTGTGTAAATGTATCAAGTTTTAACTAGTAATATGATTGTTGGGAATTTTAAATGTTAAAAATTGATATGAGAAACTGTATGGATGTATAAAATGTGATATTTTAATTGTAAGATGTAAGGTTATAAAATTAGAGAGATCGTAGAGAGATAAGTTGATGTTAGAGATTATATGAAAATTAGAAATTTCTTTTTATGGAGATATATGAATGATTAATGCTACTATAGGATGACTTATTTTTATAATTATTAGTATGAATATTATTGAGAATTGTTGTTAGGTTATGTGTTAGTAGAATAGGTAGCTATAAAATGTTAATTAGGTAAATATGTAGAAAGATGTAGAATATGGTATAATTGTAGTCTAAACATAGATTATGTTTAGACTAGTGTTATTTCTATGGACATATATGAATAGAATATATTTCATTTTATTAGAATTAAAATAAGGCCTTTCCTTGTTATATATATGATTTAAAATTAATTGGACTTTACCAAGGATATGAATACAGATGTAAAAATGGAAAGAGTGAATAAAAAATATTAAATTGATGCAGCCAAGAACATTTAAACCGACATTATTTCAAGGAGTGGAAACTACAGATGGACTATTAGAGAATTGCAAGACAGGTGAAATCTACATGAAGATCGGAAGATTGGATTATAGAAATTGAAGTGTATATGACAAAGAAAAGTTTCTGTGTATTGTATGAAAGACAAACATTTAAAGCAAATTATTGTATCTAAAGACCAAAGACAGATTGGAGGCCATCTATTTCTTATATTTCTTTTCTTTATTATTTTTCTTGACTTCACTTTTCTTTTACTTTTTTCTTACTTTGTATTTCTATCTTTATTTCTTGTTCTAACTTTTAATATGTATTTCAAAATTCAATAAAATTTATTTTAAAAAAAAAGTGGAGAGGGCAGTTCCGGAGAGCAGGACTGCCTTGGTAACTTCTTTGCAGTGACTTTGGGAAAGACAATTTTCTTGCTTGCTTTTATTTCTCCCCCGCCTCCTCGCTGTTCTTTGCCTTGGACAATTGCCAACACTTTCCGCTGAGCCAGATTTCTCAGTAACAATTTTATTTCCATTCTTCTTGTCACTGTACACTGTGATCAAACACTTTTCCTGGTTGCCAAGCTATTTACTGCCTTTTATGTAGCAAACCAGCACAAGCTCAATATTGAATGGGACATGGAATGAAAGACACAGTGTCTTCCCTCTCCACAACACATTTTAAGCATGCGCAGCATATCAAAGCAAATTATTAATTTTTTTTCTCAACCTGATGGAATGATAGACTATAACTTTAATGTCTGTAACAGACTATAATTAGCAGCTTTCACATATGGCAGGCTCTCATCTTTAGCTGAAAGGGGAAAATACTAGAGTAGAAAAATACATTTTGGCAACTAATATAATGTGGCAGTTCTCTGAAAATTGTGTTGGCTGCCAAGTCTATTATCTATGCAACAGGGACAGTATAGGCGATATGCATACAGTGTAGGCATTGTTATGTAGCCATTGTGCTCTAGCATGCATAAAACAAATACATTTGCCTTACCTTACGCCACAGATTGACAGCCTTAGGATGCAAATAGTACCGTTTCTGAAGTCAGCAGAGACTCCATTCTTTGCTCTTAACCCACTAACCAATTATGATCAGATGGTAAGCAGAAAATAGCTTGCTATTTCCTGGGGGGGGGGGGGTTGTGTGTGTGTGTGTGCCTTTGAGTCAGTTTCTGACCCCTGGCGACTGCCTGGACTAGTCCCTAAAGTTTTCTTGGCAAGGTTTTTCCAAAATGGTTTGCCCTTGCCTCCTTCCTAGGGCTGAGAGGGAGTGACTGGGCCAAGGTCACCCAGCTGGCTTCGTGCTGTTGGGATAAATTAAGAACACTGTCTGCCTCCATGTTGTCTCCTTCCCCCAGAACAGGAAAAGGAAGCCCAATTGTTAAAAGGTTACAAAAGGTTATGAGTTTGATAATGCCAGAGATTAAGACAGGTAAAGGATGCCCAACTACTCAGACAAAGGGTTCCCTTCCGATTCATCTGGAGAAATTACAACACAAAAGGTCAGCTCATTCACAGAACTCAGCCAGCCCATTCAGGCAGATCTTCTTCCCCAGCCAAACAGATCTCCATAATCAAATAACAATAGATTCCTTCCAAGGTGCACATTCCAAGTACGACACAGCCCACAGGGAACACAGACAGGAAACACAAACAGCAGGGGGCCCAACCACAGAGCGCCTCCTCTCGGAAATCTGGCAAATTACACTTCTCTCAAGTTCCTAGGGGGCGGGAACACCCTTGCATAGCAACAACCAAGCTCTCCTATATAAATGGTCTGTGAGGGAAATACAGGTGTGGCCACCTTCCAACCAGCATACTCTGTACTTTGTACTCTGCATATGCTCTTGGGAATAAACCTGCAAACCTCTGTTCCAGCAACTGCCTGCGTGTCTATTCATTCCCGGCTTGGGACGAACCTTGGTAAGATTACCTTCTAACAGTGCCTAAGGCAGAACTAGAACTCACGGTCTCCCGGTTTCTAGCCTAATGTCCTAACCACTACACCAAACTGGCTCTCTTCCTCATTATTACGAGTGGGAAAGTAGCAATATGGTAACTGAGTTTGAGTTATGATTGGCTGGATGGCAAGGACCTGGTTCTTAGTTTCCTACTGCCAATGACAGCAAGACTGAATCTGAACTAGGCTCATGGAAAGTTAGGAAGGCTTCCATCATCCTCTCAGTGATCTTGCTCAAAATGGCCAGGAGATTGTGAAAAGGAATATATGAGACGGTGGGTGCAGTCAATGCACATGTACGTGAATGTGTGCTTGTGGCTCACAGGGTGCCACCACTGTGGCCCTCGAGATCAAAAAGTTGACCCAACAATGTTATATAGCCAAAGAAAGAGTAAGGTGAGACCCACTGAAGCTCTCCCTTTGAAAACATGTTTTCTTGGAAAAAACATAGGAGAGAATCACTGTGTACCTATTACATCTGTTCTCCCATTTAGACATCGTACAGGAATGAGTTCTTTGATGACAAGATGATGGGATAGGGAGAGGGAGAGGGAGAGGGAGAGGGAGGGAGAAAGGGAGAGGGAGAGGGAGAGATGAATGTGAGGTACCTACTACCAGCTGTGGAAAATGGTTCTTTGTGAATATATGTATGTAAAGATTCTTATATTTGCATCTCCCCTTACCATGGTAGGAGCTATAAAGTGATTTTTTTCCCTACCTTTTGTGACCCAGGCCGAAGCCAAAGAAAGAAGGAAGGTTGAGGAACAGCAGTTTCCATGGCTTTGATTTCACTGGTTCCCTCTTCTTGGGAGCGTTGCTTGGTGGTTGTCCTGTTCCAACTAAAACTCAACACAGGAAGCGATGAGTAAACAATCCTTTTATTTATCAGCTATATGTACAATAAATTAATGCCGGTTGATAGCTCACTCGCACGCAGTTGTGGCAATATGCAGTGACGGGCATGGTGTGGAAAGGCAGTCCACGTGGTGGCAAGGTGAGGTCCGGAAATGAGGCTGGTGTGGCCACAAGGCAAGGCTTGGAAGCGGAATCTGGCACGGCAACAAGACAAGGCATGGAAGGAAGTTCCTGCGCGGCAGAAAGGCAAGGCTTGAGCGCAGAATCCGGTGCAGCAGCAAGGCAAAGGTTGGGAGCAGGCTCCAGTGCAGCAACAGGGCAAGACACAGGAGGGAGGTTCAGCGCGGCCACAAGGCAAGGCTCAGAGGTGGGGTCCGGCGCGGTCACCAGGCAAGGCACAGGAGTGAAGTCCGATGCGGCAGCAGGGCGAGGCTTGTAAGCGGAATCCAGCGCGACAGCAAGGCAAGGCTCGGGGTCTCGGCTTCCCTTGGCAGGGATAGGCGTCTGCATCGGGCTGCGTGAACAGTTGTCTCCGGCAACCTGTTCTGGTTTCTGGCGCCTTTTAGCCTTTCGGTTTTCCCGCCATTTATGCATAGGGGCCAATCATGCCTCTCGCTGCTCAGCCCGTCACTCCGCCCTCCTTTCTCACGTGCTGATAGGTGGCGATCAATCTGCCCCCTGGCTTTCTCCAATCAGCAGCTTTGAATCTTGCTGCCCAAAGCTCAGTGTTGCCTCTTCCCGTTGTTCAATTTTCGTGCCTTCCCCACTCTTTCCTGCCTTTTCAACCGTTGGCTCCCGCTCCTCCCCCTCGGACTCAACCTCCATCCTGACAGTGGTTCAAATGCTAAACCTGGGGTGCCGCAGGGTTCGGTTCTCTCTCCTCTCCTATTCAACATCTACATGAAACCGCTGGGCGAGGTCATCCGTCACCATGGGATGAGGTATCATCAGTATGCGGATGATACTCAATTGTATATCTCCATCCCTGGTGAGGTAAGTGATGCAGTGTCCACCCTGTCCCAGTGCCTGGGGGCTGTGATGGCCTGGATGGGGAACAACAGGCTTCAATTGAACCCTGGTAAAACCGAGTGGCTGTGGATTGATGGCTTAGCGTCTTCTGGGAAATTATCATCTTTGGTTCTCAATGGGGTAGCACTGCCCCATTCGGAACCGGTGCGTAATCTGGGGATCCTTCTAGACTCACGACTCCTGCTCGAAGAGCAGGTGTCAGTCGTGGCTAGGAGGGCTTTTGCACAACTTCGGTTAGTGCGACAGTTACGCCCATTCCTGGAACGCGATGCCCTCCGTACAGTCACTCATGCTCTCGTCATCTCCCATGTAGATTACTGCAATGCGCTCTACATGGGGCTACCCTTGAAGACTATCCGGAAGCTACAGCTGGTGCAGAATGCGGCCGCGCGGGCAGTTTTGGGTGCATCAAGATCTGCACATGTAACACCGCTGCTCCGTGAGCTGCATTGGGTGCCGGTTTGCTTCCAGGTACAATTCAAGGTGTTGGTTATCACCTTTAAAGCCCTACATGGCATGGGGCCAGAATACCTGAGGGACCGTCTTATCCCCATGTTATCGACCCGCCCCACCCGATCATTCAGAGAGGGCCTGCTACGAACCCCATCAATTAGAGAATGCCATCTGATGGGGTCTAGGAGGCGGGCCTTCTCTGTGGTAGCGCCCACTCTATGGAACATCTTGCCCCCGGAGTTGAGACAGATCTCCTCCCTCCCCTTTAGGAAAGAGCTGAAGACCTGGTTCTGCCGCCTGGCATGGGAAGGAGGAACGGATAGTTCCTCATGGGGGTGGTTTATCCCCTAATTTTTATAATGTCCTTCTTTTAATTCCATCTGGATTTCATAAGTATTTATTGTACTGTATGACTGAGGTTTTATATTTTTTAGACTTTTTAACTTATTTATTGTAAACCGCCCAGAGTTCCCCATGGGGGGAGATGGGTGGTCATATAAATAAAATAATAAAATAATAAAATAAAATAAAATAATAAAATAAAATAAAATAAAATAAAATAAAATAAAATAAAATAAAATAAAATAAAATAAAATAAAATAATAAAATAAAATAAAATAAAATAAAATAAAATAAAATAAAATAAAATAAAATTAAAATAAAATAAAATAAAATAAAATAAAATAAAATAATAAAATAAAATAATAAAATAAAATAAAATAAAATAAAATAAAATAAAATAAAATAAAATAAAATAAATAAAATAAAATACCATTTTTTCTTTTACATATTCAAAACAAGTTCCATAACCTGCGACATAGCACATACATCATCACCATCAACAAAAGAATTCCATCTAGCGGGGTCCAGGAGGCGTGCCTTCTCTGCGATAGCACCCACCCTATGGAATATCTTGCCCCCTGAGGTGAGGCGGGCACCCTCGCTCCTGGCCTTCAGGAAGTCTTTAAAGACCTGGTTCTGCCGCCTTGCCTGGAACGAAGGAAATAATAGTTCCTCCTGGGGGTGGTTAGCTTAGTAATATCCTCCTTTTAAGAACATACCATCTCTTGGATTTTTTATTTATTTTATAGCACATTTTAGATGTATAGGTTTTTAACTTTTTACAATATGATTGTAAACCGTCCAGAGTCTACCATGGTAGAGATGGGCGGTGATAAATCCAAATAATGAATAAATAAATAAAATATACATCCACCGATAAAACGGAGGTTGTTGTTGTTGTTCAGTCGTTCAGTCGTGTCCGACTCTTCGTGACCTCATGGACCATAGCACGCCAGGCCTTCCTGTCCTCCACTGTCTCTTGGAGTTTGCTCAAATTCATGTTCATTACATCGGTGATGCTATCTAACCCTCTCATCCTCTGCCGTCCCCTTCTCCTTTTGCCTTCAGTCCTTCCCAGCATCAGGGTCTTTTCCAGTGAGTCCTCTCTTCGCATTAGGTGGCCAAAGTATTTGAGCTTCAGCTTCAGCATCTGTCCTTCCAATGAGCGGTCAGGGTTGATTTCCTTTAGGATTGACTGGTTTGACCTCCTTGCAGTCCAAGGGACTCTCAAGAGTCTTCTCCAGCACCACAGCTCGAAAGCATCAATTCTTCGGCGCTCAGCCTTCCTTATGGTCCAACTCTCACAGCCATACATTGCTACTGGAAAAACCATAGCTTTAACTATACGGACCTTTGTCGGCAAGGTGATGTCTCTGCTTTTTAATATGCTGTCTAGGTTTGCCATAGCTTTCCTTCCAAGGAGCAAGCGTCTTTTAATTTCATGGCTGCAGTCACCGTCTGCGGTGATCTTGGAGCCCAAGAAAATAAAATCTGTCACTGCTTCCATTTCTTCCCCTTCTATTTGCCAGGAAGTGATGGGACCAGATGCCATGATCTGGGTTTTTTTAATGTTGAGTTTCAAACCAGCTTTTGCACTCTCCTCTTTCACCCTCATCAAGAGGCTCTTTAGTTCCTCTTCACTTTCTGCCATTAGGGTGGTATCGTCTGCATATCTGAGGTTGTTGATATTTTTCCCGGCAATCTTAACTCCGGCTTGTGATTCATCCAGCCCGGCATTTCTCATGATGTACTCTGCATATAAGTTAAATAAGCAGGGTGATAATATACAGCCTTGTCGTACTCCTTTCCCAATTTTGAACCAGTCGGTTGTTCCATGTCCGGTTCTAACTGTTGCTTCTTGACCCACATACAGGTTTCTCAGGAGACAGGTAAGGTGGTCTGGTACTCCCATCTCTTTAAGAATTTGCCACAGTTTGTTGTGATCCACACAATCAAAGGCTTTAGCGTAGTCAATGAAGCAGAAGTAGATGTTTTTCTGGAACTCTCTTGCTTTTTCCATGATCCAGCGAATGTTGGCAATCTGATCTCTAGTTCCTCTGCCTCTTCGAAACCCAGCTTGCACTTCTGGTAGTTCTCGGTTCACATGCTGCTGAAGCCTAGCTTGTAGGATTTTGAGCATAACCTTGCTAGCATGTGAAATGAGCACAATTGTACGGTAGTTTGAACATTCTTTGGCATTGCCTTTCTTTGGAATTGGAACGTAAACTGACCTTTTCCAATCCTGTGGCCACTGTTGAGTTTTCCAAATTTGTTGGCATATTGAGTGCAGCACTTTAACAGCATCATCTTTTAGGATTTTAAATAGCTCAGCTGGGATACTGTCTTCTCCGCTAGCTTTGTTGTTAGTAATGCTTCCTAAGGCCCACTTGACTTCACTCTCTAGGATGTCCGGCTCAAGGTCAGTGACCACACCATCGTATTTATCAGGGATATTAAGATCTTTCTTGTATAGTTCTTCTGTGTATTCTTGCCACCTCTTCTTAATCTCTTCTGCTTCTGTTAGGTCCCTGCCTTTTTTGTCCTTTATCATGCCCATCTTTGCACAAAACGTTCCCTTGATATCTCTGATTTTCTTGAAGAGATCTCTAGTCTTCCCCATTCTATTGTTTTCCTCGATTTCTTTGCATTGTTCATTTAAGAAGGCCTTCTTATCTCTCCTTGCTATTCTCTGGAATTCTGCATTCAGTTGTTTATATCTTTCCCTTTCTCCCTTGCCTTTTGCTTCCCTTCTTTCCTCAGCTATTTGTAAAGCCTCATCAGTCAGCCACTTTGCTTTCTTGCATTTCTTTTTCTTTGGGATGGTTTTAGTTGCTGCCTCCTGTACAATGTTACGAACCTCCATCCATAGTTCTTCAGGCACTCTGTCTACCAGATCTAATCCTTTAAATCTATTCCTCACCTCCACTGTATATTCATAAGGGATATGATTTAGGTCATACCTGATTGGTCTAGTGGTTTTCTCTACGTTCTTCAATTTAAGCCTAAATTTTGCAATAAGAAGCTCATGATCTGAGCCACAGTCAGCTCCAGGTCTTGTTTTTGCTGATTGTATAGAGCTTCTCCATCCTTGGCTGCAAAGTATATAATCAATCTGATTTCGGTATTGACCATCTGGTGATGTCCATGTGTAGAGTCGTCTCTTGTGTTGTTGGAAAAGAGTGTTTGCTATGACCAGCGTGTTCTCTTGACAAAACTCTATTAGCCTTTGCCCTGCTTCATTTTGTACTCCGAGGCCGAACTTGCCTGTTATTCCGGTTATTTTTTGACTTCCTACCTTAGCATTCCAGTCCCCTATGATGAAAAGGACATCTTTTTTTGGTGTTAGTTCTAGAAGGTGTTGTAGGTCTTCATAGAACCGGTCAACTTCAGCTTCTTTGGCATCAGTGGTTGGGGCATAGACTTGGATCACTGTGATGTTGAATGGTTTGCCTTGGATTCGAACTGAAAGCATTCTGTCGTTTTTGAGGTTGTACCCCAGTACTGCCTTTCCCACTCTTTTATTGACTATGAGAGCTACTCCATTTCTTCTAAGGGATTCTTGCCCACAGTAGTATATATAATGGTCTCCTGAATTAAATTCGCCCATTCCTGTCCATTTTAGTTAGCTGATTCCCAATATGTCAATGTTCAATCTTGTCATCTCATGTTTGACCACATCCAGCTTACCTTGATTCATAGTTCTTACATTCCAGGTTCCTATGCAATATTGTTCTTTACAGCATCGGACTTTCCTTCCACTTCCAGACACATCCACAACTGAGCGTCCTTTCGGCTTTGGCCCAGCCGTTTCACACTTTCTGGAGCTACTCGGAATTGCCCTCCGCTCTTCCCCAGTAGCATTTTGGACACCTTCCAACCTGAGGGGCTCATCTTCCGGCGTCATATCTTTTAGCCTTTTGATACTGTCCATGGGTTTTCTTGGCAAGGATACTGGAGTGGTTTGCCATTCCCTCCTCCAGTGGACCACGTTTTGTCAGAACTCTCCATCATGACCTGTTCTTCTTGACCTGACTTCATTGAGTTACGCAAGCCCCTTCGCCACAACAAGGCAGTGATCCATGAAGGGGAAACGGAAGGGAAACGGAGGTATCAATAGCCTAATACGGGTGGGTGGGGTGGATTTCATATATCTGGAACGATTTAGGAATTAATTCCAAACGGAGGGTGACAAGAGAGCAATGGGAATGAAGTTCTATTAGATAAATTATTTAGATTGAATTATCCTGATATCCACAACCGACTGGGGGCCATAGATGATGTGGGGACACGGTTTGTTTGGTTTGCATGAGATAATCAGCTCTAATAATGTAGTGTTCAAGTCCACACCCACTGCCTAGAAAGCTTAAAATAGCCAATCACCTAAATTGGGACAGCTCACACTCATTTGTAGTTGCTATGACAACCAGGCTTTTGTATTCAGGATTGTAGCATTCCAGTAGCACGTTGGGCTTTGTGAATGAAAAGACGCCTGCCCTGCAGTAAATTGCACTGTACAATGTGGAGCTGAAGGATGAAGAGGGAGAAATCAACCAAAATGCACGTGCTAACAGACACCAGTGACCCCCTCACTCCATTTCTGTCTGCAAATTTGCTTTGTTTAATATTAATTTTAATAGCATTATTCTAATGCTTCCTGCATGTCATTTGCCTGTCATTTTCTGCAGCTGATTTCAACCTGCAACTTATTAAAACTCACTGGAGCAGGCTCACAGTCTTGCCAGGAATAAGTGTGCTGCAGTGCAGATCTCCTGACTTCCTTAATTTTGCATCTGACATGCGAAGTGCGGCCACACTGCAATGATGATTTCTTTTCAATCAACGATGTAAAGACAATGTATGCATTCAGTTAAATATATGTTTTTTTGCAAAATCTCAACCTAGAAAATGCTGACCCTCAATGAAGTGTCATAGTTCACCTTGAAATTAACACATTTGTCATAACACTAGCTTTAGGACTGATGGGGCTCCTACTCAGCCAGAGAGTGTTCAAGGTGGAGAAGGCAGCATTGATTACATTAGCCTTTACTCCACCCTTAGAAGGGCTGAGATGACACAATAATATTGGAAGGGGTGGGGGGGGGAACAGTTGGGGAAAAAAATCAAGATCTATTCTTAGAGACAGGCTTCACGACTTACACTAAGTCATGGCTTGTATTTTTTTGTTTGTTTTTAATCTGTTCAATCGTGTCCAATTCTCAGGGACAGCCTGGACAAGTCCCTGCAGTTTTCTTGGCAAGGTTTTTCAAAAGTGGTTTGCCATTGCCTCCTTCCTGGGGCTGAGAGTGACTTGCCTAAGGTCACCCAGCTGACTTTGTGTCTAAGGTGGGACTAGAACTCACCGTCTCCCAGTTTCTAGCCTAATGCTAACCACTACACCAAACTGGCTCTCATGGCTTGTATAATCACACTTTATTGAATGAATCTCACTTGGATGGGTTCATATAGCATCCTTCATTAGAACCAATCAACTGCATTAAGTCTCAGCAAAATGACAGACACCAAATAGAGCAGAGAGGCCACCTTCACCCAGGAACAGAAGTGGTTTTTTTAAAAAATCATAGTTGGTTAAGATTTATAAGATCTGAAGAGAAACCACTTGGCTAAGACCTAGTGTAGTTGGATAATACTCATTTATTAGGACCAAATTAGAAGTCGTAAATAGTTTTCAGCTGCACCATCACGCCTGACTTGAAGTTTTTATGCCACTCTGCAAACAATTTCCATCTGCCTGACTTTCCAAAAAAGATGTTGCAACAATATACTGTACATTACTAGGCAAAGCAACACATGAAAATATTCTACTCTTCTATATCTGTTTCCTAAGGAATTTCTCCCATATGCTCATTAAATTATCATTCTTCCCCTCAAGAATCTTTGGGGGACTGAGGGGGAAATGCGAAAGGGATATGTCATTGTTCTGTTAAAAGCAAGTTATTTCTGATCCAAACATTCCAGAATAAATCATTACTGTGTTACTGAATTTCCAACTTACATTATACTAGAAAACTCCCTGAGAAAGTATAATATAGTTGATTAATACTGGGAGTAGCATCCTGGGGGTGTCAGTATGTTGTGCGTACCCCCTAATTGAGAGGGAGTGGGCAGGTTTGTTGGTTTGCAAGGCATCATTAGGATCTTAGCTTTTCCAGAATGGTGTGAGCACCCCCAGGGAAAAACTGAGGTTTGGTGAGGCTTGTGGAATACTGGCCACAATATACCTGAACTGACCTGTACTCTCATCACCATTAGTAGCAGCAGCATCTGCAGCAAACTTCCAAGGATTTCAACATTGATGGGTGTGCATTGATCTTCACATAATATGCAAACATTATCTATTACATCTTGGCATCCGATACAAGTCAGTCATGGCATTTACGTGTTGATGTTGCCACAAGTTTCTTCGTTTGTCCCATCTTGCCCCTCACAAATGCCCCGTGTTAACTGGAGGCTATTGTGGCACTTGTGCTGGAAACACAGCTGGCCATGGTTCTCATCAGCACTGGGGTGTCTGGCTGGCCTTCCCTTACCACCTTCAGAGCGGCAGGGGCAGGGCTCTATGGATGCCCACCCTCGTTTCAGAGGGTGCAAGCACCTGGGCAGCACGCTGAGGCAGTGGATCGGCTGGAGGGCTGGCTCACGTCCTGCAGCTCGCAAAAGGACTGCCACGCTGGCAATGGCCATTTTAGTTTCTCTGGGCTAAATGAAGTATTTCTTGCCATGTTGTTGCCACCCACCTTTCCTAACTGCAGCACTTGTGATCTTAGCGATGAATGACAGAGCTGAAGTCATGTTATGTGCATTTGCAATTAAACCTTGCCTTGCTGCTTGTCAACAAATGGGGCTGTTTCTCACTGAGCCAAATCTATACCGGGATGGAGTGTGTGGAGGGTATCGGCATTCTGTTCTGTGGGCCCCCAGAAGATACTGAGCATTTGCTCAAAGGCCATAATTACAGCCACATTCCTGGCATTTTGGAGGGGTTCATAATACTGATTTGAGCTCTGGTGGGCCCAAGATTCCTGCCCAAGCTGTGGGCGGGAGAAGACAGTCTTGATCAGTATTTAGACTGTTGTGGCCAAATCTCTGCTTTTTGCACTTCCAAATTATGAATTGTAACCAATAAAAGTTAAATGTCCATTGTACCTCGGGGACAATCATTCATTTTGCATTGCACCCTGCTCCACGTGTTGGAACAATGTTCATTTTTAAATGGTATATCCCACTTTGCTGAAAAATGCACTCAGTTGGATCACCATCAATTTCACCACTGCTTTTCACCACTGCTTTTTTTTATACAGTGATAATAGATTTAAAATAGACACAAGGGCTACAATGGACAGCAAAAACAAAAACTTCTTTACTTCAAAAATGCAGTGATCTCAGTCTGTTGCGGGGGTGGTGGTGGTGATTTTTATTCTTTTGAATGGGGGGTGGTCTTTTGCTCTCAAGTCCTATCCCAGTGGCATCATTATATGTAATCCAAAGTGAATGAAATCACAAAGCAACCTGTGAATTGCTTCAAATTATCATGCAAAAAAAGAAAAGAGAAAAGAGAGAAAAAGAGGAGCCTTTCCACACAAATAATGACAGTAGACTTTTATTAACATATTTTACAATATTGATTATGGTAGTTTTAGTTTTACATGTTGATTCTGTTTCTACAGTAATGTACAGTACTTAGATTTCCATTCATACAAGGTATCTCACCAGGACGCTGGAGGAATAATAGCAGCAGCAGCGGCAGCAGCACACACGCCATTCTAGCTTGGACCTGTTATGCTCTCCAAGTAAGTTTAATAAAGCAGGTTTTTAAGAAGTTATGGGAGGAGTCCAACTTCTGTTTCAGCAGCATGCAGGCATATTTCAAGTAGGATTTCCAAACAAGTGTTTTGTCTTTTGTCTTTAAACTGACCAGTGACTAATGCACTAGTATCAAAATGAACACGGTGAAATACCAAGATTTTAAAGTTAAGGCTAATAATTTTACTTCACAGCCATATACACAATCAAAAACATTCCATTTTCAGTAACACATTGTACTCATTTTCTGAAAACATTATCTCTTGTGAAGTTTTAAACTATACACAGGAGAAGCCCTGTTGTAGTGTTATGCCATGAGATGCCCAGGATATTTCATCTCCTCCCCTTGCTCATAAAATGGCTTGGTTCTCATAGGTGAGCAACGCAGAAATAACAAAGGAGGACCACATTCACATTTTATGTATGACAAATGAAGTCATGTTTTAGACAAAAAACAATGTTTCAAATAATGATGGAACAATATACAGGCTTATAGGAATACTCCAAATATTTGTGTTCATGTCTTTGTTTACACAATTTTTGATAAAACAATATATTGCCATGTATTTTACATTATATTATTCTAAAAACTGAAAGGGCTTTGAAGATCCTTTTGTAAATAGTCCCACTTCCTCCACAGCATGGCCCATGTGATTTTCCATAGCTGAAGAGAAAGCAGCTTTCAATCAAACGCAAGGCTTTATAACTAGAACGCTTCTTAAAAAATAGTTTCCAGGCTTTCGAGAAAAAATTTATGTCCAAAGTATGTAAATGTCACAAATGCCTGACAGCACTGTTTGAAATTGTCAACTCTGCGAGAAAGAAGAAAAGCATTTTGGCAGCAAAATATCAGCACTGCAAAGTAAGTACTGCCTGCATGTTTTATTTTTGGCAAGGGTGCCCATTCTGGTTGATTTCAAAGTCCTCAAAACCAAAACACCCTGGTCCTAATTTCTACCACACAAAGGCCTGCTCACATCCTCCCAGCCTGTGCGTAAAACAAGGTATGTGGCCAGATACATACACTGGCTCCTCTGGGGACTCCAGGCGTCAAAGGCTAGGGGTGTGAAAAGGGGGCCCGACTCTGCCAAGCACGGCCTTGGTCTGGAGCCTTGACGGTTCCACGGCATTCTAGACCAAAGCATTCTTCGCTTGCGATGCACGGGGGCGGGGCGGGGCGGTGGGAACCATTGGAACCCTGCCATCTTGCAACTCAATGCCTTACGCCAACTTCCCATTAAGCAGAAAGGGCAGCAATTGCTCCCTGTTTGCAGGAGCAGGAGAAGCTGCTTAAAACTCAGTTAAGCTTCCAAATAGTAGCTCACTGGCAAGAGACCCACAACGCCTTCTCCTGCACCACAACCCACCCCGCCAACCTGAACAGGCAGCTCGTGGAAATGAGACCAAGGGCAGGCCTGGCTGGGATAGTGTCTGACCACACGGGGCATGTTACAAATGCTGCGTATACACAGGCAGCTAGACAGACGTCTTAGGGCTCCTTTGTAATTAAAGTAACTGAAATGTCAGACACAACACTGTGTACATGTTGCATTATATTCAGAGTGGTAAACTACTTATTTTACAGCTATTTCACTAATCTCTGGGGTATATCTATGAAATTCCTGAGAATGAATAAGGTTTTCAGCAATGCCTGAAACTATTTCAATAGCTCTCTGGCAATAAGCGAAATATTTTCTAAAAATCTTTTAGACATTTCTATACAATTCCACAAATTGAAAGTGTTACAACTCTTACATACTTACAAATGCATATTGAGCAAAATCTTAAAACACAAAGAAAAGAGAAAGAAAAAAAGGAGCAACATGTTTAGCAGGTGTCTACAGATATACAGTTCATCAGCACAATCAAACCACCCCAATCAGGGAAAAATAAAACACTCAATAGCCATTTAGTGGCATTTTTAAGGTACGATTTGTGCTTGTTTATTAGTGGATTAGAAAGCAACAACTATAAAATTAATTTAGATTCTGTTATCAAATTAGGAGAACTAATTCCTTTGTGTTTTTAAATTACCAGCACCTAATTAATGTAGGGCTTCATTTCATGACCTGGCTTCATACTTTCCCCAGTGAAGAAAGAGAGTGGCTTCCCGTTCCCTTCAAGCGAAAGCCAATCAAGGAGCAATCGCAGTAAAGGGGATGTGACAGCACAATGGTTAGCGATCTACAAACCATTGTAATGTGGCCCCCATCTTTTATTGATGTGATCGAAAGTATGTGATACCCACTGCTGTTCGAGCATTTTGTATCTCTCCTTACATATATAGAGCGGTTTGCCACGCCTGTAAAGAAAAAAAGATCAGAAAAATAGCAAGACAGATGCAAGGCAATTGGCTACTTTAAATACACACACTGCAGACTGTATGTCTGGGGCCATGCAGGGAACCCCGAGTAATCTCTCGTCGTCTCTTATTGGTATCATTGTCCCAAGTTATTACTCGGGTTACTTGCACCGTTTTGGAGTGTTCACTCCGCCCCACGCCCCATTTTCCACCAGCCACCACAGAGCCCCACCCACGTGCTGCCCAGTGAGCTCTGAGAAGCAGTCGTATCTTTATTTCTTTGCCTCCCAAATTAATGAGTAAGTTTTCCCTCTCAAAGGATGTCCACAGAAGCTTGCAAGCTACTTTTAAATCCAAACAGTTTAAAAAACAGTCTGACAATATGGCCTGAGAGCCTCTTGTGGAAGAGGTGATATTTAAACATGCAAATCTTTCTTCAGCTAGCAAGAGACCAAAACTGTTACAGCAGAAATCTGTTTAAAAATAAATGTTGGCTACTACAGGCACAAATGCCTATTATCCATCTTTTAAAAATTACCTGAGATCTCTGTCTTCTTCACCATGAGCGTCCAGGTAAACAGAACCCCAAAGGCAAAACCGATGACCACGAATTATGATGATTACAGATGCATTGATCAAAAGAAAGATACCTGTTCCAGCTCCACAATTTTGCGAGTGCTGAAGTTTTATTACAGAGCAGAGGAAAGAAGAGATGAAATTTCTGGTGAGTGCAATTACAATGAAGAGAAAAAATATTTTGCTTTAATGAATAACTGCATCATCTCAGAATAATCTTATCCTTGCCTCTCCTGCATCTGTAGAACAGCTTTTCTGACTTAAACTATGAACATATTTATGATCCAAAATCTGCCTTATTGTCAAAGGCAAGCATGCACATTACAGATGATTTAACATTAAAAGAGAAACCGATTCAAGCAAATCGTCTTCTAGGCTTTTAGCGATCTAGAACAAGGTTTGCCAAAAGATAGTTGTTTTTCATTTATTCCAATTATTGTTTGGTTGAAAGAAGCTGCTGGAACCGAGCAATTCAACTGATGCACTCTTAGAAGTATTTTCTTTTCCAGAATACTTTTTGGCAACAGAATGGTAACATTAAGAGTCCCTTACCAAGACGCATTCACAGAAGCTCTGTCGTTTGCAGCAAAGTCCTTTCAAACATACAAAAGTTCCACAAACTAAACAAACTGCAGGATCTTTGGGGACTTTGGAACAGACCGAGCAACTCTTTCTGTGATAGTACTGGAAAACAGCATTATAATTTTCAGGCAATTGTAGGAGATGTGGTAAGTCCCAGTTAGGTTTTTGGATAAGTAAGATCTGAAAAAGAAGATTTTTTTAAATAAAACAGAAGGTAAATAATGCGCTTTGGCAAATGTTTATATGCTCTGAATATGCAATTGTTTCCTTCTGAAACTAAGCTGGCATCTGTCGGCTTTGTCAAGGTGAAACACTTACAAGTATTCTTCTATAGAAAAAGGAAGAAAACTAGCCAAGAAGTGACCCAGACTCAAATGACCACCCAGATGACCAGGTCATTTGGGGCCAAACATTATCTTCCAGCCTAGTCCCTGCTTTGGTTTTTCAGAGATGCCCATGTAATGAAACAGGGCTGTTCTCAGAACCATCATCTTCAGAGAAATTAAGATTTCCACTGTTTTGTCTTTATATTCAACCCACATACAGTACTTAAGTCACTTTGTTGTCTGTATATCTATTTTAAAAAAAGGTGCCATATATATATATATATATATATATATATATATATATATATATATATCTATGTAGTAGAAAACAGTCTGAGACTGCAGCACATTCAAAGCAAAAACTGACCTGCTAAAAAAAGGCCACTGACTACACATGTAACTAGTACTACATTAACCCACTGGGATAGGTATTGCATTAAAATCTGGTGCTTCTTACTGTAGGCATTGTAAAAGGAGAGCCCTGCCAACCTATGGTGGCAAAACATCGGGAGAAGTCTAGTAGCGCCTTTTCCGACTAGCACGTTTTATCATTAAAAGCCACAAGCTTTCACAGGTTTCCGCATCTGAAACATCTGATGAAGTGAGCAGCAGCTCGCAAATGTTTGTGCCTTTTAATAAAACGTGTTAGTCGGAAAAGGTGCTACTAGACTCCTTCTGGCGAAAATCTGGCAAATTCTTTACCTACCTTGACTTGCGTCGGATGCGTGTCGGCAAACGAGACCAATTCTGAACACCACTGGGATATAATGTCAAAGGCTGACACAGGCCAGTCAAGGCAAGAGGCACTGGGAAACTCTGACGACTGAAAAGAAGATGGTAGCAAACCCAAGCAGTTGGCAAGAACAGTGAATTCTTCATCTTCCTGTTAAAGAAACAAGCCATCAAAGAGAGAAAGGGCTAGATATATTATATTCAAAATGGAAATAAAATGTCATAATACCGGACAGCTAGGTAGCTCCCCTCCAAAGAGGTGATGCTGAAGAAGGCTGGTTATCCTGAGGAAAGGCAGGCAGAACTGCTGCAGATAGGTCTCCATGGAGTGTGGGCACCAAGCACTAGAGCTGTCCTGAATTAAGAGAAACCAACAAAACAGTGGGACTTTAGTCCAACTACCCTGTTTAGCTGTTGTATTGATAATCACACATGCAATTTCATAATCAGATATAGCTGGCACTGAAAAAAAGCTGGGGTTGACCAAATGATATACATATACCATACCATATCTTCAGTTTCCTCTTGCTCCTGTTCATAAACCTTCCCTTTGAAAAGTTCACTGATCACATGGCTCAGTAACTTCTGACAGGACTTTCCTGCATTGATCATACTCTGTAATTAAGAAGAAATTCATCATCGAATGAGAAAACTAAATAAACGCAGTCATTCCCACACTGGATTTTCAAACAGAGACAAACATTTCAATGCATTAGTAAAAAATCCCACCAAGAAGGGTTCCGTGATTCCTCTCAGTAGGGAATGCAAATCTTCTGCATATGTAGAAATGTGCCCACAAGAGAAATCAAGTGTTTATATATTAAAGCACTCATAAAGCTCTAGTTTTTTTTTTTTTTTTATTCAGTCGCTTCCGACTCTTCGTGACTTCATGGACCAGCCCACACCAGAGCTTCCTGTCGGCCGTCACCATCCCCAGCTCCCCAATGGTTGAGTCCGTCACCTCCAGAATACCATCCATCCATCTTGCCCTTGGTCGGCCCCTCTTCCTTTTGCCTTCCACTTTCCCTAGCATCAGCTTCTTCTCCAGGGTATCCTGTCTTCTCATTATGTGGCCAAAGTACTTCAGTTTTGCCTTTAATATCATTCCCTCAAGTGAGCAGTCTGGCTTTATTTCCTGGGGTATGGACTGGCTTGATCTTCTTGCAGTCCAAGGCACTCTCAGAATTTTCCTCCAACACCACAGTTCAAAAGCATCTATCTTCCTTCGCTCAGCCTTCCTTATGGTCCAGCTCTCGCAGCCATAGGTTACTACAGGGAATACCATTGCTTTAATTATGCGGACCTTTGTTGTCAGTGTGATGTCTCTGCTCTTAACTATTTTATCAAGATTTGTCATTGCTCTCCTCCCAAGAAGTAGGCGTCTTCTGATTTCCTGGTTGCACTCAGCGTCTGCAGTAATCTTTGCACCTAGAAGCTCTAGACTGGATAATAAATGGGGGGGGGAGGGCTGTACACCCTAACTTTCTACAGCACGATGGCTTATGGAAAAGTCGACAGAGAATATCAACATTAAAAATGAATACTGTACTTCAACAAAATTCAAATGTAGTATCTATTTTTATTTAACTGAGAAACAGCATTCTGATTGTGGGTCAGTACACTTGCATGTACTTCCTGGATGGTAGGAAGAGAGAACATTATAATGAGAGAGCCAGTTTGGTCTAGTGGTTAAGGCTACGGGCTAGAAACCAGGAGACTGAGAGTTCTAGTCCCGCTTTAGGCACAAAAGCCGGCTGGGTGACCTTGGGCCAGTCACTCTCTCTCAGCCCAACTCACCTCATAGGGTGGTTGTTGTGGGGAAAATAGGAGGAGGAAGGTGTATTTGCTATGTTTGCCACCTTGAGTTATTTATAAAAAATAAAAATAAAGGCAGGATAGAAAATAAACAAACGAACAAATAAAGGTTTGGAAAATAGTCTCTAGATTAGAGAGCCCGCCTTGCATAGAATAGCATGAGCAGGCTTGTGATAAAACCAGGTTTTCATTCTGCTGGTGGCAGACTGGCCAAAATGTGCCCAAACTGCATTACTGTTCTTACTGTTTGCCTGTGGCATGGATACAACCAAGGTTCATAACTTACTTTAGAGCTTACTAACTTACTGAAAAGCATTGCGGATAGCCCCAGCTGACCAAAGCCTGGATGGATGGATGGATGGATGGATGGATGGATGGATGGATGGATGGAAGGAAGGAAGGAAGGAAGGAAGGAAGGAAGGAAGGGAAGGTAGTGGGGGCATAACAATGGATGGTTGGGCTTTTGTTACACTGAAGCAGTCATGTGCATCCATGAAGAAACAGGAGGATAGAAACTTCATAATAAACAAGAGAAAAAAGGCATGAACTCTCTACTCCATCCACCTCTACATTAGGCTAGTATTTTATAAGTGTCTTCTAAAAAACAGTTACGACTATTCAGCCTTTGGATATTTCAAAAACTGAGTGTGACTAAAAGTTAAGTGGCAACGCCTGCTGTGGCATGACTGCAACATTTATTTATTTATTTGACAATGTCTATGAATCAAAATGTGCAATAAAAATGACTGCAGTAACACAAAATGATGTGAGAATTCTAGAGGAGGAAATGTGTTGCCATACACTAACCAATCACTCCCACTCCATGGTGGGTTTCAATATCCAGGAATGCCCTATGGAGGGAAAAACCCTGATCTCCTACCTAACTCAGAATTCCTGGTCCATTCTTGAAGCATGCTTTGAAGTCAACTTATCTGAGAGTGACAAACCAGGAGTACAGTTCAGATATAGCAATATCTGAGTTACTGAAGTTCTGCTGCTGTGGAGAGCAATCAGGCGACTTGCATCAAAGTTTGCTACACAAAGTTGAACTTTTGCTAAAAATTCTAATAGCACAATGGCCAGGATAAAAAAAAGTAATGTAGCTACTTTGGTTTATTTCAAAGGGCTTCCACACTTACCACTTACTTTTATTTCTGTCCAGGTAGACTGACGGTTCAGTCAAAAGCAAATCCCCCAAAGGCATATTGATAATCATCCACACAAAGAAATCAAAGTTAAAAAGTCTTTAAAGGGCTTTCTGGATATAAGGCTTTGTAAATATTGCTTTAGATTTTTTTAAATAATCTAATAACAATGTAATAATTAAGCATGTTTAACTATTTTTAAAAAACCATCACAGATAAGCCCTTAAATTACAGTGGGGCAAAAAAGTATTTAGTCAGCCACCAATTGTGCAAGTTCTCCCACTTAAAAATATGAGAGAGGCCTGTAATTGACATCATAGGTAGACCTCAACTATGAGAGACAAAATGAGAAAACAAATCCAGACAATCACATTGTCTGATTTGGAAAGAATTTATTTGCAAATTATGGTGGAAAATAAGTATTTGGTCACCTACAAACAAGCAAGATTTCTGGCTCTCACAGACCTGTAACTTCTTCTTTACGAGGCTCCTCTGTCCTCCACTCATTACCTGTATTAATGGCACCTGTTTGAACGTGTTATCAGTATAAAAGACACCTGTCCACAACCTCAAACAGTCACACTCCAAACTCCACTATGGTGAAGACCAAAGAGCTGTTGAAGGACACCAGAAACAAAATTGTAGACCTGCACCAGGCTGGGAAGACTGAACCTGCAATAGGCAAGCAGCTTGGTGTGAAGAAATCAACTGTGGGAGCAATAATTAGAAAATGGAAGACATACAAGACCACTGATAATCTCCCTCGATCTGGGGGTCCACGCAAGATCTCACCCCGTGGGGTCAAAATGATCACAAGAACAGTGAGCAAAAATCCCAGAACCACACGGGGGGACCTAGTGAATGACCTGCAGAGAGCTGGGACCAACGTAACAAAGGCTACCATCAGTAACACACTACGCCGCCAGGGACTCAGATCCTGCAGTGTCAGACGTGTCCCCCTGCTTAAGCCAGTACATGTCTGGGCCCGTCTGAAGTTTGCTAGACAGCATTTGGATGATCCAGAAGAGGATTGGGAGAATGTCATATGGTCAGATGAAACCAAAGTAGAACTGTTTGGTAGAAACACAACTCGTCGTGTTTGGAGGAGAGAGAATGCTGAGTTGCATCCAAAGAACACCATACCTACTGTGAAGCATGGGGGTGGCAACATCATGCTTTGGGGCTGTTTCTCTGCAAAGGGACCAGGACGACTGATCTGTGTACAGGAAAGAATGAATGGGGCCATGTATCGTGAGATTTTGAGTGCAAACCTCCTTCCATCAGCAAGGGCATTGAAGATGAAACGTGGCTGGGTCTTTCAGCATGACAATGATCCCAAACACACCGCCCGGGCAACGAAGGAGTGGCTTCGTAAGAAGCATTTCAAGGTCCTGGAGTGGCCTAGCCAGTCTCCAGATCTCAACCCCATAGAAAACCTTTCGAGGGAGTTGAAAGTCCGTGTTGCCCAGCGACAGCCCCAAAACATCACTGCTCTAGAGGAGATCTGCATGGAGGAGTGGGCCAACATACCAGCAACAGTGTGTGCCAATCTTGTGAAGACTTACAGAAAACGTTTGACCTCTGTCATTGCCAACAAAGGATATATAACAAAGTATTGAGATGAACTTTTGATATTGACCAAATACTTATTTTCCACCATAATTTGCAAATAAATTCTTTCCAAATCAGACAATGTGATTGTCTGGATTTGTTTTCTCATTTTGTCTCTCATAGTTGAGGTCTACCTATGATGTCAATTACAGGCCTCTCTCATATTTTTAAGTGGGAGAACTTGCACAATTGGTGGCTGACTAAATACTTTTTTGCCCCACTGTATTTCAGAAGTGTTTACTCTATCTATGCCTTGCATTTGGGGGGGGGAACCTTTTTTTGCATTGCTATCACAATAGCAATATGGTAATATAACAAAAATCAGCTGAAAGGTACACCATACTTTCATGCAATAATCTATTTAATGCTGGATAGCAGTTATATCACTTTAAATACATACTCATATAAATCCAATCTATCCCACTATTTTCCAATAAAAATAACAGACTATTTATCAAACTAACTGTGAAAGAATAAAAAGCTGGTCTCTACATCTATTTCAGCTTTACTGTCTCCAGTATATAGCTATAGTAGCATCAATCATTCCTATTACATTTGCAGAATTTACCCATTTACAGTGGGTAAAAAGTTCAAGGTATATATGTTAAACCGTAATATTTTGACTCCTATGATACTAATTTTTAAATAATGATGGCATGATGTTGCAGTAATAATTGTGGCAATAAAGTGTTACAGGCCACACATCACAGGATCTGATTCATTTCTTCTGGAAATCAATGTATTCTCAGCGATGCCAGAGTAGGGCAGCCTTCTATTTTCCTATCACAGAAGCTAAGAGCCCTATAACCATCTTTGTGATTGCATTTCTTCTCTTCTGTATACACAAAAGGAAGGCAGCATAGCCTTTTCAGGTCTATGCTTCAGCACAGACATGGATCGTGGGGAGCAACTTGCTACAGTTGGGATGGGATCCTGCTTTTCATTCAACTCAAATATTCCAAGAGCAGTCAAGACAGGCTAGGACTGCAAAGCACTGCAAAGTCGTACAGCTATATTCCAACAAAACCATTTGATTTGCTGCTTAACTGAGAGAGAACTACCTCCTTAGCAGCCTTCTTCAGATTTTTATTAAATAAACCAACCTTTCCCAGGGCTCCTGAGTTCATCCAAGTCATCTTGTCCTCAGGGCTGCATTTCACAGACAGTGCAACTAGAGCTTGTATGTACAACAATGTGAAGAGCACTTTTATGATACAGACAAAATGTTCTGTAACAATACAAAAATATCATCAGACATTCTCAGGCCTCACATTTTTATATATTAAAATACGGTCTATAATTTATATGGTCTATAAATCTGCAAATATTTTTCCCAGATGAGCAATCCAAACATCAAGACAATTATACTGCTAAGACAAACATCCTACTTTTAAGCATGCTGGTTTAAATCAATGTTTAATTACTGTTAGTTCATGTTATAAATTTTAGTATGTCGTCTTACTGCTCTGTTCTACTCTTTCTTTGTTTATACTGCAAGCCATGTGAGTAAACTGAATGAGGCAATAGTCCTTGCAGTGTCTGGATAATTTAACAGATCTCAAAACTTTTGCCAAAATCACGTTAAATATAACTATCTATCTATCTATCTATCTAGGCCGTTTATATAAACTAATTAATTAGTTGGTATGCCCAAGACTCTGGTAATAATAATGAGATCTTGCCCTAATAATCAAGAGTGATGGACTAGACCAAGAGTTCTTGTAATAGGTAACACAATGAATAAACTGGATAATTATAATTATTTCAGTGATAATGGATCTACTAAAAAACTTGTAGACAAATAGCTTGTTGTCTATTCCTCAGAAACATCTAAGCTTAGGTAATATTGTAAACCGCCCACAGTCCCCCTTGGGGGAGATGGTGTGGTAATACAAGTTGACATATATATAAATAAATATGCAGAAAGATATAATTATAGATATAGGAATTCTTTGATAAGCCAAGAAAACTAACCATCCTCTTTCAGAGTTTGTCTTCTAGATTTTCACAGAATCCAGAGATTATTTTGAATGTTTCTATACATCTTTTTAAATTTAACATATTTCTTGAAACAGTGTAGCCATAACTGAAAGGGGGCTTGCTAATGGTGAATGACATTACAGTACATGTTACAGTTATTGCTACAGCTGAATGCCATTCTATGATGTTATGTTTCTCATAATTTAAGCTAAACAGGATTGGCCTTCTTTCCACACATAGTCCATGGCATAATGCTGGATCCGTGCTAAACAAGCCTGCTTTAAGAAGAAATATTGTGCTTCCGATCTGCTGAACTACGGCTCCTGGTATCTTTAATCCTTGGCCATGCTGGTCAGAATGAATGGAGCTGTAGTTAGGCATTGCCAGAAGGACCAGGGGTTCCCCACCCATGCCTTGAACAGTATATTCCAGAGTTCTTGTTTCTAAGTTCTACAACTGTTAGCTTCCACACAACCTGGCGCTTTTCATTAATTCTCAAACTGCCCTCATGTAACTGTCTTTATCTCATTAGCCTGCTTAGTTCCCAGCCACTATACTATGCCACCATACTAACTTAGCTAATAAATATCAGAGGATTCTCTGCCATGAATGGATTTAAATGAGAGCTAGATTAAATAGGATGCTACTCACACATTTAGCGTGTGCGCGCGTACATATTAGTGTGTGTGTGTACACACACACATATTAGCTGCAAGGAGGTGCAATTATGAATAGAACTGAAGTGGAGGAAGGAGAAGGGAGAAATCCCTTTGTTCCTCCCATAATCCCCATAATCCTCTCATAATCCCCAACTAGATTGCCCTACTCCTGCAGCTGCTCATAGCAGTGAGAGAAAACCTTTCATTACCCACAATCCTGACTGCTCATTCTAGGCAGCATACTGCCCCAGAAACAAAAAATTAGTTTACCTGTTGCTTTTCGTGTAATTTTAGAATTCATGAGAATTGCAAACCAATGGCAAATTTTTTCCAAGTTAAAAAAAGAAAAGCTCTATTTCCCAACAGTGAACAGATTTTTAAAAATCAGTATAATTGTTTTTTTAAAAACATAGTCAGAGTTCTGATGAGCTCTTACACTGCCCATCTTCTGCCTCCTTAAGGCTTTTTTTAACTTTAGATAAGACTTATCTTCATTTATTCATAGAGAAAAAATTCTTGCACAGCTGATTATGCCTTTAAAGGAACTCAGCTGAGGTATAAGAAAATCACAAGAGTGAAGCCAATAGCATGTCAATTGACCCTATAAAGTAAAATGTTGCTTTATAATGTAACAAAGTAACAAAATGTATCCTGTATTATAGCTGTGCAAAAGGAATTAGGTTAGCATTTTCAAAACCATAAAATTAAAAGCTTTCAAAATATGCAGTAATAAATAATTCCTGCTTCCAAGATGTCTTCAGACTCCAAAAAAAGGCTTGAATATATGTATATGCACAACCATTACAAACACTGTGTTATAGAAATTACCACTGTCCTATGTGCCAAAACTGCTCGTTTGCATTAATAAAAATAAAATAAATGATTCATCCCCCTCCACTGTCCAGCACTCACAAGTCAATGTGAAATATTCAACACTCTTGTGCAGCAAACACTTGAAGGAAGGTCAAAGAGAAAAACCTTCCCATACTCCTGCAACTCAAAGAACGTTATAGAAGTTCTTGGACTTCATGGTCTCCTTCTACTGTTATTTGACAAGACTTACAGATAAGGCTGCCAAAGCCACAACAAACATTCTGCCCGCTGCCAACTTCTAGAGGTAAGGCAAAGTCATTACAAAAGTATACCAAGCAAACAAGGTTAATTTGTTGCAATTCCTAAAAAGCACGAGAGGAGAAACTAGTGCCCTGTTTATTATTTACGTAACTTTTGTAACATACCTTTGTGCAGTGGCTGAGGCATGGTTAAGATCTGGATGAGCAAAAGAGATGAGACATCCTTATAAAGCACTGGAACCTCTGGCTGATCCTCACTGCACATCCTGACCAAATATAGAAAAATACATGCCATTAAAATCCACATTAACTTCCTCAGGATTTAAATATATTTCTTGATCCATTGCTATTTGATTCTAAGTATTAAATAAACAAGGTAATTTAAAAGTAAAACTGGAATTGTTTGGACTCAGACTGAACTTATTTCATCTTCATTATCTAATCGTGTTTGTGACATGTGAAGTTTACAAGACAAAGAATTTTCCTCTCTTATTTTCTCATAATGCAACTCTGATACAGGCAGATTTTAATTTATCTTCTACACCTTCCTTGCTGGCTGCCAAGCTCTGGACTCCACTTTGTTAGATGCTTTTCATTAAAAAATGAAATAGGAAACTAACATGGGGCCAGCTTCAAGCATCATTTTTATTTCCAAGAAAGTGTCTGGGCTCCATAGAGAACCAAGAAGCATTCTTGACAAATAAAAATTGTTGGTGGCTGGAAGCCTATGGTTTGTTTGAAAGGCTGTTCTCCTGCTTCAACACACACACACACACACACACACACACACACAGAGAGAGAGAGAGAGAGAGAGAGAGAGAGAGAGAGAGAGAGAGGTGGTTTACAGTATTGTAAGAGGCTAAGCGAGTGGTAGAGCTCATAGTTTGCCTTTTACTAAATGGGTTGTTTGTGCCTGGTCATGCTCATCATCACAGTCATTTTGTGAGAATGCCTATAACCTGCTTCCCAAATTTGAAATTTCAGGCTTTGTCAAGGTTCTAAGATTGCCACTTACTCCCTGTTGTGCCATTGACTCAATCAGATTCTAAGGTTTTAAAAAAACCCAAAGCTCTGTTTGGGCATTCACTTTACCATGTTGACCATGCAAATAGAGAGCCAGTTTGGTCTAGTGGTTAAGGCACTAGGCTAGAAACCAGGAGACTGAGAATCCAGTCCCTCTCTCTCAGCCCTAGGAAGGAGCCAATGGGAAACCAGGAGACTGAGAGTTCTAGTCCCGCCTTAGGCATGAAAGCCGGCTAGGTGACCTCGGGCCAGTCACTCTCTCTCAGCCCTAGGAAGGAGCCAATGGGAAACCAGGAGACTGAGAGTTCTAGTCCCGCCTGAGGCAAGAAAGCCGGCTGGGTGACCTTGGGCCAGTCCCTCTCTCTCAGCCCTAGGAAGGAGCCAATGGGAAACCAGGAGACTGAGAGTTCTAGTCCCGCCTTAGGCATGAAAGCCGGCTAGGTGACCTCGGGCCAGTCACTCTCTCTCAGCCCAACTCACCTCACAGGGTTGTTGTGGGGAAAATAGGAGGAGGAAGGAGTATTAGGGATGTTCGCCACCTTGAGCTATTTATAAAAAAAAATAAAGGCAGGATAGAAAATAAATAAATAAATAAATTTCTGGCCCCATCAACCCAAAAGATGTTGGTTTATCAGCAAAGAGGCTTAGAAGTCCTTCTCAGATATTTGAACTGAGTTGACATATGGAACATTGTGACTTTTAACATGTAATGAGCATAAATTAATGAAATTAAAGAAAAATGGATAGTTGTTTCTTGAAAACGAGAGAAAAGGCAGTATGTCAGATATCTGAATGTAGGTAATCTGATCTTGTGAACTTTTGTATGCAGACATGGCTGTATTGTTGTATGAGAACTTGAATGACTTGCAGCAAATGTTGGATACGTTCTATGATCCAATGAGGAGTAGTAATCTGAAATTTACTGAATCAAAGATGAAGAAAGTTGGAATTGACAGGGATAATTGAGTGAACAATTGCAAGATATGCATAAATGGGGAAAAACTAATACAAGTATATGAATTTATGTACTTTTACAATATTTACTAAACATGAAGAAATTTATTATAAATTTATGTGCATAATATATATTTTATATTATTATATATTATAATTTATAATAAAATTTTGTAGTCTGTTCCAAGGAATAAAGATTCATCAAAAGAAGTACAAATGTCTGTGTATAAGAGTTTGCTCGCTTTGTTGTATGGGAATGAGATGTATCAGAAGGAACATAAAATTAAGTTGAATGCAGTGGGAAAGTGGTATTTAAGAACTACAGTATGTGTGATAAAACAAGAAAAGATAGGCTCAAGAATGAATGGATGATAGATGAATGTGAATTCAATACAAAAGTACAAATGAAGTACTGTGAGAGGGTTTTTTTTATCACACTCAGAATGAAAAATGGACAAATGGAAAAACAAACGTGAAGAAAGAATGAATAGACTGAGAGGAAGGAAAGAGGAAGAAAGTTGTGGCTGGATAGAATTGATGAGATCCTAAAACAGAAAAAGAGGTAAGAAATTAAAGAGCAAGAATGTATGAAGCAGTGTATAGATATGATGGCAGGAAGGATGATTAACAAGGTTGGAAAGGTATGTTGACATAGTGAATGGTGTTGATATAAACTAGATTTATATTATTATAATCTAATCTAATCTAATCTATCATTCAAGGCGGCGAACATAACTAATACTCCTGCCTCCTATTTTCTCCACAATAACAGCCCTGTGAGGTGGGTTGGGCTGAGAGACTTATCTATGTTTTCTTTATTCTTACCAGGTGTCATTAAATGTCTTTTTCTTGCTATTTCTTCATTCTTGTTTGTACTTTGTATAATGCTGCTTACTTTACAAGGGCATAGCATGTCTGTGAGTTTAAAGAGTTCTATTTTGGGGATTTCAATTTGGTGCACTCCAGATGTTTATGTTTACAACTCCTAAAACTACCTTTCCTGGAACGAGAGGCCCTTCGAACGATCACTCATGCCCTGGTTATCTCACATATAGACTACTGTAATGCGCTCTACATGGGGCTACCCTTGAAGAGTATCCGGAAGCTTCAGCTGATCCAGAATGCAGCCGCACGGACCATCTTGGAAGTCCCATATCGGACACATGTAACACCATTGTTACGCGAGCTGCACTGGGTTCCAGTTTGCTTCCGGGTGCAATTCAAGGTGTTAGTTATGACCTTTAAAGCCCTTCATGGCATGGGACCAGGTTACCTAAGGGACCGTCTTAACCCCATTACATCGTCCCGTCCCATCAGGTCATGCAGGGAAGGCATGCCACGGACCCCATCGGTTAAAGAATTCCATCTAACGGGGTCACGGAAGCGTGCCTTCTCTGCAGCAACACCTGCTCTGTGGAATATTCTTCCCCCAGAGTTAAGACAGTCCACCTCGCTCCTGGACTTCAGGAAAAAACTCAAGACTTGGCTTTGCCAACAGGCCTGGGGCGGGAAGAAGAGTATAAACTCTTGGGGATGGCTAACATCTTAGGATGGCCCTAGAATTGCCCTTCCAATGTTTTAAAGAAGACATCACCATCTTGATTTTATTATATTTATTGTATTTTTAAATTTCCTATTTTAATGTTAATGTTTTATCGAATTGTAAGCCGCCCAGGGTCCCTTGAGGGAGTTGGGCAGTGAAAAAGTCAAATGAATGAATGAATGAATGAAAGCTCAAGGCAGCTTGGCCAATAATCAGGAGTGATATCATCCTTAATATATGGAAGAAATCAGCTTGTGAAGACTGCTCTATGCAACATTCATGATTATGATCAGATTTCCATCATATTCATTCATTCAGATGAAGTGCATGATAGAAGTGGGCAACAGCAACTGCAAGCATAGCAAGTAATTTATAATTGCTATAAGAATCTACACTATCAAACTATCAAATTGTTATTTAGCTTATAAAATGGCTTCCCTGCTGAATCACCAAAGTTGCTGTAAAGAAATTCAATAGAAAATTCAATTCATAGTTGTATGAAACTAGAATTGGTATTCTAGCTCCCCACATTTAAAAAAATTGTGGGTAGCTATGTGAATCCATATGTACAGTATAAAATAGTTATTTTAAATGTGCTTATGTATCAATCCCTATTTAATATAACTATTTTATACATATGCATTCACATAGCTACCCACAATTTTTTTTAAGTGTGGGGAGCTAGAATACCAATTGGAGTAACTATTACAGTACTGAAGTAAAACTAACCCAACTTATGTTTATTCAATCTTCTCAATAATTGACAACATTCATTTCTCTTTCAGGTATATTTTAACAGGCTGCTAAACTTCATAATTGCTTTTTCATAAATCAAACAGAACTTGATGTTTGCAAAAACAAATGAAGCACTTAGTTCATTTCACTAGAAATGAAAGAGTAAAATTCTACAAGTTTAGATAAGCTTCTTTAGTTTATGTCAAGCATCAGAGTAAATTAAGCCCTTAAAACTACTCTGTCATATATTAAAAGCTTAAGCAACTTCTTCATCATGATATGGAAGCTGTCCTTTTAAAGTCTGTTTGCAGTATAGAATATCCACTCTACTAATCCCTTCAATGAGACAAGTTGGTAAATTCAGCTTTGCAATACATCCACAGAAGCAGTCATTGAGGAAAGAACCCTTATGTTTGTCAGGAAAAAAACCAACACAATTATTGCAAAGTGAACCAAAATGTACCAAGTTTGTATAAAGAGCTTGTAGTTCTACCAGACTCCGAATTCAGAGAAACTGACAAAACTGCTGGGAATCACGGCTGAACAAAAAAAGGCCAGTTTCCTCATTGCTGACTCAGATTTCCAAATGCAACCTATATGAATAAACCAAGCTAATAATGTCAGGCCAGCTGCCAACTCTCTTTCATATGTGCTAGACTCCATGCCTTATCTGACTTTTGGGGGGAGGCAGTGTCATTCTTTTAAGTAAAAAAAAAAGGGGGGGAGATGGAATGATGCAAGTAAAGGGCCGGCTTTCAGCAGCATCCTTATTTAATGTGCTTAAGTCACATGCATCCCACAGATGTTCTTGGTCATAAAGAGTGGGTGGATGAAGTTCAAGGAACTGTTTAGAAGTATGCTCATCTACTCAGGAAAGAAAGACAAAGGTAAGGTATGGGATGGTAGGGGACATCATGGGGGTTTAGAAGGGGTGGGGAGAAGCAAATGACCAATTTTCTTTCTGGTAAATGTGTGTTTTGTGACTAGCCACACCTACCATGGCAGCCATTATATGAACATACAAGGTAGTAGCCGTTTTGTCTGAGGGCTGAGGACATGATCTCTAAATTCTAAATGTACCCACCATTCCAAAAGGTTTCTTGTACCTGTGCTAACCCAAGATTTTTTAAATAAAGCAATGAGCTGCTGAACAAGCCACAGTCAATCTTGAAATAAAGTTTATCACTTGGCCAATATGTGCTTTCCTGGGGTGTACTTAACTTGTTTCAGTTCACTAAGGAACACAAACAATATTGCTAACTGGGTAGGTCGGGTATTGTCAGGGTTTTTTGAAGTCTGGAAAGCCTATTTTAGGGATTACATTACAGTTTTATGCATCCTGTCCCTTAAGGGCAAGAAAATACAAAACTGATTTTTGCAATCATGGTGTGTTGAGGGGACTCTGCACATCAGAAAAAAATAAAAGTTCAGAAACTGCATGCAGTTCTTGAGGCTGTGGGTTGTTCATCCTATATTAAACAGGATTGAGGAGCAGGATTATGTAACTTCCTTTGATTAAAACAAGGTGAAAATAAAAAATATCTATGTACTTACTCCAAATTTTCATCATGTATCAACTGTGTTAGTTTCTTCCATGGATTGTAAGCAGAATCAATGCTGTAGAGTCTCATGTGCATAGCCAACACATGAAACAGCTGATCTATAGAAAAAGAAAGAAATTGCTAGTTAGTTAATAGTTTTGTTAGATCAATCTTCTCTATTTTGTATCTCTTTGCAAAGGTTTATTCAGTATTTTTTATGTGGTCTTGGAGGAAAATTCTGAGAGTGCCTTGGACTGCAAGAAGACCAAACCAGTCCATACTCCAGGAAATAAAGCCAGACTGCTCACTTGAGGGAATGATATTAAAGGCAAAACTGAAGTACTTTGGCCACATAATGAGAAGACAGGATACCCTGGAGAAGATGCTGATGCTAGGGAAGGTGGAAGGCAAAAGGAAGAGAGGCCGACCAAGGGCAAGATGGATGGATGATATTCTGGAGGTGACGGACTCGACCGTGGGGGAGCTGGGGGTGGTGACGGCCGACAGGAAGCTCTGGCGTGGGCTGGTCCATGAAGTCACGAAGAGTCGGAAGCAACTGAACGAATAAACAAAAACCAGGACTTTCTTAAGCCCTGATAGTTTGCTGGAACTAGACTAGAAAAATTAATTCGAATCCTAGATAAATGATGAGGTGCACTGGATGAGTTTGGGTAGTCATTAACTCTTACTTAACTGAGCTCATACACAGTTAGAAAGATAAAATGAGACATAATCTATAAGACATGCTGAGAAGGGATTGGATACCCAGGTCACAGATTTTTAAAGAGTTGTTGTTGTTGTTGTTGTTGTTGTTATTAATAAAGTCATTATTGATGGGTGCTTTCTGATTAGAGTTTTGCTGTGCAATTGCTTTTCCTCCACTAGGAAATTTAAGGGAAATCCAACTGCCAACATGTGTTTTCCCAATCTCTGCTTTATCTTTTTTGAAAACAGATAAGGAGCTAAAGGAAGAGTGAAAGTGCTAGAAACTCTTTGTGTAGATGCATTCATTGCCTTTACTTTCTGCATTTCCTTTTGGATTACTATTTACAATCCCCATCCAAATTTATAATTCAAAATAATACTTCACGAATGTCAGGAAAGGATCCCTAGACCAGAAAAAGGTAAACCTGGAAGTTGGCAAAACAGTGAACACATATCAGCTTCGGCTCTCATGGAGACACTAAACTACTCCTGATTTCCTGTTAAAAAAGTGTTCCCATGTATATTTTTATTCAGTTTTAATACATTCCAGCCTAGGGTTCCAAAAGCATTTTACTAGACTGGCTCTTTCAAAATAGCGGAGACAATGTATTTGTAGTCAGTGACAGTACAGAAGTGCTCCCATTTTTTTTTGGTCCCACCACAAAAACTTCTACTTATTTCTACTTCCCCTTTATTTTGCTACTCCAATCTTTATCCTTCTGTCCCTACCACTTGAAAAGGCTCCTAGAAATGCCACATGTAAATATAAATCACAGATGGAATTAATTTATTTTCTACAAATAGACAATTATTCATCGACATTTGGGAGGCCAAAACAGGCTCATGCTGAAGTCAGCTGCTTCATGTAGAGCTTGAGGGCTGTAATTAACTTCTTGGTTTGCAAAATAATTGTCGGCACAGATGACATTGGAACTAAGTGCTGTCACCTGTTTTCTGAATCAGCAGCAGTGAATTAGGACAAAATGAGTTCCCATTCAAACTGGCAAGGGATGTTTAGTGAACATTCATTCCTTTGTTTCTTCAGCTTGTATACATTTACAGAGGCAATGGCCCCACCCACCCAGGCTAAAAAAAGCCATCCTTTGGAAATTTAGGGTTGTAACTGTAGAGTATAAAACTGTATTTTTATTTGGGGGGAGGTTCTTAGATCTAGAAAAAGCTCCTGTGAAAGGTGAAGGAGGGGGGGAAAGGGAAGGGGGTGCTGTTTTTGCTGACACTCTTTCTCCTACACAACCTTGTTGCCACCTCCCACAGTGTTCTAAAGGGGTCCTCGAATCTCTGGGAAACAGTCTGCTTCAGTTTTCCAGTCATGAAACCTGCCACTGGAGGGGGCACAATTACATACACCTCTTAGTACTGGTTCAATTGTAGTGCCCCAAAGCACAGTTTGGTATAACTTTTGACTCTTGCATCTTTTCTCTGGCTATTTGATACACCTGAATTCCCAGCAGTGTCTGCCTTTTACCTAACAAACCAGCCTACCATGTTTCCAGGAACTGTACAGAAATTTTGGCACATGACTGGGAATTTCTTATGAGACCAAGGATAAAACTTGTTCATTCACTCAACACCATCCAGTATCAGAGGACATATAAAACTCCTTTATATTTCTTTTTGTGGATATTTTCTGTTTTTATCACAGAAGGAAAAAAAATGACCAGGGTCACTTCTACTTGTGTATTATAATTATGCTTGTTACTCTAGGCCAGGGGTCGGCAAACTTTTTATGCCGGGAGCCATTTTGACATGCTCGTGCACATTTTGAAATGCTCGAGAGCCAGGGGGCGGGGTTTGCAGGCGGGGCCCAATCACGTGGAAGGGGGCGGGGTTTGCGGGCGGGGGCCAATTACGTGGAAGGGGCGGGGTTTGCGGGCGGGAGCGAATCACATGGCTTATTGGGGCGGGTGGGAGGGCCCATGTAGCAGTTTCCCCCCCCACCGGCTTCCCGCCCCTCCCTCCTTGCCTGCAGAAGGCGGCCGGCCTTCTCCCCCCGCTGTTTCCGGAAGTGATCCAGCGCCGTTCTGCGGGCTGCGGGGGCTCCAGCTTCGGAGGGCGCCGGCTGCCAAGCTGTTCCGAACCAAGGAGCCAGGGCGGAGCCGGGGCAGGGGAGGAACGGGGAGTGCCAGGGGACTCACCCGCTGCTGCTCGGCTGCCACCTTCCTCCTCCGCTTCAGCCGCCCGCCCGCCGAGTCCCAGCCCTTCAGCCCCCGCTGGGGGGAGGGGGGCAGGGACTCAGCACGCCCGGAGCCCGACAGAGCTGCGTCTCGCCCCGCCCCGCCCTCCCAGAGTGGCCAGCGGAGCGCCACCGGCGCCCACCTACTCGGGCAGGTATCAGCCTCTCTGTACGGTCCTTCCGCTGCTGCTGCTGCAGGGAGACGGCGTCCACCCGGCCCAGCTGCCCGGGATCTGTGCCAAAGAGCCCCGTCCGCTTGCCCGCCCCGCCCGCTTGCCTGCCTGCTTGCCTCCCTCCGCGAGGCCCAGGCGTGCTGGAAGGCAGCGGGGGGCCTCGCGGAGGGAGGCTGAGCTCCGCAGCCGAGCCTGGGCGTGCATGCGGAAGCTGCCATCGCAGGCTTCCTCGCCGAGTTTGTCCGCCGCCTGCAGGGAGGGAGGCGGGGGGGACAGGGCTGGGCTCTGGGGCGGGGGCAGGGGCCGCGGACGGCAGGCCAAAGGGAGATGCCAGGGCGACTGTAGCGACCGGAGGCGGCCAAGGGGAGAGCAGGCGGCTCTTCGCCCTCGGCGCGCCGCAGGGCCAGACGAGCCTCCGGCTGCTGCTTCCTGCGCCCGTGGCCTCTTCGCTGCCGCCGCCGCCTGCCTCTTCCGCTCTCCGCTTCCACCTCGCTTGCTGGAACATATTGAAGGGGAGGAAAAGGAAACATTAAGATGAACCAGGAGCTTTGCGGAGAAGCGGAGAGCGGCAGAGGCAAGGCGGGCGGCGGCGGCGGCTGCTTCCTGCGCCCGTGGCCTCTTCGCTGCCGCCGCCGCCCGCCTCTGCCGCTCTCCGCTTCTCCGCAAAGCTCCTGGTTCATCTTAATGCAGGGCTTTCCAAACTTTTGCCGTTGGCAACACACCAACGGCTGGCCCACGAAGACCTGGAAGCGGCGGTGCTTCCGGGTTGCTGCCGCTGCGGCGGCAGGGGCTGCCCCTTCGAAAGGGCAGGCTCCGGGGACCCCGAAAATGCCCTTGGTTCCGGCAGGGAGGCGAAAATCGCATACGCACGCTGCTGGCTTCCCAGCGCACAGCTGATCGGCGCGGAGAATTTCCACCCCAGGCAGCCCTGCAGCATGCGTGATTTTCGCCTCCCTGCCAGAACCAAGGGCATTTTCGGGGTCCCCGGAGCCTGCCCTTTTGAAGGGGCAGCGGCAGCAGCGGTGTCCTGGAAGCGCTGATGGTCCGCTGCCACCACTGCCCCTTTGAAAGGACAGGCTCCGGGGACCCCGAAAATGCCCTTGGTTCCGGCAGGGAGGCGAAAATCGCATGCGCATGCTGCTGGCTTCCCAGCGCACAGCTGATCGGCGCGGAGAATTTCCACCCCAGGCAGCCCTGCAGCATGCGTGATTTTCGCCTCCCTGCCAGAACCGAGGTCATTTTCGGGGTCCCCGGAGCCTGCCCTTTTGAAGGGGCAGCGGCAGCAGCGGTGTCCTGGAACCTATCTTCTCTGTCTAAAATGTGAACACATTTTAAGAAGATAGGTGGTTTGAGAGAGGGGTCAAGGAATCCATTTATGCCAACTTGGAAAATCCTTCCTTGAATAGAGGTGGGGGCCTCAGGCACAATCTTTCCCCTATTTTCCTTCCTGCTTTGTCTTCTGTGCCTAGGAAGATTAAGACCATTTCGCAAGCTCAACAGCAGCATGGTAATCTTAACGATCCTCCTTTAGATGATAAAGGGACTTAGAAATAGCATCTCAAAATAACCATGACCTAGCCCAAGGTCACACAGCCACCTAGAAACATATTTAAGGATTCCCTTACTAACTTTGCTCAGACTGAAGAAGCTCCTTGGATAAGGAGCGAAACGTTTCCACTGAGAAAATAGAAATCCAGTTGACATGATTCAAGCTACAGTAATTAAACTCAAAGGCACTTATTTTTAAGTAGAAATGCATAGAACTTCATCAGACAGTTACTGTATGCTGGCACTTTATATTTTGGATTTCATCCAATACATACTGCTTCAGAATAACCTATATTTAGATATGCATGACCTAAGCAGCATAACACACCAAGAAATGTTGCATTTGTCAGACAGAGAAGATCTAGAAAGTGCTACTCAAGTTAGAATATTAGTACCAAATTAGCTTATACTGGTATCCATAAGTACAATTATTTTATTCTACAGAAAATCTTCTATAATAATCTAAAACAAAATTTAAAAAAAATATTGATTCACACACTATATAATTTCATTTTTTTCTTTTACCAGACAGGGGAAAAAAGGCAAACATTGCCCCCTAATGGGAACATAGTAACACAGAAAAGGGCAAGAAATTTGCCTTCCTCCTTTAAAAGTATTTGCAATTCTAAAAAAAGCATCTACACTTTTTACTAAACAGTTAGCACTAGCATTTCTAGTCAGCTAAATGTAATTTAACAGTGTCCAGATCATTAAATTCTGCTATTTTTAAATGAATATAATACAGGATATAGAAAGCCATGTGTTCTTTGGTGGACTCAACTAGACCTAACAGATGTTAGAAATTTAGGTACTCTTACTGACATACTTTTTTTTCAGCAGTCCTAAATGCTGGTTTGTTATTTTTTTTCAGATATTTTAAATTATATCAAAGTCAGCAGTTTGCCAAAGAAAGGTTAAAAAAACAGCAATACAAGAGCACAACTGGATACATCTATATTAAAAGTATTTAGTTATTAAAGCATTGCTGCTGTTATTATTATAGTTAATTATGAATATAAATAAATGTATGTCTATCTGTGATGCCATGGGTCAGAACAAAGTACTGAAAGTGTATATTGTTTTCAAGAGAATCCTGAAAGAGCTGTAAGATGTATCTTGAAAAAGTGTATAACATTTCTATATAGCAGAACAAAACAGCAAGAAATGTGATAAATATACCAACTAACTAATAAAGCCAATAAAAAGCCCAAGAAACACTGTATAAATAAGCAAAAACCATCTAGCATTTTTTTGTCAGTGGGCATGAATTCTAAATATCACACATAACAGAACACTGGTAAATAATATTTTTCTTACTCTTAATTCTCTTCTTCCCATCCCCTTTCTATTAAGATTAGATAATGGGCATCCATGCAGATTTTATGCAACACAAGACTACAGTGCTTAATTAATGTCAAATTTTATCTAGGGCAGAAGTAACAACATTTTGGTGACTTCGTATTTCAGTCACCAGCAAGAGAACAATAGTGATCTTATGATGTTACTTAGGAGGATAGGCAGATTTTTGGCTCATGCATATGGTATTTACAGAGTGGTCTTAATTATGTTACTTAGCCAAATGTAACACTGAATTCAATAACACTCTCTTCAATAACACTCTCTTAAGGATCTCTTAAGGATAGTAGCTTTGGGCTACAGACTTGACAATGATTTTCAAGGGAGTTGAGATTAGTATGACACTAGCAAAGCCCATTTACCTATTATCAGCTTTCACCTAATAATACTGTACAAGCACTAAAAAACCATCTCTGAAAGTGGACTCCAACCTAAACACACCTTCATGTGTGATCAAAAATAGACTTTCTATACTTCGATTTTTGAGCTTTTAAAAATAGATGCAGCACCACTTAGCAAAATTAGGAGAAGAGACAAAAATTAAAAACCTTCAATGAACATTTGCAATCATTTACTGAATTTCAAAAAAAGAAACATATTTTAATTTAAATATTCATATTTTGGCTTCTGTAGACTATTTTTATCTTTTAATATAATTAATTTATTCTTTTATTATTTAATCCTCTTCATATTTGTAAATGAAACAGAAAACAGCTCTTTGAACATTAGGTAGTTAGATGAAGATTGGCAAAATTCAAAAACCAGCTCTGACTTTGCAATCATTCCTTTGTTGTTGTTCAGTCGTTTAGTCGTGTCCGACTCTTCGTGACCCCATGGACCATAGCATACCAGGCCTTCCTATCCTCCACTGCCTCCCGGAGTTTACAATTTGCAATCATTCCTACAAAGTTTAATTATTTGCTATTTTCCAATATTACTTAAATCCCAAAACAGAGGTAAAACCCTAAAATATACAAATATAATACAATGTTAAATCTATAAAGGTAAAGGTACCCCCCGCACATTTGTGCAGTCGTGTCCGACTCTAGGGGCCGGTGCTCATCTCCGTTTGTTAGCCAAAGAGCCAGCGTTGTCCGAAGACACTTCCACGGTCATGTGGCCGGCATGACACGCGCGGAACGCTGTTACCTACCCACCGAAGTGGTACCTATTCATCTACTTGCATTTGCATGCTTTCGAATTGCTAGGTTGGCAAGAGCTGGAGCTAGTGCGGGAGCTCACTCCGCACGCAGGGCTAGGGATTCGAACCTCCGAACTTGTGATCTTCCGATCGACAAGCCTGGCGTCTTACCCACTGAGCCACCACGCCCCTCTGTTAAATCTATACTAAATCAAAAAATAAAGTCTTCTTCAAGTCAAACTTGACTCCTGGTTACTTCATGGGCAGGCCTGTGTGGTGGTGGTGTTTTTGGCAAAAATATGGAAGTGGTTTGGCAATGCCTTCCTCAAGGATATTTTCTTTTTCAATTTCTTCTCTAATCTTCAGCCCCTAAAGTTATGAAGCCTAGACAAGGCTAGCCAAGTACTACCACCAGCTGAGAACAGAAATGAAAGTAACCACAAAATAAAACCAAAGTAAAATGATCTGTGGCCAAAAATTAAAATGACTTAAATATGCTATATTGCCTTTCTATCAACAGATGTTAAGGCAGTGTATAATAAAAATAATAAAAAATAAAGACAGCTTTGAAAAAGAAAAAAAATTAAAGAGTGCATGAGTTCCTCATCAATGTCCAGAAATGCTAAGAAAAGCAGAAAGATTTTTAATGCCTCTGAAGCAGCAAATAATAAATGGGCTATTTCAATCTTCTGTCTCAGCAAGTGTAGCACCTATGCTGACCTTGTCTGGACTCAAAAGAAGAGCAAGGCACTTGGATGGGAAACTACAAGGAAATCCCAGGGCTGTGGGTGCGATTGGGAAATTGAAAGATCTCCTAGAAAGCAAGAGCAAACCTCTTCTGTATTGTTGCCAAGAAAACTGCATGCTTGTAACCATTTGAGTTAGACTCAAAAGTTACTTTACCTTAATCTGCCTAAAGAAAGAGTTCCACAATCAAAATTGGTTGCCACCAAAAAGATCTTCTGCCGTGATTCCATCAACATTACTGTTGTTGTTGTTGTTAAGCAGGGCTTCAATTATAGTTCATAAATTACGAATATATTCACCACAATTGTGATCCCAAACATTTTAGAGATTACTACATAAGAACATACAACTTGTGTTGGAAACAATTTAGTAGCTTATACAGCTGCTATAGGACTGGGGTATTGGGTCTGCACTAAAATACCACCCAAAAATCTTGCTGCAGCAATTTCCATCAAGCTGAAATTTCTGAACAGTCTTCAAAACCAGCTTTTATGACTATATCAATGGCGTGGCTGATCCAAGGAAAGTTCCTGAAGCTGGTTAACAACACTCTTAGCCACAGCCACTACTTAGGCATCCAGAAAGAAATATGAATCCAGAAGTATCTCCAAGTAGCACATCTGCTCCTTCAGAACCGAAATCTTCCCTTTTTCTTGTTTCCCTGATAATACTGAAAACATGCTGTGTTCCAAATCTCAAATATGCCTCAAGGGTTAAGCTTTAAAAAGAACCATTTAGATCGACATTTAGTTCAATGTCCTTTTCACACTGTCTCAGCACTAGTAGTCACATTAATCATTCCTAATTTTACCTCCCAACACACAGCTGTCGTCTTACAGCATAATCTGCTAAAACAACACTTGACCTATTTGCTCCTACATCTTGAGAGACACCTGCTGCTATAAGTCCTCACCTGGAACATCATATTCCATAGCTAATCAACAAATTTTGCACTAGTTATACAATTAACAGAGAACACTGTGTTCAATCACAAGACAGATACCTCATTAACCAAAATTCAGGGAATGACTGAGAGATGTAGGGGAATAAAAATGTACAAGGGTTTTAATTGCACTAGTGAGAACAACAATACAATTCAAACATAAATAAACTGCATATAGGATGCTTCTTTGTGATCTAAATATAAATGCTAAGTTACAACACTATAAATGGGAAGAACATCCTTTTAACTCTTAAAAGAAGATGGGGTGAATCTGCCAAATCAAATTTAGGTTTTCTATTCATTCAGTTACTTAAGACATAAATAGCTACTGTAGAGACTGACTTTTTAGCAAAGTGCTGATTTTTTTTTAATCCCAAAGACTTCCTATATTATCTTTTATGAACTTCTGGGCAGGCAGTGCCTTGAGTAAGTAGGAAGTGAGATCTGTAAAAACACAGCAAGGTCATTAGCCTGTTTTGGATGCAATGGTAATAGAGTGACTATGTGATACACTTCAGAAAGAATAGCCCTTGATTGAAGAGCTACTATCATGATCCCATGTTTGAAGGCCTTCTGTATTTCCCAAACAAAGAGCTACACTTGATTTTGAGGGGTACACCGAGAGCTGTATTCCCCAAAGGAAGGATGGAGACAGGACAAAAATTAAATGTGATGTTGATAGCTACATGCTGTGACCCTCTGCTTTCTTTCAAAGATATTCAACTACTTTTGACCCAAGGGCCATATCTGGTCTTTTGAGTGGTGTGCTAGGGACTACAATCCAAAGGAAGGAAGGGCTACAATAGAGAAATTAAAGTAAGAAAGTGAAATAGATTTTATATTAACATACGTAGATGTTATGCAAAATATTAGCAATACTTTTTTGTTGTTGATGAACAAAAAAGCATTCCGTTGTTATTTAGTGCTATACCAACAAGCTGTGTCTGCCTATGTGTTCTCCTTCATTTAATGGAGCTGCAAAAAGATTGGACATATCATTTTTAGTACTATTACATATGAAGTGTCAAAACAGGTTAAGATATGTCAGATTCATTAACCATGATTATAGGCTTATTTCAACAAAGCACTTTAAATGTGACTTCCTGGTGTGGTATTTTCCAGATGTTTTGGACTATAATTCCCATTGGTGACAGCCACCATGACCAACAGTCAGGGATGACAAGAGTTGTATTCTGAAATACAACACATTAAGTTAAAAATGTCAGTAAATGAGCACATGCAGCTTTTTACCTAAATCATAGCTTTCCAAACAGTGTGTCGTGACACTTTAGTGTGTTGCAACACACAGTTTAGTGTGTCGCGAAACAACCCGGAAGTGGCAGCGGGGGTGTGCATGGCGGTGGCAGTGTGCGCAGCGGCGGCAGCAATGACAGCAGCGGCGCGCCATCAGCGCTTCGTTTTAGCGGAAAACACGAGGCTGCCACCATGCGCGCCCCCGCGCCGTCGTTGGTGTGTCACCAACGACGGCAGTTTGGAAAGCACTGACCTAAATTCTGTGGCTTATCATGTCTTGTGAACCCAAAACAACTAACGGATTTTGCATTCTGGAAACTGGGTCTAGTACTCAAGGTCTGTAAGTCTCTAACTGCTGATTGCCAGATACACAAAATGGGATAAATCTGAAGTTTGAATGATATGGCTAACCACAAATTTTGATTATACAATCTTCCTTCTAGGCTGCAGTTTAACCAAGAAGTCAGAGTGACAGTGAAGGTAGTTCTTCCAATCTAAAGAACTGGCAAAACATCTATTATCCATGATATAATCCTGGATCAAAGTGCTGATCTTGTCAGAAGAAAAGAGAGGAATAATGTTTCCCAGTTGTGTCTCCATAATTATTCTGTGTTGTAACAGGCAAAGACTGGAGGACAGGGAAGTGGGATAGCTGACAGGATTTTTCCCCCCACTATGATGATTATTAGAGCTGTCCTTCAAAGCACCTCCTCCCTGTTTGTATTCCAGAGGGGGGAGGGACTGAGGAGAAAGGGATTTGGGCAGTGTGCCTGGTAGGTCTGAAGGAAACCTGAAGCCCTAGTCCAGGGGTCGGCAAACTTTTTATGCCGGGAGCCATTTTGACATGCTCGTACACATTTTGAAATGCTCGAGAGCCAGGGGGCGGGGTTTGCGGGCAGGAGCCAATGGCGTGCAAAATGCAAAACACACACTGTTTTTCCTCCTTTTCTCAAGCCTTATTGCTGGAGCAATAAGCAATAAGCACATTTCCTTGAGGGAAAGAACGACCCTTTCCTTGGGGGAATTTCTGTTGGAAGAGTGGAATATGGTCACTTCGGGGGCGGCAGTTGCAGCTAGCACCTTAACTGCCCCCCCCCCCCGTTTTTCCTCCTTTTCTCAAGCCTTATTGCTGGAGCAATAAGCAATAAGCACATTTCCTTGAGGGAAAGAACGACCCTTTCCTTGGGTGAATTTCTGTTGGAAGAGTGGAATATGGTCACTTCAGGGGCGGCAGTTGCAGCTAGCACCTTAACTGCCCCCCCACGCCCCCCCCCACACGCCCGCACACTTCCCTAACCTTCCTGCTGCAGGGGCATTTCCAAGCGACCAAGCCTAACAATGCCTTCCCCCCCCCACACAGCTCCAAGAGTTGAGAATCTGCAGACCATCTCTCCCTACAATCAGAGCCAGTTTCAACTTAGGAAGGGAGGCTTTTGCAGTGGGGGGGGGGGGAGGATCAAGAGAAAATAATCTCCCCTTCCCTGCTCTGGATGAGAGAATGTCACTGGCTAAAACTCTCTCCCTGCTGCGCCTCCAAAAAGGACCATTGGGGAGGAGGAGGAGGAGGAGGAGGAGGAGGAGGAGGAGGAGGAGGAGGAGGAGGAGGAGGAGGAGGAGGAGGAGGAGGAGGAGAGAAAATTCTGCAGGCTACGTCCTGCTGGGCTGAGAAGGGCTGCTGCCTCCTCCCACAAAGGAAGTCAGAGAAGTTGGTTTTAAGGCGGCTGCACAAATCAATTTGCTCCTGGATTTTCCTTCCCCTCCTGGTTCCTTCATGATCAGTTGAGCAGCAGCCACGCAGCAGCAGCAAGCGGGCGTCTTCAACAAATTGCTCTGGAAGGGGGCGGGGAGGTTTGGAAGAAGAAGGGAAAGAGAGGCTCGACTGCTCCAGTCGCTTCTCTTCCGGAGCCGCTCACGCCCCCAGTCCAGGCAAAGTAAAGCTGGTGGGGAATCCAGCGCAAGAGCGGGGTTTGCGGGCGGGAGCCCCAATTGCGCACACTTAGGGCTGTGGGGTGGAAATGTGCTGCTTTTGCACGGAGAAAAGAGTAAGCAGAGCAGCAACGAAGAGGTTAAGGCAGGGCTTTCCAAACTTTTGCCGTTGGCGACACACCAACGGCCAGCCCACAAAAACCTGGAAGCACCGGCGGCGGTGCTTCCAGGTTGTTGCTGCGGCGGCAACGGCTGCCCCTTCGAAAGGGTAGGCTCCGGGGACCCCGAAAATGCCCTCGGTTCTGGCAGGGAGGCGAAAAGCCTCACCCCACACGCGCGCACGCTGCCGGACTTCCTGGCGCACAGCTGATCGGTGCGGTGGGGGGGGGACGGGGTGGAAATTCTCTGTGCTGATCAGCTGTGCACCGGGAAGCCCCGCAGCGTGCACACGCGATTTTTGCCTCCCTGCTGGAACCGAGGGCATTTTCGGGGTCCCCAGAGCCTGTTCTTCCAAAGGGGCAGCAGCAGCAGCGGCGTCCTGGAACCCGGAAGCACTGATGGCCCACCACCGCCGCTGCCCCTTCAAAAGGGCAGACTCCGGGGACCCCGAAAATGCCCTCTGTTCCGGCAGGGAGGCAAAAATCGCGCGTGCAGGCTGCCGGGCTTCCCGACGCACAGCTGATTGGCGCGGAGAATTTCCACTCCGGGTGGCCTGGCAGCGCGCGCGCACGCACGCGATTTTCACCTCCCTGCCAGAACCGAGGGCATTTTCATCAGCGCTTCCGGCTTGTCACGCGACACACTTGGGGGCCCCCGGCGACACAGTATTGTGTCTCGACACACAGTTTGGAAAGCCCTGGGTTAAGGCGATGGGCAAGTGCCCATCAAGATGGCTGCCGGAGACGGAGGCTTCCAAACTCTCGCGAGACTGTGTGAAGCCCGTCCCTGGAGGAAAAAGAGAGGCTGGGCCTAGGCGGTTGCCAGGGGTATGCCCACAGCCACGCACACCATGCCCACTGCCGCGCCTGCCCCACCACACTCGCTGCCGCACCTGCCCCCGCCACGCCCGCCACGCCCGCCTGCGGAAGAGCCACACTCAAGGGGCCAAAGAGCCGCATTTGGCTCGCGAGCCGCCATTTCCGACCCTTGCCCTAGTCTTTGCAAAACCATACATTTGATGCCAGAGAAAGCAAAGTCTGACAGACTATAGATATGATGTAATATTAAAGGAACTTGCTTATAACCCATTTTACATTATTTAATCAAAGTTAATTCAATTTCTTGTTTAGAGATTAACAAAATGATTGTGTTTTTCTAGATCTTCCTCATAACCCAACTAGTCACATTACCTCATATATTTATAAAGAAACTGCAGAATTTCAAATCAGGGAACAATTTGGTGGTGAGAGCAAAACCAATAGAACCTTTAGAGCAGGGTTTCTCAACCAGGGTTCTCTGGAACCCTAGGGTTCCGCAAGAGGTCACTAAGGGTTCCCTGGGATATCACAATTTATTTTTAAAATTATTTCAAATTCGGGCAACTTCACATTAAAGAGGTCAGTTTCATTCTTTATTTTTAGTTTAAGAACACTGTTAATGCATATATACAGGCCTACACATGAAACGAATATAATAATTTTGTAACTTCTGGTCTATATTTGAGCCTGAATGTGCAGGGGTTCCCTGAGGCCTGAAAAATATTTCAAGGATTCCTCCAGGGTCAAAAGGTTGAGAAAGGCTGCTTTAGTGATATCCCTGGGTTAAAAGATTATACTTTAATTCTGAAGGAAAACAAAACAACCCCCACAAATAGTGAGAATACAACACTCACTGGCAAGATATTCTGTCAGTCAGCTGGCTAATTTTGGGTGCATGTTGCTGTACTTAGGAACCCTGGATCTGTAGGAGGACACACAGCTTACTTCCTGAGCTAGCTGAGGTCAGTAATGGAGGTGGATAACCATAAGCTTATTCTGGAGGATTTCAAAGTCTACTGAGGCTGTTCAGTCATAGAATCAACGAGTTGGAAAGAACCACTCTAATACAACTTCCTGCTCACTGAAAGATCTGCTAAGGCATCAGGGGCAGCTCAGGATTTCATGAAAACTGTTGACCTGACCCAGGTGGTATCTGACCCCACATGTTAGACTTGGTACTTTGTTCTTATTAAAATGGTTCAATCATTCATGAATCGTAGTAGTCTCCAGAAAGAACTTAGGGAAATGTCCACTTCATGTGAAAACTGTGGATCAAAATATGTGAATATATGTGAACTACAACCTGCTTATTTAATCCTTGCACCTCTGATTAAATCAGCCAGAAAGGGATTGAGTCCCTGGTTAAGGGAGATGATCAAAGCCTCATTACAAGTGGTTATGTTCCACTTGCCTAAAAGAAACAGTCATAGGACTTCTGCTGAAGAAACCCTCCTTTGATCTGGGATATCTTGTTGTTTCAAATCTTTGATTTCTGGCAAAGGTAATTGAAAAAATTGTGGCCTCACAACTCCAAAGGCATCTGGATGGACTGATTATCTGGTCCCTTCTCCAAACAGACTTTTGGATGGGATACAGTGTTGTGACTGCTTTGGTTGTCTTGGTGAAAGGCTTACACGAAGAACTGGAAGATTCTAAAGTGAAGCCCTAAATAAGCAGACCTCATTTAGCAAACTTCAGATGCAACAGATCCCATTTTTGTCTTGGCAACCCCACCCCCAAATAATAAATAAGTCCATTGCATCCAAAGTAGTCCAGGCAAGGCAGTAACATTTGTTATTTTTAGCTTAATTTTATAACATCTGTATCAATTATATCACTTTTGTAATAATGTCATTTGTGTCAATTTACCTCATTTGAATAATTATGTGAATTATATAAATTGATGCAAATGATGCCATTTGGGTACTGACATCATTACCCAAATGATGTAAATTACCATGCTATTGTACCTTTGTGTTTAATGACATTTGGAAATGGGGGGGAGGGGGCTTTCCCCAAGTGGTCTATCAAAATAAGGTTTCTCTGTAGTTAGTTCAGAAGCTAAAAATATCAACAAACATGGTAATTTTCTTTCAACCATGTGCTGGGTTTTGGCATTGCAGGCAATGATTTTCTGAGATTCCAGAAAATCCTTCCGTTTGGGACGCATCCAGATTATAGTGCTGGGAAACTAGTGTCCCTTAAGGTTCTATCTTAATTCCTCAAGTTATTTAACATCTACATGGAACCACTGAGCAAGATCATCTTAAGCTTGAGAGTGAGGTGTATTCAGTACGTTGATGACACCTATGTTTACTACTTCCTAACAATAGGAATTTGATTTCAGAGACTGAGGGTCAACGTATATTGAATGGTATTGTTTTCTCTTTGAAAAAGGTTCACAGTTCCTTAATATTCACCTGTCACTAGGAATGTGGTGAAGAGTATGTTTGTAGAATTATAGTCAGCATGCCAACCGCTACCATTCTTGGGCTGGTCAGATTTGGCCACAGTTATTTAAACCTTGATTATATTCTAACTCAACTATTGTTAACATGCTGTGTGGAAACCATGAAAAGCATGCAGAAGAAGCATCTGGGAAAAAATGCAGTATCAAGGTGATTACTTGGTCCAAGGTACAGAGACTATATGATGCCCATATTGCAAGACCTTTGGCCAGTTGCTTTTTGAGCACAATTTACACTGTTAATGTTAACCTCTAAAGGCCTGAATGGCTTATGCTGGGCTATTTAAGGGACCATTCCCCTATAACAACCTGTAGGGGCATTCAGATCTGCAGGACAGGTCCATCTGCTCCTTTGTCAGAGGAATATTAATCTCCTGTGTTATTCTCCTGTGGCATGCACTCCTCCTGTTCTTCCACTTAAGGAAGAATATGTAGTATCAATGCAGCATACTGGGCATCTAGGATGATTTTAAAGAACATAAATAATAATATGAAGAAATAATGTGCTTACCAATTTGTGATAATTAATTAAACATATGTCTTCTTTTCATAAAAGACCAAAATAATAAAGCAGTAAAGCAGACTCCTTTAGCTCCTATATTTTGATCAGGGTTGGTAGCACGGCACTCGTGGCTCTTTATTAAATCCCCAAGAGGGATATCTCTGACCAGCCCTTAAATCATTAGATTCTCAGGTAACATCAGTGGTCTCTCACAAGTTAACTCCAAATGTAGGCAATCAGGACACCTGGACCATCATATTAACAGAGCACAATAATATCCATGGACTATTAATGACTCTTGATTTACCTTTTTTTCCCCCCTTTGGTGAAAGTCAGTCTGGATTTAACCATTTAACTTTAACCAATCGCTATTATGAAAAAATTGTTGCTTGCATACCCGGAAGGAAAAAAGGTCTTATTGTACCAGTGCTAAGTATGCATTTAGCTTCCTTTACGTCCATATAGAATAGTACGACAAGATTGTTCTCCCCTTTCCCAGCAAACTTCAGCACAGCATGTGTGCATGTAATACCGTTGTAGAGAAATTCCTTTCCCTTAGCTATCCAGTTAAGGGACACATAAATGTGACAAGACATCAAATTATGGATTTTTCTCTTTTGAAAAAGGTGCAGATCAGCTAAGAGAAAGGTGAAAAGGGAAACTGAGAGTGGTACATTTTTTTAAAAGTGAGTAATTAAAGGATGTTTTTTATCCATGTATTGATGAGTCAGCTATCATTCTGTCCTCTCCTTATCCAACAGAGAGCAATTTCAAAGCCAGGTTGGAGATCAAATAATACCTGGAAACCAAAAATCACTTTTTGATCAGTATTTCAAGGAGCTTGATGTGTAATTTATATTCAGCAACTTCCTTGTCTTGTACAGAGATCACACACTTGAGGTCAAAGAAATTGTTCACAAGGCTGAACAATTAAACAGCTAATGGAGAAAAAAATACAACCAAACTGTATAAAGGTTGCTCAAATTATTTTAAGTTGGCTCCAGTAAGAATTCCTTATTGAAAACTAGCTAAATTATATTGAATCTGAATATACATACGTAAACAGGATCTCTTTCCGGCTGTGCTTGCACCTCCTAGACACAGGTTGCCTCCCCGGTGAACCAGTTCAAGTTCCAAGTTTGTTCTGAATAAACAGAAAAGGAATAGCCTATATTCACAAGCTTTAAAAATATAAAACTGCCCCAGGTTGTGACTTGCATATATTCATTTAATTTATATCTCACTTTTTGTCCAAGCAGGATGATTAAGATAGTTATGACACAATATAAAAATAGATTAAAAACAATGCAATTAAATCCTAATGAAATTCATACATACAGTTGCAATTGAAATTATTCAACCCCCCTTGCAAATCAGGTTTATAGTCAAAATTGACAGACTTTCAGCTGTTTACAATGAACAAATCAAACAAAAGCAATTGAAATAGCTCAACACAACGAATGCTTCAAGTGGTTTCCCCAAATTAAACTGGAAATGCAACTTATAATGACTTCTCCAGTCTCAAAATTATTCAACCCCCTGAATAGAATCCGTTACAACAGCACACATACTGTACAGTATGCAAAACAGGTGTTGTCTCAAGCATACCTGATGCAACTAATCAAGGGCTTCATTAGTTGCACCAGGTGTGCTTGAGCTGGAACACATGAAATGCCTGAACTGGCTAGGGGTTTGTTGAGTGTCATGTTTGACTGCATGTTAGAAATATGGCTACGTCAAAAGAATGGTCCAAAAAAGTAAGAGAAGAGATCATCACCCTTCACAAACAAGGAACAGGATACAAAAAGATAGCGAAGGCACTGAATGTTCCTAGAGACACCGCTGGAAACATAATTCGCAAGTTCAAAGTTAAAGGAACAGTGGTTACACTACTTGGACGGGACAGAAAAAGGAAGCTGTCAATGGCTGCAACCAGATTTCTGAGAAGGCAGGTTGAGAGAAACCCTAGAGTGACTGCAAAATACTTGCAGCAAGACTTGGTGGCAACAGGCTCTAGGGCTGCTTTGTATCCTCTGGCACTGGAAACCTGCAGCATGTGGAAGGCAAGATGGATTCATTGAAGTATCAGGAAATCCTAGGAGAAAACGTCATGCCATAAGGAAGCTGAAGCTTGGGCGTCATTGGACCTTCCAGCAGGACAATGATCCCAAGCAGACCTCAAATTCCACTAAGACTTGGATGCAGAAGTAGTCCTGGAAGATTCTACAGTGGCCATCACAGTCACCTGACTTGAACCCCATAGAAAATCTCTGGTGGGATTTGAAGAAGGCAGTTGCAGCACGTAAACCCAAGAATATTACTGAACTGGAGGCCATTGCTTGTGAGGAATGGGCTAAGATTCCTCAGGAATGCTGCCAGAAGCTGCTGTCTGGCTATGCATCTTGTTTGCAGCAGGTCATAACAGCAAAAGGGTGCTCTGTTAAGTACTGAAGATGCTTGCCATGAAGGGGTTGAATAATTTTGAGACTGGAGAAGTCATTATAAGTTGCATTTCCAGTTGAATTTGGGGAAACCACTTGAAGCATTCATTGTGTTGAGCTATTTCAATTGCTTTTGTTTGATTTGTTCATTGCAAACAGCTGAAAGTCTGTAAATTTTGACAATAAACCTGATTTGCAATGGGGGTTGAATAATTTCAATTGCAAGTAAATACTAACACCATCCTTAAGTTTATAAAGCCAGGCTGAAAATCTATATTACGTTCTAAAGGCTGTGAGACTTTTGAGGTGGGGGATAATTAAATACCATCCCTGGATGGTAGTTCCATAATCTGGGAGTGTTACAGGATAAATGATGAGGACATCTTTAACAGGGCCTCTTATTATCTTTGTTGGTTTATAAAAAAACAAAAGGTCTCCAAAGACAGCCAGAACCAAAGCCATTTAGGTTTTAAAATTTAAGACTAAGTGAATGGTTTCCAGAAAGCACTGAGCAATCAGTGTATATCTTTTACGGTGATGCAATGATGGTATCACGCACTTCTGGCTCTCAAGCATAGCTGCGCAGAGAGTGCACAGTTGTATTTCGTCATGCATAACTGTTGCTCACTCCTACCAGTTCGGGAACACTAATTACTGACACTCCAAACATAAGTGTGCAAACACTGCCAGTGCTTCAGCCCAGAGGTTGGATTGACTATTTGCTCTTTCAGAGGGAATACAACCTCCCCCAGAATAATCACCTTTTCCCCCTGACCACTGCAGTTTTCCATTTCTCCAGTTTTTGTTTTGGGGTTTTGAGATTATTTTTAAATAGGAGCTAGAGATACAGTATGAGCTTGTATTCTAGACATCAATGAATAAAACAGTAATTGCTCTATAAACAAGAGATACGTACATTATGCAAATTTCAAATGTAGCTTACCCTGGAGGGTATTAGTGACAAAATTCCCATTACAAGTCCAAGGCATTACGTTTTGAAGAACAAGTACAATTTAGCACACATATGGCTCTTCCCATGAAGAGAAAGAAATATGGGTGGTATAGTATTTGACAGTATCTCCATGAGAACCTGATTTTCACTTATACATACTTTTTAAGAATTGGAAACTTAGCAGATATCTAATTATCTTGAAAAATACATCTGCTTTACAATTCTGTTAGCAATTCTGGGAGGGAAATGCTAACAGTTCCTCTTGGGGATGGCTGGTCCCATGAAGCCTCCCAGTATTACCATTTTTAACATCTTTTATACTTGGATTTTATATTTATGTTTTTTAACTATGTTTTATTGTGAACCTCCCAGGGTCCCCGACAGGGGAGATGGGCGGTAATATAAATTTAATAAAAGAAATAAAAGAAAATAAATTCTAGTAAATTTGTGCAATTGGTCTGTAAAACTGTCCCCCCAAATGAAAGGGAGTGAGAACATGACAGATTATGCATGCCATACTAAACTGCGGTATTAATTTGAGGTGGGCAGTTTTTGTCCTGAAGCTGCATGAAGTCTTCCAGCCCCCGTTTTGCCCACCCCCAAAGGTCATCATCTCACCATCCAGTTGTATCATTAAATTACTGCCCAGCCTCCTAGAGCTCTTGGCTGAAAAAAAAAAGTTTAAAAAGGCAGTCTACAGCCAGAAAACTACTGCTTTACCCTGCATTAGGGTAAAATCAATTTGGTACCCTACAGATGTGAACTTTAGCTCCTCCAGTTGCTGTTCAAGTGAGTGGCAGATGGTAACTGAAACCGGAAACATCTGCAGGGCACCAGATTGCCCATCCCTGAGAAACAGCACAGCTAATCCAAATAATGTAAAGCACTCGGAAGGATTTCATTTAGTTTAAACTATTTTGCAAAAACTCCAGTGGCACATGTCAGAAAAGAATTCTTTTTGTACAGAATGTTTGTTAAAACATATTCACATTGCTAAAATAGTAGCATTTCAAATATTAATGTTCCTAAATTTGCAGCAGCTTATGTCACCAGTTTTTGAAGGAATGTTTTAATCCTCCTTACATTGAGAAAAAGCAATTTAACACTGAAAATGTTTGGGCTCTGAGCTCCATCTGGTTGCTGCTGATAAGGCCAGCCACATGACTGGGGAATTTTCCACTCTTCGGACAATTTGCAGCGCTTGCTGAATTTCTAAAAACTAAACAGCAAAGAAAGATGGGACACAGATTTCATATTAGGGGACAGGGGGGAAAAATGCACATCACACCTTAGATCACCAGATGAATATTTATTTCTTGAAATCTCTTCATTTTTCTTTACAGGAATTGTAACCCACTGTTCAATAAAAAGGATCCCTGAGAAATCAAAAAAAGCAGTCCTGTCCTTGAAAAAGACAGCACAAGTGAGGAGGGGAAAGGAAAACAAAGCTGCCACAAAGAGAGGGCTGCACTCTCTCAGCTGAGCTAGTGGGGTGGCCCTGCGCCCTGCCTCTCCCTCTCCTATGGTCTGGTGAAACGGCTCTTAGGTGGTAACTGGGGGAGAAGCCAAGGCTTCTCACAGAGCTTCTGATGGCCCATTCTTCCCTCTGTCCTCTTCAGCCATTCTGCCTTCCAAATAAAATGCTTCCTTCTTTAACCACAGCCCACTTGATAGTTATTGGGAATCTTTTCAATACAGTAGTACTATGTCAGACATCAGTGACTTCTATCTTCAATATTCAACAAAAAAAACCACACATCCATTTTTCCAATACTTCAAGGGATTTAAATGTTGCCTATTGCAGACAGGTACTGTATGTGGAAAATAGTTCCTGAAACCTATTCTTCCAGGCTGATTGCAGTTCACTCCTTTCAAAATCATTAAGTTTTAAAGTTCTTTATCTGCAAGACATCACACTTGGAATATCTTACCCCTGGAGCTGAGGCTGATTTCCTCGCTCCCAGCCTTCCGGAAAGGCTAAAAGACCTGGTTTTGCCGTCTTGCCTGGGAGGGAAATGCCAACAGTTCCTCTTGGGGATGGTTGGTCCCTTGAAGCCTCCCAGCATCTTATTTTAACATTTTACCCTTGGAATTCATATTATGTGTTGTTGTAATTTTATATTTCTTTTAATTCTATTTTATTGTGCACTGCCCAGGGTCCCCACTGGGGGAGATGGGCGGTAATATAAATTTAATAAAATAAAATAAATAAATAAATAAATCACACTCATCCCTCCAAATGATCTGCTACTCACAACCTGGAGCCTGGGTGTTACATGTGTCATCATCTAAGAACAATGGGGAGGAGAATGTTTAAATGTACTATGCCATGCTATGCCTGCTCATTCCAGTCTTTGTTTGTGTTAGCTTTCATGCACCGTAATAAATCCTTTTACTTCTAAGAAACCTCGCGTCTGTGGTTTACTCTAGAGAAAGGGATTTTAGGGCATCAGAGACGAGCACCTTACAACAACAGCATTACTGAAGCTAACTGAAAAGCACTGCTTCACTGAGAATAAATAAGTACCTTTTCCTTCCGATATTTTCTACTAATGCTCCCCTCCCCATTCCCATTATGGTTTCATGGCTTTTCCGGACAACCTCTTCCATCTGAAGGAATACCCCAACCCCACCTGGTATCACATTAACTCATTTTGGAATACATTTATACTTAGAAAAACAAATCATTCAGATAGGTTTTACTATACAATAGGGTGTATAGCAAGCCTAATGTAATGCAAAAACAAAGTATATTGTCTCTTTAAAGAGAATTTATTTTAAAATTACCAAAACTAAATTACAAATCAAACCTAGAACTAATTTTAGACAGGACTAAACTGACATTGATCGGAAGATCACAAGTTCAAATCCCTAGCCCTGCGTGCTAAACAGCTAAACTGCTGTTTAAGTGCTAAACTGCGTGCTAAACTGCGTGCTAGACAGGACTAAACTGACATTGATCGGAAGATCACAAGTTCAAATCCCTAGCCCTGCGTGCGGAGTGAGCTCCCACACTAGCTCCAGCTCTTGCCAACCTAGCAATTCGAAAGCATGCAAATGCAAGTAGATTAATAGGTACCACTTTGGTGGGTAGGTAACAGTGTTCCACGCGTGTCATGCGGCCACATGACCGTGGAAGCGTCTTCGGACAACGCTGGCTCTTCGGCTAACAAACGGAGATGAGCACCGGCCCCTAGAGTCGGATACGACTGCACAAATGTGCGGGGGGAACCTTTACCTTTTTAAACTGACATTAATGTATCTACACAACTTTATATAATCACCTAACAATTTCCCCCAAAATGTGGGTTTATTTTGGAAGTGGGGTGGGGGATATACTTTTGATATGTATTTCAACGCCAACTGAAAAATCATACAATAGCCTATAATGACCAAAGTTTCAAGACTTGTACAGTCCACATGTTCTTTATCATTATTGCCAAGGCTTGAAACCTGATTTGTATATTAGAAAAAATTACAACAAACTTTGGAGTCACATATTTCCCATTTACTGTGACATTTTATTTATATATATATATAAATAATTTGATTTATATCACTGCTTGAAACCTGATTTGTATATTAGAAAAAATTACAACAAACTTTGGAGTCACATATTTCCCATTTATTGGGACATTTTATCTATCTATCTATCTATCTATCTATCTATCTATCTATCTATCTATCTATCAATCATCTATCTATCTATCTATCTATCTATCTATCTATCTATCATTCGATTTATATCACCGCTCCATCTCCCCCAAGGGACATAATAATTAAAAGTATGTACTTCTACTTTTAAAACAAGTCCCAATTCTATTTCTCACTTATAATTAAATCAGAGCTTTCCAAACTGTGTGTCAGGACACGTTAGTGTGTTGGCTGCAGTGTCTGGGTGTGTAGCGGCTGCTGCTGCCTCCGAGCCCTGCCAGGATTCCGCGCAGGTCCTAGTGCCTGCCTTGTGCCTTGCTGCCTCCAAACCTGCCCTGCCAGGATTCCGCTCAGGTCCTAGTGCCTGCCTTGTGCCTTGCTGCCTCCAAACCTGCCCTGCCAGGATTCCACACAGGTCCTAGTGCCTGCCTTGTGCCTTGCTGCCTCCAAACCTGCCCTGCCAGGATTCCGCGCAGGTCCTAGTGCCTGCCTTGTGCCTGGCTGCCTCCAAACCTGCTGTGATTCCGCGCAGGTCCTAGTGCCTGCCTTGTACCCTGCTGTAAGAGTGTGTCGCGAAATGATGCCCTGCTGTAAGAGTGTGTCGCAAAATGATGCATGTCTAAAAAGTGTGTCACCAACATGTAAAGTTTGGAAAGCTCTGAATTAAATAATTGATGACTGTCCATTATGAACCTGTTTGGCATTAAAACAGCAGCAGCTTTAATGGAGTGCTGCATGATTCTCCTTCCCCAAATCTTGTTGGAAGAAGAAAAGATGTTACGTAATTCTTCCCCCACACCTGCCCTTCGAAAAACAGCGTAGGAACCACTAAACTTCACAGAAATGATTTTGAATGAGTAGGACCATCCCACCACTTTTAGTAGGATAAACGAGTAAACAATCCATTGGGCTTTTTACATATCTAGGAGCATTCTTATAAACTGATATATTTTTCAGATAATGAAAACTGTTTTAAAGTAACTTCAGTCTTACTACTCCAGCACTGATAACACGTTTTGTACAATTCATTCTTTCTTGCTGCAAATGGTTGAAGTATGTGACCTTTAAAAGATGTAATGTCCTATAACACTTAAAAAAAAAACCTTTCTGAAACCTTTTGTTTAAAAAAAATCCCAGTGTAGGAATAAGTAACAACAACAACAAAAACCTATCAATTAAATTTGGTTCTTAATACTTTTACAAAGGTCAAAGTATACAACCATTCATCAACTTAGAAAAATCACTGTTCTTCATAGCTTTCCTGCCTTCTTGAAGGTTCAAAAAAAGGTTACTCATCTTCCTGAAATACTCACATGCATTAATAACTTTGATGTACCATGCAAAGACTATGTGCGGCTTGTGATTCTAAAACTCTACTGACATTCAAAGTACGTAGCAGTATCAAAATAAAAAAAAAATCACTGTGGCAAGAAAAGTTACAAAAGAGTAACAAAGCATCTATTCTGAACATGTGGGGCAGGCTATAATATAATAATAGGAATTACTGGACTTTGGAATGTTTAATACCTCTTTAACAATTAAACATTATCAAGCTACAATTGTGATGACAGTACTGTTTCTCTGCAACTACATCTATCCAGTGAAGATTTTCCAAAGATTTAGGGCTCTTGGCAGTTTTAATAGAATCCTCAATAGCACAATGTGACATATTTATTTCTTTTATTTAAAGACTTATATAGCCATCCATCTAATTTACCAAAACCCTGGGCAGCTCACAAAACAACAATAAAATCATAAAAACTATTTTAAAAATTTGCAAGATATTTGAGGATAAAATCAACTGCTATAGCTAAATTTGTGGAAGTGTCCATGACACAGTCCGGTAAAACTCTTTTGGATGGTTTTCAGTTTTTATTACCAAGGATGTATGGAAAATGCCTGGTACAGTTCATCCAACCACCTGTTTATTCATCCCATGATGTACCTACATTTTCTCATTCCATAAACTTGTAAGTTGAGGGTTGTCCAATAAGGCAGCTGAGTAAGTGATAAATAGAAGGAATCTTTAGAATATTGTTTCACCTACCTGGCTACAGAGTACATGAAAAGAAAGTCATTGTCTGGTGATCCAGGAGTCTTGCTGTAGTCGGTATATTTTTTCTGGGTGGCATTTTTGATATCTTTCATCACTGACTCCATTTCTTTACTTAAATTGGTTTCTGACTGTTAAAAAAAGAGGGCTTGAATTTATTTAGCTACACTAATGGCAATAACAGAAAAATAACTCACAGAATGAGTTCTGCAAATATAAGACACTGAAATATTAAACAGCATCATACAACATCACATTAAATCTTAACAGAGAGATGTTCAACAAACTCTTAACTATTTAATAAGGCATTCACTGGAGCTCATAGAGAAGTTTTAAAACAAAACACACTTCCAACATGCTAGCTTTTCATTACGACTGGACATATTAATATTTTTATTATATTATTGTTTTTTAAATCAGTACAAGTAATAGAATACAAAACATAAATTTCACTTTAATAAAAAGGCTATATTCTTTTAAAAGCTAAGCAGTAAAAACTAAAAAGAAATAGAAAAAAACTAAAAAGTCAGAACAAATCAATAAATATTATAATGTCTATTCAAAAGCAAGCAATGGTAATTTATTTCTAGGTAAATTTGGATAAATTGTAGCCTAAAGCTTGTAACTGAAACAATGTATTTTTGGATGTCATTATAAAACTTCAAAATATAAAACTATATATAAAAGTTATGATAAAATGAATAATCCATAATGATAAATATTCTCAACTGGAACATTTTAAATAGCTTTCAGTCAGAAATGCAATCATTTTTATACAATTCTAACATTTCTTGAAATACTGTTTAGTTTTATGAAAAGAAGCTGGAAAGCAGGGATTTAATAACCAATAAATACATATATTAAAATGCTGCAGCATAATGCTGAGATAATCATAATTTTACTTTAAAGGTGACATAGTGGAATTTAATTGTTGAAATTTTAATGTTACTAAACTCTTATGTTTAATGGAAAAATGGGAAAGAATGTTCAACTTTTTAAATTTTACAAAATGTGTGATGAATTATGAAGAGAGAGGGAGGGAGGGAGGGAGGGAGGGAGGGAAAGAGAAAGAGAAAGAGAAAGAGAAAGAGAAAGAGAAAGAGAAAGAGAAAGAGAAAGAGAAAGAGAAAGAGAAAGAGAAAGAGAAAGAGAAAGAGAAAGAGAAAGAGAAAGAGAAAGAAGGTGGAAAGACAAATTAACAAGGATCTTTCTGCCTTACACTGATGCTTACTGGGAAAGTTCCCAGCTGCTCTTGAAGTTCTTCCACCTCCTTGATGAGCTCTTGCATATTCTTGGTACTGTGACATTGACAAAGGCTTCGCTCTACATTGTTGCCAGGATAACATGGAAGAACACTGTTGGCAAACTGCCTACACATAGGACAGGTAAATTCTCCTTTGTCCACAGCAAAACCCTGGAGAACCTGATCGTTCTAAAAGAAACAACAAAGTAAGTGAATTTCGGAAATGACAAACATTTATAATTCTAACAATTCCAAAGAAAGCAGGATCAGAAGTAAAAGAAAAACAGACTGCTGAAAACTGATGGGCTTATTTTGAAACTTAGAAAAAAAAACCCACAACACACACTTTCCTTTTAATATTTTTTGAATTTCCTCATATCTGAATTTGTTAACAGTCCAGAATGCACACAAACTATGTTCTCTATACTATTTTTAAAAATACAGTTATTTATTTGCATCCCATTCTTAGACCCACTTCCTCATGTTCTAACACATGTTTCTTAAAAAACATTTGCTCATTACTATCAGCAAGGCTGTAGATGTCTTTGCAGAGGAGGGTCAGTGGGAGAGAAGTATCCAGCTGCTAGCTGTGTGTGCCTTCGAGTCAGTGTTGACTCCTGGCAATTGCCTGGACTAGTCCCTGCAGTTTTCTTGGCAAGGTTGTTCAGAAGTAGTTTGCCATTCCCTCCTTCCTAGGGCTGTGAGAGAGTGACTGGCCGCAGGTCACCCAGCTGGCTTCGTGCCTAAGGCAGGACTAGACCTCGCGGACTTCCAGTTTCTGGCCTGGTATCTTAACCATTACGCCAAACTGGCTCTCAAAGCATCCAGTGTTATGTTTATTGATTCCTAATCTCTATCTTTTTTCTTCCTAAGGGTGTCTTTTACAGAAGCATGTGTGTGTATCAGAAATTACCCATAAGTAAGTAGTGAGAGTTTACACTGGGCAATTGGCAGGCATAGTAAGGATTAAAAACACTTCTCATTCTTCCCTAGATGCTGTATTAACATCATGAGCCAAATATCAAGGAAGAACCAGGTGAAAGCTTCATAATAAGGATGTCTGAATAAAAGTCTACATTGAGTGTGTTTTTTATTCAGATTTGATTAAAAACAGTTACACTTTTACTTGCACCTGGACAAGATTCAGTACTCTACAAAAGTAGTAATAACTGAAGCATCACTTTCAATTCCTCAGCTTTTGAAATAGCTTCAGAATAGACCTTAGAAGCATATAGGTGGAAGGGACTATTGAGGCCACTGAATCGAGTCCCTGCTCAGGGCAGTAATGCAAATTTAATCATCCTTGAGAGATGGCTATCCAGCAGTTGTCTACACAATCCAAGGAAGGGGGATCCACCAACACTCTATGCAATTGGTTCTACAATCAATCTGCTCCCACTGTTAGGCAGGGTTTTTTTCTAACGTTCAATTGGATCTGCCCTCCTGTAACCTAAATTCATTATCCCTTGTTCTGAACTCTGGAATGACAGAAAACATGTGTTGACCTTCTCCTCTCTGATAATACTTCCATGTATTTGAAGAGTGCTACTGTATTTCCTCCCTTGCCACCCACATAATCTTTTCTCAAGTCTAAACATATCCAGATCTTTCCGTCTGTCTCCATAAGACTTAATTTGTACTCCCCAATCATTCTCGTGGTTTTTCTCTGTACTGCTCCAATTTTCCGGAATCCTTAGAGTAGAGCCCAGAACTGGACACAGTACTCAAGGTGGGGGTCTAACAAAGGCAGAATAAAGTGTGTCTAGGAAATTATTATTTTGTTATTGCAACCTAAAACCTTACAACCTTGCAACCTTACATTTTTCCAGTTACATCACACTGCTGCCTCACATTCAGTTTGGAATCAACCACTATTCCAATATTTTTTTAAAAAAGGTACCAAGCCAGATATGCATTAGGTATCTCACCCAATGTTGTGTCCCTTGCAAATTTGATAAACATTCCTTGCTAATCAGAATGTCATGGAGTACTTTATTGAAAGCTTTGTTAATGTCAAGATATACTGTGCCTACCACATTCCCACAATCTATAGTAAAAGTTACCCAATTAAAATGAGGTAAGAGTAAGCTGACAAGACTTGTTCTTGATAAATCCACACTGATTTCAGGTAATTATCAGACTGTTTTTAAGATGCTTACAGATGAATCTCTTTATAAACTGCTCTAGAGTGTTCCCTAGAGTGTTCAAGGTAAGCTGGATGTGGTCAAACATGAGATGACAAGATTGAACATTGACATCTTGGGAATCATTAAGCTAAAATGGACAGGAATGGGCGAATTTAATTCAGGTGACCATTATATATACTACTGTGGGCAAGAATCCCTTAGAAGAAATGGAGTAGCCCTCATAGTCAATAAAAGAGTGGGAAAGGCAGTACTGGGGTACAATCTCAAAAACGACAGAATGATCTCAGTTCGAATCCAAGGTAAACCATTCAACATCACAGTAATCCAAGTCTATGCCCCAACCACTGATGCTGAAGAAGCTGAAGTCGACCGGTTCTATGAAGACCTACAACACCTCCTAGAACTAACACCAAAAAAAGATGTCCTTTTCATCATAGGGGACTGGAATGCTAAAGTGGGAAGTCAACAAATGACCGGAATAACAGGCAAGTTTGGCCTTGGAGTACAAAATGAAGCAGGGGAAAGGCTAATAGAGTTTTGTCAAGAGAACACGCTGGTCATAGCAAACACTCTTTTCCAACAACACAAGAGACGACTCTACACATGGACATCACCAGATGGTCAATACCGAAATCAGATTGATTATATACTTTGCAGCCAAAGATGGAGGAGCTCTATACAATCAGCAAAAACAAGACCTGGAGCTGACTGTGGCTCAGATCATGAGCTTCTTATTGCAAAATTTAGGCTTAAATTGAAGAACGTAGGGAAAACCACTAGACCACTCAGGTATGACCTAAATCATATCCCTTATGAATATACAGTGGAGGTGAGGAATAGATTTAAAGGATTAGATCTGGTAGACAGAGTGCCTGAAGAACTATGGATGGAGGTTCGTAACATTGTACAGGAGGCAGCAACTAAAACCATCCCAAAGAAAAAGAACGGCAAGAAAGCAAAGTGGCTGTCTGATGAGGCTTTACAAATAGCTGAGGAAAGAAGGAAAGCAAAAGGCAAGGGAGAAAGGGAAAGATATAACCAACTGAATGCAGATTTCCAGAGAATAGCAAGGAGAGATAAGAAGGCTTTCTTAAATGAACAATGCAAAGAAATTGAGGAAAACAATAGAATGGGGAAGACTAAAGATCTCTTCAAGAAAATCGGAGATATAAAGGGAACGTTTTGTGCAAAGATGGGCATGATAAAGGACAAAAAAGACAGGGACCTAACAGAAGCAGAAGAGATTAAGAAGAGGTGGCAAGAATACACAGAAGAACTATACAAGAAAGATCTTAATGTCCCTGATAAATACGATGGTGTGGTCACGGACCTTGAGCCGGACATCCTAGAGAGTGAAGTCAAGTGGGCCTTAGGAAGGATTACTAACAACAAAGCTAGTGGAGAAGACAGTATCCCAGCTGAGCTATTTAAAATCCTAAAAGATGATGCTGTTAAAGTGCTGCACTCAATATGTCAACAAATTTGGAAAACTCAACAGTGGCCACAGGATTGGAAAAGGTCAGTTTACGTTCCAATTCCAAAGAAGGGCAATGCTAAAGAATGTTCAAACTACCGTACAATTGCGCTCATTTCACATGCTAGCAAGGTTATGCTCAAAATCCTACAAACTAGGCTTCAGCAGTATGTGAACCGAGAACTACCAGAAGTGCAAGCTGGGTTTCGAAGAGGCAGAGGAACTAGAGATCAGATTGCCAACGTTCACTGGATCATGGAAAAAGCAAGAATTCCAGAAAAACATCTACTTCTGCTTCATTGACTACGCTAAACCCTTTGATTGTGTGGATGACAACAAACTGTGGCAAATTCTTAAAGAGATGGGAGTACCAGACCACCTTACCTGTCTCCTGAGAAACCTGTATGCAGGTCAAGAAGCAACAGTTAGAACCGGACATGGAACAACCGACTGGTTCAAAATTGGGAAAGGAGTACGACAAGGCTGTATATTATCACCCTGCTTATTTAACTTATATGCAGAGTACATCATGAGAAATGCCAGGCTGGATGAACCACAAGCCGGCGTTAGAATTGCCGGGAGAAATATCAACAACCTCAGATATGCAGACGATCTCACCCTAATGGCAGAAAGTGAAGAGGAACTAAAGAGCCTCTTGATGAGGGTGAAAGAGGAGAGTGCAAAAGCTGGCTTGAAACTCAACATTAAAAAACTCAGATCATGTCATCTGGTCCCATCACTTCCTGGCAAATAGAAGGGGAAGAAATGGAAGCAGTGACTGATATTTATTTATTTATTTATTTATTTATTTATTTATTTATTTATTTATTTATTTATTTATTTATTTATTTAATCAGTCTGTCTGTCTGTCTGTCTGTCTGTCTGTCTGTCTGTCTGTCTTATTTATACCCCGCCTATCCCCTCCCTACTGGAGGACTCTAGGCGGCTTACAGCATTACATATCAAATCCAATTATACATCATCATTACAATTTTTTACCGCGCGATAGGGAGAGAGGAAGGGAACCGGCTCTTCAGCTGCAGGCATTGGACTGCAAGTCCCAGAATGCCTCGCTCCGCGCCAGCTGCTGACGTCCAGGAAGCTGGTATTTCCGGATCCGTCGTCCTCCGCTGTCATCACCGCTCTCCAGATCTTTCTTGGATCGAGGACGACCCTCCGATGGACGCCCGCAAATTGCCCCACGTGAGTGGTACCCATTTATCTACTTGCTATATTAGCTTTCGAATCGCTGGGTTGGCAGAGAGCTAGGGCTAGTGACGAGAGCTCACCTCGTCACGCGGTTTCGAACTGCCAACCTTATGGTCGGCAGTCTAACGGCTCAGTGGTTTAACCCGCTGAGCCACCGCGCCCCTTTTCATATATTTTTCCATATTTTCTGGGGCTCCAAGATCACCGCAGACGGTGACTGCAGCCATGAAATTAAAAGACGCTTGCTCCTTGGGAGGAAAGCTATGGCGAACCTAGACAGCATATTAAAAAGCAGAGACATCACCTTGCCGACGAAGGTCCATATAATTAAAGCTATGGTTTTCCCAGTAGTAATGTATGGCTGTGAGAGTTGGACCATAAGGAAGGCTGAGCGCCGAAGAATTGATGCTTTCGAACTGTGGTGCTGGAGAAGACTCTTAAGAGTCCCTTGGACTGCAAGGAGGTCAAATCAATCAATCCTTACGGAAATCAACCCTGACTGCTCATTGGAAGGACAGATACTGAAGCTGAAGCTCAAATACTTTGGCCACCTAATGCGAAGAGAGAACTCACTGGAAAAGACCCTGATGCTGGGAAAGACTGAAGGCAAAAGGAGAAGGGGATGTCAGAGGATGAGATGGTTAGATAGCATCACCGATGTAATGAACATGAATTTGAATAAACTCCAGGAGACAGTGGAGGACAGGAAGGCCTGGCGTGCTATGGTCCATGAGGTCACGAAGAGTTGGACACGACTAAATGACTGAACAACAATAGTGTTCCCAGATACTGATACCAATCTGATTGGTCTGTAGCTTGCAGATCTTCTCTCCTGACACACACACACACACACACACACCAACCACCTTTTCAAGATAGGGACATTTGCTCTCTATTAAATGAATGAATAAAGTACTGTAGCATATTTATCAATATGGATTTCCTTTCTTATACATTAAAAGTTCCCACAACTTTATTGAGGTTCCACCAATATCAACTGGAAACCTATAATAATTTAATGAATAAAAGATAATAACTGAAACTTTTCATTGTATCTTACCCGTAGAGATTCCATGTAGGATTTATGACAATCTATGTGTAATGTATGGCCACATGTTTGTACATACACACCTCCTTCCCAGCCAATTGATATTGATTGCAGACAAGAACTCTAAAAAGTAAAGCGTAACATTTAAGATAATGCACATGGATTCATCATCAGTTTTAAATACAGGATACTAGATTCATTAAGATATACACATTTTTGCTTAATGAGCAAGGGTGGTATAAGTTATCACAATTAAATCTAAAAAGGATTGTTACAATTACAACTGTTGTTCTTATACAGAAATTAGCCTAGAAAACATTATACTATATACACTAATACTAGTTGCATGTGAAATAGAATTTTCAGCACACTGTAAAGCTTTAATTTAACATTTTAAAAACAATTTTATAATGAATTAAAATTATCTGTTGAAGCCTTCCATAATAATTTTAATTATATGTATTATTAAAGAGATTAACAACAGGATTTATTTTTACTGTTTAGAGCATTTGAGTAGACAATTCTAGGGATTTACAGAGGTATCAATTTTCCTTCCAACAGAAATTTATTTTTTCTTGCTGCGATTATTTTAATAACTAATTTTCTAGAAAGCACAATAATCTGAGTCCATAACATAACATAAATATTGTTAATGTATATATTAATTTCAAGTTTCTGAAGAAATCCCACAAGAGACTCTATTTCAGAAAGAATTAATGTAGTTTGATTAAGCTCTGACGTGTTGACTCTTAGCAACCACATACATAGAGTTTATCTAAGGTAATCTGTCCTGAATCTGGCCTTTTAAGTCTCTCAGTGGTGCATTCACTGCTGTTGCAATTGAGTCCATCCACCCTGCTGCTGGTGATCTTTTTCCCTTTGTTTCCACTTTTCATAACATTATGGACTTTTCAAGGGAGCTGGGTCTTTGCATACAGTAATATATCCAAAATATGATGGTTTGACCCTGGTCATTTGTGTCTTGAGTGAGAACTCTAGACTGCTTTGTCTATGATCCATTTATTTATATTCCTGGCTTATCTCAACAGCCTTCTTCAACACCAAAGTTTAAAACTGTCAATACTTTCTATCCTGCTTCTTTAAATTCCAACTTCTGCAGGCATAGCTGCATCACAAGGAAAGCCATTATCTACATAATTCTAATCTTTTTATATAGACACATCTGAATATCTTTTCCAAGACCTTTATTGCTGCCCTATCATGTGCAAGTCTGTGGTATATTTCTTGACAGCTGATTCCTTTACTGTTGATAGCAGAGCCTAAAAAGCTGAAACTATCCACCACTTCAATGTAAATTCTAATGTCATTGTCAGTTCTAAGGCTGGTTGTTGTACTGCTGTCATTAGTTTGGTCTTATTTATATTTAATTGTAGTCCCATTTTTTTCACCGTGCTCCTTTACTTTCATTATTAGAGCTTCCAGACCATTTGCATTTTCAGCTATCAAAGTAGTGTCATTGGCATAGTGCAGGTTATTTATGTTTGTTCCTCTAAGTTTCAAACTACAGTTATCTTCTTCCAAACCAGCTTCTCTCAATATATATTTAGTATATGGATTGAATAAATGAGGGATTATCCAGCCTTGTCTCACTCCTTTGCTGACCTGGAGCCAGGCTGCTTCACTATGTTCTGCCCAAATTGTGCCTTCCTGTCCTACATATAGGTTTTGTATAAAGAAAACAAGATGTTCTGGGATTCCCATTTTTCTAACCACATGCCATAGTTGGACATGGTTGACATAACTGAAGGCCTTTCTATAATCAATGAAGCATGAATTGACATTTTTAAAATATTCTTTGGCTCTCTCAATTATCCAGGATGTATCAGCAATAATCTCTCTTGTTCCTTGGCCTTTTCTGAAACCAGCTTGAACATCAGCTGTCTCCCTTTCCATGTAGGACTCTAGTCTGTGTTGAATTATTTTAAGCATTATTTTCTTAACATGTGAAATCTTTCTTTGTAGACTGACCTATTCCAATCTGTTGGACATTGTGTCATTTTCCAAATTTACTGGCGTAGTTTGGTTAGAACCTTTAATTAATTTATTTATTTATCACATTTCTTCACCACCCATCTCGATAAACGACTCTGGGCAGTTTACAAGCAAGTTAAGAGAATAAAAGGTTAAAATATCGTTAAAACAGATTCATTATAAAATATACAGTAATTATACATTAATATGATAATATAATCATTAATATACAGTAAATATAAAATAATATGAAATATAAAATCCAAGATGGTGAAGCAACTGTCGCAATAAAATTTCCCAGGGCCACATCAAAGTGCCAACCACCCCCATGATTAACTATGAATGATTCTTCTTCGGCGGCTTGCTGTGTTTCTGTAGACATTCTGTCAATTCCTGTAGCCTTTCTGTAATAACCAGACTGCTGATCTAATTTCACCTTCTAGTACTAGAAGTTCTTGTAATTGGGGAATATTTTCTAAAATATCTTGGATGCTGACATCTTTACTATGCAGAATTTCAGTATATTCTTTCTATCTCTGTTTGATCTTCATTAAGTCAGTTACTATCGATCCATTGGTGTCCTTTAGCACGCCAATTCAAAGTTGGAATTCCTTCTAAGTTTGGAGATCTTTTGGAAAACTTTCATTTTTCCGTACCTGTTTCCATCTTCAATAACTTCACAGATATTCTTGTAATACTATTCCTTGTCTCTTCTAACAGATCTCTAAAAAAATTTGTTTAATTCCTTCCTGAGATCTTTGTGTTTCTTGGCTTTGCCTTCTCTTCTTTTCTTAGCAATTTCTGTTCTGAGATCCACTTTGGTTTTTTTCCCCCCTTTGTCTTTTGCAGTCTCTTTTCACAATCATCCATAATAACTTCTTTGATTTCATTCCATAATTTCTCTGATATCCTATCAGTGAGGTTCAGAACTTCACAGCAATTCCGGAGTTTCTCCTTGAAAGTGGTGGTGATATCCTCAAGATCATATTGTGCAAACTGGTTGGCTTTGTTCTTACACTTTTACTTGACTTGGAATTTGCACATGAGCAGTTCATCCCCTATTCCGCAATCAGCCCCTGGGCATATTTTTGCTGTTACAACTGATCTCTTCTACCTCTTTGTACCAATAACAAAGTCAGCTTGATTTTTTTCCTGCAGTTGTTTCATATTCTAGTCCTTCACTTTGCATTAAAATGTTTGTTGTTCAGACGCTATTAATCTCTAATGCCTTGGAGCAAAAAAGCAAGAGTCATTTTTTTTCTCCTTTCCTTTCTTCTAGCCTCTGTTGATGAAGGCAATTTCCCCTTCAAATGAACTGATAATCCTAGAGATTCACAAACTTTTGCCACACACAAATATGTAGCTTTGGATCATTTTCCTCAATAGATAAATGAACAAGAATAATGTTTTTGACTCATTGGCTTAACTGCATTCTCTTTATCTAGTTTTAGGACTTGTGTGGAGAACACATCACATTTTAGGTCATATTTATGGAGAAATATTGAAAATTCAAAAGAGTTCATAAAATTTTAAGCACCACTGTATGCTTCCTAAATTGTTGTGAATTCTCCAGGTGAATTGGGATTGCAATTTGCACAATGTCCAGCCCTTATAGCTTAAGGAGGATGACAGGTAAGGAAAGGCTGCTATACATTGAACAACACAGGTCCCCAAAGTAGCTAATTCTGAAATTCTAAATCAGAGTCATTATCCAAACTCCTACTGGCTGTGAAACCCTCATAACAACAATATAATTTCAAATATTTCATGGTTGCCATTTTAATTCAACAAAGTCATGATTACAAAACTCTGTAACATAAAAACTAGTTCTAAATAAAATTCAGTACTATTAAATAAATGGAATATTCTCCCACCACATTGCTACAAAATATACATACATCTTTAAAGAACTGTTGTAAAGTTGCAAGGCGTGTTTCATATACTGCTGCACAAGTATCACCAGGATATATTTGCTCCTTTTCAGATGTTGGTAGCTTCTTAGGCTCAGTAGTATTACGGCAATGCCCCAAAACTAGAGAGAGAGAGAGAGAAAGAGGGGGGGGATATTTATAGCATATCAGAAAACAAAGTTTAAGTGCATCCCATTCATGCAAGTTAATTGGCTTAACACAGTCACATAACTGACTAAAGGGATTGCACTGGATAAGCAAAACTTATTATATCTGTACTATATTACCAAGCAAATGTTACATTTTGTTTTAAAAAACATTTTTATATTAATCTCAATTCCCTCCTTCTATATTATCTCACTGTGGTTTGTAAATAGGGCAAATACTACAAGCCTTTCACTTCATCCCCAATGGAAAACTTAGTATGTATATATGGGAATATAGAGTTGTACTCCTCAAAATAGACACTCTGGTATATTTTATTTAACCTAATGCTTCTATTCTCTACAGAAGTGGGAAACTGGATAATTTATCTATGCATACAGAGATATATACACCTTGCCTCTCATTCTCCTACTAGTTCCTTCGCATTACAGTAGCAAATATTCTCAGATATATAAATACATTCTTCATCTCAATAATCTGTTGGTGTCACAATAGTTTGATTTTGAAGCCATACCTGAAGAAGCTTGTAAGAGAACAACTAATCCTGTTGGTCGCTCTTCAGTAGAAGGGCCACTTTGGCCACAAATAACACAATCATATATAGCTTCAGAAACATGCTCTTCTGCTGTTGCAATCTCCATAGCAGTATCAGCATCTGGTGACTCTAAGGAATGGAGAAATAAGACAATAAGTAATCAACAGCCTCGTAAGGTAATAGTAGGGAAAATTAGTTGTAATTTGAACCAGTATAAAATTAAGATTATTACTTTTCCCCTGAAGGATGCTTTTTATAGTCAGACTTTACCAATACAATACATAATCTACATGCTTAAAAAAAATATTTGTTGTAACACTGGAAGGCAGTACAAGCCTTTTCTGTTATAAGAAGAGACTGAGAGCCTGGTATTTTAGTTCTGGAATGTTGCAAAATCTATTTAGAACTAACATACTAGACTTACTAACTTTATGTATAACTGTAGCATACAGCATCCATTCATGAGTGGTCAACCAAGTATAGCTGAACTGGTCAGCCAGGGCACTGTGAGATCCCAGCATGTAAATTGCTACAATGAAAACTGAATGCTAATGTCATACTTGTAAAATAAGATTCAAATGTGGCGTGGACTTAATTTCACCTTGCTTGCTTATTTATTGGATAACAGTTGCACTGTCTGATACAACCTGGATAGTGTGACCTTGGAGGAGGCCCTCAAAAACTCAAATAATTAATAACTCTGGCTCATTGATAGTCGCTTCAGGATCTGCTGCCCTTAGGGCTTGCTCTCAAGGAGTGACTAGCAAATGGAATGAGTAAGCCTGCTTAGTAAAAGCCTGGCAGTGTCTGCAAGAGCCCACTATGTGCCCTTCCTAAAGGCACAAAAGACAAAGGCTTCATCCTTCTGAACAGTAGGTGGACACTGTTACTCCAGCATCGGCACTGGTGGAACAGAACCTTCAAGGCTAGAAGGCTAAGGCCAGCAGAAAAAAGAGAAATGATTGTAAAGAACTGCATCCAACAAGAGCCATCATGCATCAGTATGGATAAGAAATGAAATGAAATGAAATGAAATGAAATGAAATGAAATGAAATGCAGAGGAATTGAATATGGGTGAAGTTGAAGAAACAACAAGTTTGCTATTGCTAAGACAAGACAAAGAGAAGAGACAAGGCAAACTGATATTAGTGAGAATCCTGCCTATCATGGGCATGCTGGGTAGATGGCATTTCCATCAAAAATTCTAGAAAAATTTAACAGGGCTCTGTTAAACAGCATGCACAAAACTTTGTTATGTGTGAATCATAAAGAACACAATGAGGATGCTCAATACCATCCTGTGGAGCCCAGCTGGGAACGTTGACCTGCCTGGATATGAGTGTGGGAAATCATGGGGGGAGGAATCATCTACAGAAGAAGAGGGAGAGTCTGAATGCAGCTGTGCTGAATGCAAGGGAGTATGAGATAAAAGAAATAAGGCTTCAGTCAGTCGCTTCTGTCTTAAAGATAAGGAGAGAACAAAGGTGCTTAACTGTACGCTAGCTGAGAAAGCTTTGACCTTAGTGATATGCCAGACATACCAAACTTGTTAGGTACCTGTGTTGATCTGCCCTGAAAGTGATTATGGAAATGAGCTTGGGGCAGAGATGGGCTCTTGGCCCAGAGGGCAGAACGGCAAGATCAGCACGTGGACAGCTTCGTAGTACTAGGAGAATGTATGCGCATAGATATAGAGCATGCGTTAATTGTAAAATTATGCTAATTGACAAACTACGTTAGCCTTTATGTCTATAAAACCTGCTGGACAGAGGGACACGGGGCTCCTTCCCTTTGAAAGGGGCGCTCCTTTGTTACAGATGTCTGAAATAAACGAGTTAATACAAGAAGAATTCTCGTGTCCTGTGTTATTGGAAATCGCACCGGGCAGAACTGAACTAATCCCTTTTGGGACCAACATTTTGGCGACCGCGGCAGGACTCCGTCCGGCTCCGAGAGAGGAAAAGATCCAATGGGATAGTGTGCACCGGTGGGCTTACCAGATCCACTTGGTCATTTCCTCGATCGGACTCAAAGGCAAAGCTCCAATACCAGAGAAATCTTCCTGGGGAATTGGAGGGGAGAAAGGGAAAGGACATCAACAAAGAAGGAAAAAGATGCCAACGGGTTGAAGTCTACTATTTAAGGTAAGGATCTCTGGGAAGTAATTAGTAAAGTCCGGGTTGGAAGTGACCCCCCGGAAGGGAAGGGAACCGAAGCCCTGGTAAACGTCAATGGGCTGAAGTCTAGGTCTGAAGCCTACGACGCTAGGGGCAGGGTGTCCTATTCCGGTCCCACCCGAAGTTCCCCCTAGGAAATTGGAGAATTAGCCTTCTGGCCGCGACCGCCGGCTTCCACCCTGGATTTGGGAGAGGCCCACCTGTGGTGCAAGCCGGGGGCCACAGTCCCGGTGAGGAGGTGACTCACTAAGACATGTCGTCCTGACGAGGAGACAGGAGGGAAAAAAATGGGGACTGGCCAGTCCAAAAGGGGGAAGAAGAAGGGTCCTTGAAGGCGGGGGAAGTTGGCAGATAAAACAGACAAAGTTCCCTTATCCCCCTCAATTGTGTGGTGGAACATTTTAATGAGTTCAGGGATTTATAAGAGAAAACAAGAGATAAGGTTGTGAGTTATTGTTTTATTTGGAATTTAAAATTGTTTTAATGGCCAATAACTGGATCCATAAATTGGATTTTATATTGAAGCTAAATTTCATTTTGATTAAGGAACCGGACCTATGGGCCCTCCGGTATTTACAGCTGTTTATGAAGCTAGCATTTAATACATCTATGCAGATTGCAAATTGGTAGTGTTAAAAAGGAAGTGCTGTTGTGATTAGCATTTGGGGGTTTTTTTTAGGTCGCTGGCCGACTTTGGGATTCGTAAATTTAATTATTATTACGGAGGTATATGGGACCTTAGAAGACTGAGCCTTTGGAAATAGACTGGTTTATATTTTGAGTAAAAAAATTAATTGGATTAAGGACTTTAAGTGTGTAGCCTCCACTAAATTTATGATTGAAGCCCCTGTAATTTGTATAATTTTTTTGCTGAAATATTTTATACCCCGGGCTGTGAAAACCAAAAGTTATTAGTTGTTTTTATTTTATTTTTTAGTGTGTTCATGCATGCACATGTATTTTGTTTGTTTGTTTGTGTTTTGATTTTTATTGTCTTTTTGGAATATATCCTGGGCTTTGTTCCTTTGATGGGAAAGCAGCCAAGAACAGCTGCCATGTTATAACTATGTCTGACTTTTATAACTGTGTATGTCTTGTTTGTAAGAAAGCTGATGATTGGCAACTATATATAGATAGAAGGTTTGAAGTAGTGCCATGAATTAGGAAGGTGGTGTGGATTGGATTGATTGTTGTATTTTGGGTTTAAATTTGTTTTTGGTAAGGCAGGTGAAGACATTCTAGCAAAAAGAGGGGAAAGAAAAAGGGAAAAGGGAGACCAGATACAGCTTTAGTATATATCCCTTTTTCTACATCTGATCTGTGTAATTGGAAAAATAACATGGAACCATATAGTAAGAATCCAGATCAGGTGGCACAGCTTGTACATTCAATTATACAAACCCACAACCCTATGTGGCAAGATATTCAGACTTTGTTATCAGTCCTCCTAACATCGGAGGAACAGAGGATGATTATTGGAGTAGGACGGAAAAGGGCAGAGGAGAGCCTCCTTACTGGGGAAAAGAAGGAAAACCCGGAGGAGACCTTTCCTCTGGCCAATCCGAAGTGGGACCCCAAGGATGAGGACAATATATCAGCGCTAAAAGAGTATCAGGCTCGCGTGGTGAGAGCCTTGAGGAAAAGACTCAAGAGAAAGGAAGACGGGATGTTTTGATGCACCACTTTAATATTAGGATTACACAAAGCATAAAGTGAATCTTTGTTGCCCAATCTATGAAAAATCCCTGAATTTTAATACAAACATCCTCAAAAATATCTCTAACAAGAAATTGCAAACATTACTTTAAATTGACTAAATCAAGCAATTAACAAAACGTAGCATATTCCATGTAATGTTCCCATTGTTATGATAAAGCAGGGCAGCACACTTTAATGCAATTGTCTTAAGTGTCAATGTAAATAGCACAATTTATCAGTCATATATTATACATTTAAAAGTTTGAAGCCATAATACTACTGTACCTAAATTAATACTTTGAATGCCCAATATCTTTCAAATGTTCAGTAAACTTAAGATTAGATGTAAAAAGGTAAAGGTAAAGGTACCCCCTGCACATTTGTGCAGTCGTGTCCGACTCTAGGGGGCGGTGCTCATCTCCGTTTGTTAGCCAAAGAGCCAGCGTTGTCCAAAGACGCTTCCACGGTCATGTGGCCGCATGACACGCGCGGAACGCTGTTACCTACCCACCGAAGTGGTACCTATTAATCTACTTGCATTTGCATGCTTTTTAATTGCTAGGTTGGCAAGAGCTGGAGCTAGTGCGGGAGCTCACTCCGCACGCAGGGCTAGGGATTCGAACCTCCGAACTTGCAATCTTCTGATCAACAAGCCTGGTGTCTTACCCGCTGAGCCACCACGCCCCTTGTAAGATTAGATGTAAGTTTAACTAAACAGTTAAAAGAAACTCAAAAACAAAACTCACAGCACTAATCTTAACAGGAATTAATGATTTCTGTGAACTTATTTATTTTGAGAGGTGTCCACTTTCAGTTTTTCAGAGATACTCTTACTTGGCAACATAGCACCTAATAGACAATATACCACCACAATGTCTACCTGGCATTCTAATATATAAAAAATAAATGTACAGAACAGTTACTAGCCACTGCAGTTTTTCAGGGGATCAAGAGACTATAGAGAACTTTGGGCAATTTCTACCATTTTTTTAAAGAACAAGCAGCCCTGGATTACTGCAACAAACACAGACCAGCATTTCTGATCCTCCAGAATTTGATACCAAATGTTTTCTGTTTTTACAACTCTTAAACTTAAGCACTGGAAACAGTGAATATTCCAAAAGGTTAAAGAGAGTTAACAATGTGTAACTGGAAGCAGTGCTGCCCTCATGGCCCAGAATCAGAATGCTAATATTGATTGGCCCAATGTAGCATGTGTATTCTCAGAAGACCAATACAAGTTATTTACTTTCTAATAAATTCAGGTACCTGAAAACCTATGCCATGCCACATTAAAAAGACTATTAGATTTCTCTCTCTCCCATCTCCATCTCTTCAAAAAGCATTACTTCAAAAACTGAGTGTGCTGAATCATGTGGTATTAATAAGAGATAGGAAAAACAATTATTCTACCTACAGTTCAAATGGATAGTCTTCATGAATTCTCTGAGAACTAAAATGCCACACATTAATTTTTACAGGTTTTTTTTAATATATCACGTGGTCAAATTCTAAGATACAGTAATTCCATTTGCAAGAAATCAGACAGATTTGAAGGTCATACAACTTTATGCAAAATGGATAGATGATGCAGTTCTACCCTGACAATAGCAATTCCATAATGAACCTCCAGAGACATCATTTATGGCAGCAAAGCAAAAACTGGCCAGCCATGAATTATTATTACATGTATATGTTGCGATCCAGTTTTGTCAGCTTTGACCAGAAGTAGTTTTTTGAGGTTATAGGCAAGATTTTTTTCCTGCTCTACCTAGGGAATCATCCACAAATCCTCTGCATATAAAATATATGATCAGCCCATGGTGATGACAGGTGACTTGCAGTTACTGTAGTATTTACAAAAAACAATTTCAGGAAATCTAGAAAAAGACTTGTCCACTTCTTTTCAATGCCTATTTCATTCTCCTCACCACTTCTGTTTGGCATTAGCTTATTGATCTAGAAATTTAGCTGCAGAATCAGCACTTTACTTTCCTGCATATATGTAAATATTTACTTACTTTAAAACGGTTCATTTAAAATAATTAAAGGGAAATATAAATCAAGGGAAACTTTTAAATAGAAATGATCTGAAATAAAATTTCTGCTCTTTAAGACAATCCCAAGAGTAACTCAAAAATATTGATTCAGACTCTCTAGATCAGAGCTGATCATCATCAGCGCTTCCGGGTTTTCCCACAGCGACACACCAACGGCGGCACGTAAAAACCCGAAAGCGGCAGCAGCGCTTCTGGGTTTTTGCGCGCTGCCGCAACGGCGGCACTTCCGGGATTTCCCGTGGCGACACACCAACAGCGGTTGGTGTGTCGCCGCAGGAAAACTTTGGAAAGCCCTGCTCTAGATTATCACTAGGGATATACATTGGAATTTGTTCAAACCCAGAATTGAATCAGGCAAATGCAAAAAGAATTGGGAGACAGGTAACTAGAAGAAAACTTTATGTTTCAGAAATCTGGAGGGATACAGCCACACTGAGTGTCTGAAAAAGGTGACACATTTCTCCCCACTCTCTCCTATAGATTGGGGGGGAAAAGAAGGGATACAGTTTTATAACTGAGAGCTTCAGTTTCTAATGTACATAAAGAAGTTTTTGAAATTCCCTTTTCTAAAAAGACTACACAATTTAAAGATGACTAACATAGGAAACATAAATCCATGTAAATGACATTTGGAAGGGTTAATCTCTTTATAAAGGGCTATCATTCTTCAAGGTTTCATCCATTTACATTTAGCAAGTCACTCACTTCAGACAGTCACTCATGTCCTAGTCATCGGCTCGAGTACTGCAGTCGCTCTACATGGGGCTGCCCTTGAAAACCACTTGGAAGCTTCCACTGGTCCAGAATGCATGTGGCCTCTGCTTCACAAGCTGCATGGGTTGCCAGTATGCTTCTGGGTTCAGTTCAAGGTGCTGGTAGTGACGTATATTCATGGCATGGGAATGGGTTACTTTTGGGACTGTCTCTCCTCAGTTGTATCTACCCATCCTGTAAGATCCAACAGGAGATCCCAACTGCTAGGGAGTATCATCTGGAGAGTCACTGAAGGACAGCCTTTTCTATTGTGGTACCCACCCCCTGAGCAACATTCCTCTGGAGCAGAGCTTTCCAAACTGTGTGTCGCGACACGTTAGTGTGTCGGCTGCAGTGTCTGGGTGTGTCGCGGCTGCTGCTGCTGCTGCTGCCTCCAAACCTGCCCTGCCAGGATTCCGCGCAGGTCCTAGGGCCTGCCTTGTGCCCTGCTGTAAGAGTGTGTCGCGAAATGATGCATGTCTAAAAAGTGTGTCACCAACATGAAAAGTTCGGAAAGCTCTGCTCTGGAGATCAGACTTCCCCTGACCCTACTCTCTTTCCATGAGGCCTTTGTTGCTGAGCTTGAGGCCCAGCTTGTGCGGTTGAGCCCATATCTTGGTTATGTTGATGGTGTTGATTGGTTTTATCTTAACTCCTATATTTGTTATTTGCTGTTTTTTATGATGTTTTAATCCTGTTTTTATTTTCTGTTAGCTGCTCTGAGTCATATGTTTGAGATGTACGGCCATATAGATTGAATGAGTGAGTGAATGAAACTTCAAAAGCGATCCTGAGTTGGGCTTCAATTCATGCTGGGAGAGCCTTCAGAACAGTCTTAGTCAAAATGGTTCTTCTCTGAATTGCCAGGTCAGGATTTGCAAAATCTTGCAAATGTGTGGTGGGGGCACACTGCTGGAAACCACCTGCAAATTCAACTAATATCCATCCACGTTGGTAAAATCTGATTGGAGGAATAAGCAGCAGTCCAACTCTTATCTAGACTGCACTTATTTAAGAAGGCACATGTTGAGCTTCCTTGCTTATCTACAACATCATCTTCTACTTTATATTAGTGGGAAGTGCAGTTACTTGGGCAATTGCCAGTCTGTAACTAACATTTTGTCTGTGGTGTTGTTAAAGTTTAAAAGCAATTAGAAGAAATTAGAGGAAATTTTATCCTGCCAGCCCTTAATTACTTCTTTTTAAATTATCTTTATTATTTTGCATTCTTAGTCCACCCTCTGCCATAGAAACTCACTGGGTGATTTTGGACCATCACGTTCTCAGCCTAACCTATCTCATAGGGTTGTTGTGGTAGGGAAAAACATGAGAATGGTGCAGTATGTACACCACCTTGAGCTCTTGTATTAAAGATAAGATATAAATTTAATAAATAAATACCTAAATACAGTACATAAATAAACTTGACCTCTCAGTGGCTTTCGATACCATCGACCATGGTATCCTTTGGGGGCAGCTTAGGGAGTTGGGGGTGGGCGGCGTGGTTTTGCGCTGGTTCACCTCCTTCCTCCGGGACCGGTCCCAATCAGTGGTGATAGGAAGTGAGAGATCCAACCCTCGACCCCTCCTTTGTGGGGTGCCACAGGGTTCGGTTCTCTCTCCTCTCCTATTCAACATCTACATGAAACCACTGGGTGAGATCCTCCATCACCACAGGATGAGATATCATCAGTATGCTGATGATACCCAATTATACATCTCCGTCCCGTGTGAAGTAAGTGATGCAGTGACTTCGTTTGATCCACTTCAGTTTGCTTATCGGCGGAATCGCTCCGTAGAGGATGCTATCTCTTCTGTTCTTCATTCAAGTCTGGTACATCTTGAGGAGAAGAACAGTTATGTGTGATTGCTGTTTATAGATTTCAGCTCAGCGTTCAAGACGATTGTTCCCCAGCATTTGGTGGACAAAATGGGTTCTCTAGGTTTCAGTACTCCCTTGTGTAATTGGCTACTTGACTTCCTTACTGAGAGCTCTCAGTCGGTGCGAGTTGGATATAATACTTCTAGCTCTATCTACTTGAGCATCGGCTCCCCACAGGGCTGTGTCTTGAGCCCATTGTTGTTCACCCTGATGACACATGACTGTTGCGCCAGGTTTACCACCAATTCTATTGTGAAACACGCAGACGGTACAACAGTAGTGGGTCTTATCAGGGGTGAGTATGAGTGGGCTTATAGGGAGGAGGTGAAGGGTTTGGTGGAGTGGTGCAATAAAAACAGCTTGGTTCTAAATGTGGAAAAAACTAAGATTATTATAGACTTCAGGAAGAACCGGTGTAGTCACACTCCAGTTTTTATCAATAACATAGCTGTGGAGTCAGTCAGTAGCATCAGATTCCTGGGGGTGCAGTTAACAAATAGTCTGACCTGGTCCCTTAATACCGCATTTTTGGTAAAGCGAGCACAGCAACGTTTGCACTTTTTGCGTCGGATGAAGAAAATACATCTCCCATCTTCCATTCTCCTTACTTTCTATAGAGGCACTATAGAGAGTGTACTTACTAATTGTATTTCCATCTGGTTTGGAGGCTGTAGTGCCTCAGATAGAAAGTCTGTGCAGAGAGTAGTAAGGGCAGCAGAAAAGATAATTGGGATATCTCTGCCTCTCATCCAAGATTTAGCACATGCACGCTGTTTGTCCAGAGCTCGAAAGATAATCAGTGACGCCTCCCATCCTCATCATGGTTTGTTTTCTTTGTTACCCTCTGGGAAGAGGTTCCACTGTATCCGATGCAGAACAGCCAGATTGGGAAACAGCTTTGTCCCCCAGGCTATTGGATTCTTGAATGCTTAAATAAGTTCTTTTAGGTGAAATGTTGGATGTGTAAAGAATGTATATTTTATAGTAACTATGGGTTTTTTTATTAATATTTTAGTGTTTGACTGAAATTGTGAGCTAAAGAATGTATATTTTATAGTAACTATGGTTTTTTTATTAGTAGTAGTATTTTACTGTTTGATTGAAATTGTGAGCTAACTGCAATGAAATTTCATTCTATTATGCACTTGGTGTATAGTGTATAGTGGGATGACAATAAAGTTATTATTCTATTCTGTTCTGTTCTGTTCTGTTCTGTTCTGTTCTGTTCTGTTCTGCTCTGCTCTGCTCTGCTCTGCTCTGCTCTGCTCTGCTCTGTCATCTTGAGTTCTGGATGGGGTTGCACTGCCCCAGACAGACCCAGTGCGGAATCTGGGGGTTCTTCTAGACCAGAGCTTTCCAAACTGTGTGTCGCGACACAAAAGTGTGTCGCCACACAGAGTCTGGTGTGTCGCCACACAACCTGGAAGTGCTGATCATCATCAGCGCTTCCGGGTTTTCCCACGGCGACACACCAACTGCAGCGCGCAAAACCTGAAAGCAGCAGCAGCGCTTCCGGGTTTTTGCGCGCTGCCGCACTTCCGGGTTTTCCCGCGGCAACACACCAATGCCGGTTGGTGTGTCGCCGCGGGAAAAACTTTGGAAAGCCCTGTACTAGACTCATGACTCGTGCTCGAAGAGCAGGTGGCAGTCGTGGCCAGAAGAGCCTTTGCTCAACTACGTGTTGTGTGCCAGTTACGCCCTTTCCTGGACCGAGAAGCCCTCCGAACAGTCACTGGTCATCTCCCATATAAACTATTGCAATGCACTCTACATGGGGCTACCCCTGAAGAGTATCCGGAAGCTTCAGCTGGTCCAGAATGCGGCTGCATTGGCAATTCTTGGTGCCCCAAGAGCACATGTGACACCATTGCTACACGAGCTGCACTGGGTGCCAGTTTGCTTCCGGGTCCAATTCAAAGTGTTGGTTGATAACCTTTAAAGCCCTACATGGCATAGGTCCAGGTTAACTGAGGGACCGTCTCATCCCCATGACATCAACCCGTCCCACCCGGTCATGCAGAGAGGGCATGTTACAGACCCCGTCTGTAAAAGAATTTCGCTTGGCGGGGTCCAGGAAGCGGGCCTTCTCAGTTTATTTCGAAAAATAAATAAATAAAAATAACAACTACAGTTACTGTGCCTAGGTGTGCACAGTAGCAGTGTAAGGCTCTGGAAAATACAAGTTTTAGTAAAGGAAGCATTAAGGAGATGTCAACTGGGTGGTGACTCATGATCACACATCCTGCCAACTACTTAATTCAAAAGCATGTTTTCCTGAATCCATGAAACCACCATGCAAATCTCAGGAAAGGTGTGGTGCCTTTAAGGAGCAGCTGACTAGTACAGTGAGGGTGCCCACATTAAATCTGAAGTATCCTTGTCTGCTTCAGATGCAAATACTGCAACAGACAGACAGACCTATTCCTTTTTTCCATATATGTTTAACATGAAACCAAAGCTCCTGGGAAAGCTTACATTTAGAGTAGAGATTCATCATCACCACTTGTTAGGAACCTCATTTTGAATCTAAACAATTATTTCCATAGTTACTCTTACTTGTATGTTCTAAAACGGAATCTAAAGGAAAAATAGTATTTTGTTCCTTTCAATCTAAAAGATTCTCTATTCTTCCTCATTTGTCTTTTAACTTCAATTCCAAATATCAAGTACAATGAACAATGCATAATGCAAACAGACTACAATCTTACCAACATCCATAGCAGTTTCCATAAAACTTTTCTGCCTTGATGCAAATTCAGCCAACAACTTCTGTTGCCGTTCCCTGGCCTTCTGTCGTCTAGTGAAAAAAAAAAGAAGGGGGATAATTATAAAGTAACTGTTGGCACTTATTTATAAGGTCTATTTATAGATTGCTAGAGGAGAAGAAATTGTCAAATTTTTTTTCCAAATCCGAAAGGTCATTTTTGCCCCAAAGTCACTTCAATCCCTCAACTCTCCTTTTTAATTGCCTTCTCTTCTAACCTGATTCCAAAGCAGTCTAGGACAGAAACAGAAAATGGGAGATTCTTTACCATTACAAGAAAAGTTTACTGGTTACAGTTAAGAAATAACTCTTATTATCTGTGCATTACCTCTGAGAAATCCTGGAAGATGACAAATGTTCCTATCTTCAAATAATAGACTAGCTCAAGATCAGACAGACATCAATATGTGACATTTTGATTAGCAAGCTATTTACATATGTGCTAAATGACATACAGTTAAGTGAATACATACAGTAGGTGGATTGAAAACTGCACTCAAGGGTACCAATCAATGGTATCTTATCAAACTGGAGTGAGTTCCAGGTAGAGTGCCACAAGATCTGGTCATGAGTCCTGTATTCATCAACATTTTTACTACTGATTTGGATGAAAAAGTAAATGGAATGATTCTAAAATTTGTAGACGACACAAAATTTGTTGGGGTAGTTAATACCCTTGAATCATAGAATATATGGTTTTGAAAGGGCTTACATGTTATCTGAGAGCCAGTTTGGTGTAGTGGTTAAGACATCAGGCTAGTTCTGCCTTAGGCATGAAGCCAGCTGGGTGACCTTGGGCCAGTCACTCTCCCTCAGCCCTAGGAAGGGCAAACCACTTCTGAAAAAAAAAAACTTGCCAAGAAAACTGCAGGGACTTGTCCAGGCAATCTCTGAGAATCGGACATGACTGAATGGGGAAAAAATGTTATCTAGTCCAACATCTTCCTCAGTGCAAGAATCCCTAAATTATTCTGGAAAGGAGGCCACCCTGCCATTTCCTCCATTTGAAAAGTTCCTCCCTCCCTCCCTCCCTCCCTCCCTCTCTCTCTCTCTCTGTGTGTGTTCACCACTCTACTATGCAAGCTGTTCCATTAACAGCTATTACCCATCTCCTTTAACCATTTCTTATAGGTTTTGGTTTCTTGTCCACTTATCACCCTGCTAGCTCTCCTCTGATCCTGATCCAGCTTTTCCATGTTTATTTAAGGTGCAGTGTCCAGAACCAGATACAATACTCTAAGTGTAGTCTAACCAGCAAAAAGTACAATTGGAAATATTACCTCCTGTGATATGGATATAATGCTTCTGTTAATGTAGCCCAAAATTGCATTGGACTTTTTTGCTCATAATACTCCTGGATTTTTCTCTCACACTGCTCTGAAGCCAGGTTTCCCCAGTCCTGTACCCATGTACTTCCCTACCCAGATGCAGAATGTTATACAGTACTTGTCACAGCTAAGCATTATCTTATTGCAGTACTCAAGTCTGCTGTGGTCATTTTAAATGGTGTTGTTGTTCTCTAGGGTTTTAGCCAATCCACCTAGTATCATTTGCAAATTTCCGTTCCATCACTAGATCATTTGTAAAGATACCAAACAGCACTGGGCTAAGGATGGAGCCCTGTGGGATTCTACCTGATACTTCCCTCAAGGCAATGCAGAATCATTTATGAGCGCCCTTTGGGTGCAGTTGTTCAACCAGCTGCAAACCCATCAAAGTACAGTACCATCCAGTCCACATTTAGCCATCTTGTCTGCAAGAATATGAGAGACCTTCTCAAACCTTTACTAAGTTATGCTGGTCTATGACCGAAATAAAATTGATTGATTGAACCTTTACTACAGAGCTTTCCAAACTTTTCATGTTGGTGACACACTTTTTAGACATGCATCATTTCGCAACACACTCTTACAGCAGGGCACAAGGCAGGCACTAGGACCTGCGCGGAATCACAGCAGGTTTGGAGGCAGCAAGGAACAAGGCAGGCACTAGGACCTGCGCAGAATCCTGGCAGGGCAGGTTTGGAGGCAGCAGGGCACAAGGCAGGCACTAGGACCTGCGCGGAATCCTGGCAGGGCAGGTTTGGAGGCAGCAGGGCACAAGGCAGGCACTAGGACCTGCGCGGAATCCTGGCAGGGCTCGGAGGCAGCAGCAGCCGGGACACACCCAGACACTGCAGCCGACACACTAACGTGTCGCGACACACAGTTTGGAAAGCTCTGCTTTACTAAGATGAAGGTATACTATATCCCACAGCATTCTCTTGATCAACTTGTTCTTGGCAAACCCCTGCTAGCTCCTAGGAATAGCAGCATCCTTTTCTAAATGCTTGCAGACATGCATCTTGACAATTTGTTCTTGTACCTTCCCCAGTACAGATGTTAAATTAACCTGTCTATAGTTTCCCAGTGCCTCTTCCCTTTTTAAAATAAAAAAATAAAATCTATCAAAATAAAAACAATCTGATAGATTTAAAAAAGTGGCTTAAAATAGCAGAATAAATTCTAATTTCTTCACTTAAAAACAAATCAAATGTACAAGTATAAGACAGGAGATACGTGGCTTGGTAATATCACCTGTGCAAAAGAACTCAGAATAGCACTTGGTTTTAACCTGAATATGAGGCAGCAGCAGAAGTGTCTACAAAAAAGACAAATGCAGTTTGAGGCTACATCAACGGAAATACAGTTTTCAAATCATGAGGAATAATAGTTCCATTTACTCTGCATCGGTTAACAACAAGAGTTACTCTGTCAGTGGATGGCCATATACACTGAATACATAAATTAATAAATAATATTATGCCTGCCTAACAATATTAGGTTCTGGGCACCACGCTTTAGAGAACTGGACCAGATTCAGAAAAACGCAATGAGGATGATAAAGGAAATTAAGTCCTATGAGACTGAAGGACGGTTAGCCTTGTGAGGTAGTCCAGGCAAGAAGCACAACCAGGAGTACTAGCTCCATCTTTATTGAAAGATTACATTAACAGAATCTTGCAAGACTGAAAGTATTTCTCTCCTCCTTTCCTTTTACTCTCCGGAAAACTAGGGAGGGTCCTTTCTGAAATGTTTCCAATGCCCTCCCTCCTTCTGTGGGCTAAGATACCTTTTACACGCTGGTTGTCTGCTGTGGCTCTCCCTCCTGTCTCCCAAGGTCATTCCCACATACCATTACAAGGACCAGGAAAAAACAGAAGAATGTGCTAGATATGATAGCACTCTTTGAAATATCTCATCCTAAAGGGCACAATACAGCAGTGGACATCCAGTCTCTGTTGTGTTTAAACAGTGACTGGATGGGGTTTTATTGTGGCTGTTTAAATTTGGATTCTTGCACTGAGAGGGGATTGGTTATTGGTCTAAATGAGCCCTTCCAACTGTGTAACTGCATATTCGATAATTCAAAACAATATAAGATACAATAAAACAAAATGTATTAAATAAAATAAGGACACTTTGTATATAAATAAAAAAACAGTGCCCACAAATATGGAATAGTACCATTGTGAGGTACAGTGGATATAAAAAGTCTACATACCCGTTAAAATGCCAGGTTTTTGAGATGTAAAAAAATCAGACCAAGATAAATCACTTCAGAATTTTTCCCACCTTTAATATTTTACACGTTATTCTAGTTTTTTATTTTTATTTTCCCCCTAAAAGATTTCAGTTCGTTTTTCAATTGAATTGTACAGCTTGTATGTTATATTAAAGATGGAAAAAATTCTGAAGTGATTTATTTTGGTCTGATTTTTTTACATCTCAAAAACCTGGCATTTTAACAGGGGTGTGTAGACTTTTTTATATCCACTGTATCAAATGGGAAGGGGACTAAACATGTTTTCAACACACAAGTAAACTGTAACCACTCAAAGGAAGCTTGTATCAAGAATATGAGACAACTCATGTTTTCCCAAGATATCTCTCTCCAATATGCCTTTGTTAAACAGGCTAACTGTAAATAGAGACCCTTAATAAGGAGACAGAAACAAACTGACAGAATCAGTACAACTCAGTAATTTTCCGCAATGCCCAAAGGGTCTCCACACAGAAAGACTGAAAGTATTACAAAGCAACCCAGCTAAATTCTTCTCTGTGCCTTAGTTCCTATAGCAACAAATTCTGCAGGCGATGCCAAGTTTGCCTAAGATGAATAAGCTAGAAAATGGGTCATCCAGCCTCTTTTTGCCAGGTTTTTCTTCTAGCATCAACAGCAGTAGCTGAGCTTCTCAACTTCCTAGCTGATAGATGGCAGTTGCAGGCAACCTTGACAGATAGAACTTTATTATGATTCATGTTCAGTGAAACAAATCAAGTCTATACTAGATATTTATGCCTGTGCAATGATTTTACATACCACAAAAGATTTAGCACACAATGTTGCCACAACCTGTTCTCTATTGGCATAGGTCTTCAAAGAACTTCTGTATAACATGCCTCAGATCAGAAATGTGGTTTTGTGCTCTGGGAACCCAATTTTCCATGGAAAATTTTCCATTTCATGCAAGTTTGGCTATATTGAAATTGTATGATGTTTGCTTTTCAGGTGATTATTTAAAAAATAGAACATACAAACACACAGTAATTGCATATTATTCTATCCCAATACTGTTTTCAATGTTCTCATTAAACTCTTTTTTTCTCCCCATATTAAAGCTTTTGGTTTCTTTGAATGTACTATTCAAATCACAGACAATAGGCTAGATGTCCAGTATATCTGGCACATTAAATAACACTGACCATAAGCATTCAAGCTATGGATACTGGGACAAATATGGTTACTTAAAACATACCCATTTGTACTGGAAAATTTTCCAATTCAAATTTTTCAGGAAAACTCACATCTCTCTCAACCCCTCCTGGGAACTTAGCTAGCAGAGGGATATAATTTCATGGTACGGTATACATCTCTGTAATGCAAGCAGCACAGCATCATGACTGACTGTTTCTACCTGAGCAGACCCACATGGGCAACACAGATCTGTTCAAAGTGCTTCCCTGAATCTTCTGTCCAAAAGATTAAATAGGATTACATTTAAGAGTTCTCATGTAAAGACTCTTCTCCAATTCAACCCTAATTTGTTTTTAATTATCGCTTTAGTTTTTATATATCTGGGGGTGGGGGAGGGGTGTAACAGCACCTACAGTGAATCCTTACTAAAATCTTTACATCCACTAGTTTGCTTCAGGAAACAAGCTTTCGTGTACTGGCCCCTTTTCTACTTATAGCATTACACTGGAAACACAGCATGACATCACTAAAATACTTTTTACAAATTTAGATTGTACTCTTTCTAAAGATTGGAAGTTCTCATATACGCACTGTCATTTTTATCTGGAATATTTTCAGAGCTGCAGACAATTGATATATTCCTGCTGTAGGGAAGAATTTTTAAATTGCCATGCCAGATCTTTGTGTCATCTTGGTAAAATATTCTAACTGTCCCTCCAAACACCACTGGTCATAACAAATACTCCTAAGTGTTTGAAGGCCTAAACTATTGAACAGATCAACAACAAATAAAATCACTTTACTCTTCTCTCTGGCATTTCTGTTTTATCAATTTTGGATAATATTCTGTTGTAATGACAAAATTAAAAACAATTACATTAAAACAGAAGATTCTTCATGTCACTGCTGATAAGAACACAGCAATAACTGATACATCTGAAAGCTGCTAGACAAGGGATTGAGATTTATTTATTTTAGAGTTTTGAACTCAACTCAGAATACTCCGGGAGGCTTACAACACATTAACATTGTAAAAGCTGCAACAGAAATAAACCAAAATGATGAAAAACAACAGTAATAACAATTCTTCCCTAAGATGGATACCAATAAAATTTACCTAGAGTTGAAGGCTCATTGAAATAAAGCTGTTTAAAAATCTTCTGAAACCCACAAGGGAATAAGCTTTACAGGCCTCTGGGCTAAAGAGTTCCGAAGTGTGAGGATACCACAGAGAAGGCCTCTCACTTCAGCCATCTCACCCTCACGCCAGAGAAAGGGGAAAACTCTTAACAGATCTCCTTGAGATGTTGTCACTGGATAGGCAGATTCAATTCTGTTCTAGTCTTCTTCTCTCCAAGGACAGGGCAACCAATAACCTATCAGTAACTATTCCTTGAGAGCCAGTTTCGTATAGTGGTTAAGGCACTGGGCTAGAATCTGGGAGACTGAGAGTTCTAGTCCTACCTTAGGCACAAAGCCAGCTGGGGGACTTTGGGCCAGGCTCTCTCTCTCTCAGCTGTAGGAAGAAGGCAAGGGCAAACCACTTTTGAAAAACCTTGCCAAGAAAACTGCAGGGACTTGTCTAGGCAGTCGCCAGGAGTCAAGACTGACTCAAAGGCAAACACATATACAAAAACTATTCCTTAAAAGATCAATTCTGTATTTTAAAGATGCTTTACCTAGATTTAATAAAGACCTTTTGGGGGACTGAGTTTTGGAGGGGTTTTCTGGCAGCAACATGTGCTTTTATATGAATCTATACATATTATTAATTCACAGACTGGAGGCCTTCTTTGCCTTCTTTTCAATTCAGCAAGCAATTACAGGTAGTCCTCACTTAATGATGGTAATTGGGACCGGAAATTCCATTGCTAAGCGACATGGTCGTAAAGCATGACATCACATGACTGCACCACTTAGCAAAGGAAATGCTGGCACTTCCAGTTGCTGTTAAGCAAATCCGCAACATCATTAAGTGCAATGTCACATGGTCGCCATTTGCTACCTCCTGCAGGCTTCCCCGTTGACTTTGCTTGTAGGAAGCCAGCAAAGAAGGTCACAAATGGAGATCACGTGACCATGGGGACACTGTGACTGTCATACATAGGAGGACCAGTAGTAAGTACCACTCGTTCAGCAGCATCATAATTTCAAATGGTCACTGAACAAGTAGTGATTAAGTGAGAACCACCTGTATATTTTTTTTTCAAGGCCAATTCAAACATGATAGTCCTCAGTCTATTGGAAGGCTGCCAAAACTGCTTTAGTAAGGCACCATTCCTTGTGCAGTCACATTTAAAGTCCAGTTACCATGTTGCCATCCTATGTTCATGCACAGGCAACCATTTTATGAAAGAAATTTGCCACCATGGATCTTGAACTTTACCTATTTTTAACTAGACATCTGCTTCTAATTTGTCTGATTCTTCTCTGCACCTTGACCAACCTCACTTTCACTATGTATTTACTTCTGTTCCAGTTCAGTGGACATTTAGCACCACCAGTCTTGACAGCCCAGAGCCAGTCAGCAAATTTCTGCTGATGTTCACATGCCTTTCTATATTCCTGCATTTTACTACATGGCCATTAACAATGTGGTTAGCTATTGGATCAGACATAGGATTTATCTTCAACTGAAATATAAATATAAATGCAGGGACCCATTTCTTGTCTCTTTTTTTTACTTTGGCTTCACTATATCTTTTTCTGTCATTCAAAACTACTAAATATTTCAAATAATTTTTAATTTTGCTCCTAATTAATGAAACCACTCATGACTAGATTCAGAAGGGAAGAGTACAGTGGCATTAAAAGGAATAATATATTGAGATAATTTGTATTCTACTCTCATGCTGGGTTTAAGACATTGCTTTCCATCTGAATCAGGTATGCCATTAATATTTTGTGGGAAAGTAAATATACCTGGTTTTATTTGTATATTCTCAGATCCCACTAACAGCTGTAATGATGGAAATGCATTAAAATATATTTTAAGGAAACTTAGATTTTATTATCATCTGAAAAAGAAAAAAATGATAATTACTAGAAGGTGTACTGTATAATTCTAAAATCATGATTATGTTAGATCCTGGCTTGTATTACCCATAATGAGGTCTTAATTACAACCCACTTCTTTATAAGAAGTTTTCAAATGCGGAATAAGGCAACATTAACAGTTTAAGCACAAAATAATTACACCATGCTTCTCTTGCCAACATTTCAAAAAATTACCTTTCCTCTTTGTCCAAAGTTTTCTTCTCTGCTGGACTAATCTTTTTTGGTGGCACAGTTGGAGTCACTCTTCTACATATTTCTTCAATGATGTGTTTGTTTAATCTGCTTTGAAAAGCAGCTTTTAATAAAATCCTTTCTACAGCAGTCATTCCATCCCCATGAAAATATTTTGGGTTTTCGTGTTGAATTAAAGTATCCATGTCATCTAACCAAGGAGGATAGTATGAGTTTTGCTTTCCTGACAGTTTATGATGAAGCTTAATAAGCAAAGACAATATGCTTTCTTTGATTTCTAAAATTGCTGTTGTTAGTTGAGGAGTTGCACCAGGAGCAGACCATTTCATTGAAGACTTCGGTCGAACAGCCTGACTGGCTTCAGTAGTATTGCGATTAATTATCTCCTGAAATTTCTTTCGACGCTCTGCAACCAAACTGAACACTTGTGCAGTCCCTGAATTCTTAAAGTAAAATATGAACATTGCATTAGATAACAGAACCATTTTTAATAAAATATTTTAGCAGCAACAACAAAACATCCTCAAAAGAATTCTTATTTATTTGCTATTTTAGTTTAATCTAAAACAAAATGAAACTGGCAATTGAAAAATACTGTAATCTGAAAGGCATGCTTTATATATAACATTAAACCATAATGTTCTATGCTTGTGCTTTGTTTAGCATGAAATGGAAACTAAACTTATAACAGTTTAGCTTGTTAAACAATGCTTTTTCAAAAATCCTAGCTAAGCATTATATGCAAATGCAACTAAAATGAATTACATGCTCTGTAAGGCTACTATGTATATAAGTCTCTCAAATGCTACACCAGATAATGCAATTGGGGAAGGATCAAATTATCCTATCCCATCTTTCCCTTCTGGAGCAAGCCTTCTACATTTACACTGATCTAATCCATAATCTGAGAGCCAGTTTGGTGTAGTGGTTAAGGCATCAGGCTAGACACCGGGAGACCGTGAGTTCTAGTCCCACCTAAGGCACAAAGCCAGCTGGGTGACCTTGGGCCAGTCCCTCTCTCTCAACCCTAGGTAAGTAGGAGGCAATGGCAAACCACTTCTGAAAAATCTTGCCAAGAAAACTGCAGGGACTTGTCCAGGCAGTCTCTGAGAATCAGACACGATTGAATGGATTTTTTTTTAAAAAAAACTAGAGTAGGATACTTGCCTTCCATTTAGCATTTATTTTTTATCATAGTCTCAATTGCTAATAAAATTTAAGAAGGCATACTCATTTTACATTAGAAAATAGACCATAGCTTAGATCTTCTAAATTCCTCCATCTGAGAAGGTAGCAGCCCAAATACGAATTAGTTATAAAACATTTAAACAAAATAATTTGTTCACGAAGATAAATAATTTTATAACTCAAATGATTTTTAACAGTACTGAAAACCTAAGTTTATTGAGAAAGGGGGAAGCTAAACAGCAAAATTATTAAACGTTAGCAATACTTCCAGCAAAAATTCACACATACTCAAACAAAGCAAGCTAGCATATACTGTATTCCATTAACAGGTTACCTATTATTTTTGGCAGCTGACATAAGGAATTTGGAACCAAACCCAAGGACTACACTCATATATCTTTTAATACAATCATCAGAATATTTCAAGGACTACTGTTTCTCAGTGTTTTGAAAGGACTGTGGAACTGCAATAATGTTAGGGTCAGCGTAGTTAAAGCAACATTGCATTAGAGTGCAAAATACATACAAATCTACCTCTCTCTGGAGTCCTTTAAATCGCCTTGGATTCTGGTAAGTTGGAGGAGAAAGGAGGATATTAAAAAATCCCTGAGAATCATATTGCTATATAGCAGATATGTAGACAGTTACAGAGAAAAATATACTTACTTGAGCTTACTTGAGCTCCCTATAAAAAGATTAAAATCTATGCTAAACTTAGACTAAAATTACTACAGTAACCCAGAAAAAGAGGTTTGAACTTTACCTGAGACGTTGCTAAGCCATCAGAACTTGTACTTGCAGGTGGTTCTCTTTTCACCTCTGGAGCTGTTTCTGGTACTCGTACCCGCACATAGTTAATAAAGTGTCGCATGTTAGACACCAAATTATTCCCTGGAAACCAGCTATCATGGCAACGTTCTTGGCCTCCCATGGAATCCTAGTGTATCAACCATAACACATGAAACCAGCGATCAACATAGTAGGATGCAATCAGCACAAATGATGAATATACTTTAAAAATTAACTCTTTTATCAACTTCAGCATGTAAAAAAGACCTAGTTCTCTATTCAGCCATGTAGCTAGTTTAATAATAAAAAATACAGACCAATTCTAAGGATATTTTTTTGGGGAAAAAAAGTATGTTCAAGATAGAATAGAATTTATACTTATTCATGCTGTGCAAAACATTTGGAGAGACATCTTTGAAGTGGCTATACCTCCCAAAGACTTCAAAGATCTTGAGAACTGTCCATGTCAGGATGGGATCCTGCCATTCTGCTTTAGATAGATGGGATTGTCGATAGATGGGATTTGTAGTAACTAGTCAGTAATGTTCTACCATGCTGCTTTAGATAGATGGGGTTTGTAGTAACTAGTTAGTGTGAAACCTGTAGTAATTAGACTGCGTGCCAGACAGTAGAGCGACCGTTAGAGATAGGGAGGGTATGCAGGCGTTAGGGAGAGAGGAGCCAGGCTCCAAGGCCATCCATCTGGATAATATCAAAAACTGGCCTTGTAAAGTTATGGGAAGTGAGTCAAGAGGGGAGGGGTGGACGAGGGGTGCTTGAGAGTCTGGCAGGTTGTAAAATATGTTTGCATGGGGAAAATCTTAGTTTGCTCTTTGCATTGGTTCTATTCACTTGTATCAATAAAAGAACTTTTTCATATCCTATCATGGCTTGTGCTAAAAGTTTCTAAATTGATATCAAAGGAGTGAGTCGTCACAGTCCAGGATACATTTCTCTTGGGATTGCTAACAAAGTGAAGTCTCCACATGGGTTGCATAGCCCTAGCTTTTATTATGCAGCTTTACCAAGTACTCAGAAAACTTGAGTATACAATTCTTTTACTTCATTCAAGCTTCACATTATTATCATAGATTTTTCTTTTAACTTAATGTGAATATTATGTCTTAGCATTTTAAGTGAACCAGGTTATTATGACATGTTTAATACCCTATTTTTAAAAAAAATCCTAATCTAGTATTATACATAAATGCAACCCCCCAAAACTAAGATAGCAATCCTACGGACTTCATACTTCCATATACCAAGGTCAGCAACCTTTCCTGGCTATCATACACATGTTTTTTGTAACTCTTCAAAGAGGTTTGTGATTTACTGCGATTCCTATACTATGCCTGGTAAGTGGAGACGGAGAAATAACTTGCACAAGACTAGCTTGGCCAAAATGCTCATTTGTAGCTGACATGCTATATTACCTCTCCTTTGAGCTTACCTTCACCCTTTAAATCCGTCTATCTTTACTCAACCAGAGAAACATATAAAATAAATCTCTACAAATAAAATGCATCACAAGGGCATATATTAGTACATATTATTTCCCATGTTGCAGAAACAGAACTAAAATCACACCGACCATACACACGAAAAGGATATTAGCAGATGTGGGATAACCCCCGTCTTTGCAAATAGCACAACAATTCTGTAGGAGTGATTAAAAACTCTCCCATAATAATTCAGTAACATGGAATATAGGTTGACTTGAATGGGGATAAATCAACAACTGTGGCAGAAGAAAACAGAATGGAAAGGCTGGAACAGGAGAGTATGTATGAAAGAGTGAAGGAATAAAGTAAAAATGTCCATGTATGAGTAGGACACTTTCACATTCACATTAAAAAATTATTTTTAAGATACCCTCACAATTGAAGGTTTAATTTCTCAATGGAGAACTTACATTTCATGCAACTGAAACTGGGTCTTCATTCCAGGCACAGAAGAAAACCCATACAAGGACGAAGAAAGTATCTACAGAAACACATGCTCAGTGGGCAGGGAATACGGCAGAATGTAAGATGAAGAGGGGAAGAAAGAAAGCTGGAGAAAAATGGAATGGAGTGGATGGAAGCCTGAACAAAAGCTCAACACTCGGCATCATTTCAGTGCAAGACCCACTTGTTTTCTATCTAAGAATATTTTAATTAGCACTTACTTCTTCATCAGATTCCTCCTCAAAAGAATTCTCCAGTCCCAATTCAATCAAATATAAAACCATGCAAAGGACATGTTCTGACAAATTTTGATGGTCCATTAATATCTAAAACAAAGTAAAGAAATACATTGTATGTTTCACTCTCTAAACTTTTCCAATTTAGACTTCGGGGGGGGGAAAACTTTCCCATTCAGAATTCAGTAACTGAATGTATGAATGAATGTTGGCACTTACATGAAACCCCAGCCACAACCAGAAAAACCCTTTTATTGTAAGAATATGTATACTTTTTTTTAAAAAAAGAGCTAACTGAAAAAAGTACATACAAACTAGTAAGCTTAAATATATGTATTTGTGTTCAGTTTCTCCTTTGGAAATACAATTGAAAAGAAGGGAAAAATGTAACCTAATAAAAAGAGGTAATGAAAACAATACTTTTCACACAAAATTTAAACAACGTTGAAAGTAATTTTTAGTTTAAAATTCTTGATCCCAGCCTTTCCAATAGTACCTTATAGAGTAGAGTGAACAGTACAATGTGTAAAGTTTTGCAATGCAAGAGTTTCATGAGTCCTTTATAACTTGGGTGCAAATGTGTTCGTTTCTTGTAGGGAGGCCACGGATTTCCATGGACTTTTCCACTCTGTTTTAAACTGTAAAAGAGAGAAATTCTACATTGAATATTCTTTACCTGTAAGAATGAGGAATAACTATACATTTGAATTTAGACAACTTTTTTAAGCTATTAGTATCTTTATTAGGGGTGCAAGAGTTGGAAGAGAAAAAGGAATGGAAGACTGAGGAAAGAAGAAACTCAAAAGGCTGACTTCCAATTTGATTTTATTTGGCCTGAAGGAACACATTATTCAATTCACTAAAAAATGAAAAGGTTATATATTTGTGAAAGATGGCAGGTGATACATCATTTTGACATGTCATTTTAAGAAACCGAAGCAGTAAAACAGAGACCAACTCTGGCTTGGAACCATACATTTCATAAAATTTTTACCAGTAAAAAGCAAAAAGTATACATATAACTTCTATGTATTACCCTAATAAGGGGTAACCTGACATAATCTGTAAATAAAGCAGTTTTTCCCTGGCTAAATTGAAACAGTATATAAATATTGATCAGCTTTTAGAGCTTATCCACACCAATGGATTTTCTCTTGACTATGTCCCAGGGAAAATTGATTCAATATGCAATACTGAATCCTGCATATATTCACAGATTATTGCTCTAGTTCTTGGTTTGAACACAAGAAGGATCCCACTATATTAAGAAGCAGATTGCAGCTCTTCCCAATTTGCTCATCCAAGTTTGGCACTAACATAAAACCCCAATATGGAAAATTGTAATTATTGTTACTCTTTCTGATACAAAGTGTAGAGTTATCTATGTTTTATAAACACAAGGAGGGATAGTTTGGCAAGTCTTCTCATTGGACATGCAATGGTGATACATTAATTGCTCCCTTAGGCAATTTATTTTTGTTTTAAATGTACCGATCCCCTTTCCAAAAAAGAATACTTTTCCTGAATAAACAGGACACTGCTGCTAATGAACCAGTGTTAACAGATACACTAAAAATTTATACATTAGCTGAAGAAGGCCATTTTTAATTGGCAAACCTACATTAAGGAAACTTATTTTCTGAAGCTATCTTGTTCTAAGTAAATATTAAAGAAGCCTCTCTCTTTCTGTCCACCAAATTCTGCAGCTTTTGTTTTGTTTTCTGGTTTTCTTCCATTTTTCTAAGGCACCTAAACAGAAACTTGTGTTTGTAGCCACCACGGGGGGTGGGAGTCGATGTTTTTTTTATATTGTGGATTTTAATTCTGTATGCTGCCCGGAGTCACCATGTGTGAGTTGGGTGGCCATACAAATTTGTTTAATCAATCAACAAATAAAAATAATTCTTGTTGATTCCAAATGGTCAATGGCTTCCTATTTCTGTTATATAACAGTCTTCCTTTCTTATGACTCAGAATATATTCCACTTACAATGCTGTATATCTATCCATTGCAGACTGTACATCTCTGCGATAAACAGTTCGGAGAATTACCATGACTGGGTCAAATTCCTCATCCCAGACCTCAGCTGTTGGAAAGAGGCAGAATATATTAAATGTCAAATTATGAACATTTCATTTTCATAATTTTATAATTCATAATGTGTACACATTCATAATTTAATTTTAAAACAATATTTATACGTGTATAGTTTTACTGTGTGTATATACATGAGTGTGTGTGTAAATATATATCTATGTATATCTATATTTATATAGATAGATCAGTAATAGAATGCACTTTGTTTTTCTCACAAACAACCTCTATTATCACAACCTTTCTTCTCTAAGATTAAAATTGAACAACATTATCCATTCTATTAATGTTTTTTACATGTCAAAAGTCACCATATCACTTACTTGTTTAAATCAAGTGATTAAGAAAGGAAAAGCACATATCATTCAATTATATATTATATAATTAAAACTACACAACTAGTTTTAAAAATGAAATAGAAGTATTTCTGAGCTTTTTAGAATGCCTGAAATATGTTGCAGATGTACATTAATACATTTGATCCTACCTTTAGGCGTGTACATTCCTTGCTGCATGGAACCCCCGGGCTCGAATACAGGGGCTTTAAAATCAGCCACAGCAGACAACATTGATTCAAAACTTAAACTTCCAGGAATAATGCCACTTTTAGGATTAGGATTTTCTGGAATGTTATCATTGGGTTAAGACAATAGCGATCATTATGAGAATCTTTTCTGTAGCAAGATTTGCCTATAAACATTGTATTTAATTGTTTAGGGGGAAAACAACCTATCACCATTAGCTGGTGCAAATGCTGAATTTCACCACAAGAGGTCTCTATTAGATCATAAGATTTGAATCCAATTCTAATTTTACATTTCACTCTTTTATGGGAATTACAGGAATTAAATTTGTACTACATCTTTAAATACAGAAATTTACATCACTAGAATAATAATGGTATACTGCACCCTTCTGGTTCTTTGTATACATTACATAACTTTTAAACAGATTTAAGTATATGTTTCAAACAACCAATAACATAAAATGTATTTATTTCTTATTTGTTCTGGTCCCCTCTATCCCTACCCAGAATGCGAGGCCCAGTGAAGACAAGGCAATTTGCCTAAATGGCAAAATACACACTAGTTTTAAATCTCATGTCCCTCCTTTAGAAACAAAATATGATAGAAGGGAGGATAAAGTGTGATAGATTTCCAACAGTACACCAAAACTAGAAAGACTTGTCTTGCTGACAGTTTTTTGCCAACCTGGTAATACAACAAAAGTTTAATATTTATTCCAAGAATAAAGTGATTTTTGTATGTAAAACGTAGCCACAAATAAGGATTAACCTGATATAGCTAACGTAAGTTCAAAATAGTCCTATTTGTAAAACAAAGGTAAGCAGAATGCCTGAAATCATTAATCAAATAATTTCATATACCACAAGGATATAAGGTCCAGTAGAGAACTATGAGTTCTGTCATTCATGCAGAGCTGAGCTACCATTTCAGCTCTTAAAATCTCATCATCTGTCATGCCTAGAAAAATTGAAAGGGAAATTAACATAATCACAAAGTATGAAATAAAAGATTTGTGTTTGATATACAACTTTCCAACTAAATGATAAACCTGTTTAAAAATTGTATTCAGATCTATCTATCTATCTATCTATCTATCTATCTATCTATCTATCTATCTATCTATCTATCTCCAGGTACACAGTGGTGAGAGACTTGAAAAAAGAAAAAGAATGAAGCTCTTAAGGAACGCTTCCAGGAGTTGCTTCTGGTAGGGAATGGTGGTCTGATGCTCCCCGAAGCTCTCCAAAGCACACACCAGCTGGGAGGCAATTTCTGGCCAGCTTTTATCTTCCTGGATCAAAGGGAGATCGAGAGAGAAACCACGTGCATTCCGGACAGCAGTTCCTTCTGAGTAAACTGCAGAAATGGAAAAGTTTTTGCAGCTAGATCAGGAGTTGAGCTGCCGGGAGCCCTGGACTTTCATCTATGCTCCTAGCTGCACCACAGCTGATACGGACATTTACAGCCTTTCAAAGAGAGTATTTGTAGCTCAGGGTTGAACTGTGGAGTCCTTGGTGCTCTCTGAGCCCAGTTGTTTCCTTGCAGACGTTTCATTGCCAGACTAGGCAACGTCTTCAGTGCGAAAAGGGAGTGGTGTTTGCTGTTTATATATCGTGGCTTAACAAGCCATGATATATAAACAGAGAGCAAGTCCCACTCCCTTTTCGCACTGACGATGTTGCCTACTCATGAAACGTCTGAAAGGAAACAACCGGGCTCAGAGAGCACCAAGGACTCCACATTTACAGCCTTACTTTCCCCATCTCTTAATCACTTTAGGAAGTAATTAATTACAGATGAAGAGAGATTTCCTTTTGCAGCAAAGACTCCTTGCAGTGAGTTAAACCTTCTTTCAAGATTACAAAAAATACAAGAGAGACTTTGATTTAAAGACTCAAGACTTATTGGCAAAAAGCTTAATTAAGAGAAGATCTAAGAAAGTTTTAAACGGCTAAGAGGACAGTCTTTATTTCTTATTTTTCTATTTTAATTTTTACTATTTTTACTTTTGACGAATGTGCTTTGATATAATTCTTCACTAAGCTAATTAAAGAGAATAGGCTGGCATGGGAAAGCTTGTTATCTATCTTTAAAGAGTGCATGCAACTGGATGATTCTGGATAACAAAAGATAAGATGAAGACTTAGACTGTGACATTTAGCTGTCATGGAAACATGATACTGTGGCTAAAACAAGAAGATACTAAGGGGGGAGAAAGGAGTGAGGCTTGTTTTTTTATTTTGCCTGCTTGGGACATTTTTGCTTTTGGATTAAAAATTACTAGAAAAATGGCAAGAGAAGGCAGAAAATGCTACACACATTTACCTGGAAACAAGTCCCATGAAATGTAACAGGACAGTACCCCTCCCTGCCATTGTGGCAGTCAAATTAAGAATTACGTATTATGTTGGCTTCCTTAACTATGCCTTTAATATAGCAATCATTTGTAAAAAATTAAGAACATGTATTTGACCAAGGTTGCAAGAAATAAGAAAATAAATTGTTACCAAATAGTTTGTGGCTGTGGTTTCTACCAATTATCTGTCTCCGAAATAACTCAAAACTAAGGTCTGTGTTATACACATCTATATACATAAATTGCTAAAACTAAAGCATAGAAGAAAAGACTGCAAGTTCACCTAAATGTAAACGTAGACTTAAAAGAATGACAAGAAATGTTAAAGCGCCTTCTAACATTGACCTCTCATGCTCCGAATCTAGTACTGTATTCTGATGCTGTGAAGCCATTGTTAAGAGATCAACCACCTTGAACCTATAGGGGTAAAAAAGAAAACAAAAACAAATTCAGAATCATAGAATGAAAGGGTTGGAAGAAACCTTGGAGTTCATGTGATCCAAAAATCTACTATTGCTAACAACTTGAGAGGGTTGTGGACCTGTAGAAAATTAGAGTTAGAGACCTGCTATAATAGCCTGTTATTATATAACATACTCTGGACATTCTATAAAGAATTAGGCCCCAAACAACACTACTAGCTTAATTTGCAAGCTTTCAATATAAGCATCCATTTTATGCTATCCTTTTCTAAAGCTTCTTGGACCGGGTCTTGTACTTTCCCCCACCGCAACACTCTCTACAGAAAGTGGAACTCTGCTCACATACTTTGACGGTTTCTTCCAGTTTGGTGAAGAGGGCAAGTATGGGCTGAGCAGTCCTAACATCTAGGAAGGCAAGAAAATCACATAACTAAAGTCTGCTGATATATTCACTCTTGCTGGGTTTCTCTCTTTAGTTTTTCTCCATTGCAAAGAACAAGAAACTCTGGAGGAGCCTCTATGAAGGTATCCTGAGCAAAAAAACAACCACCACCGAATGGGAAGTGACGTAGAAGTCCATTGCAGTCACATGATTTTCTGCTTAGCGACTGCGGCACTTAGCAACGGAGTTGCCAGTCCCAATTGTGGTCACTAAGCGAGGAGTATCTGCATGTAGAACCTATATAGGAATGTAGCCTACTCCAGGCTGTAAAGAACGTATTGAGTCTATATAGGAGAAAGGATCAGTTGCAAAGATTGACATCCAGAAAATCCTTTAGAGCAGAGCTTTCCAAACTGTGTGTCGGCTGCAGTGTCTGGGTGTGTCGCGACTGCTGCTGCCTCCGAGCCCTGCCAGGATTCCACGCAGGTCCTAGTGCCTGCCTTGTGCCCTGCTGCCTCCAAACCTGCTGTGATTCTGCGCAGGTCCTAGTGCCTGCCTTGTGCCCTGCTGTAAGAGTGTGTCGCGAAATGATGCATGTCTAAAAAGTGTGTCACCAACATGAAAAGTTTAGAAAGCTCTGCTTTAGAGGCATTAATATCCAATTTGTAATGCTTGGTGGGTGTTAAAGGGTTAGACCAAGTTACAGCTCTGCAAAACGTCCGTGAGGGGGAATTTATGAAGAATGCTTATGAGATGGCTACAAACCTAGTAGATTATGCAGTGACATGAAACAACTTAAGATGTTTCTGGCTTAAGAAGTTTCTTCTTGAGGATGGCACTGGTTGTTGTTTTGATTGTGGGAAGTTCCATAAAATGGAAGTCCCTGGATACATTCTTTCTTTGCTTCCCCCAGAATGAGTCTGGTAAATTTGTTCCTGAGCACTGCAGAAAGGAAGACTTGAATGAGCTGATTGCTGATTACATGAGTTTGAAAATGCAAGGAGAAGCCTGGCAAAATTATACAAAAGCAGACTTTAATCATGTGCCTTCCTGAGCAAGTGAAGAGTTTGGCCCAACTTTGGATGGGCTAGGCTAAGCCCATCTAAGCAGCAAACAGGGAATGCTCTATTTTGAAATGCTTTGATCAGCCTACGTAGTTTCACTCTTTTCCTCACCTCTGTATTGTTTACAATTTTAAGAATGTATACTGTGGACGTTTTAACTGGCTATGTGTCAGGATACCATTGCCATCCAGAGATAGATGGGGTTTGTCGTTATTTTTTTTTGTTTATTTATTTATTTAATTTTTATCCCACCTTTATTATTTTTATAAATAACTCAAGGTGGTGAACATGCCTAATACTCCTTCCTCCTCCTATTTTCCCCACAACAACAACCCTGTGAGGTGAGCTGGGTTGAGAGAGAGCGACTGGCCCAAGGTCACCCAGCCAACTTTCATGCCTAAGGTGGGACTAGAACTCACAGACTCCTGGTTTCTAGCCCGTTGCCTTTACCACTAGACCAGGGCTTTCCAAAGTGCCGCCGCTGGCGACACACCAGCGGCGGCGGCAGTGTGGCAGTGGGGGGCGTGCGGCGGTGCGCGCGTGCACGGCGGCGGCGCAGGGGGCGTGTGGCAGCGTGCGCGTGCACGGCAGCAGCGCGGGGGTGTGTGGCGGCGCGCGCGTGCACGGCGGCGGCGGCAGCTTCCACTAAAACGTGGAACCACTGATCCCGCGCCGCTGCTGCTGCCGCCGTGCACGCCCGCGCCGCTGCTTCCGGGTGGTGTGGCGACACACCACGCTGTGTGTGGCGACACACTTTTGTGTCACGACACACAGTTTGGAAAGCTCTGCACTAGACCAAACTGGCTGGTTTGTAGTTAGTAGGTAGAGGGCAGTAATTAGTTAGTATGCTTGTAGGACATTAGCGGAAGTGGTAGAGATAAGCAGGGAATGCAAGGAGTGGGGGGTGGAGAGACAGGAACCAGACTCCAAGGCCGTTCAGCTGGGATCATCAAAGGACTGACAGTTTAGAGTTATGGGAACTGAGTCGGTAGGGAAGGGGTTGGTGAGGAGTGAGTGGGAACTAGCATGTTTAAAATTGTGATCGTGCGCGCTTTTGCTCAATCTGCTCTTTGCATCGATTCTATTCACTTGTATTAATGAAATAACTCTGTCATATTCTATCATGGCTTGTGCGAAGAGTTTCTAAATTAATATCAAAGGAGTGGATCGTCACACTATGTTTTACTGGATTGTTGCAAACTGGCTTTTTTGGTTTGGTGGTATACAAGCAAAATAAATAGATTATTTTTATACAAAATAACAGCATCTTACCTTTCGAAAACTGAGGAAATAAAGTAATCTGGGTCAAGTCGAGAAGCACAAACCTTAAAAGAAAAAGCACATACATATGTTAGTTATCATGTTCAACTGTGTACTAATACTGAACAATGTAGTCAAAGAGAGCACTGACCCACCTGTAACAGATAAATGTCAGGATCAATCATAGAATTACAGAAGTGAGACTGCACATACGTCATGGCTTGTCCTTTAATCTGCAGGCCATTCCTTACCCACATATTACTATGAATTTCAGAAAGGCATGCCTACCAAAAGAGGAAAAGAAGGAAAACAATTTCCACGTTTTCATTTTCATATTCTCTCATTCTAAATAAACATGTAATCTATTGACTATGTGTATTATTTTCTGATAACACATTTTTTGAGTTACAGTATATAGCTTTTGCAGCAGACTTCCATCAGGACTGATGTGTTAGCCTTCTGAAGCACTGTTAAACCTCAACCTATCAAATTATTTGTTCTGCTTTATTACCACATATTATAACAATATTATCTCGAGAAAGTAGCAACGTATCTAAGGATCTTCTTATATTTTACTGCAATCATTGCCATCTTCAGCTCCTAGAGGAAATTTAAGAATTCAATAAAATAATAAAGCAGTAGTCCTGACAGTACCTTGCCTATTGTTCTTCTATTTAACTTCCTTTGAACATTTTCTCTTGCTTTTGTTCTTTGTAAATTCACATTATGATTACCTAGCAATTTGTCTTTCTTTACTATGGTCCTTATGAACACTCAAAAATATAAATTGAAATATAGGTAACTGAAGGAGCTCTTGACATAATGGCAAGAGCTTGATAAATACATGCAAGTTGGACAGCTGGAGGCACATATTCAGCTGTAAATCAATTGCTTCCAGTGAATCTAAGGCAAACTGAATGTCTATAAATTTCATCAGTGATAACTCTTTGATACCTCTCAAAAGTTTATATTACAGTATGCTGAGAGAAAAAAAGATTTACCTGAATTTGAAGTGGATGAACCATTAATTTCATCAACATCTCCTGGTCTGGAAGAAGTGAATCTAAATCTAGCTCTTGACATTTAACAGCCTATAAATAAAATAAGTGCATATTTTATCCTGATATAAACCACAAATCTACCCGCAGAATGCCCATTTTTACCCTGCAAAAATGATTTACCTACCTTACTCAGAAACATAGCATAGTAGCGATGCAATGGGAGATGAAATGTAACCTGATTAGGAGTAGGCTGCAACAAAAGGACATTAGACTGTTAGTAAGAAATTCTATTTGGGTATTATGACAGTAGTTTTCCAGTCTTGAGGAAACATTCACAGTCAGAATTCAATTTTGGCCTGCAGATCAAGGCTACTGAGTCCTCGTCAGTGTTTTCTAAAATATACGACTCGTAAAATAAATATTCCTACCAATTTTGGAAAATATTCTGATTTTTTTCTTTAGCCTGCATTTCTTGATTACCAATTCTCATTTGATATTTCTTCTCCACAATTCAGAATTCTCTGCCCTCACAAATATGTGAAAATTTCTTAAGTTCATTGGGATATGCTGAAATTTAGATGACTATATTCTCAATATTCAATTAAAAACTTAGGTAATTAAGATTTCAATAATATGCTTGTATTTGGAATTGATGGACTGTATATGCAGGGAGCAGTTACTGTACATGTTGCAGGCCACAGACCCTTTTAGAGGATGCTGTGAATCCTATTGCACGACTTGTTAAGGATCTTTGTCAATGACAAATATATTTGCAAAGCTTTTTTTTCAAATACGTACAAAGCATTTATCCTTACTTGCCCACTGTCAGATTTTCCCTTCAAATTCATTTTTACATTACTGACTACTTCAAAGGTACATGCATTCTGGACCAGCTGTAGCTTCCGGATATTCTTCAAGGGTAGCCCCATGTAGAGCGCATTGCAGTAGTCTACATGGGAGATAACCAGGGCATGAGTGACCGTTTGAAGGGCCTCTCGGTCCAGGAAAGGGTGTAACTGGCGCACAACACAAAGTTGAGCAAAGGCCCTCCTGGCCATGACTGCCACCTGCTCTTCGAGCAGGAGTCGTGAGTCCAAGAGGACCCCCAAGTTACACACCGGGTCTGTCTGGGGCAGTGCAACCCCATCCAGAACTAAAGATGACAATTTCCCAGATGCCGAGGAGCCATTAATCCACAGCCACTCTGCCTTACCAGGGTTCAGCCGAATCCTGTTGTTCCCCATCCAGGCCCTCACAGCCCCCAGGCACCTGGAAAGGTTGGTCATGGCATCACTTACTTCACCCGGGATGGAGATGTATAATTGGGTATCATCAGCATATTGATGATACCTCATCCCGTGGTGACAGATGATCTCACCTAGCGGTTTCATGTAGATGTTAAAAAGGAGCGGAGAGAGTACCGAGCCCTGTGGCACCCCACAAAAAAGAGGCCGCGGGCTGGATCTCTCGCTCCCTATCAACAACGATTGGGACTGGCCCTGGAGGAAGGAGGTGAACCAGCGCAGAACTACGCCACCCACCCCCAACTCCCTGAGCCGCCTCAAAAGGATACCATGGTCGATGGTATTGAAAGCCACTGAGAGGCCAAGAAGAGCCAGGATGGATGCACTGCCCCCATCCTGCTCCCGCCAGAGATCATCCATAAGTGTGACCAATGCAGTCTCCGTCCCATTTCCAGGTCTGAAACCTGACTGGAAGGGGTCTAGATAATCCGTTTCATCCAGAATCCTCTGGAGCTGCAGCACCACCACTTTCTCAACCACCTTCCCTAAAAAGGGGAGGTGGGAGACTGGACAAAAATTGTCCAGTACAGTAGGGTCTAGCGATGGTTTCTTGAGGAGGGGGCGCACCAGCGCCTCCTTAAAGGCCACCGGGAACACCCCCTCTCTCAAGGATGTATTTACCATCGTCTGGACCCAGCCACATGTCACCTCCCGAGCCGCCTTCACCAGCCAGGAGGGACATGGATCTAATTGGCAAGTGGTGGCATTTATAGTTCGGAGGACCCTGTCCATTTCCTCGGGCCCAACAGGATCAAACTGTTCCCAGATAACTAGGTAAGTACGTTCCCTGGGTATCTCCTCAGACCCTGTCTCACGCTCGGAGTCCAACTTGGAACAGATCCAAGCGATTTTATCCTGCAGATGCCCAGAAAACTCCTCAGCACGGCCCTGGAGATGGATTTCTGAATCCCCTTTCCCCAAAAGGGATTGGGTAATCTTAAACAGGGCCCCCGGGCGGCATTCCACGGATGCAATAAGAGCGGTAAAACATCAGTATTTCTCCACTCTTACCACCACAATGTAGGCCTTAATAGTGGCTCTAGCTTGTGTTCAGTCAGATTCAGTCTTTGTCTTCCTCCAGCGGCGCTCTAGACATCTCCTAATCCTCTTCAGAATCCTCAACTCCTCCTTTATAGTTGGATTTTTATGATAGTGGATAAAATTTATGAATGTTTAATTGAATTGACAATGAGGCTATTATATTTCATTTTTCTTTAATGATTTGGATTAAGATTTATTGGATTTTTTTAAGGTTGGTTTGATTTGTAAGATTTATAAGGTATCTATAAGGTATAATAATAACTGTTTGGCTTTTTAAGTTTAATAGGGTTAAGATTGTTATAGTATTACTAATTATAAAAGCAGACAATTTATATGTTTTTATAATTTGATTTTTATTACAGTGGACAGAAGTATATAGAATAGTGGTAGGAAGGAAATAATTAAATAAATGTTGTCTTTTGGAGGAGGGAAGTTGATTTGGAGGTTTACATTTTTTTTATTTTTTTATAAGGGGAAGGAGCAATTGTATTAGTGATTTGTATATGTGTTAATGGAAGGATTTATAGAAATAATGTGATTTTGGTTTGATATAGAGTAAGGGATTGAATATGGAAATATGCTGTATATTCTTGTTGTGGAAAGTCGGAAGTCATTTCTTTATGTAATCTTCAAAATTCTTTTTTCTTGTGTTTCACACCTTTTTAGTTTTTTTTCTTTTTGTAGTTTTTTTTTACTTTTTTGTAGTTTTTATGTTTGTTTCAAACTTAATAAAATTCTTACAAAAAAAACCAAAATTGGTAGGAATATACTAATGAATTTTAGTAAAGTTCTTAGTACTCAATATCAAATTAAATACACAGGATATACCCACCTCATCTACAAAGTTGATTGCATCAAACCAATCCTGAAGTGCTTCTAGGCAGTATCTAACAACATTCCGTGTGTACTCCTGCGTCTCCTGAAGTGAATTACAAATGTTGCACAGACTGAAAAACACAAAGGCTTGTCGCACTTCAAAGACATAGAAAGGTAAACTGGAGGGATGCAGTTTCCATGTTTCTTTTTTTTTCCTAAAGTGCCTGGGATTTACAGAGCAGCACTCATGGGGAAAAACTGAAAGGTGATTTTTGCCCATTAGTTCTTACCTAATAGTTGCTGGAACGGTTGCTCTGGAAGGACCCTTTGTACACTAATGGAGATGATAGGGAGGGGGGCTTCACATGAAAAGGGTGAAGTGGGAAAAGTCACCCCCCCTCCCTTTCTCTCAATTCTTTCCATGAATAGAAAGAGGACTTGCATTTAAAGGAAAGGCCATTTCCAAGATTGGAAATAAGGAAGCAAGCAAGCAAGTGTAGCAGACTTAAGGAAAAATAAGGAACAAAGTTATGCATTATTCGAGAAAACTGTAGACTCATCCTTCACACATGTTGGGGATTAGCCAATATTCCCATAAATTATATTCTCTCCCTTTTTGACTGGAATTTCTTAGGGTTGCATCTTATGGATGGACGGCTGTTTCTGACCAGATGTTCAGGCCAACTGGCGTGCAATATTGTACTGGCCCAAGGGATCACAAGACACAACAGATTAGCTAACACAGGATGGTGTTTGATTTGACAGAACCGCATACTGCTTTTTTAAAATATCCAATCACTGAAGAACCACAAGAGAGAAAAAATGCAGCTCAACTTACCCTGACTTTGCAGTGTGATAGTAGGCCCCACATTGGTTGGGCACAGGCCTCAAGTTCAGCAGCAAAAGCAGCATAATACGTCTGGGATTCAAACTCAACATGTTCATTAAGTTCTCTTTTATTTAAATTCATGCCTTAAAAGATTGAGACAACATTGTACATTTTAACTATAAGTAATATTGTATTTTTTCACACTATCCAATAAATCTACTGTTAGCTATTTACAAAAACAGTTTAGTGATGCATTAAGCAACAAAGTTAATTGCCAAACGTGCATGGGACAAGCATCAAAAGCAAAAGACAATGGCCAGGCAGAAGATGGCCAAGCAGAAAGTGAAAATTAGAAGCTTAATCCCTTTTATTTTGTAAAATTTATTACAGTCTATGTTCACTGCAAACTGATCTTGGAATAGTTGCAATACACCCAATAATTGAAGAACTAAATAAAACATATAAACAACAGTTTCAAAATTCTCTATCTCAATATCTCCCCCTGCTATATAAGCTAAATTGAAAATCAAAACTTTGAAAGGGGGGAGGCTAGTTTTCAGCAAGATGAAGAGGAGATCGCTGCCAATGGAGCATTTATCGAAGATGTACCTGTGAGGCTGAATTACACAAATTCATAGCCTTCCCAATTTCCTAAGCATACAACCATTACAAATGTATATATTTCTGCTCATAAGTAACCCTCACTAAATTCAGTGAGACTTACTGCCAAAAGTGTGATGGCATTCTACACATTCATTTGGACTTAATTTCCCAAATGTAAAAGTACATCTCCTCATAAGGCATCCCAATAATCCTCAAATGCATGATTTTCTAAAGGAATATTTTAAAGCTATTTGAAGTCAAGTGTTTTTAATGAAACCATCATTAATTTGTGGTTTTCTTTTTCAGAAATATTCAGTTTCTTTAATGCTTATGCCCTTTTCCCCAAAACCCAAGTGCAAAAATACAAACTACAATTAACTGTAGCTAATTTCAATGTTTGTAACTGAACTTTTGAAAAACAATATTATAAAAACCCTGCATACCCTTTAAAAGTTTTGTCAAAGGTAATTCATATAGTAATGAAAGCATCACGCACCTTGAAAAAATGATACAAAGTTCATCCATGTTACTAATAGCCTGTGATCTTCCAAAAATTTCTTAGCCACACTTTGATGCGAAAGGATATTAATAAAGTCACTGACAAGTGGCCAGTAAGTATTGTTTTTTAACAGTGCTTCCCCACAGTTCACAACTACGTGTAAACTGTTTTCTTCATCTAAAAGTAAAAACAAATGGTAACAATGTTTTAAAGACATAAAAATAAGATAAAGACTCTCTCTAGTAACAATACAGAAGTAAACCTCTTCCTAATAAGGTCCCTGCATATGTAAATGAGTAACTTGTGTAACATTTTCTTTCTCTTTTTATTAGAAGCAAATTCTGACTCTTCAAGCCTCAGTGAAAGAGAAGGAGAAGGGAATCGAGTTATGGCTTCCAGGACACAAAGAATAATTGGATGGGAAAGGCTGAAGGATCTCTCTTCTGTAACATGCCACTGAACTGCACACAAGCCAGGTGGCCCTATAAACAGCCACTTACCTAGTTACCAGCACCTGTCTTGCCTCTGTGGGACCAGGCAGAAAAGATACATTTACTTATTTTCTATAATGGACTTTTAAGCCACCCTTTATACATAGGCTCTGTTTCACTGTAAAACTGCAGTTAACAAAACTATGAATAATGAGGCCTTGGGTCTGTGGGAATTGTAGGGTTAGGCTGCAGTGCTTATGGTCAGCTGCTTCCTTACCAGAGACTTTCTCCCGTAGGAGTCGTCCACACAATGTATCTGTAATTCCTCCTCCTCCCTCAACCACGGTGGACCTTGCTGGGTCAATCTTGTCATGAGGCTCCACGTGGCTTCCTCACCACAGCAGTCCTCCTCCTTCCTCAGGCAGTCATGAGTAAGCTACATGGAGCCTCATGACTGAGCGGACCCAGAGAAAGCCATTGTGCCCAACTGAGGAGGAGGAGTATATACAGGTACTCTGCATAGATAACCTAACACTAATCCTTAAAAAATATAGTTTATGTATGTACAAAAGCCTGTCCGCCATTTTGTGCATGTGGAAAGCCACCAAAAATAAGGCCCAAATGGGGGAATATATGAAATATATTGTATAATGTGTACACTGTGGTCTGGTCTCCATTTACCAGTTGCTGAGATGCTAGACTGCAGATAACAAGACTACAAATAACAAAAGCCGTGTTTAATTCCTAAATTATTTAAATTATTTATCATTGTAAAACATAACAAAGCATATGCTAGTGAAATGTACAATAAAAGATTTAAAAACTGCAAAAGCATGCTTTTAAAAAATCAAACATTTGAGGAATATAAACCCATATTTGCTTCAAAAGGTGAAGGGAAAAGTATAATGATAGGCACCAAAGGAGGGAACTTCTCAGGTGAGGCCTTGCTTACTTTCTTATTGCCACTACACCCATCGACTTGTGTAGGGGCACCTGACCTCACTTATTTCTTTTACTGTTAGTTTCCACTTGTAGCTAGGTGAACTTGCCAGTTTCTGTGATACTCTTTCCTGCTAAGGTTTAGGGACTTCAATACAATGCCTTCTGCTTCTTTTCAAATGAGCCTTTTCATTGTAATGCAACCCCACCATGGAGGCATTTCCACGTAGGTTCACTGAAGCTGGTGAAAGCCAGCTTTGGTCATCGATTGTCAGGCATTCTCAATACATGACTGATCCACTTCCATTGCCTGGTTTATTATTAAGACCGAGATGGTCTCTACTTTACACTTTCTTTGGACTTCTTCATTTCAGATCACTGATGGAAATATGGTGCCAAGGATGCAATGGAAACAGAGATGGGCAGCAGAACAGGACAAAAGGGCAGCAGACAGGACCATGCATCAAAGTATGCATCTACTTTTGTATGGATGTTAAGTCAGTAATGACAAACAAAGGGGGTGGGGGGGGTAAAACCAGATAGCTAACATATTTCTAACTATGTCACAGGAACATTATTGACACAGCCACAATATAAAATGTGAACAAATGCCAGACAGAACACATAGATCAGGACAATTATGTTATGAACCCACTTGGTAATATGCTGGGCCCAAGCAGGTAATACATGGCCAACTAGAAGACTAGAAATAAACTGAAGCGTTGAGATTAAATTATTGCAGATATTCCAAAAGTGAAGATAGGCTGAGAAAAAAACCTGCAAAACAATTAACTTGAGAAACATGTAATGGTGAAATCATCACTGGCAAAAAGTTTATGTCATGGCAAAGATCTACCTTGACTTAACACAGGGAGTCGACTAGTAAGGTAGCCAGCAAACCTTACCAGCTAAAGTAACAGCAAACAAGGATCCTGGCACTGAGAGTAAATGCAAAGAAGTTGTAGCTATATGTCTAAGCAGTTTCCTCATCAGTGCCAATAGGTTAATTGCTCTTTAAGGGTGGAACAGAAAGCACCTCAGAGAAATTATCCAATCTTTTAATAAAATGAGTAAGAAGAGATATGGAATGACACCAGCAGTGCGAGAAAAGCTATCAAGGCATCCAAATAAACTTTAAGAAAGAAGCAAGACAACACCTAATCAATAAGTTATCACAGAAACTGCATTATCAAGGTAAGTCAGCTTGCTAGGGTTTTATCCCAGGAATTGGACAAAGTTAACAAAACATCACCATACTCTAATACCATCTCCAGGTAGATGGCTTACTTGTATCTAGAAGCACCTGATGTAGTGTCAGAGGCAACTGATGAAAAGGACTGACTTCTGTACTGTTCAACACAGAGTATGAAGACTGAGGTGGCCCCATTCACCACTGACAGTAAGTTTAGTTGTAGCAGATGACGACAATACAGGTAGTCCTCATTTAGCGATCACAATTGGGACCAGCAACTCAGTCGTTAAACAAAACGGTTGCTAAGTGGGAAATCACGTGACCATGACTGTGCTTATGATTTTACTTCAGCTTTCCTTTTTCCCCACTCCCCTGCCCTTTGGAATGCTCACCTGGGCACTGGGATAATTAGCAAGAAGGGAATTAATGTTTGTATTCATTAGAGAGGAAGGGATTACAAGAGAGTAAGCAAGTACACAATGGGGAATACACATCAAAAGGAATGCGCTCATGGCTGCTGGCACCAGCACATTCCTTTTGATGTGTATTCCCCACTGTGTGTCTGCTTATTCTCTTGTAATCCCTTCCTCTCCAATCTCTCCACTCTGCGAGGGGGGAGGAAAGAAAAAAAAACAGGTCAGGCACAGGACAATGTGTATGGACTGTAATGGTGATCACATGACTGAGGACACTGCAAAGGTTCTAAATGTGCACCTTAGTCACAAGTTATTTTTTCAGCACCGTCATAACTTCAAACAGTCGCTGCACAAGGCAGTCGGTAAGCGAAGTCTACCTGTATATCCTATTGGACATGAAGAAGCCAAGATTGTCTCAACCACCACAAAGTAATTAGGATGATATCAAGACACCTAGCTGTATCTTAGAGATGAGGCCTCTAAAATACAGCCCACTCAACTCCACAAAGAATGCACTGCAAGTTGTGTCTGGTAAGCAGACAGATTTATCAATGAGACTCCCCAACAGAAAAAAGATGTGCAAGAATGTTGGCATGACATTCGTGGATATCTTCCCTAATGTGACTAAGGTAACTGACAATAGTGTTGTCAATTCTGGTGTTTTTGTAGGCACCAATTCCAAAAGCTGATGTTGAGGACTCAAGAGTGAATCTTTCCAACTTGATTGTTAAGTGACTACTGCGGTGCTATCCATCAGCACAAGAACCAACTGCGTATAGAAAAGAAATTAAAGGTCTGTTGGCCGTTGTAAACTGCCAATAGTTTCAGGACAGTTATTTGAGTGCATTTGCTGGCACTGGTTTTAATGAATTCCCCAGCTCTGCATGACATTAGTAGTTAGTGTATATGTGGGGATTCCACAACCAGTGGGGAGGCTGAACTTGCCATCACAGTGGTGAGTCCACAGAAGAAATTGTGTAAATAATCAGGACTGCAAAGATCATAAGTGAAGGAATGCACTGGCCACACTATGGTCACTGCAGACATGAATATGTTCTATCCATGATGTCCATGCAGACATCATGTCATGAGCAAAGGAGGTTACAGCACACACATTCTCTCTGTCAGAAGATAAGCACAACTGGAATAGTTGTCATCAACAATGAAGGTGATCTCTTCTGCCCAGTTCCACTGTCCGTTTCACTGGGAACAGTGAAAATGGAAATGGATATGATTGGTTCTCGCAACAAGGAGCCAATCACTGATGTATGTGAACACAGAAATTCCTTGAAAACTACAGGAATATAACAATGGAGGGTATATTCTTTCTGAAAACATGTGCTGCTGTGAAAAGTCAAAAATGAAGCACCTAAAATTGATAAAGAAGGTCGTCACACATAAATAAAAGAAACTAACAATATTTGGGTTGCATGGCAACATGGAAGTGCATGTCAGAAAGATTTATAAAATTAAACCACATATTCAGGACATACAGGAGGAGGGGGGAAAGGCTGTTATCCTACTTCAGTAACCACAGAATAGCAAGAGTAGACCCTCCTGGCACCAATCAATGAATTGGACGGATTTAATAGCATCCTTTCCAAGATTATGGAACTACCCCAAATGGGAGAAGGGGGAGTAACCACAGTAGTCCATAGGGGGTTCATGGCAAAACTTGACTAAATACCCTTGCTCAATGATGGCAAATACCCAGACATCATCTCTAATAAATGCCAGCAATCAGAGAAATGCCTGAGATGGTCCCCAAAAGCAATATTAGGATTGGTGATAGTAACAGGTAGATAGATAAAAGCAACATCTGGAAAAATACACAGTCTTCTATGTTCCTATCTGTAAGAATGTGAAGTGGGAAATGCTGAGACAGAAGTTACTATTGATAATATTTTAGTAAAAAAATATTCTGTTTCTGGTATTGCAAGCTCATCAGGGATGGAAAGGCATGGGGCTATAAATATGAGCAATATGATGAAAAAGAATGGGGCTGGATTATAGCCATATTTAGCCATAATCCTTTTTAATCCTAACCAACTCATACCAGACTTCCGACAGAAGAAAATCCCTTCCCATCAAAGGGAATGTTTGTAATTCTATTAAGGACATGCTTTGCCAAAGTTTTGAACTACATATGGTAATGCTAAACTTCACCTTCTGCAATTTGCCTGGAAGCGCCCTTCAAATATTTGGTGGTGTAAAGCTGCTGCCAGGCTAACTTGGAGGCCTATTCATAGAAATCAGAGCTACCAGGTGCTCAAGACCTAGAAAGGAATTGAGATGGTAAGCTGTGCCTCCATGTATTTGTGCAGTAGACTAGAAAAGTGTCCTTTTTCACCTGCTTAAAAGATTTAGCTAGAGAAGTTGGATGAATGCTTCACACAAAGGCAGAACCCATTCAATTAAAAGTATAGATGTTACAAAGGGAACAGCATTCAAGTCTCTTAAATAACCTGAAAGCAACATGATGACCTCAACAAGTGGTGGATTTTAATTTATTTAATTCCATCCAGCATGGATTTACTAGAAGTGAAATCCAACCATTTTGAAGAGCATTGTGAGAAAAACAAGATCTGAACTCACCTTGTAGCTCACTTTTAACAAGGCAGCTCTCCATCATATACAGAAGGACAGTAACCATAATATCAAGCAGTTGGCATTCTTCTGTCACTTGACGTGCTAGTTCCTCATTGCTGAATAACTGGACGCTAATGTGTACAATTCTGTTAGACATTGTATCGGATTCATGGCTTTTCTTCAGTGTTTTCATAATAAAAGCATAATGCTGCACAAACGTTTTAGTAAAAGCAATCTGCAATGTATAAAACAGATATTAGTGTTACAATTTGCCTTTTTCATATATGTCATGGTATGCATGTATGTATTATTTCAATGATTTTATACCACTTCAATCTGGCTGACTGAGGGGATTACAAAAGTCAAACAATACAATCAAACACCAATAATAAAAACAGTAACAACTCAAAATACAATATCCATAGCACCATTTCTAAACCAATACATTATAATTAATTTCACCTTCCAATTCCCACCTTCAAAATAGTCATGTCTGACAAGCTTTCCAAAAGGTCATGAGACAAGGGGCCAATCTCACCTCAAAGGACACCCTGCTGCACAGGAAGGGAGCTATGGTATCTAATTCTCACACACGCACATGGTCAGTGAAAAACAATATATTAAATCTGATTGTTACAAAAATAAAGGACAAATGGAGACATACCACCCAATTCAAAAGAGGGGGCCAAATAGTCGACTTATATAAGTGTGGAGAAAAACTAAATAAAAAAGACGTTGAATAGTATTTCTATATACGTGTTGCAGATCATTTCTAAGTGAACAGAACTGATGCAACTTCTACATCAAGAGTCTCTTGATCTTCTGCAAATTTCAGTGCATACTCACTATTCGCATGCAGTTCTTTAGAAGTTGAAAGTAAGAAAACAGTGAATGTGGCCGGTGCAAAAATATGGACACTTTCAGTTTGCACTTTGTAACAGCTCCTTTGGCAGAAATAATAGTTTCCAAATGTTTCCTATAGCCAGCTAAGAGTCTTTCTATTGTTGCTTTTGGATTCCCCCCCCCCCTTCTTTGCAGAATTCTTCTAGCTCAGAAATATTCTTAGGCCTCTTTACATGCATCGCATATTTGAGATCTCCCCACAAATTTTCAATAATCTCCAAGTCTGGGTACTACGAAGGCTTTTCCAAAACCTTTACTTTTCTTTCCTGGAAGAGCTTCATGGAAAGTTGTCTTGCTGAAATATCCAATCTCCTTTCAGATTCAATTTCTTCAGTTTCTGGACCATTTTGAAAGGCAGCTCCACTGCAGTAATCTACTTAGATTACCAAAGAGTGGATAACTGTAACAAAATTCTTTGTCCAGAAAGGGTCTTAATTAGCATACGTATCTGCCTAAACTAATTAAAAATGCTGATCACAGTGGAAGCGTTGAACTCTTCTAGTGACATTTAAATCTAACATTCCCAAACTGAAGTCTAATTCTTTACAGAAATATAAGACCCCCCCTCCCAAATAATATTTTAATCACCACCCAGTCAAGCAGAATGAACCACCCAGTAACAGAAAGACCTCCAGGGCAGAAAAGCCTTTTTCTTCTCTGCACTTATTGCATCTGCAGATTCCTGCCCAGTAGTTTTGTTCAGGGTTTGTCTGTTTTTTGTTTGTTTGTTTTGTGTGCCTTCAAGTCAGTGTTGACTCCTGGCGAGTATCTGGACTAGTCCCTGTAGTTTACTTGGCAAGATTTTCAGTAGTAGTTTGCCATTGCCTTCTTCCTAGGGCTGAGAGGGGGACTGGCCCAAGGTCACCCAGCTGGCTTTGTGCCTAAGGCAGGACTAGAACTCACAGGTTTCTAGCCTGGTGCCTTAACCACTACACCAAACTGGCTCTTATTCAGGGTTACTCAGGCCTTTTTGCAGCAGGACAGGTGAGCAAAAAATCCTGTAGACATGTCAATGAATTTGTGGATTCCTTGGCAGATAAAGTCACTCATATTCACTCTGGGTTGAATGCCAGTTGGGAAGAATGAGGCAGATTTATGTAGTATAATCTGGGGTTCTTTTGAGCTTGTGTGAGAAGTGGATAAGGTTCATTGTAGTTTAAAGTCTGCAACCTCCGGGCTCGATCTATGCTGCTCTTTTCTTCTTCGGATGGACAAAACATGCATGAATGGCTGGATCTGGAAGGCTATTAATGCTTCTTTACAGGAATTATCCTTTACAGGAAAGGATTGCTTGCTTGCACCCAGCCATTTAGGTAACTTTTGCCTTTTTTAGGAAAGGTTGCTGAGAAGGTGGTGGGGAACAAGTTACAGAGCATTCTGGAAGACTCAGCCAAGATTCAGGCACAGAAACAGTATTAGATGGTCTGGTAGATGACTTTCATCGGGACCTAGATGGGAGGAGTACACCCCTCTTGGTCCTATTAGACCTCTTGGCAGCATTCAATACCATTGGCTATGGTATAATTCTGGATCGCCTTCAAGGGTTAGGAGTTGGGGGCACTGTTTTATAGTGGTTCTTTTCCCATCTAAGTGTTTTAGTTGGTGGATGTGGAGAGGAAGTGCTCAAGTCCATGAGAGTTCCAATGTTGAGTTCCATAAGGCTCAGGGCTGTCCCCCATGTCATTTAACATCTACATGAAATCACTGCAAGGAATCATCCATTAGCCTGGGGTAAGGCCACCCTAACCAGGGACACCATACAAGTCTTGAATCAGTGTCTGAAGACTGTAGCAATCTGGATGAGGCAAAATAAACTCAGACTAAATCCTACCAAGTTGTTGTTGCTAGTTGCTGGTAAGCCTCTGGGCACTCTGATAACAGCAGATCTGGTAGTCACTCTGGACAGGGTTGTGCTCTCCCTAAAAGAAGTGGTCCATGACTTTGAGGTCCTCCTGGACTCACAGCTTCTGCTCAAGCAATAGGTAGAGAAAGTGGCAAGGACTCTTCTCCCTTTTGGCCAGTGTGCCAATTATGACCCTACATGGACCCGAATGCCCTGACATCTGTAACTCATATCTTGATCACCACCCAACTAGACTACTGAAACATGATACATGTGCTGCACTCTTTGGAGACAATCTATAAGCTAAAAGCAGCACAAAATGCAACAAACTCATAGCTGGAAAACCATGCCAGCATAGAATTGCACCTAAATTAAAAGTCATTAATTCGGTTGCCAATGCTTATGGAACATTATCTTTAAAACCCTACACAGTGTAGCACCAGGATATATCAGGCAATGTTTGCCAGACTAAATGTGCTCATCCAGTCATTAGCTGGAGGAGTCCTGCTCAAAGTCCCTCCTCTTTGTGAAGTACATTGTGTGTGGGCAAGACAGCAACATACTTTCACCCATAAGTATGTGCAGCTTCCACTTTGTTAACATTCCAGACTTTAGCCTGAGCTGACTTATTATGGGTGTGTACCTTCTTATCTTTTTTATTACTTTTTTAATAAGCTGTTTGTCCTTTTTCTGTTTTGCATTTCTGCTGTACACTACCCAAGGTCCTTTGAGACTGTGGCAAATTATAAAATACATAAAAAATAAATACATAAGAGAACATTCATCTTGTGTAGACTGAATTTAAATTTATTGACCCTAACAAAGTATATTAGGGTGCCCAAGCACCGGTTCAGAATAGCCCCTGGCCAAACTGAATTAGATGAAATGGAGAGGTAAGGTTTGCAATATCAGAATATAGTTATTGAGTCTATCTCTCTAGATTATCTCTCCCAGAATTTTCATGTAGAAATGTTACTGAAAGAATTATAAAATTAGCTGCTGTACATAATCAAGGTTTGAATGCAATTTAGCACCAATACCTTTCCAAGAGGAAAAAATATATAAAAATATATAAAAATATAAAGCTCCTCCTTAAATATATATGAAATCTCAGAGTGCACATCTTACATGAGACATATCATAAGATTCTATCTTTTAAAACAGAAACAGAGACTGGTGTTTTAATCTGGACTTAGTAGGTTTACATCCATGAAAAATGCACCAACTGCGGATAAGCCGACCTTCAAAATTTTCATGTGTTTTAATTTTCACAATTGGCTCCACAGATTATCCATTTTTCATGGAATTTTGGTTAAAAATTCGAGGGTCATCTTATCCACAGATGGGCTTATGAGTCCCCCGTTGGGGGAGATGAGCAATGATAAATTTGAATTATAAATAAATAAATAAGTAAGTAAGTAAGTAAGTAAGTAAGTACAGGATATACGGATAGTTTAAAGTATTACCGTATATACTTGTGGATAAGCACATCCATAGATAAGCCGAACCCAATGTTTTGGGTGCATTTTGGCACCTAAAATTCTCAGCTTATTCACGAGTATATATAGTACATAACATTTCAACAAAAAGAACTGAAAGACATTTTAAAAACCTGGGAGTTAAGAAAGGACAATGGGAACAAAGAGAATAAGGATTATATTAATGTAGTGGGACTGTACAATGAGCAGGAAGATAAAATATGCTTTATGAGTAAACAAGATGTAATGCAATTCAGTGAGTTCAACTGACTAACAGAGCTTCCAGTGGATAGCTCCTAGTACTATAAATTAAAATGCTTTATGCATCTGTTCTACATAGAGAGGGTTATTTTTACACAAGCAAAAAAGTAGTTGTGAGAGTACTAAGCAGCATCTTTGTTGTTGTTTATTCGTTCAGTCGCTTCCGACTCTTCGTGACTTCATGGACCAGCCCACGCCAGAGCTTCCTGTCGGCCATCACCATCCCCAGCTCCCCCATGGTTGAGTCTGTCACCTCCAGAATATCATCCATCCATCTTGCCCTTGGTTGGCCCCTCTTCCTTTTGCCTTCCACTTTCCCTAGCATCAGCTTCTTCTCCAGGGTATCCTGTCTTCTCATTATGTGGCCAAAGTACTTCAGTTTTGCCTTTAATATCATTCCCTCAAGTGAGCAGTCTGGCTTTATTTCCTGGAGTATGGACTGGTTTGATCTTCTTGCAGTCCAAGGCACTCTCAGAATTTTCCTCCAACACCACAGTTCAAAAGCATCTATCTTCCTTCGCTCAGCCTTCCTTATGGTCCAGCTCTCACAGCCATATGTTACTACAGGGAATACCATTGCTTTAACTATGCGGACCTTTGTTGTCAGTGTGATATCTCTGCTCTTAACTATTTTATCAAGATTTGCCATTGCTCTCCTCCCAAGAAGTAGACGCCTCTATTTGCCAGTCTTCAATCAAGCTGGTTGCCATAATCTTGTTTTTTTTTGAGGTTTAACTGCAACCCAGCTTTTGCACTTTCTTCTTTCACCTTCGTCATAAGGCTCCTCGCTTTCAGCCATCAAAGTGGTATCATCTGCATATCTAAGATTGTTAATGTTTCTTCCAGCGATTTTAACTCCAGCCTTGGATTCCTCAAGCCCAGCACGTCGCATGATGTGTTCTGCGTACAGGTTGAATAGGTAGGGTGAGAGTATACAGCCCTGCCGTACTCCTTTCCCAATCTTAAACCAGTCCGTTGTTCCGTGCTCTGTTCTTACCGTTGCTACTTGGTCGTTATACAGATTCCTCAGGAGGCAGACAAGATGACTTGGTATCCCCATACCACCAAGAACTTGCCACAATTTGTTATGATCCACACAGTCAAAGGCTTTAGAATAGTCAATAAAACAGAAATAGATGTTTTTCTGAAATTCCCTGGTTTTCTCCATTATCCAGCGGATATTGGCAATTTGGTCTCTAGTTCCTCTGCCTTTTCTAAACCCAGCTTGTACATCTGGCAATTCTCGCTCCATGAATTGCTGGAGTCTACCTTGCAAGATCTTGAGCATTACCTTACTGGCATGTGAAATAAGTGCCACTGTTCGATAGTTTGAACATTCTTTAGTGCTTCCCTTTTTTGGTATGGGGATATAAGTTGATTTTTTCCAATCTGATGGCCATTCTTGTGTTTTCCAAATTTGCTGGCATATGGCATGCATCACCTTGACAGCATCATCTTGCAAGATTTTAAACAGTTCAGCTGGGATACCGTCGTCTCCTGCTGCCTTGTTATTAGCAATGCTTCTTAAGGCCCATTCAACCTCACTCTTCAGGATGTCTGGCTCTAACTCACTGACCACACCCTCAAAGCTATCTCCAATATTATTATCCTTCCTATACAGATCTTCCGTATATTCTTGCCACCTTTTCTTGATCTCTTCTGCTTCTGTTAGGTCCTTACCATCTTTGTTTTTGATCATACCCATTTTTGCCTGGAATTTACCTCCGATGTTTCTAATTTTCTGGAAGAGGTCTCTTGTCCTTCCTATTCTATTGTCTTCTTCCACTTCCGCACATTGCTTGTTTAAAAATAATTCCTTATCTCTTCTGGCTAACCTCTGGAATTTTGCATTTAATTGGGCATATCTCCCCCTATCACTGTTGCCTTTTGCTTTCCTTCTTTCTTGGGCTACTTCCAGTGTCTCAGCAGACAGCCATCTTGCCTTCTTTACTTCTTTAAGCAGCATCTTTACTTGAATGTATTTTAATTAGTCATCCTGGAGAAGGTCTATCAATATGGTTGCTAAAAATCAACACCAACTCAATGTCATATAATCAATCAAAATGTACCTTAGACCATAAATGGGGGTTAAACTGTTGAGTAAGTTTCATCTGAAGATACTTCCATGCAGCAATTTTCTTCACAATTATTTAAATTGTTAGTATGCCCTTAAATTTCAAATGCTACAAAAAGTTGCAGTCTATACCATCTTGTGTGTATGTTTGTGTGTGAATTCCCAAGCAATGTAATTATTATTGCTAGAATTAAGAGTATTAGAGATACACTCCAGTTAGTTATGAATGTCAAAATACTGAAAATGCAAATTATTTCATAGCTTTATTTTTATAATGCCTTATAAAGATCCTGTGCTGTCTGATTAAATAGATTGATTTTTTTTATTTTTATAATGTTTGTTTTTTATATATTGGTTGTTTTATTCAATTGTTGTACACCACCCAGAGTCGCTTTTTGTGAGATGGGCAACCATATAACTTTGATAAATAGATAAATAAATAATATTCTTATTTTGTTTCCCCAAAATCTCTCACACATGATGGCATAACTAGTAAAAACTTGTCAGTGCCTTTATCATTCAGTAAAAAGTTTATTAAGAAGTAGTTCAGTGCAATATAGTTTTCTTATGATGTCAGAGATGGAGCAGTTTGCTTGACTGGGCAAAGCAACAGTCAGCCTCCTGAAAGAGGATGACTTTCATTTATAGTTCACATTCAATAAAACAGAGAGACTATTGCTCAAGAAGAAGAAATAGGAGGAGCAAAGAGGGCCTGCCCAACTCATTCAACCAGGAGGCCTAGGTAACTTCTCTTTGATCACCTCATCTGCAATAAACCCTAAACAAGTTTTGAAACCAAATAATCTTACTCAAAGATGTAAGTGGCTAGTAAAATTAGGCTGACGATATTGATTTCATCCAAATTCTGTGTGATAGCTACCTTCCCTTGTATTTCCTATATTCCACCTTTCCCAATAAACTCCTTTTTATATCCAAACATTTGGGTTAATTTGCTTAATTTGAAACCTTCCTGAAGTACAACAGTATTTGGCTGCACAGCTACTCCTCTGTTAAGTCCTGTATTTCTGGTTATGGGCAGAATGACACCATCCTTTCTATTCTTCTGAGAGCTGGCCTGAAGGAAGACATTTTTAATAGAACTCATTCATTTCATTCATTCATTCATTCATTCATTCATTCATTTTCATTCATTCATTCATTCATTCATTCATGATATTCATTGGTGGCAACTAATCATAATTATCTTTAGTATTTTCTATACTATTTTCTATTAGTAACCTGAATATTGTATTATCAAATCAAATCAATTTATTACGGTCACTGACCAGTACAGAATATTGTATTAAATGGTTGGACTTTTTGGGTGACTTTGGGCCAGTCACCCTCTCTCAGCCCAACTCACCTCACAGGGTTGTTGTTGTGGGGGAAAAAGGAGGAAGGAGTATTAGGTATATTCCCCGCCTTGAGTAGTTTATAAAAATAATAAAGGCGGGATAAAAAATCTAAAAAAAAGCCTTAGACTATTGCAAATGATTTTACATAAATTACAGTAGGAACTATCTGGACAAAAGAAAGAAGAAATGTGCTAATACCTTATAATCTTGATCTGGAAGCATGTTGAGTAAGAAAGTTACCATTTTCTGAGGAAATTCATATTTTACTGTCCAAAATAATAACTCTTCTAGAAAACATTTATGCTTCAAAACATCCATGATGGACTGATCTGTACAAAAATGAGAATAAAAGCTAGATGAAGGGGTTCAACAGAGAACATCGTATTTTGGCTTTACTAGTGTTGATTATCTTAACAAATTAATATATTCCAGCAACATGATAAGCAAAAGTCATGTTTTCTCAGAATAACTGATCAGATCTTTGATTAGATTTAGTGGTTTTAGATGCAAATAATTTACTTTTTACTAACATATAGCAAAATCCAACATCACTGAGAGTATTTTTCTAGCTAATTTAATGAGATACTACTGCAGCACTATTTTCATTTTAATATGTTAGGCTGTTAATGCCATCAGGAATGTGCAAATAAAAAAATAAGCAAAAATTAATGTCTGTGTTTGTTGTTGCAGCTCATAATGGTTTGGGATCCAAAATGTCTATTCCACAAATTAAAGGATTTCTTCGGTTTATAGAAGGGTATGTAGTTCACCAAATCATCTTCATTGTAAGAAAAGCTACTTGCATCAGTCCCATTTTTTTTTCTACATCTCACTGTATAAGAGAATATCACCCAATCTTGTGGACCATGTTTTCAAGCAACCCAAGGCCATAGGAAGAAAGCACAGATCTGGATCTAACCACTGGTTGCACTTGCATGATCCAGCAGACTGAATCCATCAGTACTTGTGGAAAATGATTTCTCTGGTAAGCCATCTTCAGATGACTGACAAATCCAGCAATTCCCCACTGAAATAGGAACAAGTAGCTTGCTTGGCGTCCCAGTTTCCTTTAGCCAAAAGCTTCCATATTTTTTTAAAACTACAGTTAAAAACATTAATAATCATCCATGGTAGCCTAATCAAAGTCAGAGTCATGCCAATGGGAATGGGATAGATGAAGACTTCTACCTTCTACTGCTGTATCTCTATCCCATAGAGATAGTCCACAATTCATTCTGAATGAAGTATATCTGTTACTGTACATCTAATTAATCTGGGTTCAAGTTTCATTAGAACTATTTTCTGCATTCCTAGTCATATACTAGGAACATCATTTGAACTATTCAAGGAAATACAAATCAAAGAATGAATATGTAGAAAGAGAGAAGAGCAAGGCTAGTAAAATGGATCTTCTTCTGCAGACATTTTCACTTTTTTTTTCACTAGCTGGATATCAGGAATTAAAGTAAGTCTGGTTGGGTGAAATGAGACTAGGAAGTCTTATATGAAGGAAATTAATGGATGAAGGAAGAGCTCTTTTCTGCAAATGCCCCTATTCAATTATTTATATGTTTATTGCATACATACATCACCTTTTCACAGGTTTAAGGCAGTGTACATGGGAGATCCTCCCTAATTTTAAAAACTACAATAACAATCTTGCACAATAGGCTTGACTGAGAAAAAAATAACTGGCTCAAAGCCACTCAGTAAGTTCTGTAAAAAAAAGAGGGAGCTTAAAAGCAGATCTCCTTGTTCTAAGTCTATTGTAACTATTATCTTACACTACAGTTACTGTACAAATGTAGGTGTAAGAGGCCATTATTTGTAGGCAAATTTTAAATAAGTTTCTAACAGATTACAAAACAGATTACAAAACAGGATATTTTGGAGACAGAAACCAAGATCTCTTAATTTGAGAAGCCCATATTTTAGACGACTTCATATGCCTGTCCAATGCTCCTGACTCTGTTCAGTCACAGAATGCTTACCACTCAGCAGCTTCTGCGGAGGAGGGGGTTGTCAAAAAAGTCAAGATGGAAGTTGGAACTTAATGACTGAAGCACCACCCCTCTTACATAAGCCTCAGCATTGCCCACATGTACAAGAGGGAGAGTTTCGATCACACAGTCATGAGCACTATCTAGATATTTCCCCCACCCCCTGAACTTCTGCTCATTGACAGAATGAAAGAGAATGATCTGGATTGAGAGAGGCCTTAGCTGAAGGATATTTCTTTTAAAAAAATAGGCCTCTGACAGCCTTAATCAGTGTGGTGGCAATACAATAATATATACTGGGCAAGGGGAAACCATCTTTTTATCTCTTTTATTCACTTTTCCTTCAGAACTAAATAACCAAACTTAAAATAGGCACATTACGCCTACTCAAGGCTTAGAACTTCTATTTTAGCCTTTATTTTATCAAGAAATAAGTCACAAATAACATCACTGAAAATTGACAGCAGGGGAGGGAGTACTGAGGCTGCAAAAGTGAGGGATGGATCACATCCCACAGCCTCAGGTTGCAGACTTTTTGTTCTAAATGATTGGTGCTATATGGATAGATCTATGATTTGTAGTAGCAGCTTGGTGTGCCAACTGACCACAGGAGTGTGAGAGGGATGGAACAGAGAATTGTTAAACCTTATTCCAGCGACAAGCAACCTTTTTCCAAAGATGGCTGCAGTTTAATATTCTTTTCAGGCTGCAGGCAGTGCGGAGGGGGCAAAATGGGCCTTTTTAATGGGTTCTTTCCCCAGATATGGTTGTTTAAAGTCAGTGTGCTGACTTAACACTTGGAGGAAGGGGAAAAAAAGGGTTTTAAAAAGTGATGAATTTTAGTGGTGTAGCTTGAGGATATCCTGGAGGCCACATAATAGGGCTGAAAAGTTGCATGCAGCTAATGGGCAGATGGTTATCCACCTATGCCGTAAGTCCTCTTGGGATTCAAAAATGCATGGTACTATACTTAGTAAAGGGGTGTGGTGGCTCAGCGGGTAAGACGCCAGGCTTGTTGATCAGAAGATCGCAAGTTCGGAGGTTCGAATCCCTAGCCCCGCATGACGGAGTGAGCTCCCGCACTCACCCCAGCTCTTGCCAACCTAACAATTCGAAAGCATGCAAATGCAAGTAGATTAATAGGTACCACTTCGGTGGGTAGGTAACAACGTTCCGCGCATGTCATGCGGCCACATGACCGTGGAAGCGTCTTCGGACAACGCTGGCTCTTCGGCTAACAAACGGAGATGAGCACCGGCCCCTAGAGTCGGACACAACTGCACAAATGTGCAGGGGGAACCTTTACCTTTTTATACTTAGTAAGGAAGACTAATTCTTTTTAGTCAGTCTATATTGCTCATATTTAAGATACTCTTTTTTGCTTCTATACACATTACAGATCTTGAGAGCACGCTCATCCTCATCCATGGAAGCTCAAAGCTATCAGTTGGGTGAAACTCAGTTATAAAACATAAACAACTGACCATATACCTTTGGTGCTGGTGCTTAGTTTCACTCTCTTGCACTTTCCCACACCTTGGCTACCATCCTGGTCCTCCTGAGATAAAGAGATTGAAAATGGATAAACAGAAAAATCTTAACATCAGATCTGTTATGCTGTGCTCTGGAAAAAAAAAGATGGAAACAGACTCCCCCTAGGAACATTAATTTACTGCCACGTGTTATTCAGAAACACTTCCAATATTTCAAGCTAAATATTAGCACATTATTTATTGGAAATAGGTTATTAAAATATATTCATCAGAAAGCTTCTTATAGTCCCTCTTAAATGTCCTTCTGCTGCTGGTAACTATTGTTATGGTTGCATCACTGGGGGACCTTACCCTGCATAAACTGTCTTTAAAGAACTACTAAAATTGTAAGTTAAGATAGAAAAGCATAATTAATGAGATATTTGCCAATTAATGGAAAAATGACTTAAAAGGTGTTATATAAGAGTCACTTAAGTGATAAACATATTTGTTTAGAAGCAAATACTGTTAAGTTACAATGCACTCCATTAGAAACATTTGCAGAAGACCACAATATCAGTTTATTAGAAAATGACTGTAAACATTCAAAGTTTAAGTACTATTAGAAGAACCCAAAGTATTTTCTAATATCTAAAACATTTTCTAATACCTAAATGTTATATAGTACAAGACATTTCTTCCATCAACAAGTTGGAAGTGTATATAAAGGCAACCTACTGAAATAGTATCATGGCATTTTGCTGAATTACAAATCCAATTAAGTATTTACCTTCCCTTCATGACAGGGAAATCTAATTATTCAGAGGAACCTAATAACATTCACTTAAATAAATCCAATACATAAATAAATATCAAAGGCGGAATCATGAATTTCAGAAAAGGAGATCAAGTTTTCAGTAACTGCTTGAACTTCCCTTGACTCTTTCATATGATGTCAATCTTTATATGTAATATCTACACTACTGATATATAATAATGGGAATATATATTGGAGCAAAAACAGTTGAAATGCACCAATACCATAAGAAACCAAAGGCATTAGAATTTTTTTACTTTCCTATAAATAAATATTCTACCCTTAATTTCATCCAAGTAGAAAAATCACAGAGCAGCTTTTTTTTAGATTTTTAGATTTTATAACCTTATCTATATGGATTTTACATGTATTTTAAAGTTCTCTGTAGCTTGAATCATGTCAACTGGATTTCTATTTTCTTAATGGAAACGTTTCGCTCCTTATCCAAGGGGCTTCTTCAGTCTGAGCAAAGTTGGTAAGGATTCCCTTACCAACTTTGCTCAGACTGAAGAAGCCCCTTGGATAAGGAGCGAAACGTTTCCATTAAGAAAATAGAAATCCAGTTGACATGATTCAAGCTACAGACAATTCCACCTGGATGACTGAGAACCTTCATAGACATATTTAAAGTTCTCTGTTTATCATACAGCAATTGGTTAATAAGGAATTTAGTGATCTATATCCTAAAATTGCAAAATTAAATAATCTATTCTTTAGAAACTACATTGGTCTTAAATATTCATTTCCTGTATCCTTCTTTACATCCTCAGGAACCTTTTAAGAAAATATTCCAAATTTAAATCCTGCACTGAAAAGGATCTCTCTTTTTCAACAGCACAAACATATCCTTGGGTGTCCTGATTCTGCCCAGCCCAATCCCAAAAGATCCCTGTATCAGATACCCATCTAAATCCTCTTACTGTATATTTAGGGCATGCAACATTCTTCAGACCAAATGCTATGGGGCATTTTCAAAAGGCTGGTAAAACCAGGACAAAAACACCCAAATATAAAGTAAGTTCAATTAATAAGATTATTCCCTAGGGAACATTTTCTCCCTTCTGTCATATTAAAAAGTATAATTTTGTGGTGATTTTCAAACTAATCCTAGGGGCTACATCCAAGCCTTTCAGAGTTTTGCATGCAACTCCGGCCCTTTTGTTGTACATTCTTACTTCAGATATTCCTTTGTGTTCAATATTCTGTACAGACTTAAGAAGTAGAGGCATCCTTCTTAGTTTGCCTCATTAATGTAGGACATTGATTTCAACATCAGTGTTCTTTTTAGAAATACCTTAATTAAAAAAATTAAAATAAGCCATAGTACACTGAATGATACCAATATAAATAGTACTGCTAGAGTGCAATAGACCCTGTGATTAAACTAAGATTGTCTACATTGTTGTGGGCCTAAAGACCTCATTCTGTTTCCCCTACAAATACAGTTTTGTATGGTGCAGAAAACTTTTGCTGAGATTAGAAACATTTATCACATTCTATTTCTACAATCATAGCTGAAAACTAGCCTGAAATAGCATCAGAAAAGTCATATTCTAAAGCTGAATCTGAAATACTGCTAAGGATATGAATTATGGTTTTTCGAGAAGAGATAGTTTTTGACTAGTTTTACTCTGGCAACTTTTATAATAAACTGACCTGCAGAAATTTAGCAGTCTCAACAATACAAAAGGGAAGGTTTTGTTGGCTGAATGTCTGCTATGTCAAGCTATTTCTAAAAGAACAGAAGAAAAACAGATTTAAAAAGAACTAAAAAGAATATGACAAAATTCACTGACTTGACAAGGAAAGGAAAAAGCAAAAGAGAACGTTGGGCACACGCCCTGAAGGTTCAGCCTGATTTGGAATAATAGAAACCTCCAGCAATAGATTAACTCCTCAACAACCCACAAAAGGCAAAGCCTTCAGAATGATGAAAGCTTTTTGACTTAGGCTCAGTACCTTCTGACGGTCCCCTAGTTCAATCTCACTATGGCAAGAATGTTGTGGACGCCAGGATTGTCGATCGGAAGGTCAGCGGTTCGAGACCCGAGCGCCGCGTGGCGGAGTGCGCTCCCGCACTCACCCCAGCTCTTGCCAACATAGCAATTCGAAAGCATGCAAATGCCAGTAGATGAATAGGTACCACTTCGGTGGGATGGTAGCAGCGTTCCGCGTGCGTCATGCCGGCCACATGACCGTGGAAGTGTCTTCGGACAGCACTGGCTCTTTGGCTAACAAACGGAGATGAGCACCGGCCCCTAGAGTCGGACACGACTGTGTGCGGGAACCTTTACCTTTACCTTTTTAAGGAGCACAACACCAAGAAGAAATTGCCAGCAATTTCATTGGAAAGATTTTTATAGAAGTTGAGGGCTACAAGGCAGGAAATCCTACGGATCTGATTTGCTGGCCAGTTTGGGGGAGCTGGGCAGGTCCTTGTCAGTGTACCTGAGGTGAGTTCCATTGTTAGGCAAAACGGGCCTTTCAGGAAGGCAGCAGAGCTGGGAAAGTTCATCGTTAAAGGAGATGGAATGTTGAGATCATCAGCTGATGGAGGATGGAAAGTTGGGGTTTCTCTAGGTTGCAGTTTCCTTGTAAGGGCTGCCCTTGGCCTCTGCTGTGAGCTGGTGAGGAGGGATTAGGCAACGGGAGGAACTGGGCTTTGACCCTGGACATATCTAAAAGATGGGGGAAGGGTGGGTGCAGTCTCCATTTTGTTTGTTAAGATTCATTATATCCACTACAATTAGGTCTTAGAAGATGAGGAACATATCAGCAAACTGAGGTGTAAGACTAATACTGCATTGTATTCCTCTGACTCACTCAGTGTTGGTTCAAGATTTATTTATTTAATTATTTAATTTCTATAGCCACCCATCTCAACAAGTGACTCTGGGCGGAAAGATGCCTTTGTACTATAAAACCAGAAAGAATCTTCACAGTATAATTGATGCTATTTTCTCCGTTTCGTGCAAAGATCTTGCCTACAATGGGATGTGCATAAGCTGACTTCAGTATGGCTGGAATTATTGCTGATCTCCAAAAAGAAAAAGGTGATGGAGTACATGTATCTTAAAGACTGCTTCTGCAGATACAGAGGTGAGCCAACTGGCTACCATACAAAGCTCTGAGGGAAGTGCCTTAATGGAGAACAGTACCAAAGAAGCTTATAGAGCATTTAGGCAGAATCGCTGGAACAGATATTGTATTCTCAATGTTCATAGCAAGGCTTAAGTCATCTAGGTGCAAGGATACTAGATCCTAGGATACAATGCTGAGTCATTGTAGAGTCCTTGGTGCTCTTTGAGCCTTGTTGTTTTCTTGCAGACGTTTCGTTGCCAGACTAGGCAACATCTTTAGTGCGAAAAGGGAGTGGGGCTTGCTCTCTGTTTATATACCATGGCTTGTCCTGCTTGTGTTGGTGAGATGTTGTTCTCTCCTTAGGAGTTCCTTGATTGGGCTGTTGTTTGCTGCTTGGTTGATTGACTGAGTTAATAGTTCCTTGATTAGGGTATATTGTGCTGTTTGATTGTTCCTCTGGTGCTAATCCTGGTGTTAATCCTTGCATATCTGGGTGCTGATTGCTGGCAAGGAGGTGTTCTCGTCTTCTGGCTTTTCTATTGTCTCTTATGAATGGTATGTAAATGTTGTTTATGTGTCTGTTGATGGCTGCTTTGTCTGAGTACCAAGCTTCCAGGAATTCTCTAGCGTTTTTGGATTTGGCTTGGTTTAAGATGCTCACAGTTTCCCAGTTGAAAGTATGGTTGAGTCTGTCCATGTGTTGTGAGATTAAGGAGTTTTCATTGTGTCTTCTGACTGCTAGCTGGTGTTTGTGGATGTGCTTTGCTAGTCTTCTGCCCGTCTCTCCTACATAGTGGCTGCTACAGTCCTTACACAATATGTTGTAGATAACTCCTGTTTTTTCTTCTTGGTCTACTGGGTCTTTTGGGTACTTAAGATGTTCTGAAGGGTTTTGGTTGGTTTATGTCGTACGGTGATGCCATGTGGTTGTAACAGTCTATTGGTAGTTTCTGAGATGTTTCTGATGTATTGCAGTGTTATCCTTTTCATGGCTTCTGTTAGTTGTGTTGTAGTGGGTTGGGTGGTCAAGCACTTTTTAATAAAGTTGCGTGGGTATCCATTTTGCTGGAAGATGCTGTATAGATGATCTGTTTCCTTTTTCTGGTGTTCTGGGTTGCTGCAGTGCGCTAGTGCTTGTCTGAATAATGTTCTTACACAGCTTCTCTTGTGGGAGGTTGGGTTGTTGCTTTGGTAATGGAGCACTTGGTTAGTGTGGGTAGATTTCTGGTAGACTTGTGTTTCTAGAATGCCCTCATTTCCTATACTGATGAGGATGTCCAAGAAGGGTAGTGTGTTGTTGTTTTCTTCTTCCCTTGTGAATTTTATTCCATTGAAGATGATGGTTTCATGTGTTTCCTCCAGTTGTTCCTTTTTTATTATGACGAAGGTGTCATCTACATACCGGATCCATACTTTGGGTTGTATATGTGGGAGTGCTATCATTTCTAGACACTGCATTACAATATCTGCTATGAGTCCTGAAAGTGGTGATTCTATGGGTGTTCCTTTGATTTGTTGGTATATTTGTCCACCAAACTGAAAGTAGGTAGTGAGGCAGAGGTCGATGAGGTCCATGATTCTCGGTATTTCTATCTTAGTGTATTTGACTAGGTCGGGTGTGTTTCATAGAACTGCTGCCATGGATTCTTTCGCTAGTGCTGAGTCTATGGATGTAAAGAGTGCAATGACATTGAATGATACAATTTCATCTTCTTCTATTTTTAAGTCTTTGATTTTCTGGAGGCACTGTAATGGTGAGTTGATAGAATATTCGCTCTCCTCTGTAAGATGCCTAAGTTTTTTGTGAGCTCTTTAGCTATGTTGTAAGTGGGAGTCCCTGGTAACGATACAATTGGCTGAAGCGGTATCCCAGGTTTGTGTATTTGGGGGCGTCCGTAGAAGCATGGGAGGATGGGTCCACTGCTTTTTATCCACCTCTGTTCTTCTTTTGTGATTTGACCTTTTTGGTGAGGTCGTTAAGAGTTCTTTTTACCTTGTTGTCCAGTTTCTGTATGGGATTGGTGTTTACTAGGGTGTAGGTTTCTTTGTCCTCAAGTAATTCTTTAGCCTTTTGTATATATTGTGATCTGTCCATAATGATGGTGGTGCAGCCTTTGTCTGCTGGGAGGATGATGATAGTTTGGTCCATCTTTAGGTTTTTGAGAGCTGCTCTGTCCTCTGCTTTCAGTTGGTTCTGTTTCCATGTCCTTCTGGTTTGTGGTATGATTATCTCTCTTACGTTCTCTTGGGTTTCTGTGGTAAGTCCTGTAGTTTTCAATGCTGCTTCTAAAGCTGCAAAGAATTCTAATTTATTTGCATCCTCTGTGTTGCAATTGAGGCCTCTCTGTAGGATATTCTGTTCTGCAGTGGATAATGGGCGGCTGGACATGTTGACCACCCATTCCGGTTTCGGTACTTCTTTATTTCTGGGGTTTAATTTAAGTAGCTTGTTGTTGTTGTTGTTGTTCAGTCGTTCAGTCGTGTCCGACTCTTCGTGACCTCATGGACCATAGCACGCCAGGCCTTCCTGTCCTCCACTGTCTCCCGGAGTTTACTCAAATTCATGTTCATTACATCGGTGATGCTATCTAACCATCTCATCCTCTGCCGTCCCCTTCTCCTTTTGCCCTCAGTCTTTCCCAGCATCAGGGTCTTTTCCAGTGAGTCCTCTCTTCGCATTAGGTGGCCAAAGTATTTGAGCTTCAGCTTCAGCATCTGTCCTTCCAATGAGCAGTCAGGGTTGATTTCCTTTAGGATTGACTGGTTTGACCTCCTTGCAGTCCAAGGGACTCTCAAGAGTCTTCTCCAGCACCACAGCTCGAAAGCATCAATTCTTTGACGCTCAGCCTTCCTTATGGTCCAACTCTCACAGCCATACATTGCTACTGGAAAAACCATAGCTTTAACTATACGGACCTTTGTCGGCAAGGTGATGTCTCTGCTTTTTAATATGCTGTCTAGGTTTGCCATAGCTTTCCTTCCAAGGAGCAAGCGTCTTTTAATTTCATGGCTGCAGTCACCGTCTGCGGTGATCTTGGAGCCCAAGAAAATAAAATCTGTCACTGCTTCCATTTCTTCCCCTTCTATTTGCCAGGAAGTGATGGGACCAGATGCCATGATCTGGGTTTTTTTAATGTTGAGTTTCAAGCCAGCTTTTGCACTCTCCTCTTTCACCCTCATCAAGAGGCTCTTTAGTTCCTCTTCACTTTCTGCCATTAGGGTGGTATCGTCTGCATATCTGAGGTTGTTGATATTTTTCCCGGCAATCTTAACTCCGGCTTGCGATTCATCCAGCCCGGCATTTCTCATGATGTACTCTGCATATAAGTTAAATAAGCACGGTGATAATATACAGCCTTGTCGTACTCCTTTCCCAATTTTGAACCAGTCGGTTGTTCCATGTCCGGTTCTAACTGTTGCTTCTTGACCCACATACAGGTTTCTCAGGAGACAGGTAAGGTGGTCTGGTACTCCCATCTCTTTAAGAATTTGCCACAGTTTGTTGTGATCCACACAATCAAAGGCTTTAGCGTAGTCAATGAAGCAGAAGTAGATGTTTTTCTGGAACTCTCTTGCTTTTTCCATGATCCAGCGAATGTTGGCAATCTGATCTCTAGTTCCTCTGCCTCTTCGAAACCCAGCTTGCACTTCTGGTAGTTCTCGGTTCACATGCTGCTGAAGCCTAGCTTGTAGGATTTTGAGCATAACCTTGCTGGCATGTGAAATGAGCGCAATTGTACGGTAGTTTGAACATTCTTTGGCATTGCCTTTCTTTGGAATTGGAACGTAAACTGACCTTTTCCAATCCTGTGGCCACTGTTGAGTTTTCCAAATTTGTTGGCATATTGAGTGCAGCACTTTAATAGCATCATCTTTTAGGATTTTAAATAGCTCAGCTGGGATACTGTCTTCTCCGCTAGCTTTGTTGTTAGTAATGCTTCCTAAGGCCCACTTGACTTCACTCTCTAGGATGTCCGGCTCAAGGTCAGTGACCACACCATCGTATTTATCAGGGATATTAAGATCTTTCTTGTATAGTTCTTCTGTGTATTCTTGCCACCTCTTCTTAATCTCTTCTGCTTCTGTTAGGTCCCTGCCTTTTTTGTCCTTTATCATGCCCATCTTTGCACAAAACGTTCCCTTGATATCTCCGATTTTCTTGAAGAGATCTCTAGTCTTCCCCATTCTAAGCTACTAAGTAGCTTAGTTTGGAGTTTAGCTTTCCTTTTTTCTGCTTGTCTCAGTGACATGGTCTTGATGGTAGTAGTCGGCATGTTGACGTTTTCAGGGGTCATAGTCTGTCCTAGTTGTTCCTTGAGGCTGTCTATGGTGTGTTGGTATTAGTTTAATCTGAGGTGGGCGTCCATGATCATTAGCTGTATCATTTTTCGCCCACTTTGTTGCGCTATCTTCCATCCAGCTGTGCAGTTTATTGGAGGTTTGTATCTGACACTGGCGGGCAGGGCATGCCGTCATAGGCATTCATTCAGAAAGAACAGCTGTTCTTTGGTGGAGATTTGCCTACCTGCAAATTTCTCCCATTTGCGTGCTATCTGGAGCGTTTGACGCCCATATGTGGTACCAATCGAAGAGAATATCATTGTAGTTATGGCTTTTATTTTCTTTTTTTTTCCTTGGGGGATAAACCAGGGATCCATATTCAAACATCATCCTAAACTTGACTAATATCAAATCATGAACATCTCATTATATTAATTTTGATTTGCCTCAGGATATTGGAAAGTAGAAGACCTGAGGGAAGACATAAAGCATGCTTAAGGTTCGGACAGTCTGCAATTTGCCAGTGATACAAACAGGTTCACTGACATAATATTGAAATGGCTCAGAAGAAGTTGATAATTATTTCTATGTACTAAAAATCCAAAGGAAGGCAAGGTCTTAGATGGATATAATATTGTCTTAGCTAAAGAGATCAATCAAAATAATAAATTCATTATTTCTTTTTTAAAGAGAGGTGTTTCATAAAGCAGAGGCAACCCCAGGAGCCTGAGAGCAAGTAATTTATTTATTTTTTTAAAAAAGAGGGTGTCATAGATGTTAGGATTAGTGGAAGAAGCTAACCCCTTGCTCCATATTGATTAGGGCTTTCAGCTTGTCTTCCTCTGCATTGATTACTTTGATTGAACCTAAATGATACAAGTGGTTTTAGTAGGAAAGACAGAGGGACAATGAAGTGTCAATTCCCCACCGCCCATGCCATATACCCATGCCATATTCCCCATGCCATATACCCATTTCAACAGATCTACTCAGCTTTGGAGAAATTTTACAGGATCCCAAATTATGCTTGCCTGAGAAGCTCCTATGGTGGATAGGACTCAACACTAGACCTTGAGGAAAGTCTAAATGGCAGTAGACATGGCACAGCTGAGCCTGCATATAACTAAATACCAGATTATTGTCTTGGAAAATAACATTGATTGTAACTCACATAAACAGTTTCTGAAAGGCCTGAATAGCAGCTGGAACTATTGTTTATGAGCTCTGGGAAACTTTCCAAAAGCGCTGCAATGGTACAAGCATAACCAATAGTCATTGAGTTTTACTCAACGATTTGGAGATATTCACTTAGGGTCAAAGAGGGGACTGAATTGGGGGGGGGGACACTCAAAGGAAATGGAACAAGGCAAGCAAGCTTTCAGACATAATATATATTTTTCAATTATAATTATACAATTGAAAGCTTAAATAAGAAAGCTTAAATCAGAAATAAAAGCTCTGGGAGATAAATAGCTTCAGGACTAGAACCAGAGAGTGAAAATAGGAAGAAAGGTTCTATCCTGGGCAAGAGACAGAGAAGACCTGAAAGAAGATAGTGAATTCAAAGACCTTTCATAATGTGAAATCCTGCCTTTTTTTTGAAAAAGTAAAAAGGCAACCAATTCTTGGCTATCTCTTCACAACGTAACATTTTCCATTTATTGAGTGGATTTTCCATTGAAATAATATGATTCTCAGTTTGGATAACATTTAAGTAGGAACATATAATAGAAAAATATTTTGTAAAATTATAAAACCTGATATTTAAGATGTTATTTTTTTCATTCACAATTTTTATTTTTAATCATGGATATAGTTTATCACAGTAACTCTCTCCATTTATGTATATTTAAAAAGCCCTTACATATCCATGTGTACCTAAAACAAGAAGGTGATCTCTGCACATAGTTGCAACACATGGCACTGTTTGCTTCCGTATGTGGAAACTACATCAGCTAAATCTTTCTTGACCCTGAGCCAGAAGCCTAGTTCCAGACCAGAACTGCAGAGAGACTGAAGCTTCAGCAGTTCCCTTTCCCCGTTTTCTCCCTTTTATTTCTGCACTACCCAGAGTGATTGAAAGTTAAGAGGATGTCAGGAAGAAGCTGATCCAACAGTTACTGTATTCAAAAGGCTTCTTCTTGTTCTGAGAATTCCTGGTTCAGAAAACTGAATGCATATTTATGCCAGGATTCATTCTTCCCTCCTATCTTTACTGCATATATTAAGATAAATACTGATTTATGTTATAAATGTAGAACATGTGGAAAAAATGTGATAGCCATTACTGGTTCAACCACACAGATTTAGAAAGATGCATATCATCTTCTCAATAACAGTAGTTAAAACCTGTTCTACAAAAGTAAATTCACATAATATTAAGCTAGCCTATTTTCAGAAGTTGCTATCTACACTATGGTTTCTAATGTTGATAAAATTAGTTCAAAAAGAGCAGTAATAACAATTTTCTTAGTGGAGGCATTTTCAGCATAAATGATACTATTCAATCAATTTGTTAGCAAAGACAAACACGATGAGACTCATGGTATCTTAATTTCTGTCACATAAGATTATACTTTATTTTATTCTGAAGAAGTCTCACCTCATCTGAAGAGTCACCTTGCCCTGAAGCTGGTGTAGCACCTGCAAAACCTTGTGAAATTAAAAATTAAAATATCCTTTGTAATTCACACAAAACTGGAAAAATATTTTAAAAACAAACCTACAGTTCTTCTTCCATATAAACCTACATTAATTCTTTAGAATCTGAAGTTAAAGTCTATCGGGAAAATGCTAAATCCTTAAGTGATACTTGTGATTTGGTACTATCTCTAGAATGGAACACAAATGTATGTAGCTACTATTGAAATGTCATCCTAGCACAATTACTATTTGTAATTCAAAATGCTGTATTTTCTAAAGTTATCAGGAAGGGGTCCTAATATTTCTACATAATTTAAACTGGTATTTAAGAATGCAGAATTTATTCCCCAATTTTGAAAACTGAATAAGGATTTTGATATACTTTTTGCTCCCTGTATTTTTGCAGTTTCAAGAACATTTCATGAGCCACTTTAGAAGTTCTATATGTTAACATATCTAATAAATCAAAGTTGGGAATTCTTCAAAATTAAAAGTTTTTTTTTTTACACAAACCTTGAACTACTGAAGCGCTAGCTCCAGCTGCTTGATCCTGCATTCCACATGCAAGCTTATCTTCAGGAAATGTCAGTCCAGAACCTTTCAAAGCTACAAGGTATTTTTCATGGCTTTTCTTTGTACATGTATTTTCTCCACCACCTTAAATATATTTCAAAGATACAAGTTCACTCCAAGGACTAATCCTTACAGAATGATACAGGCTAAAAAGTTTGGCTAACAGACAACATTATAATAAATGGTCCATGAATAAATAGTCCACAGAAAGTGTTGACTATTAAAAGAAATTATGCAGTATTATTCATTCGAGGCATGGACTTGCTGCATATGCCTTCAAATACTGCTTCCCATTCATAAATATTGTATTTTCCAGCATTCAGACTGCAATGCTTAGTTAGGAAGGAAATTTGATTCCTCTGTGGATAGCATAGTCAGCCACAGTGAGTCAAGTAAGGAACTGGGGTCAAAGACCTCTCTGAGATGCGAATACATCAGAACTAAAAATCAGCCAGACTATAGCCTATCCATCCTTCCATTGTTTACTGACTTTTAAATTAATTATCAAAGGTTGAGCATTTCTGCATGATACCACTCCAAAATGGGAACTGTAAACTTGGCTCTTGAAATTAAGACCAATATACCAGCATGGTGATATCTTCACCGGTGCAAATTCTATTTAATTGATTAATTTGGTTTTGGGAATGCTATTTTCTTGTTCAGCCCTAGAATGCTGTTAAAGAACATTCTTATAATCAGGAAAGGCTTTACATAAATTATATAAAGGGTAATAGAGGAAAATCCTAACTAAACTTGCAAAATACTGAAGTTCTGCTATCGAGATGGACTCTAAGGATGGACCTTTTAAATATATATTTTTTATTTGAATTGTCACCTTCAGCTGGCACATATGTAAAAATATCAAATTGTTTTCATGCAATTTGTCACTTGCTGCTCAACTGGGTAAGTAATGAATTGCAGCAGAAGAGGCATTGTTGACCCTGTCTTTCCATCCCTTCATATGTACTTGTCAAATTCTTAGCATACTGGCTACATTCTCACATTGCACTAAGGCATGGTTTGCTAACCATAATTTCCTGAATAAACTACAATGGCTTAGTTTACACATTAAGCCATTATCCATGGTTTACCAATCAGAATGTCTGGGTCATTCAACACTCTTAAGCCAAAACAAAATTATGGCTTAGTGCAATATGTGAATCTAGGTCACTACTTTTGCTCCTATCTTCATGGACCTTTAAAGATGGAACTGTTAGTTAGAGCAGAAAAAAGAACATATAATGTTATAGGGGACACAATGACACATTTACTAGAGATCTAGGGAAAAGAACAGAAGGCATATGCTGCATATATTCTCTATTTAAGAATTTGAATTATGCTCTTTAGAACAAATGTTTGTGGAAGGCAGCTTACAAAACTTTTTAAGAATCAGTATCTAAAATATCTAAACTGTATTAGCAATATAAACAAGATCCTAAAAGCAACTAAAATATATAAAAATTTTCAACAATTAAAATAGCAGAAACTGAAATCAGTAAGGCTTAAAGAGATCAATAGTATGTGCAGTTCATAGCAAGGTAAAGCCTGCTCCTCTTTTAGCAGATATCCTGATCCTAAAGCATAAAAACAAGATTAATAATGAACACTCCTTCAAGCAAAATAAAACAACTCACCAGAACTAAGACTTTTATAGTACTGCTGATTGGTCAAAACCTGAGTAAGGACTGAACGCATTGCTCCTCCCATTTTTGTCAGATCTTCCAGAAATGAAATGTGGGGTTCCAACATCTGAAGAACTTTGTGAAGTTCTTTTTCTGATGGCAAATCGAGAACTGAAAGAAGCCAAGCAAGTAATTTGCAGGAAATTGGGTAAATGATTCTGTTTAAAAACTACTGACTGGTTATTATTTTTGCCAAGCATAGCACCCCATTCCTACAACCATAACTTTAGACTATAAATGCACCACATAGCATAACAATTCCAAGCATAAATTTGCTGATCAAGAATTTCTTCAATAGAAATCTCTTAGTACTAAAAGGCTTGTGGGTCTCCAGCCTAATGAGATACCATTTTTAGATATTTATTTTCTATTCACATTTTTCTTTTGGGTTGCCAGTACAAGATCACAGTTCCTCTTAGCAAAGCATATACTGTACAATCTGAGTTGGTAACCACACTCACTACTGTCAGTTTTCTGAATATCAGTACTGATGTTGCTACTTGTTTTACCACTTGTATGCTTCAGTGAATCAGTTTTTACTCACTGAGCCATTCTTGGGAACCAACAGTCTATTAGGGTATGCACAGCTGAGGCAGCAAGTGAATTTTCAAAGCTGACAGTTAATGGGCAGAAGAAGGCAGGGCTGATGTGGTGAGCAGACTCTCGTCAACTGTCTAGCATGCACAGGGAGGCAAAGCTAAAATGGTAAACCAGCTCTTGCCAGCTGACAGTTGGTATGCATAGGGAGGTAGGGCTAAAGAGGCAACTGGATTCTGGCCTGGGAATGTGGGGAGACTGGCATATCACCTGGTGAAATTGAACCACACTTTGAAAATTGCAGTTAATTACTTCATAATTTTAAATTTAAGGCTTTTATGTGACAAGAACTGATGACATCACTCCAAGAGGATTTGGATAACAGAGATTATTTTCATGTAGTACAGTCTGGATTCCTACTTAGTTTGGGGACAGAATTAATTTTGTTCATCTTGTGAATCTCTTACATCAAGGAACGGATAGGCAATACAAAAATATGAATTGTATGTTGTTTCAGAACAATTATGTTAAGGTGTGGAATGATGTAAAAGAGATTTATTAAGATGGGATAAACTTCAACTATCATTGTTGGAAAGGATTTCGGTGATTAAGATGAATGTTTTACCTAGGATGTTATTTTTATTTCAGACAATACCAATTTTGACAATGGATGTACCATTTAAACAATGGCAAAAAGATATCTCTAAGTTTATATGGCAAAGGAAAAAACCAAGAATTAAATATAAATTGCTACAAGATGCTAAAGAACAGGGGGGTTAGGATTACCTGATTTGAAATTGTACTTTGATGCTTGTTGTTTGCTTTGGATGAAGGAGTGGGTGACCTTGAGGAATAAGAAATTATTGGAATTGGAGGGGCATGATTTGAGATTCAGGTGGCATGCTTATTTATGATACCACAAAGTTAAAGTTAATATGGATTTTGAAAATCATTTTGTTAGACGTGCCATACTAAGAGTTTGGAGTAAATATAAAAAAAAGACTGTCTCCTAATGTACCCCTATGGTTATCACCCCAAGAAGCTTTTTTTAGAAGAGAGATGACTGTGAAACCATCTTGGTTGATGTACGGTGAGTTATTAACCTTTGGGGAAGGAGAGCCTAAGCTGAAAACAAGAGAACAATTAGAAATGGAAGGTTACACTTGTCATTGGTTTACTTTTGCACAATTGACAGAACAATTTAACTTGGATAAGACGACTTATAGTTTTGTTAATGAAAAAACCCAATTTGAAGTGGACTTATGTACTAATGAGGAGCATATATAAAGATGTATAAAGTATTATTGCAAATGAACTTGGAGGATGAATATGTTAAAGACTGTATGATCAAATGGGCAAAAAAAATTGGATACAATATTATGCTTGATCAATGGGAGAATATGTGGAACAAAGGCTTGAAATTTACACTGAACTACAATTTGAAAGAGAACTTTTATAAGATGATGTACCATTGGTATTTAACACCTGATAAGTTGTCGAAGATGTATAAAGGGCTATCAAATGTATGTTGGAAATGTTCCCAATGTGAAGGTACTTTTTGCCACCTTTGATGGACTTGTAAGAAAGCTAAGAAATATTGGCAGCAGATACCGTATTTTCCGGCGTATAAGACGACTTTTTAACCCAGGAAAATCTTCTCAAAAGTCGGGGGTCGTCTTATACGCCGGGTGTCGTCTTATATGCCGGAAAATACGGTACTCGCCGTTTAAGACCTCTCCTGGCCAAGTGCAGCCGCTCGCCGGAACGCAGCCCCCAGGGAAGAGCAGGAGGACGAGCGCGGGAGAAACGCGGGGAGGGGGGAGCGAGCTCCGTTCCCTCGGAGCAGCCTTGGGAAGGGAGGGGGCAAAACGCAGTGGCTCCATGACGGGCTCCAAAGTCGCCCACAACGCTCAACGGGCGTCTTGCTTCGCCTCGCCTCGCCTTCCCTTCCCCTCCCAGCCGCGATTTAAATGGAGCGGGGGCCTCGTGGAGCCACTGCGTTTTGCCCCCTCCCTTCCCAAGGCTGCTCCGAGGGAACGGAGCTCGCTCCCCCCTCCCCGCGTTTCTCCCGCGCTCGTCCTCCTGCTCTTCCCTGGGGAAGGCGAGCGGCTGCACTTGGCCAGGAGAGGTCTTAAACAGCGAGTACCGTATTTTCCGGCGTATATCCCAAACTCTATATTTTAAATGGAAAAGTTGGGGGTCGTCTTATACGCCCAGTCGTCTTATACGCCGGAAAATACGGTATGTATTATAATTCAAAAGATTCTTAAGATGAATGTACAACTGAAACCAGAACTTTTTCTTTTGGGATTGATGGATAAACAACTTGAAACAAAATTTGGGACTTTGTTTTTGTATAAGACAACGGCGGCAAGACTTTTGTATATGCAAAGATGGAAGGATACACAAATTCCCACAGTGGAAGAATGGATAGCGAAATTAATGGAACTGGTAGAGATGGCGAAACTGACAGCATTGATTAGAGAAAATGATTTGATTGGATTTATTTCTACGTGGAAACCGCTTTTGGACTTTTTGCTTGTAACTGAAAAAAATGAAGTTTTGATTTTGGGTTTTGATGATTAGATTGTTATAGTTTATAGAAATAATGTTTATCAAGGTCAGAATTAGAGTAAGAGGTTAATGTATTATGTATTTGTATCTGTGCTGGAGAAGGTCAGAAGTCACTTTCTTTGTATTTCTTTCTTTCTATTTCTGCACTTTTTAGTTTATCTTTTTTCTTTTAGTTTTTCTTCAATCTTTTTCTATATCTTTGTATTTTATCTATATTTTGAAATTTCAATAAAGTTTTTTTTTTAAAAAAAAAAGGAATGGATAGGCAATACAATCCTATTAGTTCCTTGGACCTCAGTGGCTTTCGGGCTATCTCAATATTCTGTTTTGTCCCCATATTTTGCATCTCCATGAAGCCATTCACAGAAGCCACCAGGAATTTTAAAGTAACATTGATATGCAGATGACATGCATTTTCAGAGAGAGGTCCCAAGAAGATTGTAGCAGAATTAGCCACAATAAACTATTTTAGCTAAGTAATTGGCTGTTCCTTTCCTCCTATATTCAGCATAGAGTCGTGGCTGCTCTTATTACTTTTACACTCAACCAGAAGACTCATTTTCTTGATTTTTGACATTTTCAATTATCCAAGTATTTTTCCTTCTTTCACTCATCACTCTACTCAATAGCTTGATTATAATCTGGTACTCATAGCTTGGCTTTTGCCATTCATATTTCATTAAGAAGGGCACTGTATACTAGCTCTAATGCATTTTTGTTTTTTTTAGAATTACTCTTTAAAACAACATAGAATACAAACTCATTTCCTCTTCCATCTCAACATAGATGGAATTCAATTTTTTTATCCCAGTTCTTAAATAAAACACAAGAGTTGCTTAAACAGGATAGAACATAAGGATAAATAGCTTCAAGGGACTCTACAGAATCTTGCTACATTAAATTCACTTACAATATATAATCCCCTGTGGGGGAGATGGCGCGGTGATAAAGGTCTAATAAATAATAAATAATAATAATAATATACAGTACATACTTCTGTCATGCTTTGTCAAAACACCACTTACTTGCAAATCACAAATTACTTGCAACTAAACTTTCCTAGAAAATATTGATTTTTTTTACTGATTATCTGCCATCAAGTTGGTGTTGACACTTAGTGACCACATATTCTCAATGATCCCTGCAATAAAAAGGAATATAAAACCCCAACCCATCCAAACCAAACCAAACCAAACCAAACCAACCAATAAAACTAAATGTATTAGCAGTATTAAGAATGTGACTTGTGAGATAACACACAAATATTGATATTAAGTTTACCTGGCTCATTATAACCTTCTCTTAAGTACTGAATAAGACAGAAGATGAATTGTGGAAGAACTAGTTCTGACATTATCAACAAATCTTTTGGAACAGATGGAACTTCTGAGCTTGATTTTATTCGATGCCTTTTGCAAAACCTGTAAATAAAGTTATTCAAAATTAAATTTTCACAATTTTTAAAAAAATATATTTATTTTTATTTATAGGCTACCTGACTCCCAAATGACTCTAGGCGGATTACAACTAAAACCCATTTTATTTATTTATAGATATACACACAGACAGACAGACAGACAGACAGACAGACACCCCAGGCCAGAAAAGGAAAGTACAAAAAAGAAAAACAAAACAAAGCAGGACCAGACCAAAAAGGGGGCTCCACAATCCCCCTGTCCCCAAGGCCTGGGAGAACAACCAGGTCTTCAAGAATTTCCTGAATGAAATAAAAAAGGTGCTGGCATATAGTTGTAAAACAACTCATAAACAAAAAGATGTCATACCGAAGAAAGTAGAGAACTGTTCTCTATTGCCACAAAATACAAAACTCAACACAATGGAGTTAAGTTGCAGGAAAGCAGATTCTGATTTAATATTAGGAAAAGGTCTTAACATTAACAACAAATTGAACAGCGCAGCCAATTACAGTAGTCAAGAAGGTAGTGGCTCTCCTTCACTGGACGTGTTCATCACTCGATGTGCTCAAATGGAGGCTAGAACTATCAAGGACATAAAACTGGATTTCTACACTGAGCAAGCAATGGGTCCCAATGGGTTAAATGGTCCCTTTTAATTCTATGATTCTATGATTATTCACTGGATCTTAGATCAAGCTACACTTGAGCCAATCTTTATACTTGCATGAAATCACAGAAAACCCGAGTCTATTTATAACAACTTTTTAAATACTAACACATCAATAAAAGTTGGTGTTCACTTTTTAATACAATGGTATTATTCAAACATTGGACAGTAGCTTTTCTGTGCCATGGCTTCAGAAGGAATTGCTTCCTGAAAGAAGACTAGCCCCTTTTCTTAAGCAAGAAGTAAAAGTAATTCTATTTCATCTGCTTTTCTTTTCTTTTTTCCAAAAAAAATATTATATATCAAACCAATTAACAGAAAAAATGTATACATATAACATTGCAGTATACCACTAAAATCAATGTTTTTCAAAAGAAAAACACATGGAAAATTATGAATACTGTAGGGTTCCTCAACCTCAGCAATTTTAAGATGTGTGGACTTCAACTCCCAGAATTCCTCCAGCCAACATGCTGGCTGGGGGAATTTTGGGAGTCGAAACTGAGTTCAACTCAGAGTTCCACACTGCTGTAGGGCACGTTAAGAAAAAAAGCTAAATTACTTCCTTGCCTGTTAGTAAAAAAAAAAACAATTAAAATTTTGACCAAGAAAACATACTGACAATCCATTGGGTATTGATTTCTCCTTCCAGTGTTACATGATGTCTCTTTTAACCAGCTCTCAAGCATCAACGGCTCTTAAGTACTGATTGATACCAGGCATATAACCAAGCAGAATATATGCATCTTTGACACAACAAAGCCCTCCCCCTGGCCAAAGCTGCCACCTGAATCCAAACAGGTCAGTGCAACCCCACTCAGAGTCTCCAGTTCCGGGACCCATGGGGACCCAAAACCATAGCCACTCAAACTTGGAAGAGTTGAGCTGAAGCCTGTTCTTCCCCATCCAGACCCCCACATTGGGGCAGAATTTTGACATCTTTGCTTGGGGGGCAGAGGCAGAGACATACAATTGGGAATCCTCAGAATACTGGTGATACTGTGCCCTGTGCTGATGACTTCTTCCAGAGGCTTCATGTATATGTTCAAAAGGAAAGGGGAGAGCCCTACAGCACCCCACAAAGCAAGGGCCTAGGACTAGACCAACACAACAACACCTGGAACTGGTCCTGGAGGAAGGAGGAGAACCACTGCAAAGAGTCCTTACCCCACTCCCAACTGCCTGTCTGGTCCAGAATGATACAATGGTTAATGGTATCGAAGGCCACTGAGAGATCAAGGAGGGCTAGGATGGATGCACTACCCTGATCCTGAGCCCATCACAGGTCATCCAGAAGTGCAACCAAAGCTGTCTCAGTACTGTCATCAAACAATCGTTTTTATGTAATTGTTTCCCTCCCACTACAAACAATGAAAAGGAAATTATTTAGATGAATCAAATGGGTAGTCTAAATTTCCTGCTGGTCTAAGAATGTGGAAAAGAGTTGGAATATAATTTTAAGAACCTTAGCTGGACTCAGTTTCTGACCACCCTCCCATAATATCCTGAGAAGATGGATTCTCAGCCCAGGCAAAACAGGTGGGCAGATTCTACCTGAATTAGAAGATCCTGAGGTAACAAGGTCCCAAGCCATAATGACCTTTACAAGTGATAACTAGCACTTTATATTGGACCCAGAAGCCAAATGATAACCAGGAGAGCTCTCATAGTATTAAAGCTACTGTATTCTGCTAGATTGGAGCTGAGTAGTCAGCAAGTGAGTAGCTGTATTTTGTACCAACTGTGGCTTCCAAAACATCTTCATAGGCCACCTCATGTAGAGCAAATTGCAGTGATCCAAATACGAGATTACAGTACAAAGGCATGGGTAACCACTGCCAGAGCCTCCTAATTCAGAAAAGGTCACAACTGGTGCACCAGCCAAATATGGCAAAGGCTTTCCTTCCTCCTACTACTTGAACTGGAACTGTGAGTTCAGGACGATCCATGAGTTGTGGATCTGCTCATTCAGGGGTAATGGCACTCCACCAAGAGTTAAAGATGGAGCAATTCTGGAACCAGAAGGTGTCTAAACAAACAGCATTTCCATTTTGCTGGAATTCATCCTAAACCTGTTCTGTCCCATCCAGTCCCTAACAGCCTCTCCATGCCAGGACTTCTACCATATCACCTGCCAGCCCAGGGTAGACAATATACAGTTTGGTATCTCTGAATACTGTTGGTACCTCATTCAGAATTAATGGATGACCTCTCCCTGAGGTTCTGTGGACACATTAAAGGGGATGAAGGAGAGGGCCAAGATCATATTGGAGTGCCCAAGGGCCTGACCTCTCCTCCCCAGAAACACCAATTAGAACTTACGTAGGGCAGGAAGGAGAAAGGTATGTAAGAGGCTTTGAATAGTATTTCTATACAGATAGCTATTTCTTGCAACACATTCCTGAAATTCTTTGATTATAGCTTCCTACTTCTTTAATAAATATTATGTATCAGAAGTTCTTTAAATATGTGTGAGTTTGCCTAAATGGTTCAGTCCTGCCTGTGGGATGAAGCCTGATGCATCTTGAAGTAGGGACACATAATTGCCTCTTTCAAGGCTAGTGGCATCAACCCAGCCCATCCCTTCACTACAGATTGAACCAGTTCAAAGGGACAAGAATCAAGCCTACAGTTGTAGAACTCATCTCACAGAGCAGCGGTCCCCAACCTTTCTGGCACCAGGGACTGGTCGTGGAAGAAAATTTTCCCATGGACCTGGGGGGTGGGGTTTGAAGGCGGGAGCCAATCGCACGCACCGGGGGGGGCGGGGTTTGCAGGCGGGAGCCAATCACGTGCACCGGGGGCGGGGTAATCACGCGCACCGGGGACAGGGTTTGCAAGAGGGAGCCCCGCAGCCCACTTCCTAACAGGCCGCGGCCCACAGGTTGGGGACCCCGTCACAGAGAACTCTGCTCACTTCTTCAGAGTTCATAGAATGAATCTGCAACTCACACCAACTGAAAGATGCACACTGAAGAAGACTCCACACAGCACACTGCTAGATGTCTCTTTCAGATCCTGAGAAACATCACTGAATAAGGCTCACACCAGAAGACACTCCACAGTTTTATCAGGTCCCTGCATCATCTGAACTCCAGTGAGATTCATCCACTAACTCTCTCAAGGCCCCACCCTTCATTAATGTTATCGCCATGGTCCACCAACCTTCAAGATGGCAAATAATGAAGTTGCTGATCCCAGTCCATGACCCAAGTCAGCCAAACACGGTGAACTTTATCTGACATCACACGCACTAATAGCACTTACATATACAGTTACTCTTACTAGCAGTAGACCACACAGCACAGACAGATCAGAAGAAGAGTATTTTTCCCTGGTCAACAACCCATTGTTCGCTGCTGTGTTTTGTGAAGATTCCTGTAGGGAAGCTAGACTTCACATGGGTGGTTAATTGCATGCCCTTCCAAATAAAAGCAGGTGAAATGATGGAGGTAATGTCAGATATGTATGTTGATGCACATGCACTATTTCTTTAAGTTCATGCTAATGCAACCAGTACTAAAACACACTGGTTTTCTGCTTAGCTATGTGAGTAGTATAACTTATTATGTGCATGTTTTTGATGCCTGTTGAGGTTAAAATTCAGGATGCATATATATGCAGTGAGTGTCTTCACCAACAAAGGCACTCTAAATGCTCCAAAACCAACAGGACAAAACAGCATGCATAGCTAAACTCAGCAAGCCATCATAAATGTAGTTTCAGTGTTATTTTTTTCCTAAAAAGTTCTATGTTAATGGATTTGGTTGGCTCACTTTTTTTACATTTTTAACTTTGAAAAGGAAACAATAACTCTGATTGGTTGGCTCTTCAAAGTTTCTGACTCTAACACTATTCATTCATCCTCTTACACCAGTGCTTTCCAAAGTGCCGCCGTTGGTGACACACCAACGGCGGAAGCAGGGGCACGCACGGGGGCATGCACGGCGGCGGCGCAGGGGGGCGCGGGGTGGTGGCGTGCACGGCGGCGGCAGCGGTGGCCTCCGCTAAAACGCGGAAGCACTGATGGCGCGCCGCTGCCACCGCCGCCATGCACACTGCCACCGCCCCACGCACGCCCCCGCTGCCGCTTTCAGGTTGTGTTGCGGCACACCAAACTGTGTGTCGCGACACACTAAAGTGTCACGACACACAGTTTGGAAAGCTATGTCTTACACTCTGTGCATTACATTCTCTGTGCCCTTTTATTTATGGAGGCTTCAAAGTGCAAAGTTCTCTTCCACTTGTCCTGCTAAGCTTAGATGGATATGTTCACCTGTTCATCTTCTTATGCATTTTGAAGCAGCCTTCAAAATGTGAAGTGCATTTTGCTGCAAAAGTATATTTCAATTTGTTGGTTTGAACTATCTATTGTAGTTCTTCTGTCCCTTTAGCACTTGAAGTACAAAAAGAATTAGTTTGCAAGGATGTCCTCAGAACTTATGATTACTCTTTTATTCTGAATGCTATTAAGTACTGTCACATTAATGTAATTTACATTTAGGATGTGAATAATAGCAGCTAGGTACAGTCCATATTCTTGACTGTCTGCATAGTTAGGTATAGGAGTAAACAATATAGATTACAAAGAAGTTTATTTTTAAACATTTTTAAAGTAAACTTTTAATGGAATGGCTGGAATTATTTTAGTATTTTCTGCCAGGATGTCCTCCAACCTTGGAGGAGATAATTGATTGAAAACTTGTGTCTTGTGAGAAAAATAAAAAATACAGAGCCAAACTATCATACTTCATATTTCTTTTAATTCAAATACCTATATCTCCAGGGCAAATGTTGCTCTAAACTCAAGGAATGCTAGGGCTTAGACTACCATATTTAGGCTACAAAACTCTGTATAACTACTGACAGCAAAAAGTTGAGTTTTCTGTATTTTTTTTACTGCCATTTAATGGCAATCCAAATTTTGCAACCCAAGAGGCTTGTTCTGAATTCTACTCTTTCACATTGCCAAAATGTCTGAAATTGTTTTGGGTGTTGTTTTGGTCAAATCCAGAACAATCAAAAAATCCCAGGGTTTTGTTTTAGGCAAGCAGAACTTTTGGAATACAATGTTTTGAGTTTGAAACAAAATTTATTTTATGTCTTGTGTATGTTCTTATTCCAGATATAAAGAGCAAATAAAGAACTTATTTGTATAGAAAATCTAGGTTGTAAACTAGTATGCAGTATTTTTAGAATGCAATAAAACCTTATTTTCATGTAAATAATTACTGAAATATGTCATCTTCCTCTAATCCAGGGGTGTCCAACCCGTGGCCCATGGGCCGCATGCGGCCCTGAACAGCTAGCGATGCAGCCCGGCCCGGTCCAGAATGAGCCTCCTGTCCCCACCGCCATGCTAGACTACGGAAGAGGCTGGCATGGTGCAAAACGGGAATCCGAGCCGGAGCTGCCGATTGGAGGCAGCCTGGAAGAATCCCCTCCACCAATTAGCGTGTGGCAAAGGAGGGCAGAGAGGCGCGAAATTCAAAGATATAAAGGGCCAGCGCAGCTAGTCATTACCGGCTGCCTGCATGCACCAAAGAGAGCTACCCCCGCGCCACGTGTAGCCCTGGACCCGAGTCAAGGGACGCCACCGACAACGACTCCTCCGCACCAAGCCCTGCTGCCACCGCAGAAACCCTTCCAGGAGCCAGCCCAGCTCTTGCCTTGCCACCGGTTCCTGCCCCGTGTCCTGCTGCCGCCACAGAATCTGCTCCGGAAGCCTGTCTAGCCTTTGCCTTGCAGCTGGTTCCTGCCCAGAGCCCTGTCGCCGCCTTCCCGGTCCTTGGAAGCGCCACGTGGGTAAGCAGCCTTGCCCCCCTGCCCCACGATAGTCAGTGCCCGCATTGATTTTCTTTTTAAAAATATTTGTAAGAGGGATATTATATATTTTATGTTATATTATTTTATTATATTATATTATATATATACTATATATATATATAATATATTTATATTATATATATATAATATATAATATATATTTATATTATATATATAATATATAATATATATTTGTTATATATATAATAAATATATTTATATTATATATTTATATAATAAATATATTTATATTATATATATAATAAATATATTTATATTATATATATATATATAATAAATATATTTATATTATATATATATAATAAATATATTTATATTATATATATATAATAAATATCATTCATTGACGATCATTATATATATTTATAATATATATAATATATAATAAATATATAGTTATATTATATAATATATATATATATATATATATATATATATATATATATATATTTATTATGTTATATTTATATTATATATTAAAATATATATTATATATTTTATGTGTGGCCCAAGACAATTCCTCTTCACTCAATGTGGCCCAGGGAAGCCAAAAGGTTGGACACCCCTGCTCTAATCTCTTCCATTATTCCCCATCCCCTTAAAAAGAAATGGGTTGGTTCTTCACCTTTGGTTTTTTGATCAAAACTTTGGAAAAAGAGTTTTGTACTATGGAGAGTGAGAGAAAACATAATACTGTATGGCAATGTGTGTGTGTGTATGTGCATGCTCATTAATCAGACTTTTACTTTAGTATGTCAAGTCTTTTTCCGAACATGAAAACTGTCTACACATAGGAATCTTAGTTCGTTTGTTCCAATTCTTCAAATACTGTATTCAGGTAATGACATAAAATGCAGGAAACATCCCTGTTACATTAACTGGGCTTACATGAACAGTAAATCATAAACTATTGTTTACAATCTCAATGACTGGGTTCATACAATATTCAAAACTATAAGGAAACCACTTTATGAATTATGTGAACCTTTTCCACAAATCTGGAAGGTTACTACTATATTGCCACTAAATTATAAGATCTAATGATATTTTAAATATAAATTGTTTACTGTCATATGCAAGTGTTTGTGCATGAAAATAAAAATGACTAGGTCCCACAGATGTTTTTGTTTTCTCTCTCCAGATTCATAATAACAACAATGGGTAGTGTCTATCACACTAAGCAGTCAACACTTGAGACTTGTTTATATACTGGCATACTTCAGAGTTCGTGTTATCAAACTACTGAAATGGATGCAGAGGATAGGATGACTCTATCACATGCCTTCTCTGTGAGAGGAAAGTTTGGCAGCACTCAATCATCTCATCCTGCCAAAAAAGTACTGAACTGAAATTATGCTTGTAATTGTTTGGATATTATTTTGCCCCAGGATTCAACCTGGACAGAAATCAGAAACAGGTCTTCAGTGCAACAGTCTCTGCCCCATTTCTCCTATTTTTCCTACTGTAGACAGGAGTTATTTTGTATGTGGGATTTCCCTATTTCTCAAATATCAGAAAGGAGCCCTAACATAGACCTTTTGTTGACAACTTTACATAGCCCTCTAGTAATATAAAACGTCATGTGGAACGGCTAAAGAACATAATTAATCTCTACCAGTGTTAACAGGATATGGGGCAATGAGCATATTTGGGAAAATGCAGAAAGCTATATGGAAACTTTCTACAACTTGCTGGCATGTAGCTAGCAAGAGGGACACTACTGAATGAATTCATGTAACATATTTATCCCTACAATTAACCTCATTTTCTGGTTTTGCATATTAAACTGAACCATGAATTAATACACTGGCATGGTGTTGTGAGCTCAGCCAATGTTTTTAACTTCAGGAAAAACAGAATAAAAAGAAGTATTGACCTGGAAGATGAAAGAAGCAAACTTAACAGGATTAACTATATAGAGTCCTGCAACATTACTCTTCTTCCAACTTAATGTAAAACACCAATAAAGGAGCACTCACATAAATAAAATTACTGAGCAGAAGTTAAGAGAACTGTATATTCTATTAATAGTATATCTCTCAGTCACATACCTAAGAGGTATGAATCAGGAAATATGCAGCCACATTGTATTATTCTGCCTTTTATCGTAAAGTTTGTGATTTTGTTTTCATGGGTGTCCTAAGCCTATCAGAATTTCAGCAGCAAAACCTTACAGGCCTCCGGGGGCCAAGAAAAAAGTCTGGGAGTTTGAATTTGGCTGGCAGAAATACCCATATCTAACTTTCACATCCAAGAACAGGTATTTTCTCCTTTAAGAATAATTCAGGACTTCTTGCTGAAGTATGGATTGTAACTCACCAATAAATGTAGCTTGTAGAGGGGTAGCTTGTAACAAATGTAAGAGTAAGTTTTGTGGCTCTTTAAAGACAAATAAATGTATTATGGCTTCTACGAACTAAAACCTGCTTCATCATAACCACAAAAGTTTATGCCACAATATATCAGAGCTTCTATATACACTTAGACAGCAGTACATATGATGCTTTAGAGTACACATGAGGTTATGCTGCATTCAAGGGACTTACCTCTGAGTCAACACATATTACAGATGACCACAAAAGTACTGTCTTGTGAACTATGAGTACGGATCATAAATGCGGACCCAATGAAGATGAGTTACTATGAACTAATATGATGCGTCAAGCTAGGTGGCTACTTCAGTGCAGAGTTACATCCACCTGTTCTCCCAGATCACAGCCCCGCCATACACGATCATTTTTGCACGTGTGCTTCCTTCAAAACCACTTGTGAGAAAGGGAAAGGAGAGAGCGGGTCCTTCGTGGCTCTTCTAAACCCACACACTTGGTGGTGCGCCCTCGGGATCCTCCCTTTCGCTAGCCATCAGGGTGTTTTCACTCGCGCCAGCGCCGCCACACGCCGATACTCACCCGGCTTCCCGCATTACGTTGCCATCGCCGCAGTCGCAGGCCCCCCCTGCCTGGCTGCGGAACATGTTGTAGTCGTGTCCGGCGTGCTCGCCCTGGTGAAAGCACTCGGCGCAGAGGCTCATGCAAGGCGAGATCCCACAAGTCCGGCAGCGGTAGGCCACGAAGTTGGCCGTCCACACCAGGCCGCAGAGCGTGGCCGGGTCATAGGCCCTCACCGCCTGCACGAAGCTGTCCCACGGCTCGCCGCCCGCCAGCAAACAGCGGCACCACGCCAGCGCCTCGGACACCGCCTCGCCGCTGTCGCCGCCCGCCAGGGGACCCAAGACCCGCTCCAGAAGCGCCTGGAGCTCTCCGGCAGCCTCGTTCTCCTCGGAGGCGGCGCTAAGGCTGAGGGCCGCTTTCAGGCGCGCCGCCGTGGCCCGCTTCTCCTGGGTGCCCCCTCCAGCTCCCGCACCCGCCATGAGGGCGACCCGGGACGTCCCTCCACAGAGGTAGCCGCTGCGAGCGGCGCAACCCTCCGACTCTCGCTGTGCTCCTTCCCTCACCTGCCTCCCTCTCACCTCCCTTTCCCCTCCCCTTCCCTCCTAGCGGCGCCTCTCGCGATAGCCGGGAAAGTCAGCACCCTGGCCGCCTACTCTTCCCGGCCCTCCTCCACCTTCTGCGACAGCGCTAGGCGTCTGCCCGCCTGCCTGCCGGCCTCCCTCTTTGCTTTGTGCCCTGAGCAGCCGCCTGCCGCCGGGTGAAGAGACGCCTCTGCTGCCTTCCACGCCCTGTCCCCGCGCTGATAAATGCGCAAGATAGCCGCCGCCCGTTTGTCTCGGGACAGGACCCTCATCCCAGCGGGTTGAAAGACCAACTTGAAAGGGCGCTTTCTGTGAAAGGCCTCAGTAAGACTAAAAGCCGCAATCCCCGCGTGCTTGCTCAGGGGTAAGCTTGCCCCTGAGTTCGGCTGTAGCCCGCGTGGAAGGGCGCATCGCGCCCTCCCACGCGCAGGACCTCGAGCGGCACGTTTTTAGTAGGTGTCAGTAAGGCTGTTTCGCCACACGCCACCATTGGACAAGTTCTGTCCACCTTCCTGAAACGAACGTAATCGTGTTAACTATTGATCTTTCTGATCTGAAACTTTCTCCTAAACTACCTCCGCGCCAAAGGAACAAGTGTCATCGATTTCTAGTGAAGGTAGAGGAAGCCGCCTATCACATACAGAGCAAGACTTTTGCAGACAAGCTCTACTTTATGCTGTGCATACATACACAGACAAAACTGAAGAATGTGGAAATGCAAGATAAGCCTTGATGAGGTGAACAGGAATAAAATGTATAATCTAAGGCAGAGCTTTCCAAACTGTGTGTCGCGACACAAAAGTGTGTCGCCACACACAGCGTGGTGTGTCGCCACACCACCCGGAAGCGGCGGCGCGCGCGTGCACGGCGGCCGCCATGCACGCGCGCGCCGCCGCACGCCCCTCCCGCGCCGTCACCTGCGCGCGCCGCCGCACGCCCCCCCGCGCCGCCGCCGTGCGCGCGCGCCGCCGCATGCCCCCGCGCGCCGTCGCCGTGCGCGCGCGTGTCGCCGCCGCTGCCGCCGCCGCCGGGTGTGTCGCCAGCGGCGGCACTTTGGAAAGCCCTGATCTAAGGACAAATTGAAACAGCAACCATTAAAAATAAACAATTGCTAAGCGTTCATCTATGTGGTTGCTAGGAGTCGAAAACGACTTGATGGCACATAAGGCGTTAAACCCTTGAACAGCAAATAGTTACCGCAGGTTATGTATTCGATGATTTTTAGATCGGTTTGCGAGCATAATTCTAGGCAGATAATCCACATTTAAATTGAAGGATTTTCCAGGGATTGAGACGCACCGAACTGAGCAGAATCGACCTGCACCTATGCGACCCATGCAAAGTATTCACCCCCTTATGATATACAGTACATTTATGTACAAGTAAAACCGTACTAGGGAAAGTGGAAGGCAAAAGGAAGAGGGGCCGACCAAGGGCAAGATGGATGGATGGTATTCTGGAGGTGACGGACTCAACCATGGGGGAGCTGGGGATGGTGACGGCCGACAGGAAGCTCTGGCGTGGGCTGGTCCATGAAGTCACGAAGAGTCGGAAGCGACTGAACGAATAAACAACAAAACCGTACTGCGGGCATTGTGGGATTTATTTCTTTAAAAGTGCGTGGAAATCGAGGATAATAGCATTACATAACAATCCACAGAAACCGGATTTCTTGACTTTAAAACCGAACTCTTTCTCCCGAATAGATGTATCCAAATTGAGATCCCATCAGCTTCGGTTCTTCTCTGTTTCTCGGATTTCCAGAAGAGGAGGCAAGAACCCTGTTTTCTGGATAGGAACTGAAGTCACGGAACTTTGTTTCCTTTGTTTGGGGTATTGCTTAAATTCCTGCACAAAGCGGAAGTACGTGACCGTTGAGGAAAGGGCAGAGGTAAAAGCATTTTCTATCTTTCCAGGACGTATAGGATAGATGTTGCGATTACTTGTATAAATAATTATTTTTATATTTATACAAACAAATAGATAAAATAGTGAGTAACTTAGTTTTCTTTTTGTATAAGGATGTTCTGCAAATTTATCCCAGAGTAAACGGAAACTCGAAAAACATCTTGTAAACGGGCAATGACAAACCGCCAAGAAAATTACATTGATTATGTCTATTAAGACCCTTGGAGTCTAGCTCGACTGGAAAGAGACTTGAATACAATAATGCTGCTGAGGATTAATTTTAGCTCATAACTTCAGAAGTCTGAAATTGTACCTACCTCCTTCCCCCCGTTTTTTCCATTAACTTCCATCCTGAAAAATGGAAGGTCATTGCTTTGGGACATTTTAAATGTCACTAAATATTCTACTATACAGTATATAGTTATTTCTATTTATTTTGGATTTATAATCTGTTTTTCTGTCATGTTTAAAATTAAGCAACACTAAATTTTGAGTATAAAAATTTACAGAAAAGGTGTTTTCTTTTACTGGCTGGTTTTACACTTCAAAATATGGTTAGTATAGTTTTAGTTTATCATGCTGTGTTAATCCACCCATTATGGTTTGTGGACCATAGTTTATGGCTTAATGTAATGCAAATCCAGACAATTAGCGAAGAGAGGACTCACTGGAAAAGACCCTGATGCTGGGAAAGCCTGAAGGCAAAAGGAGAAGGGGACGGCAGAGGATGAGATGGTTAGATAGCATCACTGATGTAATGAACATGAATTTGAGTAAACTCCGGGAGACAGTGGAGGACAGGAAGGCCTGGCGTGCTATGGTCCATGAGGTCACGAAGAGTCGGACACGACTAAACGACTGAACAACAACAAAAAATATGAACCAGGCCATTTGTTGGATAATATTTTTCATGTATCTTGAGTTTTCTTGTATTTTGAGTTGTATGTCTATTTTTTTTAAAAAAAATTCTTATTGAGATTATACAAAGTGCAGTCAAACAGAATAGGAAACAAGCATTAATATTTGTATATATCTTTATTCATTACCTTTGTGTAACTGGTTATAATTCTCAAATTCTAAGCATGAAGAAGTTAAAGCTTAAAGAACTTGAAAGTTGTTTGCAACAAGTTGATGTCTTTGAGAATCCAAAACTCCTGCTTGAACAATATCCAACACGGCCACATATTGCAGGTAAATTTCACTGTTCTCTCTGTCATGTATAAAGTGTTGGTTTATGCTACACATTCTAACAGGCTAATTCTAGAGGTGGTTTTCATGAAATTGTAAGTTCTTGATGTAATATAATAATGCTGATTGTTTAATATACAGTAGATTACTACTCTACATTCTCATAGCTGTTCTAGAAGAATCATGGAAGTTGAGAATTTAATATCCCATTAAAGGTTTGTTAAGTGATAAAGTCTCCTGCATAATGTATGTCTAATAGGCTTATTTGTTAAGTTCTTGACTAGATCCTCCCCTATACTTTTCATTCCTCTAAAAATCAGTTAATGTTTGGATGAAAAATTATCATGTGTGAACTCAGTGGAATAACATTGTTTTTAATCTAGATGTCTATATTTAAGGAGTGCCTTTCTTTGTAATGAAATTTGAGATGAGCACCAGCCCCTAGAGTCGGACACGACTGCACAAATGTGCGGGGGGAACCTTTACCTTTTACCTTTTTCTTTGTAAGCCTTGGCATTTCACTTATGTGAGCCAGCTGAGTTTGTTTTTATTTGCATTACAGACATAGCTTGCTTGGCCATCTTAGTGGGTGTTGCCCATTATAAAGTTTGCTGATATATTCAAGATTTGTGGATGAGTAAGATATTGCTTGAATGGGGAAATAGATGACTTTTATTCACCCCTATTTGTTTAGTAGAGTTTGTATTTGCTCTGAACCTGTTGCTTGTATATATTTGTCTTTATTCTCCAGCATGTATGCTTTATACAATCCATAATACATTTGATGATATTGAAAACAAGATTGTTGCAGATCTTGGATGTGGCTGTGGCATACTAAGCATTGGAAGTGCCATGTTGGGAGCAGGGTAGGGAATCTCATTTTCTTATTGCTTTATTAATATTAAACTAAATGAGGAAAGATGAATACCAGAGGTACTTCAAAACATGGAGCTAGAGCATCTCAAAATAAATTCATCTATATGGTGCTGGTAGTTTTAGAAATTGCTTGTTTTATGTTTTTAACTAGTCTTCATGAAATCTTACCAGGATCAGATTACTAGGAAATCAGTGGGCTGTAAACTAAAGTAGGAAGTGAAAAAACAAAAACATACCCTGGAATAAGCCAGAAAGGTAATGACAAGCCATTACTGTATTGCCACCAAGAAAAGCTACATAGTTAAGCAGTCAAATTGGATCTTTGCCCTTTAATCCAACTACTAGATATATTAGACACGTTTCTAATTAAGGATGCAGTGTAGTTTCACATTCTATTCAAAGTAATATGAGTATCTAGAACACATTGTTATGCTACTGATAAATTAGCACGTAGTTTACACATGAGTAAGCTGCATCAGAGACTACATTATAGGATACGTACCCCATATTTCAAGTTTTTATATAAATATCTGCTACTGAAAGCACATTTATTTATTTATTATTTAAATTTATATGACCACCCATCTCCCCCAACGGGGGACTCACATGAAAAATAATTCAAAGATGGAACAGCATTGACTAATAGTTCAAGATTTATATAACTGTCATTTAGAAATCTCCTTTAACAGAAAAAAACTATCAAAATCACAACAGACCTAGTATTGAAATTAGCCTTAAGCATGGATGTTCAACAGTAGAAGTTGATGTGTTTTAAAAGTAATATGAAAATATGTGCTGCTATAATTCCTTTTAATTTTACTTTTCCCAGATTATGTATAGGATTTGATATAGATGCCAGTGCCCTGGAAGTATTTAACAGGAACGCTGAAGAATTTGACCTCACAAATGTTGACATGGTTCAGTGCAACATATGTTCTTTGCCTGACAAAATGCCCAAAACATTTGATACAGTTATTATGAATCCTCCCTTTGGAACGAAGCACAATAAAGGTTAGCCATTTTTCCTAGAATGGGAATGAACCTCCTGAAGAAGCTGCTATCTAATTTTATTTATTTTACAGCATTTCTATACTGCCACAATGAACCAATACTTCTCAGACCCTTCCTTTTCTTGCCACCTCTTAGCTGCCATTCATGTCTTTCACTTCAGACACAACATAAAGAAACTGCCCTCCCCCCCCCCACAATCTTCTCAACACTCTCCTTTCCCTACTCCAAGGGCAGCTAAGCTGATAGCAGCTAAGGGAAGGTAGGGAAAGGTAGATACTGATGTTGGGGAAGGTGGGTGGGCAGGCTTGTCGAATACTGTATGGTGCTCTTGAAGTCAGCAACGCTTAATTTGGCTTAAAAGCTAGATATCCAACCCTATGTTAGCCTCGCCCAATCTCCCCAAAGCTTTTCATTCCCTACCTTCTCTTTGCTGCCACCAATGTTCTTGGCTTTTTCCAGTCTCCTTGCCAACTCTGTGCCTAGAACAAAGGTGTTTTGGTTCATAGACAATTTGAAACTAGCTGTCCCGTGCAAAGAATGTTTTGCCCATTCCTGCCAAGTTACCATGTGTCTCTGCCGTGTATTCCAGTACCAATTCTTTATGCCTGCCTTAAAACCTTTGATCTGTATTTGTTATGTTGTATGGTTCATAGTAAGCAAGGATAATGTAATATATTTCTTACATCTATAAATTATTTTTAGCCAGTATTCCAACAGTTTTCTCCAAGTTCCATAAATTCAATTCCTTTATTCTCTATTTTTATATCTGCCTTAAAACAAGTATAACATAGAAATAGCTTCCATTTTATAATCATATTTCTACCATTACTGTAACAGATGAGATTGATTTTCTTACATTACATTACATGGTAATATTCAACTCAATATCTATGATTTTTCAAAACTTGCAATTGTAAGACATTTCCCATATAAAAATATGATTTTATTGGAACTTTCATTAAAAAAAATTGAACAGAAGTATCTGTTTCCCAGTCTGGTGTCAGCCACAAATTTTAGGAATGTGTGTTCCATTCTATATTTAAGGCAAAAGTTTTTGATACTTTAGGATATAGTAAACAATTATTTAACCAATTATGGATCTATTGTTGATAAAAACATTTATTTGTGAGATTAAATAAAAAAATGTCTGACAGTAAGTCAATCTTTCAACTCATAATGTTAGAAATTTAATTCAATATAAGAAATAGCTGAAGCAATATATCTACACAAAGATTGTTACATAACACAAACAGATGTATTGAATTGTCTAAACTGATTAAACATTAAAACATTATGCTAATCAGGAATGTTTAAAAATAAAACTCAACTTGCTGTGTGTTGAGAACAGGGGAGGAACTGAATATTTAATAGTACTCAAATCAAGTAGGCACTCAGTAGTGAAATTATAAGAATGTGTACTCTCCAAGCTATAGTATTAACAATTACCAAGTTTTTCTTAACACCAAGAAGGCAACTTCATTTCAGTAATTGATACTGCTCAAGGCTGCTCTGAGATATTAGGAATTCAGGAGAGATAATATTTATAACCTTAAGCGTGACTGAGTAAAAGAGGCTTAAAACTGTAACAATTTTTATTTTCATAGGCATGGATATGGCTTTTCTCAAGACAGCGCTGCAGATGGCAAGAATAGCTGTATATTCCTTACACAAGACATCAACTCGACAAGTATGTCTCTAGCAAGTTTGTGCTTGTACATATTTTTCTATGGAACAATAAGGTTAGAAATCTTGGGTGTTCTAGAATCATGAAGATCACAACTATGGAACATAATGTTGAAATCAGGTATCCTGGAATAGCCTAAGACATGTTATCAAAATGGTATGTTCCAGATGTATTAGAATTCAACTTCTATAATACCAGCCAGTTTGTGCAAAATCTAAAAGTTTAGCTTATTTATTTATTTATAACAAAAAAAATATTCTTATGAAAATGTGTTGAGGAAGGCCATCATTGCCATCAGTCAAAATATATATAGATTTACCAAAATCAGGAGAACGCCTAATATCTTGCATTCCTTCCATGCTCAGCATATTCAGAAAAAAGCAGATCAATGGAAAATAGAAATGGAAATTTTGGCAGGTAAGAACAAGTTGTTACTGTTGAGCTCAGTTTAAAGGCACATAGAGTTCCCCTGTTTAAATATAAGGCTGTATTTATATAGCATTCTGAAGGACACTTTTATAGAAGCCGTCGTAAACAGCATGATACAACATGTTCTATATACTTTTAATCATTTCATACTGATAGTGCTTCACAGCAGTTGTCTCCCTTGAGCTTTTTAAAATGTGCAATTCCAAAACTATTGTGAAAATTATTTTGTGATGGTATCTTAATTAAATATGGTGGAAATATATGCAGTATTTGCATTATAGAAGTTGATCTAATTAAACTATTGCTACTCAACCAGACACAAGATAATTTTATGTGATCATAAACAAGTTATGTCCAATAACCCAGTATCAGATATTCAGATCATACGTATGTATTTTAACTCTAAGACTCCTGTTTCCAGCTAACTTATTTTATCATTTCTCAAATATATTTGTGACTTTCTATACATTACTTACAGCTTAAATTCTTTTTAATTCACTAATTTTTAGAACTGAAATATGACCTACCAGCATCATATAAATTCCACAAGAAAAAATCAGTAAGTATTAAGCCACTTTTAATTCAGAATAAACCTATGAATTTGTAGCTAAATAACTAAGCTATATACTAATGATGGCAGACAAAACTGTTTCAGTTTGAACTGGGCCTATACATGCATATAACCTGGTATCGAAAACAAAATTCAAGATTTAAACAAAAGGGAGCAGAAACTGAAGTATGGCATTTAATGGTAATGTTCAATCTCTAGAGCAGAGCTTTCCAAACTGTGTGTCGCGACACAAAAGTGTGTCGCCACACACAGCGTGGTGTGTCGCCACACCACCCGGAAGCAGCGGCGCGCATGTGCACAGCGGCCGCCATGCGCGCGCGTGTCGCCGCCACCGCCGGGTGTGTCGCCAGCGGCGGCACTTTGGAAAGCCCTGCTCTAGAGCCATAGGAATCCCTTAGCCTAGTCTACAGCATGGGACCTATTTTCCATTTTACTATATATACCAACCCATCATTCTCTTGCTCTTCAAATGGGTGCTAATACAATCAGATGTGTGGCTCCTAATCTTTCAGTGAAAGGTTGATGTGTTGTATGATAGACAAGGAAGACCTACAATTGAGAATCTCTACTCACAAAAGGTGATTGAAGCTACTGTGCTGTTTAATCAGAGGAAGATAAAAACAGCTACACTAACATTGTAAAAGGAATACTGGGGGTGGGGTGGGGTGCATAACAAAAAATGCTAGGAGGATCATGCAAATTTTCCTGCTTGTAAAATCACTGCCTATCCATATGGTTAGCAGAATTATTAGAATACAGTATGCTGTTTAATTTACATAGGCATCCACCCTTGAAAGATTACTGATTTAAGCTAGACTATACTGAACTAGTTCACATAAATAAAAATCTAAAATTCTGTGTTTAGGGCTGTGCAACATTTTGGACATAAAATAAAAAGGTGCTTTGCAGTGTGCAGGAGCACACATTTAGCACTTGTCTAAAACTCCTTAAACCAAACATGATTTTTCTTGGGATCTTGTGCCAAGCAACCGTATGATCCCAGGAAAACCTACAAAGGATGTGCAGACAGGTATAAACTGAGCACCTGTACAAACTCCAAACTTCATTTTGCCTTCAAATTGGAAGGGCTGTGCAACCTTTCTGTGTTTAGCACACACATTCCATTCTACCTGCATTCTCAACAGTCATTACTAACTGTTTAACTAAAAACAGTGAACAACCAAAACAAAGTATTTTCAAACTGGTGACTATTCTTCTACTGAAGAAATATCCTTCTACAGTCCCCCATGGTAATAGTAGGAGCAGTTATCTACAAGATAGGAAGCATCATCCTATATGTGTTTCTGGCTTAACTTGCTTTTTGTCTAATACAACTGGAGTGGTTGGGTAGAAGAAGAGATAAAAACAGGAATTATATGGATCAAGTCATTTGGTTAAGGGAAGTCCAGCCCACAAGTTCAAGAAGCTGGATATCTAGTAGATCACAACAATTATAATATAGTAAACTCTCGACTTAGCAGACTTATTTGGGGAGTGCATGTTAAAACAGAATATTAAAACTAAATGAGATTTTTCACATGTACTGAAGCATAGAGCTGATGGACAACTTTCATCCATAATACATTACAGTACTACCTTTTGGGGTGTGTCTGAAAGAAAAATTATTATGGGGAGGGCATATTCATGACTGGCTTTACTAGACCAGTTCCACTGTTCCTTCATCACATAATGTAATCCATACTGGATTTTGCTATATGAAGAGCAGCCTCTGAAGAAGCTGTTTAGACATCTTTGCATTCTTAAACATGCAGTGTTTGAGAATTCACTAAAACCAAAAGCAACTTCCGTCCATTGGAACGGACGCTTTCTGTCATTGCGATACAAAGGAAAAGAGATTACATTTTGAGAAAATTCTAAAGCAGCATTGAAGACAAAAACAAAATCTGAATTAGGTGATCACGGTATCTCTACATAGTTGCTTTATTTCATTTATAGATATTTTTTTCTTCCCTTAAACTAAAGGTAGCAGTACAATTTGATACATCTGTAACTGAACACAGAGATTCACAGAATTTTAACACACAAGATACTGATACTTATTTGGTATACACTACTCAGTAAAAGTTTTGTACATAGTAGATAATAGGATAGTTCAGTTTCTTCAGCCTTTTCTTTCAGCCTGATTTTAGGCTCAATCATCAGTTATTTTAAAAACTGCATGTTAAATCAGCCACTATTCCAGAAAAGAATCTCAAAATGTAATTTTCTTCTTTGTCTTACAGGTAGACATCGAAGTAGATTTTATCAGATTCTCTTGTGAAAAAAAAAATGATGGAGGAATGACTTAAAACTTCATTAAAAATAATAAAAATAGCATTAAATGCTTTTTGAAGTATTACTACTGAACTCCAGCACCATTTTCTGTTTTTAGCTGTTTGGCAGCAGGCTCTTCTTGCTCCCCTTCTTCAAGTGGTCTTTTCTTGGGACTTGCTGACCCTGTAAAATAGACATCTCAGTCACAGTAGGCCACAACAATCACATTCAGACCTACGGTAACAAACCAAGTAATAGCAAGCTTCCATAGGGTCCTTTTGTAGGGGCGTGGTGGCTCAGCGGGTAAGACGCCAGGCTTGTCGATCGGAAGATCACAAGTTTGGAGGTTCGAGACCTGAGCACCGCGTGACAGAGTGAGCTCCCGCACTCGCCCCAGCTCTTGCCAACCTAGCAATTTGAAAGCATGCAAATGCAAGTAGATAAATAGGTACCACCTCGGTGGGAAGGTAACAGCGTTCCGCATGCGTCATGCCGGCCACATGACCATGGAAGCGTCTTCAGACAGCGCTGGCTGTTCGGCTAACAAACGGAGATGAGCACCGGCCCGTAGAGTCAGACACGACTGCACAAATGTGCGGGGGGGACCTTTACCTTTTTATAGGGTCCTTTACTTTGGTCTCTTTCTCAGAACAGCTTACAAAATCTAGTTGACTAGATTAACAAATTTGAGAGGGCCATTAAGGAATGTCTGTAACTATTACATAGCCATTCCTGTCTTCAATCTCATGCTATTCAAGATGAGTCTACTCACGGATGTGACTCAGCTTAGGTTTCCATTCTGATCCATCATTTATGCAGAATGTATAGTCTCCAAAGAGAATGCTGCAGACCTGAAGTAATGTTTCTGAATGCTACAAACAGCTTTAACTTGCAAGTTTCCAATAGCCTGCACAATTCTGTTTTGGGGAGCAGAGTTCAAAAATGCAAACACCTAACAAAGATTAACACAGAAGCTTTGACAATAACTTAACAGGGCACCACAGCCTATACATTTTGGAAGCTTGTTCCACAAAGATAAGTCACCTGTGGCATTTGTATCTTGACCTTCCTCTTCATCTTCACTTTCAAATTTTGTTTTCTTGCCTTGGAATTTCACTTTTTTGTCTTGTGTGCCTTGTGCTCCCTTGCCACCTTTACCTTTGCCTTTGCGACCTGGCAAAAAGGAAATTTACATATTAGATCATCACACTTTTAGGAATTTATTTCTGGGTATCTGAAATTAAGAGGGAAGGCTACCATATAAAATAGCTCTTCCCAACGTGGTGCCATATGTAGAATTACTGTTTGCATAACTCCCAGCCAACATGGCCAGTATCCATGTTTGCTGAATTTTAAGAGTAGACTATTAGTCCATTTTATGCCAGAAGGAGTGTTCACAGTGCACCATGGAAGCAGGTTTTAGTGATTTCTTTTCCAGTCATACATGAACTAAAAAGGAACACGGATGCTTTCTGTGAACTTTCCTTCTGATTTGGTGTATGGAGATAATCCAAATAGGTTGACTCCCACTTGTTCAGGAGTTTCCTTTGGTGCATTATCCATTATGCATAGAAGCTCCTTTCCAGTTTACAGTGTCTAGTGCAGGGCTTCCCAAAGTTTTCCCGCGGCGACACACCAACCGCCGTTGGTGTGTCGCCGCGGGAAAACCTGGAAGTGCCGCCATTGCGGCAGCGTGCAAAAACCCGGAAGCGCTGCTGCCGCTTTCAAGTTTTTGCGCACTGCCGTTGGTGTGTCACCACGGGAAAACCTGGAAGCGCTGATGATGATCAGCGCTTCCAGGTTGTGTGGCGACACACCAGACTGTGTGGCGACACACTTTTGTGTCGTGACACAGAGTTTGGAAAACTCTGGTCTAGTGAATATAATGACTCTTCCAATAACCAGTTCATTTGTTGATTTAACTATTGAGATAGCTGCTGCTCTGACAGCAATAAATTGGTATTAAGAGGATATTAAACATGTTTTCTATGTTATGGCAATGAAGACCATGTACTATCTGGCATATTGATAGTGGACACTTTTCCTCCAGGAGTTGTGATGTGTATTTCTAATTGCTCCAGCTGATGAAGGGCAGGGCACTATTAGCAAGATGCTTGGATTATCAATGAAGAATAAGAACTAATTTTAGAATGAAGGAGTCTGCTCTAATAATTATTTATACCTGATACATGATATTCGACTTCCAAAATGGTTTTAATAGAAATCATTTGTAAGAAGGAGAGGATGCATAAGACTAAATAGTACAGTAATGTACCTTAGAGGAATGGAAGACAGACAAGTGGGAAGAAGAAAGGGTGAGTGTCTGCTTTTTTTAAAGAAAGGGTTTGCATTAAGTTTTTGGCATAGGCCAGAGCTCAGAACATCTGGGTGCTTTGGATGCCCTCCATCCTGTGATTAACCTTTCTGACAGAAAGCTTCCCAGAAGCTTCTAGATCGGGCTGCACCTTGCAGGTAAGGTCATTTGTTAGTACTGTAGAGATTCAAGAAAGTCCTGAGTAGCAAGACTATTCTGACAGAAAGGAACTATGGCTTGATCATTACCAGGTAGATGATTTTTGAGATCTAGTATCACCTGAACCAGTATGGGACTATTAAGATTACTGATGTTTAAGTCATTCGGATTTACTTTATTCCCTAAAAAAACAATGGCTGGGAGGAGGCAGGAATATAACAGTTTATTGGACACAATGTGAACATGCCCATGTCTTGTTTTCCCTTTTCTTGGAACCATTAAAAGATTCCTGAGATTTATAGAGGATGTCTGATAGGAAAACTCACTTTCTGGATGATGTGTGAATACACTACAAGAGAAGTTAAATTTCAATCAAACGTGTTTGATTGCTGTCATGGACTGGTATCAAAAACCTTTGAAGTAACCAGAAAAAGAAAAGTGATCATGGTCGCATTTTCTTATGAAAAATCCTGAGGCCTAGATGTGAATTACAACTGTTCCAAGATCTTTTTGGCTCAACTGAAGAACGTGCTTGGATCAACAAAGTATCTGGAAATGCATATATAAGGAACTTTGAAAGATGAAAATGTACAACTTGAGAAAATCCAAACAGGCTCATAAACCCAAAATAGATGTCTCTGTAATAGAAAAGCTTTTGTTGGTAAAGAAACCTGTCCAATCTACAGTGTTTGGAGAATACATGAAAATGCAGATATGCTTCACCAATGCAGAATTAATGGCAAGCCACAATTCCATTTTTCTCCCTTAGAGTACCACAAAGAATCAGGTCTGGGCTAGGCTGTTGTTTTTTTCTATGTTAAAAAAAACTTGAATTCATTGCCCTAACAATCCAGTTTGTGAAATAAATTCTGTAGTTCTTTCCTGCACGAGGGTCTGGCTGCACAGAGAGATCAAGAAGTACCCCTACAGTTCTGAACCAGTTCTTGGGTTCTAAGCGTGCACGCTCACCCTGGCATGTATTCTCTCACACAGGCCAAACTCTTCTGAACTCTCTAACACTGAGGTGGGCAATCTTTTGGCTAGAAGGTATTTTAAAGAAAAAAATTAGACTCTGAGGGCCAAGTGATATCACCAGAGGGGCTGTATCTGAAACATTTATCTATTTTTGAAGGGAAGAGGGATTTAAAAACAAAAAGCTCACCAAGAGCCTTTTTAAGGTCTTATTTGTACAAAACATAGCATAAAATGTGGGGATTAAAGAGGACGAAGAGGTTGGGGAAAAGATTAAGATAATTAATAAAAAGAAGGGCAAAAGGCAGAATTATTTTTTTCTTGTTTCTTTCCTTTTTCTTTATTTCTTATTTTCTATCTTTGTTCTTGTTTTGTGTATTTTTACTACACTGAAATATATATACACACACACGTCACTGAAAATTGGTGTGCTGGCCAAGGGTTGCCTGCTTCCATGCCGTCACAGCCACAGGATACTCGAAAGCAAGGCCTTTGGCTGGGCTACAGAGCTGAGTTTGTCCCATTTGCAAACTTTTCCCTCAGTCCAGTAACAGTTGGTCTTCCAGCACCCTCCTTCCCTTCCCTTCCCTTCCCTTCCCTTCCCTGCCACCACTGTGGGCAGGCTTCTCTCATGGCTTGTCTGGTCCTCCCTTGAGCCACTTAAGAGGAAAGGAGCTTCAATGGCTTCTTTCTATCACACAAAGATGGGCTTGCTAGATCACAGTTTCTCTGAGGAGAGCCATCCATTCCTTGCCCAATAATCTAAGTGTAACTTCCAGGAAAGGTAAAAGGAATATGTAAATGCCTCAAAGGAAGAAATCACCTTTTCCCGTTTTTTTGTTTAACAGCTCCTGCTGGCCCTCCATGATTTTCTTCAGAGCTTCTCTGGCCACATCTCCTTCAAGCACTTCCCACGTGACATCTTTTTCTCGCAGCTGTAAGTTCCCATTATTTGCTTCTTTGGCTTTATCCAGCGCATCTTTGGCACTGCTCTTGAACAGGATGATCCCCTATACACAGAAACACAATTTGAATCACTGCATCCATTTTCCTCCTCACGATGGGGGCATCTGCAAACAGGCTCATCCTGAGTGAGGCAGGGAAAGAACTGGAGGGAGGAGCCCGGGAGAGCTAATGTGAGAGAAATTTTAATCATCCAATGGGCAATTTCCTGGGCAGTAGGAGAGTTCTGAACCCCTATTTGACTGCTTCCAACCACTAGCCAAGAAGTAGCATCTTCCCACAGATTCACAGCATGAAGCAACAGTGACTGGTAGTTAAAAGTTGCTAATAATTGGCGATCAAGCTCTTCTGTAAGCCTCCATCCTACTCTACAGAACTGAACATGTATATTTGGGGACAGATAACTGTCTTAGGACAGGGGCGTGGTGGCTCAGCGGGTAAGACGTCAGGCTTGTTGATCGGAAGATTGCAAGTTCGGAGGTTCGAATCCCTAGGCCTGCGTGACGGGCTCCAGCTCTTGCCAACCTAGCAATTCGAAAGCATGCAAATGCAAGTAGATTAATAGGTACCACTTTGGTGGGTAGGTAACAGCGTTCCGTGCGTGTCATGCCGGCCACATGACCGTGGAAGCGTCTTCAGACAACGCTGGCTCTTCGGCTAACAAACGGAGATGAGCACTGGCCCCTAGAGTTGGACATGACTGCACAACTGTGCGGGGGGAACCTTTACCTTCTGTCTTAGGGCATTCTTTGACAAATGCTGAAGGCAGAAGCTGAAGAAAATAATACAATCTGCACATTTCTCCCTTGTCCTTAAGACACTTGCCTCTGTCAAACTATAGAAAGAAATTAACTGGCACAGCCTGCATGTTAGATAACTAAAGAAATAATGCTGGATACCAAGGAGTACTGTACTCTAAAAATTCATTTTATTTTCTAGCTTTGTTCTGTGAACTGCTTTACCTGAAAAATCTGTAGGTCAAAAGTTTCTTAATTTTTCATTAGTTGTGTATTACAATGCACATTATAAGGTGTAACCAGTATAAAACAGGAGTCTTTAGCCCTTTCAGGCTAGTAGGCATGTTTATAATTCTCAGTGCATGTTAAAGGCTTACTCACAAAATGATTCCCATAGTGCAGAGCTTTCCAAACTGTGTGTTGCCACACACAGTCGGCTGTGTCGCCACACAACCCGGAAGTGGCACCGGCGCGCCATCGGTGCTTCCGCGTTTTAGCGGAGGCTGCCGCCGCTGCCACCACCATGCACGCTCCCGCCCGCACCGGGTTTTCCCGCGGCGACACATGAAAATCCAAAGGCGCCACAGCCGCGGCGGCGCGCAAAGCGAAAGCGGCAGCAGCGCTTACAGGTTTTTGCGCGCTGCCGCGGCGGCGGGACTTCCGGATTTTCCCGCGGCGACACACCACGGGCGGTTGGTGTGTCGCCGCGGGAAAACTTTGGAAAGCCCTGCCATAGTGAGTGGTCAACCATAAAACATCCCCATATAAAAAAGGCAAACTAAATACTGGGCCACCCAGTATTTTATTTTCTAAGAATGCCTGGGGTTTATTGGGGGGGGAAGGTGTCTGGAGACATTTACCCTTGAGGCTGGTGCTTTGCAATATGTTAGCTTCTGATTTTTTTTTAATTAAAAAGAATCTAATAAAGTCAGGGAGGGGGGAGAACTTGGTAGGCATCAAGGAATAGATTGGTAGGTAACAAATTGTTGCAGTGAGTATCTTAGGGGGGATCTAGGATTTACAAGGCCAAAGCAAAACAATGTCGTTGTTTACTCTAGCAAGCAGGAATGTCACTTATATTCTGCAGTATTACTAGGAATTACTTTACTAGAGAAGTGTTGGAAAATGTATCAAGTTTTTCCATTATGGTTTTTGCCATTAACACGTATTCTACCAGTAAATTTCAGAAAGATGAACAAGAATAGTAAAACAATCCATACTCTTTGCTCCAGATTATGCATATCCAGTCCTGAAAACAGTGTGCCATCTGTTTAACATTTCATCATTTACAGATATCAGAGTAACCATTCTGACCTCTTTTGCACCCCTGACGAAGTCTATCCACTTGATTTCACCATGATTTGAAAAAACTGCATGGAGGTCTTCTCGACAAGTATGATCTTCCAAGTCACCAAAAAACTTCAGCAAGCATCCCTGTTTCTCTTCCAGAGATTTCTTGTGTGTATAAAAAGAGGGAAGAACCTGTAAGATACTTATTTACGTCCTAGATTATTTATTGGACTTCAGTAAAATGAGTGCTCTGAAAGCTTTCCAGAATTTGATCAGTAAAGAAGTATCCAAACATAAAGAGTTCCAGGGTATTGTTGCATTTGTAGATCTTTGGTCATCAGAAATCTTGTTCCTGGCAGATACCCTCTTCAGGGGCTCCCTCCCATGTGAGCAGAATCCTGTGGAGTTGGGGCCACTCTCTCTCATACTGGCTACCCACTGGGAAAGTGGTCTGCAGGTGTGTGTTTTCCTTCCTGTGGAATTAGATTCTCACAGGGCAGGATCATTTCTGCAGAAACCCTCCCCCAAAAGATAGCAGGAACAACCCTGGTCTCTTCTACAGTGCATTTCTGAAAACTCCCACTGCCCACAAGTTTGACTCAATGTAGCTATTTTCTCTAGGTGATACGTTTCATCCTTGCTTGATGATGAAAACTGGATTCCTTGGATGATACTTTTCTATAATATGCAGAAGATCCAATGAAGAGCCCTATCTTCATCACATGATGATTTAACAGTTTATATGAAACACTCCTCTCCCCTAGGAGTTTAGTTAACCCTGGATCTCCAACTGTTGATGGAGTACAATCCTGATGATCATCCAACCTAATGATATGAGTTGAAGACCCACAACATTTGAAGACCTAACCTTTGGAACCATTGCTCTAAAAGGCTGAAAATATTTCTTTTACGCCATCATCTTATATTCCAGGATTTTGGCAGTGGGGGAGCGGAACTGCTGGCTTTTTTTAGCACAAGGCACAGCTATTACTAGAAGTCATAATAAAGTACAAATGAAAATGAACAACGTTTTCCACTTTGGTAATACTCAGGGAATACAGTCTTCTGCATTAAATCTCTTTAACGTTTGAACAAGTAAATGTTGTCTTCAGCCTTCCCCAACCTGGCACTTTTCAGATGTTCAGAACACTCATTATCTTTGTATGCAACCTACTAGTTACACATAATGGAAAGTGTAGTTCAACACAACTGTGGGTGCTAATTTGGGGAAGGCAGTCTTATTCATTTACCTACATACATTCTGTGAGCCTTTGCAGACAATTTGGTTGCCTTTGTCAGGACAGCCTTTTCTGTGGAGTGAGCGAGCCACAAAACACAGGACTGCTTCTAAGGTCCTTCTTTCATATACTTCAGTAGATTCACCCTAAGCCCGGTAAAAAGCTTTTATGACCCAATTTCTAAAAGAAAAGAAAAATATCAAGGCTCAAGTCTACCAAGGAGGTCCACCTCACTGGGAGAATTGCATGGGGCATATATTTTAGGACTGAGCCCTGGCATCAGTAAGGAGTAAATGCACAACTACTAAAGGCTGTTGATTTGAAGTACTCCGCTGAGGCTTTCCCATTTGCCTTAGGTCCAGGAAATCAGATTCAAGTTAGTCTAAGCAATTTCCTCTTCAAGTCTTTATTCTACCACTCTAGCCTAGTTATACAGAAGCATGGACAAATGTAGCCACCACCCAAATGGACTATGCAGTCAGTGAAATCAAAGGGAATGTACCATTTCAGCATCTTCGGCCTGTTTCTGTTTCTCTTCCTTCTCTCTGTTATAAAAAGAAGGACAAGTCAGGCAACAAAACTTGGGCACAAAAGCCAAGAGTTAATTTCAAAGTTCACATTGCCACTTACTGTTTGGCCTTTGCTTTTGCTTCCAGTTTATTCCTTTTCTTCTCATCATTCTTCTTGGCAAAATAATCTTCTCTACACAGAATATAATCTAATTAAGCATATGCATTTGGGACTACTACTGAAATGTAAAGTAATATCAATCCTTCAGGCCATGATTTGAAGAACATTAATCAGCATTAACATCCAACCTTAGCTTAAATGGCAACTGGTACTAATTACTACTGACACTCTGGCCTTAACCTGCAAATAAAATGAGAAAGTACTTATTTTGCCTTATCATCTGAGTCCCTTAAAATTGAGGTAAAGAACCAAGGTCCTACAATTCCAAGCAGCCTCAGCCAGCAGATCCAAGGAAAGGGGATGCTAGGAGTTGATATTCAACACCTAGAAGTCCACAAATTTCCTTCCATTACCCTAAAGCAGAAATAGATTCTTCCTACTCCTTTTTCATGCTTAGAAGAATTAATAGTACACACACACCTGTGTGTGTGTCTCTGTGTGTGTGTGTGTGTGTGTGTGTGTGTGTGTGTTTCAAAACTGATACTGAAAGTCAGTAGATTGAGCCAGAGAAAGGGGTAAAAGAAAACTAGATGGCATTTACTGACGTCCTAAAGGGTGGAGGGGTCCATAGCAATAGCTCTGCCAAGTGGTATAGAGTCTGGTGGTTGGGTCCTTGAGTAAGGGTAGAAAAGTTTTCCTTGGGGAAAAGAGAAGGAAGCACAATAAAGACTAAATACTATTCCTACTGACTGCAACAAATAGGAAACACTCCTGCACTGAAGACGATTTTGTCCTGTGAATATACATGGTAGATCGTATACAGAATTGCTTTTCCAGGAAAGCAATTTAACATTTTAAATTGCCCCACTTCTCTAGTGACTTTTCTCTTCCACCTGCTTTTCTATTTGTTTAAAAAAGGAAAAAAAGGCTGCAGTGTTCTCTTTATAAGTAGAAGGTGCTGTAACACCGAAGAATCAATGTCACCGTGCCTTCTACTGATGCAAGGAAAAAATTCCAGCTTATTGTGGGAAGGAAAGTATGTTATCAAAACCCCACACAATAACACTGTAAAATAAAAAGAACTTGATTTTAAAAACAAGTCTTGAAGACAAAGTAAATGGCCTTGTCACTACAAACCCTGATGCAACAGAACCAAGAAAAGTTGGTCACCCCTCCTGTAGCAGGTTGCCATTCCTCTGCCAAAGTCAGAAGCCTCACACGAAGCTCATATCAAAGCTCAAATGCAGAACTGAAATCATACTTACTTGAAGAGCACGATCAGCTCCGTGTCGTTGTACTTTTGGTTTGGCTTCCCAACAAACTCCTTCGCAGATTCAACACTATCAAATACAGCAAATATGGATCCCTGGTTTAAGGAAAAGGAGAATTGAATCTGATCTTGGGATCTGATACAGCCTCAGGAAATTTAGAGCTAACAGAATTCTGTTTAAAGGTATTACCTTAAATGTTTTCTGAAGCGTTCTCCTCATCTGAACGTTTTCTACCTTGCCTTTACAATCCAGCCATTCTATGATATTGTCTAAAGTTGCATCTAACGGGAAACCTTTCTGAAAAATGAAAGTTCAAATAATTCTCATATTCAAGTTCAGTGTTTTACACATCTATGCAGTGCAGAAAAAAGTTCCATTATTACATGGAAGCAATGAGTTATTTTAATGGAGTGTTGTTCCACCATAATCAATGACTGAATTTGCATGTAAATAATGAACACAGAGCAGAAGGCATGCAACTTCCAGTAATCAGGAGGGAGGCTTCAGATTTAAATAAAACTCATGGCTAACAAAAACAAAACTTTCAGCTACAGTAGCAAATACTGTATACTGAAGACCAAGGGAGGACAGGGAAAATGGAGTAATTACAAGTTAGACCAAAAACTTAATGTATGTATCTTAGTAGTAGGTGTATCTTTACTAAAGATGGGAAAATGAACAGAGGAACTTTAAGACATGCAAATGATGGTAAAAGGGTAATATGGCGTCTATGCCAAGAAGTGAAAATGGCTGTTTGTAAGAACATGCTTCTTGCCACTTTCTTAAGAGGGTAATGAGAGTTGGTATGTCAGGAGAACCATAAGAGTTGAATATAGAGGGAATGGGATACTTAACAAGTGTGTGTGGTAAAACAAGATATAAGGTCAAAAATGCATGGATGATGAATAAATGTGGATTGAATACAAAAGAAGCACTTTGAGGTAGCTTGGTCAGATAGAGAAAATGAAAGAAGATCAAAATCCAACAAAATCAGCATATGAAGTACAAATGGGTCACAAGGAAGGGAAAGGCCAAGAAAGCATGGTTAGAGTTGATAAAATCCTCAAAAAAAAAAGAGCAAGATGAGGTTTAAAGAACAAAAGTCAATATATGAAGCAGTGTATGAATGTGATAGAAGCAAAGATGGGTTACAAGAACAGAAAGGTATGAAGAGATACAGTGCATACCACCAGTATAAATTAAATTTAGCTATGTTTCCTTTTCTTATTTTATGCCTTAATTCCTTACTCCTTCTGCACTTTACATAGCATTGCTTACCCTGAAAGGAATAGCATGATAGGTATGTATGTATGCATGCATGCATACATCAAGCTAAACATTTTTCTAACTAATTTCCTAATACGTAACACAGAAGCCCAGAAAATAAGAATTCTTTTCCAGCATGACTTTAGATTATTGATTGTGTAACTGTATACAGAATTCTTGAGAATCTGAGGTCCCCTCAAAACACATTAGGTTCTTTGCTGAAAGACAGGACAGCTGTGTGATAGCAGGCAAGCTATCAGGAGTCCTGTGAGTGTCTGAAAAAGCAGAGGAGCATATTCTCAATTTACAGGGCACAACAGTGAAACCCAACAGGTCTCACCACACATGAACTAAATATGCTCCTCAGAATCCTTTGCATGTTCTTGGCACCAGTAAATAGAAAACCCTGATGGAAAAGACAGATTCTGACATACCAAATCTGAAATTCATTGTATTTTAATACTGTCATTCCACTTACAATATATACAGATTTGCTTTTAATTGCATTCTTATATTGTTCAGTAATTTCAGGCAATGGTTTGTTTGGAGATCTTCGGATTTTAGTCTTATCTTCACTAACTTCCATAAGTTCGGTCTTTGATTTTTTTAATGCCCCCACTATTACATCAAAGTCTTTCGTAAGGCGATTTAGCCTAGAAAATGGAAGATAAAGAAGTTATTTGTTTTGTTGCCTCAGTTACATGTCATCTATATATAATCTGACATTTAAATGAAATTTATGGAATCTCATAAAACAGAAATCACAAATATGCTGGTTTAAATTATAAGAAAAATTCAACTTGAAGAAATTCATGGATTGACGTTTTATTGCCTTCTTTTTTCTACCACCACCAACTGTCCCAGAATTAAACCATTCACCTTTCTACTAGCAGCCTTCTGCATCCTAGTTCAAATTGTTCCAGAAAGCCACCTGCCCCCTCCATGATGTTCCTTAAATAGGTTTACTTTAGAGTCAAAAGCACAGAAGGAAAACCCCACACTTTTACGTAGAGCAACAAAAGGCATACATCTTTTGAGATCTATAAATACAAATGTCACAAGAGTTCTGTATTTACGATTATAGAAATATATGTGAAATGTATCAAATGTACACATTTCTTCCCATGCCATGTAAAAACCCCTGACTATATCCTTACTTCCTGAAAGGTCACACTGTCTTGAAACAAATGTCCTCATTCCATGCATGGAAAAGACCTATTCATGTGTGCAAAAAGAGCCAGAAAAAAAGTCTGCTTTAACAAGGGCTCCCCGCTGTGGATATAACTGTTTTAAAGAGAAAAGACACAGGGGATACATGACAGATATTCCAAATTATGCTGCAGAACATAAAAAGTAAAAACTGCCAATTTTAATTGCTGCCTCAACCAATAAACACGCATCTGCTCAGTAAATAACCAAACTTAGGTGGTGAAGAGTAATACTTTTCATGGGGATTTAAAATCAAATCCAGCCTAGAACATAGGTTTACTGTAAATTAGAAGCAGCTCTTCTTTTTCTTATGAAACTATGAGCCCATTATTCCAGTTTGGTCTAGTGGTTAAGGTGCTGGGTTAGAAACCAGGAGTCTGTGAGTTCTAGTCCCGCCTTAGGCATGAAAGCCGGCTGGGTGACCTTGGGCCAGTCACTCTCTCAGCCCTAGGAAGGAGCCAATAGGAAACCAGGAGACTGAGAGTTCTAGTCCCGCCTTAGGCATGAAAGCCGGCTGGGTGACCTTGGGCCAGTCCCTCTCTCTCAGCCGAACTCACCTCACAGGGTTGTTGTGGGGAAATTAGGAGAAGGAAGGAGTATTAGGGTTACCTATTGAATGTGATTATTGTTTCTAAAGTCACCCAGCCATCATCCGATTTGATCTTCTCTTGAAGAAACTTGTCCCGGGGTAAGTTGTGATCACCAAAGTAGTACTATGAAATAAATTAGAATAATACAAACATCAGAACCCAAATTATGATACTCTACTACTTCATTTAGCGATTACCCAGTTCTAGTTCCCTTACTGCAAAAAGCTTTTATTGCATCTTTTATATGTACCAGTAGTCCTCACTTACTAACCACTCGTTCAGCGACCATTTGAACTTACGACGGCGCTGAAAAAGTCTTACGACAGGTCCTCAATCTGCGGCTGTCACAGGGTCCCCTCAATCATAATTCTGGTGTTTGGCAACTGGCAAGCATTTACAATGGTCACAGCATCCCACAGTCATGTGATCGCCATTTGTGATCTTCACAGCCAGCTTCTGACAAGCAAAGTCAATGGGGAAGCCAGCAGGAAGTTGCAAGTCGCCGTCATGTAACATCACACTTAACGACTGCAGTGATTCGCGTAAAGACCACAGCCGGAACTGACACTTCAAGTTGGCGCAACCACATGACATTTCACTTAATGACCACGCTGTTTAGCGACGAATTTGCCAATCCCAATTATGGTAAGTGAGGACTACCTGCATTCTGGGTAGTTTAAAAATGCACACCCCATTTTCTCCTTAAAATGTAAACAATGACATGAAGTAGTTATCCTAATGATTATTTTATATTATAAAGCATTACTAGAAGACTTAAACATGGTAATAAGCATGAAAATAACAAATGGAGCTACATTATCAATTCCAATTTTTTAAAAAGGAAAATTCTGATTTGAGGTTGTATCGAACAGACTGTCAAATTTGATCAATTAGTGCATATAAATTACAATGAATAGTTTTACTGTAGGATAATCTTTATTTTAGCTGTACTGTAGGTCAATCTGCCCCAGTCTAATGTGCTTCAGGTATATTGGATTATATCCCCTATTATCCAAAGCCTGCTATTTTCATGCTATCTTAATATGTATACCAGGAGTATTCATACCTCAATTTGTTGACAAACCTTCTTTTCCAAATCAGACATATTTTCACTATCTCCATTTTCAGCCATTTTCACTTCCTGCAATCAAAGCAATATTTAGAAACACCGTACATTCAAATCATTAACACCCCCCCCGTTTTTAGTAACATATATTCCAATCTTTCAATATATCTGCATTGCTCAAACCAGTCCCATTAAAGAGCATAAAAATTAGAATAGCCTTGGTAGATAAAATTAGACACTATCACACAAAAATAATCTGTTTGCTGGCCCAGAAAAGTATCAACCAGTTGGTGAAAAATAAATAGTACTGCATGGAAAATATAATCATTTACAATCTGGCTTCTAAGGGGGCCTAAATGTTTACAAATATTGCTAATTAGCAGATGTATAAAAAGGGGTTAATCAGAAACCCGGTAATCCTTATTTTATTTTCCTTTTTCCTTTTGTTCTACTTTTTTGGTATTTTAATTCTTGTTAAATTTGCTCCATTTATTTTTTCTTTTCATTAACATGTATATATATAGGGAGGGAGAAACAATACAATAGCAACTTTAATATTAAACAGTCAATTTAAGATCAAAACCTCTATTATACAACGAATACTTTGATGTGAGTCTTAGTAGTTCTTAGTAGTTCTTTTTCCAAGGTTATACTCAACGTTGTTTGCAGCCTACTTAGCTTTTTGCAAGACTGTTAGGTGTTACCATCTACTCTGTAACTGGCTGGTAACAATTAAACTTGTTTGTGGAAACATGCTGAAAAGCAAAGTGCTTAGAAGTGGTACAAAAGAAAAAAAATGGAACCAGCATAGTTTCCCTTACGAAACTGGATGAACAGAGTGTCATCTTTTCCCCACCTCTGATCAATATAAACCTAACTAGTATAAAAGCAGGAATTCCACTTTCCTGGAGGACTACAAAAAGATAATGAATCACTGGATCTCTTGGACTGATACCTGTGAATTATTTTTATATTTATGGTAAAAACTTTAATTTACAAGGTGCTATTAAAATTAGAATGAATTAATATTGGAAGCAGTTTAGAATGCAACTGATATACAAAAAAGCTTAGGTTATAGTTCCTTTATCTGCTTTCTGTAATCATGTTATGAATACATCTTCTGTTGCTTGGTTTTTTGTACTAGCTATCATGCCATTCCATTCCAAGTCCCACCTTGCATGTTTTATAAATTTAAAACTATAAGCTTACAAAAGACTGGTTTTATTCCCAATTAAGCAGCATTCAAATCTGTTCCTTTTTTTTCCTTCCAGGAGACGGTTTCCCCAGTCACATCTTTCAGCTGGAATCAAGGGGATATTGATTTTTCCATGAGAAATGCAGAATCATGTTATTCCATTCTCCTAAGACCCTTGAGCAAGGCTCAGTGTCTAATTAAAGGATCTTTGGCCAGAAAAACCAAATGAAGACTTTACTGTTCCACCCAAGCCAGTGACACACAATGGGCAGCCCTCAAAATGGATGAAACAGGCCCAGCAGGAGGAACTGTACAATCCAAGATGGGGTTCACACATCATGCTCAGCAATTTATTCATGTATTTATTAGTCACTTTCATAGACTGCCACAATCCTAACGGACTCTTGGTGGTTCACAAATACAATCTGTTTGGTTTTCATGTCACGTTGTATAAACCAGGCATCATGGCTTGTAAACTATGATTTGAGTGTGTGGTATAAACTCCCTGAAGGCTTATTCAATGAACTATGACTTTGCTTGAGATGGGAAGCCAAGTCGTACCAGCATAATTTGCAATCAGGTATATTTATAACCCTCTCTGACCAGTGAAGCTTGGACTACAAAGCCAACTTCTGAATTTCCTTATCTATAGAAGATATAACAACTTTCTAAAAATAACAAGCCTATTATTATTTATAAAACAGTTTATATTGTTCAATATTCAAGAGTATAAGAGTATGAGACACAGAATAGAGAAGCGGAGTGTCCAACATATCCACATTAACAGAATGTTATTTTGCCATCTGTTGAGTCATGTTTCTACAAATTTAAAATTACTATTAATTCAAATCTTTACTTTGGTCAGACCAGTATAGAATACCATCAATTAGAACTACAACCATTTCAATAATAATGAAACCTATGAGATATAAAAAATGTTGGGGTTTGTATATACCCAGGAATTTACAGATAGATAAATTATACGGGAGAGCCTTGATATCTAGGTGAGAGGGGAATTATTCTGCAAGTCACCCAACTAGCAGCCATTGTTGTAGGGATGATGTGGAAGTAATGACTCATACTACAGGTGCTATAGTTTAGTTGGGTGTGGCAGATGATGAGAGTGACCTATAATGTGATTGGTCAGTTTATGTATATAAGCAGAGAAGATCTGGTGTTCTTTCTTCTCGTTGCTGTTAAACTTCTCATCGCTGTATTCCATCTCGTTGCTGTTATAATTTGTTACTGCTGTTGGATGTATTTTGGACTACGTATGTATATAAAGTAAATAGGCTATTTTATCTAATCTCTGCTTGAGTGTCTATTTACTGCATAGAACGTGGATCACTGGCGTCTTGGAAATAGGCAGCACGCCGCCCCACGGTGCGCACTCTGACAAAAAATATTTAAAAGCTAGGATTACCCAGTCTTTATAGAAAAGTTCTTAATATGCAGACTAACAAGTGAAAATATAACAATATAAAATAAAGTAACAGCAATATTGTTAAAATTAAATTAGAATAATTTGAGTGTATAACTCAACAAAAAAACATTTCACGTATACTGGACTTTATGCATTTTTTTCAGGAAGAAAATGAGAGATTTACTGAATTCCCAGAAATGTGATGCTTAAAAAGCAGCACTGGTTCATATAATATGGTCTTCTGCTATACTGGTTTCCCTTTGACTAGATCTCACGAGTTAAGCTTGGCTCTGGAAAACCTTTTTCCTTTTAAGATATTCATGCTCTTTTGAACTAAATACCAACATCTGAGCTTTGATCCTCACAGAGGAAGCAACCTGGATCTTGATTAAACCACTTAAGGCTGTGGGGTAGGGTCCTTCACATGGATAGCAGGGGTCCTTTTCCATAAGGTAAAGGTTCCCCCCGCACATTTGTGCAGTCGTGTCCGACTCTAGGGACTGGTGCTCATCTCCGTTTGTTAGCCAAAGAGCCAGCGTTGTCTGAAGACGCTTCCGCGGTCATGTGGCCGGCATGATGCACACGGAACGCTGTTACCGTCCCACCGAAGTGGTACCTATTTATCTACTTGCATTTGCATGCTTTCGAATTGCTAGGTTGGCAAGAGCTGGGGCGAGTGCGGGAGCTCACTCCGTCACGCGGGGCTAGGGATTCGAACCTCCGAACTTGCGACCTTCCGATCGGCAAGCCTGGCGTCTTACCCGCTGAGCCACCACGCCCCCATTTTTCTTATGGTAGCTGGAGTCTGGTGGAAGCCAAATAGGGGAATCTTGAAATAACAATCTATGTTGCTAGCTGGTACAGGAATTCTGGGAGCTGTAGTCACACATTTGGAGGACACCAAACTAGGGGAAGACTGTTCTAGACTTTTCCTGTCAGGTATCCAGGATTATTGTTAACATAGAAGAGTATTCAGAAACTTAATTCTGCAGATGGCACACTGCTTTTAATATTCTCTGACATCTTCTGTTTTTGTAGATCCAACTTACATTAGATTTATTACATTACATTATTTAATTTACATTATTTTTTAATTTATATTATTATTTAATTTACATTATTAAATTACATTACCTTTTCCATACCTGTGTAGAATAGAGCTGTGCCTACTTAATCCACCCCAATACTGTTCATTAGATTTGTAACTTGTCTTTCAATCAGGAACTCAAGATGGCATACACAGTTGTCCCACTTCTCATTTCCCCCCATCAACAACTCTGTGAGGAGTGAGCTAAGAGAACATCTGACTGGCCCAAGTCACCCAATAAGCTTCCATGGCTAAGGGTGTACTTCTAGCTGGGTTTCCCCACTCCTAGTCCAACACCTTACTACTTTCATCTTAAGGATCTCATCATGATCAAGAGTCCTGCATAAGTGGGGGTTGTTGTCCTACAGAGAATTTACACACACACATTCATATACAGATAGAATTTCCTTTTTCAGATTTTCTATCAAATGTCTTTTAGGGCAGAAGCACACTAATGTCTGCTGATATGATGCCACTTTTTTATTACTGTGTGGCGTTATCATTGTTTTAATTGAAAACCTATAGTAACAGGAGTCGGCTACACAACCTATCTTTTGAGGCAGATTACTGATTATTTCTAATGTAAGTTGGATCTACAAAAACAGAAGATGTCAGAGAATATTAAAAGCAGTGTGCCATCTGCAGAATTAAGTTTCTGAATACTCTTCTATGTTAACAATAATCCTGGATACCTGACAGGAAAAGTCTAGAACAGTCTTCCCCTAGTTTGGTGTCCTCCAAATGTGTGACTACAGCTCCCAGAATTCCTGTACCAGCTAGCAACATAGATTGTTATTTCAAGATTCCCCTATTTGGCTTCCACCAGACTCCAGCTACCATAAGAAAAATTATTTAACATAGTGTTTCTCAACCATGGCAACTTTAAGATATGTGGACTTCAACTCCCAGAATTCCCCCAACCAGCATGCTGGCTGGGGAATTCTGGGAGTTGAAGTCCACATATCTTAAAGTTGCCATGGTTGAGAAACACTAATTTAACAGAATGAATCTGGTCTTAATATAAAGTCAGAGGATCTCTTTTTCCACCTTGGAGGACACCCTGGACGTACAGTAGTTCAAAAAGTTTTACCAAAGAAAATGTTGCCCTTCCTCCTCCCTTCTCCTACTCTGAGATGCTCTTAAAAACAACAACACGGGAACGATCTAAAACTATCCCGTCGCCTCCTGCAATCTGAAGTGGTACAGCCCCTCCCATAATGTCGAGATTCTACCACCTCCTTCGGCTCTCCATATTAGCACAGCTCGATCAACACAGTGAGACGTAAGATCAAGTGCCATTTGTGATCCTGAGGGTCCCAGGAACCAAAGCCCAGTAGCCCCCTAAGTTATTATTTATTGATTTGAATGTATTAGCCGCCCAACTCCAATGGACTTCCTCGAGTATCTCCCCGCCCCACTGCGCGTACAGGCCCCAACCCAGGAAAGAAGCGACCCGGCGAATCCACCCAGCTACACCTTCGAACGTAGGACGCGGTTAAGGCTTAGGGAAACTCCCTGCTCTGCAAACCCCCCATACAACCCCCGAGAATTCCCGCAAAAGCGATTGAAAGCGTCCCCCATCATCGCGGTGGCGATATATCACTCATGCATGCGGACCTTATATTACTATATCATTGATATATCGCCACCGCGATGTTGGGGGGGAGTTGCTATCTACCGCTTGTGCGGAAATCCTCCAAGCCATTCCCCTCCGGAGCCACCGCCACGACACACGTGGGAACAGACAACTCCGCAGCCTCGAAAGATAATGATGTACCACGAAAAGGAAGTGGCGAATGCCCAACGCCGGGAAAAGGTATGAAATACAGCACGGGGCACCCAAACCAACCTTCTCCCAGGGCAGAAAGAGCCGTTCTTGTTTCCTCCACACGCGTCTTCTAGCGGCAGGCCGCAGCGGTGGTGAGGGCTTCTACCTTTAAGCGCCGATCTCTCCTCGCCGGCCAGCCCAGCAGCCAGTGCGGCAGTAACCACACCTCCTTCCCGTCCGGACCCACGCGGGCTGAGCTTCATCTCCGCCTTTATTCCTTCTGGAGGACCTGGCGTCTTCGGTGGGAGCTGCAAGCGCAGATTCGAATCTTCTGCTGCCCGAATGCGCTGCTTGAAGAATTCTGCCGGAATTCTTCCCGCCGCTCGCGGGACTTTTGAAAAGGCCGGGCTTCTTTGGAGAAGGAATGGAGAGCGGAAACTTCACATATCTTAGTTTTTTTCTTCTAAAGGACAGCTCGCGCGCATAATTACTTAATACCCCCATCGCGCTAAGACTAAAGAGCGTGTAAGAGACACTACCGTATGCGATTTAGCTGGGTTTGGCTTCCTTTCCTGTGCTGAGCGAATCCCACATTGTGGAGTGTAAACAACAGTTTGAGGGTGAATATGTTGCGCGTACTCAGATATTTGTGGTTTATTCAGTACTGTATATCAGAGTCAAGCAAATCATGATTTAGCGTGAACCCAGCCACTGAAACTTTTTTTTAGTATCTGCTTCATGCATTTAACCAGGATTGAGTGAAACACGTTTTACTTATCCCAGTTATCTGGGTTCACATTACATACTGAACTACAAGCTAACCTCAGACGGGTACACACAATACACTGCTCTAAAATATGATAAGGTAGTTTGTGGGATCAAGTGCCCTGCAATGTGCAATGCAGTATGGCTTAACCTTTCCATTAGAAGGGTAGGAGGGAAAAATACACTGCCTTCAATAAACAAAGTGCTTCTAATTAAATTTATCTTGAAGTCTGACTAGGCTGCACACCTGCCTTCAGCAACTTGTATTAATTTTAAGAGTGTTCCCATTACCATAAACTGGGATTAAACATTTTACCAATTACTGATAGATATTAGATCAAAGATTTCCAAACTGTGTGTCGCGACACAAAAGTGTGTCGCCACACACAGTCTGGTGTGTCGCCACACAACCCGGAAGCGCTGATCATTATCAGCGCTTCCGGGTTTTCCCGCGGCAACACCAACTGCAGATCATTATCAGCGCTTCTGGGTTTTTGCGCACTGCCGCACTTCCGGGTTTTCCCGCGGCGACACACCAACGCCGGTTGGTGTGTCGCCGCGGGAAAAACTTTGGAAAGCCCTGTATTAATTAGACCTATTTGAGTAGCCCACCACAGGTGCCTGATGGACCCTGTCAGGTTTTAGAAATAACTTGTGGTTGTTCTGAGGCTCTGATGCATGGTTCAACTTAGTTGCTTTTTGGAATAGGGGGAAGCAGCTACTTTAGACAGGATTGTGGTGCGGATTCTCCCTGCTTGTGGATCCTGGAGAATTCCCTAGTTTTCAGAGGAATTCCAGATGATGAAGTGGTACAGGGGACACCTAGAGTGCTGCTGAAGAATGAAGAGTGAATCCAATGGAACAGTACAAAATCCTTTATTAAGGCTTACCACCACTTTGCAAGCTGCCCTGGCTGCCCTTCAAGGTGCAGGTTATCACCTATAAACCCCTTTATGCCACAGGGCCAGGTTATTTGCAGGACTGCCTATCTCCCATTGTTTCTGCCCATCCCACAATATCTGACAAGAGGGGCATGCTTCCGTTTCCCTCAATGAAACAATATCATCTGGTGGAACCCAAGAGGCATGCCTTCTCTGTCACAGCACACTACCCAAGATTCAGATGACTCCTATCCTATTGGTTTTCTGTAAGGCCTTGAAGACCTAGTGCAGTGCTTTCCAAACTCCCGCCGTTGACAACACACCAACGGTGGGGGCGCGCGGTGGGGGTGTGCATTCCGCCGGCGGCAGCGGCCTTGTGTTTTGTGCTAAAACCCGGAAGCGCTGATGGCGCACCACTGCCGCCGCCGCCGCATACACCACTGCAGGGGTGGCGGCAACGCACCATCAGCACTTCCGGGTTTTGTGGCAACACAGAGTTTGGAAAGCTATGACCTAGTGCTTTTCCTAGACATAGGGCCAGGGTGTTCAATGAGCCTGTTATGTAATAGTTGGGAATTTGAGTATGTTGGCCTTGGAGGAGTAGGTTCTATGATTTATGTTGGTTATTTTTTTTGTCTTCCAGTTTTAACCTTATGTTAGTTGCCCAGAGTTGCAATCACAATTTGGGTACCCATAAAAATGGATTATATAAATAAAGTTATTAAAATTATGCTGGTATCAAGACTTTCACATTTCTGCAACTTAAATAGCAACAGCTGATCTGCAAAACTATCTCAATAAGCCTATATTTCATAGAGTGCAGTGCTTTGCATTCAATTCCAAAACTACATAGACAGGTCAATGAAGTCTCCAGGAATAGAGGTTCATTTGGAGACATCTTCTGTTTTTAGAGCAGTTGCCATGTCATCCCAAAAAAGATGCACCCCTCTGTGTTCCAAAGCACCTTTTGAGAAGTAAATCTGAAGTGCTGTGTTCCCAGCCCTAGCCCTTCTGATTCCAGTTAAAAGCAATTTATCTCAAAATACATTTCAAGATATTTATTCCAATAGATCCAAGATGCTTAGGCTGGTGCCCATTGAATCAGGAAGGATGATTTTCAAAAAATAGAAAAAGTCTCCAAATCAAGCTCACCTCCTGGGGACTTCATGGATGCAGTCTTCTTGGGAAGAATACTGAACAATGGTTTGCCTCTGTCTTCTCCCAGGATGCTTTACCTAACCCTGCTTTATTTCCAAGCCCAGAGAGATCTACCAGGTGCTGCGACTTCCTCTTCAGTGTTATTCACAAATGCTAAATCTTACCGTATATACATAATAGTACATGAACAATAGAATAGTCTATGCTATGTCATGGGCTAAACTAGCCCTGTTGATGCCTGAGAACATTTTAATATCCAGAAAGCAGTATGGTACTCTTCATAAAGCCCATTTTAATAAACTCTAACAACAAATCTCAGCTTTACACATTCTTTATCCCAGATTGCTACACATTTTAAAAAGGTACAGAGCCCTTTTTAATAGGGTTAAGTAGGCCAAATAAAGGAACAGTTCCAGCATGCAGTATATACTGAGTTACAGTTTTAACGAACACAGTAGATGTCACTTTGAAATGTAAACATGATCTGCAAAAATAATTACAATGGAAAAAATATTTTTTCTATCAAAGATTTTCTCTGAAAATGACAGCATCCTTCAACTTGAATGATTCCATGAGAAACACTAAGCAAGGAACCTTTTTTCTGCCAAGGGCCATTTGGTTATTTATAACATCATTCGGGGGGCGGGGTTTGCGGGTGGGAGCCAATAACCTGCACTGGGGGCGGGGTTTGCGGGTGGGAGCCAATTGCGTGGAAGGGGGCGGGGTTTGCAGATGGGAGCTCCTAGATTTATTTAATTTCGAGTCCCGCCTGCGGTTGCCTTGGCAGGGCCAGACCAAATGATTTCGCGGGCCTTATACGGCCTGCAGGCCGGACGTTCCCCACCCCTGCTACAGAGCTTTGGTATACTGTCCATATTCATATTTTATTGTGTGACAAACAGCAACACATAAATCATACAAAGTTTCAGTTTTGGTTTATTACAATCAAAGTTGAGCCAAAAATAATACAATAATGTACAAAATACAAATTAAAACATAAATAAACAATAAACACCATTAGTACAAATTAAAACCCTAATATCTTGTGTAGTAAGAAAGATAGCAAAATTTTGCAACCTGAAGTGTTATTTCATGGTTTGTTTCAGTGAGTAGCAAAGAAACATAAAAGGAAGCAGATCTGCCTGGATAATGTACAAGAATCAGCATAACACATGCTAAATGCGCATCCCTGTAATTTTGGCAGTATATTAGGACATGGCCAACTAATCCCATCTCTCCGGACCACGTGGAGAAAGCCGTTCCGAGAAAGGAAGGCCTGTGTATTGATACTGTAAACTGCTGAGGGTATCACCTCAAAACACACTAGTGTGAATGCTCTCCTTTGTTTGGCCTGAGTAACTCTCTACTGTATAAACAGTTTGCCAAATTATAGGGATTCTCTAAATCACCAATGATTAATGACCTTTTTATAAGTCATCTATCAGTCTGGACAGCAATGTCCCATAGGTGCTGTTTAACAATTTTCCTTGCTTCTGAAAGTCCATTGGTAGTTAAAGTTGGTAAGTGTAGGCCTACACTAGCCATCTTCTGCCCCACTTCATATAACCAACTTGGAGAATCAGACGGATAAAGCCAGACCGTTGATATTTCAATCAGAGGTAGTACCGTATATAATTTTCACTAACCACTTGAACAGTCACTCATGCCCTGGTCGTCTCCCATATAAACTACTGTAACGCGCTCTACATGGGGCTACCCTTGAAGAACGTCCGGAAGCTTCAGATGGTTCAAAATGCAGCCGCGCGGGCCATTTTAGGTGCCTCAAGATCGGCACATATAACACCTTTGCTCCGCGAGCTGCACTGGGTTCCAGTCTGCTTCCGGATTCAATTCAAGGTGTTGGTTATTACCTTTAAAGCCCTACATGGCATGGGTCCAGGTTACCTGAGGGACCATCTCATCCCTATCACATCAACCCGTCCCACCCGGTCCTGCAGAGAGGGCATGCTACGAGCCCCGTCTGTAAGAGAGTTCCATCTGACGGGGTCCAGGAGGCGTGCCTTCTCTGCAGTAGCCCCCGCCCTTTGAAATATTCTTTCCCCTGAAATAAGATCAGCCCCCTCTCTCCTGGACTTTAGAAAAAACCTAAAGACCTGGTTTTGCCACCATGCTTGGGGAGGGGAGGGGAATAGCCAGTCTTGGGGTTGGCTGGTCGCTTAGATCTACTTTGACCAACCTTTCCGACCTATGGGATAGTAAGAACTACCATTACTTGGATCAAATTGTATTAGATATATTTTTATTGAATTTTTTGTAGTATTTATGTTTTTTATTGATTTTAAAAACTGCCCAGGGTCCCTCCTTGCGGGGGAGATGGGCAGGATATAAATATGATAAATAAATAAAAATAAATAAATAAATAAACCAAACCTGAGTCTCCATTGTTACCAATTCCAGTCCTGTTCTTAATGCAACATTGTGGGTACCCCTAGGGGCTCCCAAAATAGCATGTAAGAATTGAGTTTGAATTAGTTCCAAAGGATCATAATCTTTGCTGTTGTAGAGTTGTGCCCCATATAATAGCTGGGGGATTACTTTTCCCTTCAATACTTTAACAGCTGCTGCAATATAACCACCACCCGTACTAAAAAAAAATTAAGGAGCATTGTTGTGCTCTTCCGGGTTTCATGTGTTATATTATGAGATCAGATTGGCCCCAACCCTACTGGCCTTTGGTAGGACCTTAAAGATGTGGCTTTTCCACCAGGTTGGAGATCCAGGCGTGCAGCAGAGCCTGTACTGTGGTTATACTGAGTGTTGGCTGTTTTTATACCTTGGCTGTGGATTATGTTACTGTTTATGATTTCTATATAGTTTTATATACTTTTTATATGTTTGATATGGTATTTGGTTTTTTGTATTGCTTTTAATTGTTGTAAACTACACAGAGTCATTATTTGAGATGGGCAGCTATATAAATTTACATAATAAAATAAATAAATAAATAAATAAAATATAGGTTAGATGGTATCTCCAAGAGCCATTATATCGACAGACAACGCCCAAATATTTGTAGAGCTTGGTCTGCTCGATTTGTTGCCCATTAATTGGCCAATTATATTCCTTATAAGCACTTTGGAAGAAGTTTTCTTCCTGACAGAATAGCAAAAATCTTCTAAGACCTCTATGTAAGCCTATTTCAGTCAAAGAAAGAATCACTGTATTGTCTGCATATACCAGAGCTGGGATGGGTTTGCAGGGTAACTTTGGGCAATGGAAATCAGCTTCATGTAAGATTGAAATTAGAGAACTAACTTTAAAAAAAATGGGACCAAAATACAACCTGTCCCCTCCATGTTGAACTGGTATCTTTTTAAGTCAGACGTCCCTGAGGACTACATCTTACCCGCATCCAATTCTTATGATAAAGGCTTCTGATAAAAGAGGCAACACTCTATTGAAGAGGCCTTAAATTTTTGCCAAAGTTTATCCTTATTTACAGTATAAAACCCTGACTTAAAATCCGTAGATGTGGCATGAAGGGCTCCCTTTGGTCACCTTGTGTGTTTGGCAATCACATGCTGTAAAATCAGGCACTAATCAATTGCAGAATCCTCTAAACCATAGCTTTCCAAACTGTGTCTCGCGACACATTAGTGTGTTGCGACAAAACCCAGAAGTGCTGATGGTGTGGTGGTGTGCATGGCAGCAGTGGCGACAGCAGTGGCGTGCCATCAGCGCTTCCGGGTTTTAGTGCAAAATAGGCCGCCGCCGTGCACGCCACCACCACCGCATGCCCCCCCGCGCCGCCACCATGCACACTGCTGCTACGTGTGCCCCCGCGCTGCTGCCGCTGTTGGTGTATCGCCAACGGCAGGAGTTTGGAAAGCACTGCTCTAAACCCTGCCTATTCATTTGCAATGATTTCCTCATTATCTAACCAATCCCTGAATTTATCACATAGGTATCTGGCATAAAGCATCCCAATTCGATTGGTCCTCCCCCAGCGACTGATGGACCCAGCAGGGTTTCAGAGGGAGCTTGGGGTTATACCCGAGGATCTGCTGCACGGTCCAGCGGAGGCCCTGGCCGCTGCCTGGAATAGGGAGGCAGCCAGGGCCTTGGACAGGATCGCACCGGTGAGACCCCTCTTGTCCCATCGAACCCGACACTCCCCATGGTTTACGAAGGAGCTGAGGGTTCTGAAAAGGATTAAGAGACGTCTAGAGCACCGCTGGAGGAAGATAAAAAACCAAATCCGACCGAACACAAGCTAGAGCCGCTAATAAGGCCTACCTTGTGGCGATAAGAGTGGCGAAACATCAATATTTCTCCTCTCTTATTGCATCCGCAGAATGCCGCTTGACGGCCCTGTTTAAGATCACTCAATCCCTTCTGGGGAAGGTGGGCCCAGTGACCCACCTACAGGGACGTGCAGAGGAGTTTTCTGAGCATCTGCAGGATAAAATCGCTCGGATCCATTCCAAGTTGGACTCCAAGTGTGAGGCATAGTCTGTGGAGATGCTGAGGGAACATACCTACCTGGTTATCTGGGAACAATTTGATCCTGTTGGACCTGAGGAAGTGGACAGGATCCTCCGGACTGTAAATGCCACCACTTATCATCTAGATCCATGCCCCTCCTGGCTGGTGAAGGCAGCTTGGGAGGTGACATGTGGTTGGGTCCAGACGACGGTTAATACATCCTTGAGAGGGGGCGTTTCCGGCTACCTTTAAGGAGGCGCTGGTGCACCCCCTCCTCAAGAAACCGTCGCTGGACCCTACTGTACTGGACAATTTTCGTCCAGTCTCCCACCTCCCCTTTTTGGGGAAAGTGGTTGAGAAAGTGGTGGTGTTGCACCTCCAGAGGATTCTGGATGAAACAGATTATCTAGAGCAGCGGTCCCCAACCTTTTTGGCACCAGGGACTGGTTTCGTGGAAGACAATTTTTCCACGGACCGGGGGGGGGGGATGGTTTCATAAGGAGCGTGCAACCTAGATCCCTCACATGCACAGTTTACAGTAGGGTTTGCGCTCCTATGAGAATCTAATGCTGCCGCTGATCTGACAGGACACCGAGCTCAGGCAGTAATGCGAGCGATGGGAAGTGACTGTAAATACAGATGAAGCTTTGCTCGCTCGCCCACCGCTCACCTCCTGCTGTGCAGCCCGGTTCCTAACAGGCCACGGACCAGTACAGGGTTGGGGACCCCTGATCTAGACCCCTTCCAGTCAGGTTTCAGGCCCAGTTATAGGGTGGAAATGGCATTGGTCACATTTATGGATTATCTTTGGCAGGAGCAGGATGGGAGCAGTGCATCCATCCTTGCTCTTCTTGACCTCTCAGCGGCATTCGATACCATCAACCATGGTATCCTTTTGGGGTGGCTCAGGGAGTTGGGGGTGGGCGGCATGGTTCTGCGCTGGTTCACCTCCTTCCTCCTGGGCCGGTCCCAATTGGTGTTGATAGGGAGTGAGAGATCCGACCCACGGCCCCTGCTTTGCGGGGTGCCGCAGGGCTCGGTTCTCTCTCCGCTCCTCTTCAACATCTACATGACACCACTGGGTGAGATCATCCGTCACCATGAGATGAGGTATCATCAATATGCTGATGATACCCAATTATACATCTCTATCCCGGGTGAGGTAAGTGATGCTGTGACTGCCCTCTCTCGCTGCCTGGGGGTCGTGGGGGTCTGAATGGGGAACAACAGGCTTCAATTGAACCCTGGTAAGATGGAGTGGCTGTGGGTTAATGGTTCCTCTGTATCCGGGAAATTGTCATCTTTAGTTCTGGATGGGGTTGCACTCCCCCAGACAGACCTGGTGTGGAATCTGGGGTCCTTCTGGACTCACGACTCCTGCTCAAAGAGCAGGTGGCAGTCGTGGCCAGGAGGCCCTTCCCTCAACTTCGTGTTGTGCGCCAGTTACGCCCTTTCCTGGATTGGGAAGCCCTCCGAACAGTCACTCATGCCCTGGTCATCTCCCATATAGACTATTGCAATGCACTCTACATGGGGCTACCCTTGAGTATCCGGAAGCTACAGCTGGTCCAGAATGCAGCCACGCGGGCAATTCTTGGTGCCCCTAGATCAGCACATGTAACACCTTTGCTGCGCGAGCTGCATTGGGTACCAGTTTGCTTCTGGGTCCAATTCAAGGTGTTGGTTATCACTTTTAAAGCCCTACATGGCATGGGTCCAGGTTACCTGAGGGACCATCTCATCCCTATTACATCGAACCATCCCACCCGATCATGCAGAGGGGGCATATTACGGACCCCGTCTGTAAAAGAATTTCACTTGGTGGGGTCCAGAAAGCGGGCCTTCTCTGCAATGGCTCCCACCCTCTGGAACATTCTGCCCCCAGAGGTGAGACAGGCCCCATCGCTCCTGACCCTCCAGAAGAACCTGAAGACTTGGCTCTGCTGTCTCGCTTGGGGCGGGAAGGAGAGTAGTTATTCTTGGGGATGCTGGCGCCTTAGAGTGCTCCTCACATACATATGAACTGAATTAGATCTTTTACTGCCATCTGGATTTTATTTTTTATTTTTTATATTTATATCTTGTATTTGTATTTATATTTTATATACTGTTTATGGTTATTGTTCTTAACTTGTTAGCTTTATTGTAAACTGCCCAGATTCTCTCTTCTGGGGGGAGATAGGCGGTGGCAAAATTTGAAAAATAAATAAAAAATAAATAAATTATACTTAGGAGGCTAAAGGGGTAATAGTTAGCCAGATCAGATTTTGGACTTTTCTCATAGACTGAAACAATCACAGCCAGATTCCAGTCTTCTGGAAACTGTCTAGCGTAGTTGATAAATGTGAAGACGGCAGCCAAAATTGGGGCCCACCAGTCAGCATTACTTTTTACCATTTCTACAGGAATACTGTCATAGTCAGAGGCTCTGCCACTCTTCAAGTGTTCTATCAGACTTTTCACCTTCAGGGTTGTAACAGGAGGCCATCTTAGGAGCTGGGGAAGGCCTATAAGTGGGACCAAAGGTGTTGTAGCTGCAAAATGAGATAGAAAAAACAGTCCCCATGTTTTTGCTGGCACATGGAACCTGATATTGAAGTAGATTGCCCTAGACCAAGGGTCGGAAATGGCGGCTCGCGAGCCAGATGCGGCTCTTTGGCCCCTTGAGTGTGGCTCTTCCGCAGCTGAACTCACCCCCGCCCCTTCCACGTGATTGGCCCCCGCCCGCAAACCCCACCCCCTGGCTCTCGCACTGAGCGAGGCCCGGCGCGGCAGGGAGGCGCTGCTGTCCCGGGACGCGGCGCTGTCGGAGGCGGCGCAGGAGCGGCTGCAGGGGCTGCCGCGGCTGGAGATGGCGCTGCTCTGCGGCATCCAGGTGCTGGGCGAGGGCGCGGGCCTGGGACGTGAGCGGCAGGGCAGCGCAGGGCGAAGAGCCACCTGCTCTCCCCTTGGCCGCCTCCGGTCCGAGCCTGGCTCGGCTCCCCCGGCCGCCGCAGGGTTCGGGTTAGCGGGAGGAGAGGACGCCGAACGGCGGCGTGGGGGGATTGATGGGGCGGGAGGGTGCACCCGGAGGGCCTCCCGCGGCCACTTCTCCAAGGCGGGTTGCAGAGCGCACGCTGCGCCCATGGGAACGCCTGGTCCCTCTGCTCCCTCCAGCTCCGCCACCAGCCCCAGCAGCGCCGCCCACCCCGTCCTGCCGCCCGGCAAACCTCCGCCGGCTCTGTCCCGCCACCGCCACCGCCCCGGCCAGGCCCCCTGCGCTGCCCTGCCGCTCGCGTCCCGGGCCCGCGCCCTCGCCCAGCACCTGGATGCCGCGGAGCAGCGCCATCTCCAGCCACGGCAGCCCCTGCAGCCGCTCCTGCGCCGCCTCCGACAGCGCCGCGTCCCGGGCCAGCAGCGCCTCCCTGCCGTGGCTTATTGGGGCGGGTGGGAGGGCGCGGGGGAGCCGCACAGGCGCCGAGGGGGGCGGGCCCGGCAGCGGAGGCCCGGGCTGCCCGCCCGCCCCGCCCGCCCACTTGCCTGCCTGCTTGCCTCCCTCCGCGAGGCCCCCCACTGCCTTCCTGGGATCCAGGCGCGCTGGAGAGGTCCGCGGGGCAGCGTCGGGGCTTTCTCGCCCTCTCGAGGCTCAGCTGCAAGGGAACGGGAGGAGACCTCGCGGAGGGAGGGAAGCAGGCAGGCAGGCAAGCAGGCGGGGTGGGCGGCCCGGGCCTCCGCTGCCCCCCTCGGCGCCTGTGCGGCTCCCCCGCGCCCGCTCCGCCCGGCCAGACATGCCCCGCTCTGGAGGCCGGGCTCGCCGAGGAGGACCATGACTGCGTGGCTTATTGGGGCGGGTGGGAGCCGCACAGGCGCCGAGGGGGGCGGGCCCGGCGGCGGAGGCGGAGGCCCGGGCCGCCCGCCCGCCCGCCCTGAGGGGACCCACCCGGCGGCGGCTCCCCTGAAGCGCGCCGCTTGTCGTCGCCGCCTGCCTCTTTTCCCGCCCCCCATCATGTCCTTGGCCCGACGCGGGCGGGCGGAAGTGGCAGCCCCGCCCGCGCCGAGTGGCGGTAGCGCGGCCCCGCCACCACCCTTTCTCTCCGGCTTGGATCCCGGGGAGGCAAGCAGGCAGGCAAGCGGGCGGCCCGGGCCTCCGCCGCCGGGCCCGCCCCCTCCCACCCGCCCCAATAAGCCACGTGATTGGCTCCCGCCCGCAAACCCCGCCCCCTTCCATGTGATTGGCCCCTGCCCGCAAACCCCTCCCCCTTCCACACGATTGGCCCCCGCCCGCAAACCCCGCCCCCTGGCTCTCGAGCATTTAAAAATGTGCACAAGCATGTCAAAATGGCTCCCGGCATAAAAAGTTTGCCGACCCCTGCCCTAGACCTCACCTAATTATTGTTCAGAAGGTTGCAGTATTAGCAGCCTTCTCCAAGGCCTGTATCAATTTAGCTCAGATCTCTTTCATAGCATCTGCCTTCTTTCATTGAATTCATTTCTCACATTGTTTCTTTGCTTGCACTAATGAATTGGGCATTTGAAGTGAACCACTTTGTCTAAAACTTTAAAATTGTGCAACCAAATCATTCTTAGCTCTAATGCAGTCTTCATCAAACCAAATCTTTGACTTTTCCCTGTAGACAGAATTTTGTTACTAACTGATTTGACAGATAAATGTTCTGGATTTCTCTTACCAAGTTTTGATACATAGTTTGAGTTGAGGGATCACTGTCAATAATTTGAGAGCATGGAGTTTGCAGTGCCTCAGACTTTGAAGGGCTCGTAAATAGCCTATTAAGGTCATCTACCCAGCTAATTTTCTATGGCATGCATTCAATTTCCCAATCATTCTACAATTGTGCACTATGGCATACTTCTAGGTACCCTACTTTTAGAGCTAAAACAATAGGGCAGTTATCACTATCCATCCTAATGCATACCTCAAAATCTAAAACACAATGGCCAAATTCATTCAATATGATCATAGAGTCTAAAGTGCTAGAACTGCACCTGGAACAATATGTGCATTCCCCTAGATCAGAGCTTTCCAAACTGTGTGTCGGGACACATTAGTGTGTCGGCTGCAGTGTCTGGGTGTGTCCCGGCTGCTGCCGCCTCTGACCCCTGCCAAGATTCCACGCAGGTCCTAGTGCCTGCCTTGTGCCCTGCTGCAAGAGTGTGTCGCAAAATGATGCCCTGCTGTAAGAGTGTGTCACGAAATGATGCGTGTCTAAAACGTGTGTCACCAACATGAAAAGTTTGGAAAGCTCTGCCCTAGATGGTCACTTCTTGTGGAACTATTTAGGGTTCCCATATCTAACTTACTCACCATTTGGACCAATCATAGGCCTTTCCAATTGAATTTGGTATCCTTAAAATAATGTGTAAGAAGAAATTCATTTCCTATTTCCTCAGGAGGGGCTAAATTATTTTGGTATAAAAAGGGTCAAATAATTTGGCCCCGTCCTATCACTGAGGTCTTCTCCTAAAATAGCACAAGCATGGGGAGATCTCAGTAAGATACCTAGTAAATTCTACATTGGCTGGGATTTACTAATGGGGGGCAAGTAGACATTTATAACTGTCAGAAATCTCCCTTAAGTTTAAAAGGCAGGATAGGGCAAAATGTTCACAGGGGAGTAGCTTTTATCTTCATATCTATATTTCAAGTGACAAAACCAAATCAAGCAGTGTTGCATGGAATTAACTAGGGTAGACTAGCCCTTCCTAAGCTGATGCCATCCAGGTCTGATGCACTTTAAGTACCAACAGCTAGAGAGTAGAGATTATGGACGTTGTGGTCCATCACACCTAGATGGTTGAGAAAGGCTGTGCATCTGCAAAAAGGTACTGAGCTGCAGAAAAAGGCAACAGCAACTCTTCCTCAGGAAAGATAACACTTAGCAGTTTTTGAATCTGAATCTTATAGTAATTGTAATATATGAGTCTCTTATAAAGCAGAGTGAACTAGTAATATTAACTAAATTGAACTATAATGTTTAATTATCTTCTAATAACAAACCTGTAACAGCTAAGCTACTGAAGGACTTTTTTTTCCGTAGGGAAATTCTTGTTATACGTGGTGACTTATCTTCTTCTAGTTCCTGTCACAGAAACGGTATTTTCCTCATCACACACAGTGTACACACATACACAGCCATGGGAACGCATAGCACTAGGAAGATTCCCCACAATTTCCCATTTATTACTCTCAGGATCATATTTCTCAATGCTCTGCAGGTATGACCCTTTGGAAGAGGAATAGCCTCCTGTTACATAGATGCATCCATTCATGACGACTGCGCTGCCCTCCATCCTTCTTTCTATCATATCAGCCTTTTGAGTCCACGCATTTTGTTCTGGATCATAACAATCTGTGATGGTAGTCTGACCGCCCACAAGATACAGCTTGTTTTCCAATGCAATGGAACACAATCCATATTCTACAGGAAAACAGATGAATTATTAACATATTCCATTACCTTTTGAAAAATTAAAAAAGAAGAGGCCTACCAATTGGCAGAAGTGGAATTTTAATCCAAACATTCTAATATGGTTCTCTGTTGATTTCAAGAGTTTTGGATTTAGATTATGATTTGTAGCCATATTTTGCTTAACTGAGATAAAGAAGCTTATCTGTTTACTTGTAAACAGATATATTCTTCAGAAAACGGCCTCCTCAGAATTGTACATGAAAGTCATGCATAACTGATGTTATTGCAAATAAATTTAAACATAATAATTGGTGAGGGTATGGAAAAATAAAACATCAGTACAAATACTACAAAGTAAAGAATAAAAAAGAAAATAAAGAACAGAAAAACCAAGTTGGGAATACATATATGTGGTTGTAACAAGAAATTTAAACATCCATATTTGTTTACTCTATTTCTATCCTGCCATGCTCCAAGGACACATGGTGATTTACAACATAACATAGACAAATGATAGAAAAGAAAAGAAAATCACAAACGTTACCAATTATTATTAAAATATTAAAATGATCAACCCCATAATCATAGAAATATTATAAGGCATCCCAAATGACCAAAACCTTAACCATTACAAATTCTTCTAAATAGCTTTTCTGAATACTTAAAAAGAGGGTGTCATGTGTCACTTGGTGCCACAGCTGGAAGCACTGGTTTCTAGCAACTCCTGAATACTATGTGGGGGAAGAATCCTCAAAGTACCTACACAGAACCCATGAACTGAAAAAGTGGGTTCCACATGGAGTGGACAGTCCTGCAGGTTGCCAGGCCAAAGCCATATAGGGCTTCATTGGCCAAAACTAATACTTTGAACTGTCTATGAAGGTTCTCAGTCATCCAGGTGGAATTGTCTGTAGCTTGAATCATGTCAACTGGATTTCTATTTTCTCAGTGGAAACGTTTCGCTCCTTATCCAAGAAGCTTCTTCAGTCTGAGTAAAGTTTGTAAGGGAATCCTTAAATATGTTTCTATGGTGGCTGTGTGACCTTGCACCTGGGGCTAGGTCATCTCAAATAACCATGACCTAGCCCCAGGTGCAAGGTCACACAGCCACCATAGAAACATATTTAAGGATTCCCTTACAAACTTTACTCAGACTGAAGAAGCTTCTTGGATAAGGAGCGAAACGTTTCCACTGAGAAAATAGAAATCCAGTTGACATGATTCAAGCTACAGATAATACTTTGAACTGTACTCAGAAGCCTTTCACATACTAATAGGTGGATGTCTGTATTCTGCACCCGTGGAAATTTTTGGGTAGTCTTCAAGGCAGTCCCATGGAGAACACATTGTAGAAATCTAGACAAGAGATAAGGGCATGAGTATCTGTCATCTTGGCCTTTTCCTCCAGGAAGAGTTACAACTGGTATACCAGCTGAAACTCGGCAGATTCCCCTTGAAAAGCACAAGGAGGTGTCCCTTTCCTTACTCGCAGATTCATTTGCATGTTAGCAAGGAAGGAGATTTCGAGGGTCAATGGAGGACCCCCACAGCTGGGCTATAGTCCTTCTTAATGGCCAGGAGATGTTAATTCTTGAGGGAGGCCAGTCTTTATTATTAATGTTAATATTAATTAGATTAACAATAATAATAATATTAAAGGCATGGGCTTTTGAATGAGAACAAGTTATGAGAGTGGAAGCTAATAATGATCATGTCCCCAGTACTGTACTGTATGCTAGTTTTTTGTACAGGGGCCAAACTGATGTACAGTAGTTACAATTCTTTTCACAGAATAAGAAACAAAAAAGAAGGTTTTTTTAATCGTTTTCCTATTTTAAGTGTAAGCCACAAGAGACATTCTGGAGTCAGGTATCTTTTAAATCTAGTAAGTAAGTAAGTAAGCCAGTTTGGTCTAGCGGTTAAGGTGCTGGGCTAGAAACCAGGAGACTATGAGTTCTAGTCCCGCCTTAGGCATGAAAGCCGGCGGGGTGACCTTGGGCCAGTCCCTCTCTCTCAGCCCAACGCACCTCACAGGGTTGTTGTGGGGAAAATAGGAGGAGGAAGGAGTATTAGGTATGTTCGCCGCCTTGAGTTATTTATAAAAAAATAATAAAGGCGGGATAAATAAATAAATAAATAAAATAAAAATGTACCCTAAGCTGGGGGGAAGGATGCCATAGTACATTGGCTTGCAAAGAAGATTCTAGATGAGACATCCTGGCTGATAGAGAATAGCATCAGCACGTTTTGCATAAAATTTTGGGCCTTAGTTGCGCTTGTGGCTTATTGGATAAACATTTTAAAATATAGATTGTAAAACTAAGAAGATAGAGGTAATGTCTCTATAAGAGCCAGTTTGGTCTAGTGGTTAAGGTGCTGGGCTAGAATCCAGGAGACTGTGAGGTCTAGTCCCGCCTTAGGCATGAAAGCCGGCTGGGTGACCTTGGGCCAGTCACTCTCTCTCAGCCCAATTCACCTCACAGGGTTGTTGTGGGGAAAATAGGAGGAGGAAGGAGTATTAGGATGTTTGCCGCCTTGACTTATTTATAAAAATAATAAAGGGATAGAAAATAAATAAATAAATAAATAAAGTAAGTAAGTAAGTAAGTAAGTAAGTAAGTAGATAAGTAGATAAGTAAATTGATTGACTAGAATGGGAAAATTTTGCATCAGAAATTTTTTTTGCTATTCTTCTAGATGGAGACTAGATAGCCATCTGTCCTGGATGCTTTAATTGAGTAGGGCATTGGACTCAATTGCCTAAATGGCCTTTTCTAGCTCTATGACTCACATGTAAATACTTTCAATGGGGGAACAGGGCCACAGTGTTTATTTAAGTTGTTAAGCAGAAGCAAAACTTACCTGGATACGGACTGGTGGTGATTATGTTCCATTCATTAATATCAGAGTGATACTTTTGAATTTTGTCATAAGTGCAGCTTCCCCGATAACCATAATGGCCTCCGGTGACATAGATGACTTCATTCAGGACGCAGGCAGTGGCATTTCCAACCCCTATTTAGTAATACTAAATTTGTAAAAGGCTTCTAAAAAGAGATAAATAATATTCAGCACCATTTCCATCAAAAAAGCCACTAATACGATACAGAGAGACAGCTAATAAGATAACTCCCCCTATGATCTTATATGGAGCTGAAGTTTGGGGCTTAAAACATATATCACTATTAGAACAAACACAATCACAACATCTGAGAAGTATTTGGGGTGTGGATAAAAGGACTTCAGCTGCTGCAGTTAGAGCTGAATTGGGAATTTATACAATTTGTTCTTTGTCTAAAATCAGGGCATACAATTATTGGTGCAAAATTAATGCTTTGGAAACTGACAGACTCCCAAACAGACAAAATCTCAATTACAGACTTCTTGGATTGTACAACTGACAAATTATATTAGGAGCTGTGGTCTCCCTGTCTCTTGTACAACTGGAGAACAAGCTAAAAAGATTGCTGCACAAAGAAACTTGGATATAGAAGCACAGAAAGATATAGCCATCCTTAGTAAGGCTGGCACATTGAAATGGATGATCCGCTCCAAATGTACCTTCCAAACTGCTAAGTATTTAAACACAGAAATGCCTAAACATCTTAGGGCGGTATTTACTTGAGCAATATTTGAGCAGCTGGACACAATGGTTAAATATGGAAGATTAAACCAAATCCCTTATAATGAACATACTTGTATTTGCAGAGCTCCAGAGATAGCAGACATAACACACATATTATTTGAATGTCAATTGTATAAGAAAGAGAGAGATCAGTATTTAGGACCGCACATTAGACAAACAACCTATTGGGATCCTTATATTAAAACAACATATTTCATGTGCGGTCAGAATTCAAAAATTACATATAATACGGCCCTTTATTTGAACAAAACAGTTCAGGTGAGATCTGCATATGTGTGTCTGATTGGGGTAAACTGTAGGGGTGATACAGAAATATGATTTGCATTTTTTATTCTTTCTCTTATATAGTTTCTTTTATTCTATTTTTATATACGGTCTTATTAACGTTCTATGTTTTATATTCTGTACTTTGATATGGCATAATGGCTAATCAATAATAATAAACTAAACTTAAGATAACTAATTAATACATACACAGACATGTCCATCATGCTGTTCCTTTTAGGATAAGCAGTATTGTGCAAAACACAGAAAAAGAGTAAAAAATAGTAAGCCAAAGAAATTAAAAGTATGAGATAGGAAAAAGAAAAACACACCTAACTTTGTTTATACTAACCACTCCCCATATTTTTCCCTCCTTGCCAACCAGTCTTACTTCCAACATATCCAAACACTCCTTCATACATTGTCATTTGTTCTTCTCACCTCTCTCATTCTGAGGATTAACCCTAACTCCATCCAGCCATTACTTCCTAGAACTTCCACTTCATCTCAGCCCATTTATTCTTGGTTTTGTTTTGTGCTTCGATCCTCATTCATTCTTTACACAACTAAACCATTCAATGCACTTCTGCCATAATGGTCACCTGCTTCCACATTCATGCAGCACCTGTTCATTTTTAATTCTATGTCGTCTTAAGTACTTTATTCCCACTACATTTAACTTATTTTTGTTTTTGTCTAACCAAGTGAGCAGAAACATGCTTCCACACTGCTACTTTTACTTCTTTCAATATTCAGTCTTTGCAACCAATCACTACACATTACCTTTCTTCCAGCATTTGCGCATCTTAAAATTTCCCATCTTTAGTAAACATTCTATCATGGTATACTAATTCATCTACTTGCTCAAGTTTCTGCCATTTATATATAATTTGCAACTTCAGCGTCAAAGACAACTTCTTCATTCTTTTGCCATTGGGATTACTTTTCAGAACTATACTCCTTTTTTGCACACACAAACTTTCATATCTCTAACCTATACACTTCTAATGTCACCGTAAGCATTTCTTATACATTTAACCATATATTAAATACATTAATACACTAAACAGCCAAGGAGACATCATACATCCTTGTCTTACTTCCTGATTAATGATGAACGGTCCCCAAAGCATTCTATTTATTCTCACACATGCTTTACAGGTAGTCCTTGCTTAACAACCCTAAATGGGACCGGCAACTCTGTCATTAAGCAAAGCGGTCGTTAAGTGAAATATCACGTGACTGCCCTGCTTAGCGATGCCAGTTCCAGCAGTCCCAGTTGCAGTTGTTAAGCGAATCACACACAGTCATTAAGCGAGACACCATGTGACCATGACTTGCGACTTCCTGCTGGCTTCTCCATTAACTTTGCTTGTCGGAAGCTGGCTGGGAAGGTTGCAAATGGCGATCATGTGACCGCGGGATGCTGCAACATCATAAGTGCGAGGACCGGTCATCACTTTCTTCAGTGCTGTCATAACTTAAAACAGTCGCTAAATGAATGGTTGTTAAGCGAGAACTACCTGTATTTCCATCACATGCTACTCTTAATGCATTTAGCAATTGACTTTAAACTCCATATTTGTGCAAAACATTCCACAATTCAAACCAATTCCCTTTATTATATACTTTATCTAAATCAACAAACATACAATAAATTTCCTTTCTCTCAGTAATACATTTCTTAATAACCCACTGAAGATCTGCACACCACTGGCATAAAGCTACATACCGCCCAGAGTCCCCTTGTGGGGGGAGATGGGCGGTGATATAAGTTGGAAATAAATAAATAAATAAATAAATACATTGAATTTCTCATTAATATAAATTAATTAATATAAATCTAAAAATTCCAGTTTTTAAAAAAATCTTAAACACATGCAAAGGACAGATGGACATATCAGTATAGCTATCCTAATGCAATAAACTGTATTTTTACCAGCTTTATATTGAAAATGCTTTTCAAGGGTAGCCCCATCTAGAACGTGTTGCAATAGTCCAACTGGTAAGCGATTAAGGCGTGAGTGACCATGGACAGAACCTCCCAAACAGGCACCACAGATGCACAAGGAGATTTCTGCAAAAGCCCTTCTGGACATGGCCATGAGCCATGAGTTCAGGAGAACCCCGAGATCATGCATCAATTCAGTCTAGGGGGAGTGGTAGCCCATCCAGAGTTAATGATGGAAGGTCTCAAGATCTGAGGGGCCCTAAAACCCACAGCCATTTGGTCTTGATAGGGTTGAGCTGGAGCCTGTTCCTCTGCAACAGACCCTCAGTGTTCCCACTGGAGTTAGAGTTAGGGTTACATGCAGTTCTTGTAAGTTTCAACAACTTTGCATTTGACAAAGGGAAAACACAGAGAGGGGTTGATATGGGTCAAAGACTCTCTATCTCTGCACCATAACCCCTAAAATGAGGCACAGAGATTAATTCTTAATCTAAGTCAGTCACTATGCACACCATTTTTGCCTTCGCTCAGGCTCTATAACCTACAGTACATGATTTTGAGTCTTTTAATTAAAATACTAATTAATGCCGTATTCTGCAAAGCATTGTGCCAGACCAAAGCATCATATTTACCACCAAAACTACCCTGGACCCACAAGCACCCCATAAACATTATTTAAAAATAAAATTTAAAAATAAGACAATGGGCGATTTAATTTTGGTTTGACAATATGCCTCACGGCCAACAAAAACCTTAAAATAAGCTGAGGCAGTAGAGAACATGCTAGGAAATTGGAAAGGGTGCCTTCTGACTGGCCACACCGAACGTTACACCCGTTCTCTGAGGTGGTCCACGTCATTTTCAAAATGTCAAATCTGACCACTGATCCCAAATGATTGGGCCACCTATTCTACGCAGACCTTGACATCCTATCAGGTACCTACCCAAAGGGGTGCAAAATAGAGGTGGGAAATAAGGCAGTTTCATTTTAAAAGGCATGCAGAACTGAATTAACAAATTATGCAGCAAGCACATTACCTTTAATCATGTTTGCAATTGGGATCCATTTCTTTTTTAAAGGATCATAGAATTCTGCTTCTTCGGCTGGAGCCCCTTTTCGATAGCCTCCCAGAGTGTAGATACAGCCACTTAAGGTAACTGCGCAGTGGTAGTATTTTGCATTAAGCATGGGGCAGCCTTCAGTCCACTCATCCGCTTCACAATTGTATATCCACATTAAATCAAGGGCTTCTATATTGTCTGTTCTATAACCTCCAGTCACGTAAATGTTGGGTCCCAGGCTTGTGACTGCATAGCTTTCTCTTGTGTGATCTGGCATATCTCTTCCCTGGATCCAAACATTGGTTACTGGATCCCATATATGCACCTCAGACAAAGGGTGCCAGTAATAGCCTCCGATCACATACATAATAGTGGTAGATCTTGTTGTAATTGCTCTTGGCTTGGGACCCAACACACTGCGTATTAGAGATCTGATCTTATTTTCCTTTAACTGGCATTTCTTGTACAAGCTGAGGGCTGATTTCAAGTACATTTCATCTACATCAGTTTCAAGACACCTCAACAGATCATAAATGTACTCGATCCTGCTGTCCACATCATAGGCAATCCACTTGACAATGGGCTCTACCATTGCCTCTTCTTTCCATATATCAAGATTCTTTCTGGAGAGAATGAACTGGAGTTTCTTGTTGCTAATCTCTGGAAATTCTTCCTGTCTCCACACTTCTTCAAATCTGGACAACAATATCCTTCTGGATTCCTTCTCTAGCTCTGAACACACATGGTATTCTGCAAAGGAGTGCATCCCTAAACAGTTGTCAAGGTCTAAATGCCTGATTAGAAACTGCTCACAGGCTTTTTTGACAGAAGTAAACTGAAGATGATCCGCAGCTTGAAGGAGGCTTTGAACATTTTGCTTAGTTATCTGGATCTCTGATGTGTATGTGTAGATTACTAGGGATTCTAGTATTGTAGGACTGAACAGAGAAAGATGAATCTGATCCTTTGACTTTTCTTTCATGTCAGAGGTAAACATGGCTTTGAAATAGTTGCTACAAGCAGCTAGTACGGCTTTATGGCAATGGAATAGCACACCTGGTGCACACTGAAGGGTAATATCAGTGAATAACCCTTCAAGATAGAACATCCTGAATGCATCCAAAAACTCTAGAGGATGAGAGATGTCTTTGTATGTATAGGTATATTCCCGCTGCTCAGTCAGTGCCATCACTGGAATAAAATATCAGAAACAACATGGCAGTGAGGTTCATCTAGTCGTTCCTATCAATGTCCATTCAGATATAAGACCTTCTGATTTCAATGGCAGAGTCTTTTTGTAAATCATTTGCCTCTAACGTTCACGTAAAGGATAACAATTTTAAAAATACAGCATATCAGGTCAATAAATACACCAGGGAAAGAAAAAAATGCAAAGCCACCAACAGAAATATATTCCCTTAAAACAAAGCCATCCAGAAATAACTCTGTTTAGGTTATTAACCATATTCCTAACCATCACTGGTCTCAGCTGTCCAAAGGTCTCCACTGCCTCAAACAACTCTAACCTTCTATCTTGCTCATCTGCCTCCAGAATATGTTGCCAGCCCAGCTCTATTATTATCTTCCAATCAGGCTCACATTTTCAATTACCTGGCCTCCATAACTTACTTAAATGAAGCCTGCATGACAGGAGGAAAGAGCAGACCTCTTATTTGTTTATAATAAAAATTCTACATAGATCCTATATGTGTATATGATGTTTTACACATTATGATCTCTGCAGATTTCACATTATAAACAAATACACATTATATGTGAGCAATTTCTAATGTAAGATGATTGCCTTACAGTGCAATATTGTGCAAATTAATCTGATTTAAATTGGTCTATCACATCTGGCTGCAAAAGTCCAGACTACTAGATTGTTGTTGTTCAGTCGTTTAGTCGTGTCCGACTCTTCGTGACCTCATGGACCATAGCACGCCAGACCTTCATCTTCATTCAGGTTTTTGCAGACCAAAATATGGTAATCCTATTTAAATCCCTCTGAATAGAACAATACCACAAACTGATATAGGTCCCACTTAATTGGACTTACTCATTAGTAAAGTAAGGGGTGTGGTGGCTCAGCGGGTAAGACGCCAGGCTTGTCGATCGGAAGATCGCAAGTTCGGAGGTTCGAATCCCTAGCCCCGCGTGACGGAGTGAGCTCCCACACTCGCCCCAGCTCTTGCCAACCTAGCAATTCGAAAGCATGCAAATGCAAGTAGATGAATAGGTACCACTTCGGTGGGTAGGTAACAGCGTTCCACGCGCGTCATGCGGCCACATGACCGTGGAAGCGTCTTCGGACAACACTGGCTCTTCGGCTAACAAACAGAGATGATCACCGGCCCCTAGAGTCGGACACGACTGCACAAATGTGCGGGGGGAACCTTTACCTTTACCATTAGTAAAACTGTTTATGATTTTGTTAAAACACACCAGTGTTAGAGCTAGGAAAGCCAAGAATGTAAAAGCACTTTAATTTTCAATTGGTTTCCCAGACAAGAAGTGTATTTTCCATTTTTATCACTGTCAACATATTCTATTTGCTCATTTTTAATAATCATTGTTCATTCAATTATTCTTCCACAAACCTCAAAGTAACATATAGTAACATCCTGATAAGGGGCTCCAAGTGCTACTAACTAAAATACAGTATAAAAGGGGTAGTAAAACTAATAATTAAAACAACTGTAAATGTTGACAAAGGTTGCACAATTAATCAGGCAGCACTGTGGAAAAGAACAAATTAAGACTTCCTTCCTAAATATATTTAGCTATGCATTTACCTAGGAGTAGACACCATGCAGTTCAGTCCAGTTTACTCGTAAGTAAACATGCATGTGATTGTGCTGTTACTTAGGAGTAGCAATATATTCCCATGCATCTCAAAACTAAGCCCTGTTGACTTCAATAGCCTTACTTTCAGGAAAAAGGACATCAGGCTATGTCATGCGGCACATCGCTAATCGCACAGGGGATTTATTGCGACACAAACACAGTACGGTATTTTTGTGCAACCTCTTTGTAGAAATTTAGATATTTTTGAGAGCAGAAAAGCAACACTTGGAACTTTATCCAAGAACAAATACCACCAACCGATGGCGTCTGCCCTGTAGATTCTCGGAGGGATGTTGCGCTCGGGAACAGAAAGCCGCGTTGTTATCCGAAACGGTAAAGACCCGTCTTTTAAAAAGCCTTATACGCAGTGGTGGTCGCACGACGCACTGAACCATTCAGTTTTACGTCGCCACTCAGTTTTCTGGCTCGTATCAAGCGGGCCCAGAAATTAGGGTTAACCCTAATAAAGCTAACCCTGGCTATCTTGCCCTGGGAACACTACAACCCTAGACAAAAATAGTTCAGTCAGCCGCCGGACCTCGTTCTTCAGCGACTGCTACTTATGCCAACAAATCCTCCATGCGTTTATCCAAAGCGTTGCTCGGCCATCCACTCACTCGCTGGATCGTCACCTTGTTGTGGTGAGTGGGCTTGTGTGTTCCCAATGAACCCTGTGAGCAAAGCCGTCGGGAGTCATGTACTCCTGGCAGGGTCACCCATGGCGGTAAGGTCCAGGGGGAGGAACCAGACAAAGAACGATCCAAGAAAGTCCTCAACGGCAGAACAGGCGGAAGATAACAAGGTGTATTGTTACAACGGCTGCGAAGGCGGATGAAGGCTGCAGCAGACAAAAGGTCACCAATCGTCATGGTATCCATGCCATTGGATTAGAGCCTTTTTCTGTGAAGGTTGTGTGCTGATCGTTGTGCACCGATCTCCACACATAAAACAAATTCACGCACAGGCGTCTTCCAACCACACCAAACCCAAAACAACCAAAAGTCCCATGGCGATTGACGAATGGCAACGGGGGCAGGACTGTGAAATCCGGAAGCTCCTAGTCATGGATCAGCACATGGGCGGTGGATACGGATTCAGTCGCCCTGACTCAAGGATCGAGGCAGTTGAGTAGTTCGGCAGCTGTATCCACGACTGAGCAGCCCTATTTAGGATCCACTCTGCTCACCCCATATGGGGAGGGGGCTAGAAAAGGTGCCCTAAACATAGTCTGCCTCATTTTCTCCCTGACTGGATTACCGCGACCAGTGGGGTCACCATCTAGCGGTCGTAAAAAACACATGAATTTTGGAACATGGAATATACGGACACTGCAAGACAATATGGATAGTGAACGACCTGAACGTAGGACTGCCATTATTGCAAGGGAGCTGAGACGTTTTAATATTGATATAGCAGCACTCCAAGAAACTCGAAGAGCAGGAGAAGGACAGTTGAAGGAAGAAAAAGGAGGTTATACCTTCTTTTGGAAAGGACTGCCTGAACAAGAACGACGAATACATGGGGTAGGCTTTGCTATCAAAAACGACATTGTGAAGCTCTTGTCAGAAGTTCCCACTGGGATTAACGAACGACTCTCAACTCTGCGAATAAAACTCGCCAAAAACCAACAGGCAACTATCCTAAGTGCTTACGCACCAACACTAGATGCAGATGAGGATATCAAGGAAAAATTTTATACCCAGCTGGACACCATCTTATCAGAGATACCAAAGGAGGATAAAATTATCCTCCTGGGCGATTTCAATGCAAGAGTTGGGCGTGATTTTGATTTGTGGCCAGGGATCATTGGGAAAGAAGGAGTTGACAACAGCAACACGAATGGAATCTTACTTCTGACTAAATGTGCAGAGCATAACCTTGTCATTACTAACACACTCTTTCGCCAGAAAAATAAATTTAAAACATCATGGAAGCACCCACGGTCGAAGCACTGGCATCTTTTAGATTATGTAATTGTCCGTGCTAGAGATCGCCGTGATGTACTTCTCACCAGAGCCATGACGAGCGCCGATGACTGCTGGACAGACCATCGATTAATTCGATCCACGATGGCCATAAAGATTGTCCCTCATCGTAGGCTCCAAGGAAGAAAACCAAGGCGTAAAATGAATACACTGGCCCTTCAAGATCCTATTAAACGAGCTTGCTTTCAATCAACTCTCAAGGAACATCTGCCTATGGAACTTCCTGAAAATGTTGAGGAACACTGGATTAAATTGAAGACTTCTATCATTTCAGCCTGTGAACAAACTATCGGATACCAGACTAAGAGACATCAGGACTGGTTTGATGAGAACGATAGTGAGATTGAACATATTATTGACAAGAAAAGGAAAGCCTTCCAGATATGGCAAAAAGATATTAACTGTGCCGTTAAGAAAAAAATCTACGCCAGTGCAAAGGCAGAAGTCCAAAGAAGAACTAGAGAACTTAAGAACATATGGTGGATAAAAAAAGCCCAAGAAACCCAACATTTTGCAGATGCTCATGATGCACGGGGCTTTTTTAATGCCATAAAGGCCATCTATGGACCAACAAACCATGGTACAAATCCCTTACGCTCAGTAGATGGTGCTAAACTTCTAAAGGACAAAGAGTCTATTGCACTGCGCTGGAAAGAGCATTACTGCAATCTCCTTAATCGTCACTCTACTGTGGCTGACGAAGTCTTCTTGCAAATCCCGCAAAAACAAATAAGAAATGAGCTTGCAGTACCCCCTAGTTTGGAGGAAGTCAGTAAAGCCACTAAACAAATGAAAAATAACAAAGCTAGTGGACCTGATGGGATTCCTGCTGAAGTCTTTAAAGAAGGCGGGCCTGAACTTACACAACAACTTCATAAGCTCATCGAAAAAATCTGGATGAGGGAGGAGATTCCAGCAGACTTTAGGGATGCCATAATTATCACTCTCTTTAAAAAGGGTGATAGAACAGACTGTGGAAACTACCGAGGCATCTCCCTTCTAGCCACAGCAGGCAAAATCCTGGCAAAGATCATCGCAAACCGTCTCCTATCTGTATCAGAAGACATCCTCCCTGAAACGCAAAATGGCTTCCGCCCTTCCAGAGGAACAGTGGATATGATCTTCACTGCACGACAGCTTCAAGAAAAATGCAAGGAGCAAAACCGCCCTCTGTACATGGCGTTTATTGATCTGACTAAAGCTTTTGATACTGTAAATCGTACTGCTCTCTGGACCATCCTTCTGAAAATCGGATGCCCTGATAAATTTGTGAACATCTTGCGGTTACTCCATGACGACATGATGGCAACAATCCTGAATAACAATGGCTCTCAAAGCGATCCATTTAAAGTGGAATCCGGCGTTAAACAGGGATGTGTTATTGCTCCAACCTTATTCGCTATCTTCATCGCTATGATTATGCACCTTGTTGAAGAGAAACTTCCTACAGGTGTAGAAATTATATATCGAACAGATGGAAAGCTTTTTAATCTTAGTAGGCTGAAAGCAAAAAATAAGGTAACTGCAACTTCTGTTATAGAACTTCAATATGCTGATGATAACGTAGTCTGTGCACACTCCGAGGAAGATCTTCAAACTATCCTAAACATCTTTGCAGAAGCATATGAAAAACTCGGCCTCTCGATTAACATTAAAAAAACCAAAGTGCTTTACCAGCAAGTTCGAACCAATCCCTCTGCAGCGCCATCAATCCAGCTTAAAGGTGTGTCACTAGAAAATGTCGACCACTTTTCTTATCTCGGCAGCCATCTATCAACAAAAGCCGACATCGACGCTGAAATTCAGCATCGCCTGAGCTCTGCGAGTGTAGCTTTCTCCCGAATGAAGCGTAGAGTGTTTGAGGATCGGGACATTCGCAGGGAGACCAAAATGCTTGTTTACAAAGCCATTGTACTACCAACCCTTCTGTACGCCTGTGAAACATGGACCCTCTACAAACGCCACCTCCAACTTCTTGAAAGATTCCATCAACGCTGCCTCCGAAAAATTCTGCAAATTACTTGGGAAGATAGGCGGACTAATGTTAGCGTATTAGAAGAAGCGAAAACCACCAGCATTGAAACAATGATCATCCAACATCAACTTCGCTGGACCGGTCATGTTGTACGAATGCCTGACCATCGTCTTCCAAAGCAGCTACTTTACTCCCAACTTAAGAATGGAAAACGGAATATTGGTGGACAGCAAAAGAGATTCAAAGATACTCTCAAAGCTAATTTAAAAAAATGTAATATCAGCATTGAGAACTGGGAAGCCCTAACCCATGAGCGTTTCAATTGGAGGACAGCCTTTATTAATGGCGCTATGGACTTTGAAGAAGCACGAGTACAGGGCGAAAAGGAGAAGAGAGCTAAAAGGAAGGCACGTCAGGCAAACCCTCATCATGACCGTCTCCCACCCGGAAACCTATGCCCTCATTGTGGGAGGTTGTGCGGATCCAGAATTGGCCTTTATAGCCACTTACGGACTCACCGTTAAAATTTTACCTTTGGAAGACAATCTTACTCGGCTACGAGTGATCGCCAATGATATAAGTATATGCTCGGCCACCCCGAATTTGCTAAAGACACCCACCTGCTCTCCGAACAGGGTGACAGGCAGAGGCAGAGCTGGGCTTGAGCAAGGAAAGGGGCAGCTTTCAAAAGCCTGAGCACAAAGGGGAGGGGAGGGGGAGGACCGTGGCACTAAAAGGCAATTGCCCGAAGAAAAGCCCCCCGCGGGCTAGGATTGGTCGTGGGGCATTGTGGGAGCGCCTTCCCGGCTGGTCCCTCCGGAGCTGCTCTGCACCCTTGGCGTGAGAATGAAGGGGAAGAGCCTGTAAAACGGAGCACGCGGGGCCAGGAGGCGCAAAGCTCGTTTCGTTCTGCGCCCCCGGCTCTGTTCCCTCCCAACCCGGACAAAGTCGCGGCGATCGGTGGACGCTTTGAAACGAGAGAGAGAGAGCTTGAGGCCGGCGCGCTGTTTTAGAACAGGTTGCAAACTTTAAGCCAAGCAGCTTAAGTCTTTCTAGGAGGGAAAGGGAGGAACGGCTCAGCGTCCTTTTCTTCCCGAGAGCCCCTATGACTATCTTTAGAAGAGATTCAGCTTGTCTTCGCAGCTGACCAGCTGTAGTCTATAGAAGGAACAGATGGAGAGCCGCGTTCCTATTTTGGTGCCTCAGCTGGCTCTCCTCCTCCTCTGGCCAGGCCCCTCTGCTCCCAACAAGGTCATCTTCAGCTTCATGCCGTGCAGCTTCCCTCCCTCTCGCCTGCTGCTTCTGGGCTCCAGGAGGGAAAGGGGATGTGTTGTTAAAAGAGTGTCTGGTCTGGCTGGGGACGGTGGCCGTTTTGTTTAGGGTGTCTGAAGTGGAAACAACAGCTTTGCTTTTCCAGAGATCCAACTGATCCTGAGGAACACTCACCAGGTATAAAATTGTTCCATCTCCTCTCCCGGAGCAGCCACTCCCAGAGATGCTGCAGAAACTGTGATAGCAACATCCTGGTTATAAACCTTACTAAATAGTTCTTAGAGAGCCAGTTTGGTGCAGTGGTTCAGGCACCAGGCTAGAAACCGGGAGACCCAGAATTCTAGTCCCGCCTGAGGCACAAAGCCAGCTGGGTGACCTTGGGCCAGTCACTCTCTCTCAGCCCTAGGAAGGAGCCAATGGCAAACCACTTCCAAAAAAACCTTGCCAAGAAAACCGCAGGGACTTGTCCAGGCAGTTGCCAGGAGTCAAGACTGCCTTGAAGAAAAATAAATAAATAAAAAATAGTTCTTGGTCATCCTACTTGAGATCAGGATTCCAGTATTTCTATGTGTCTCTCCTGAAATCTGTTCTCCAATCTCACATGATAAAGATTTTCTGGCAATGACTCCGTAATGAACATAGGGCCTTCTGCACATACAGTATTTGGTTAACTCTTCTGCTTTCGTTTTCTAGTACCAATGAATCCACTTGATAAAATCTTACAGTATTTTTACAATATATGTAGTATATGCATTTATACTACCAGAAGCCGGTTTGCTTCCAGGTACAATTCAAGGTGTTGGTTATCACCTTTAAAGCCCTACATGGCATGGGGCCAGAATACCTGAGGGACCGTCTTATCCCCATATTATCGACCCGCCCCACCCGATCATTCAGGGAGGGCCTGCTACGAGCCCCATCAATTAAAGCAGGGCTTTCCAAAGTGCTGCCGCTGGCGACACGGCAGCAGCGGCGCGCGCGAGCACGGCGACGGCGCGGGGGGGTGTGCGGCGGCACACGCACGGTGGCGGCGCGGGGGTGTGTGCGGTGGCGCGGGGGGGGGCGCGCCGCCACTTCCGGGTGGTGTGGCGACACACCACGCTGTGTGTGGTGACACACTTTTGTGTCGCGACACACAGTTTGGAAAGCTCTGAATTAAAGAGTGTCACCTGATGGGGTCTAGGAGACGGGCCTTCTCTGTAGTTGCTCCTACACTGTGGAACATCTTGCCCCCGGAGTTGAGACAGATCTCCTCCCTCCCGACCTTTAGGAATGATCTGAAGACCTGGTTCTGCCGCCTGGCATGGGAAGGAGGAAGGGATAGTTCCTCATGGGGGTGGCTTGTCCCTTAATCCTAAAAAGTCCTCCCTTTATCATTCTTTCGTCCATCTGGATTTTATTTTTATTTTTATAATTATTTATTATTAATTGTATGAATTGATGTTTTATATTGTATGCTCTATTTTAATTCTTTTTTATTGTAAACCGCCCAGAGTTCCCCGTTGGGGGGAGATGGGCGGTCATATAAATTAAATAAATAATAATATGCAAATTACTATATTTCAGGAAAGTTGTTATGAAGAAGTCAATCATTAGTAAAGCACATCCAGCTGTGGAACTAATTAACCTTGGAGTGATTAGGTACTTCAGCAGTTCCAAAGGTTTGGTAAATATTTCAACCAGCCAAGTGTTTTAATTACACTAGCCACTGTTTGTAGATTTGCTAGGAATACCTAACTTTTCTCAGAAAATAAGCTAGATCCAGGAAAGCTATAACCAGCCATTCACTATATGTATCCACATGTTTCTACCCTTGCAAACAATCCTTGCTTCCTCAAACTTAGTCCTTGTTCTGCTTTGTTCTCCTCATAGCTGCAATTTTACATAATCTATGAAACTGGGGAACCATTAAGTCAAAAGAGGCCGCCTACACTTATCCCCATTCTACATTTTCACAGCTTGGTCCCTTTCATACTGTTTCTTTAAAGGTGCTGAGAATAGTATAGCAAAAAGAATAAGAATGCCAGGAAATGCTTGAGATATGTAGCTATAATCAGAACATAGACTAATAATGTCTTAGAACAGGGCCTTTTCAATGACGGCTGAAATTGATAAAATTCCCCCTGTTGCTGCCCCCAGTCTTGCCCCCCCCCATGTAATTCTTAAAATAGTATATACTTTATCTTAGGAGATAACTGGGTTCTAACAGATTTCTATTGTACTAGAGCTGATTCCTAATGAAGCCTCTTATCTTCATAAACATCCATGAGTATTTGCAGGGGGTCAAAAAAGTCAAGATTGTGGCCACAACCAAGTAATAAAAGCCTCTCCCTTTTTATGTGTGTCTCCACCCACATTAAAAAGAGTGGGACTTCAATTGTATGATAATGGCCACATCTGGACTTGTTGACCCCCTCCCTGTAAACATCCTTGGGACATTCCTGTTAACCAGAGCAAATTACTGAGGAGGTGTTCTTGTTTATGCAATACACTAATTTAATTCACAACTGGTGTGCAAAGATCTGTTACAGCAGAATTGAAGACACGTCTCTGGATATAAAATTTAATTGTAAAAATGTGTTTATATATATATATATAATTTAATGCTTTATTAAGCATACAAAGCATATATACATATACATAACCCTGATGATGTAATGTAAAAAAAAAGGATGTAGTTTACAAAATTGACTATATTGCTCGAAAGCCCTTTTTTTTGCCATTCTCTTTGGAAATAATAATTGAAAAATTTACAAACAATACATATAGTAATAGAACAGAGCTTTCCAAACTTTTCATGTTGGTGACACACTTTTTAGACATGCATCATTTCGCGACACACTCTTACAGCAGGGCATCATTTCGCGACACACTCTTACAGCAGGGCAGAAGGCAGGCACTAGGACCTGTGCGGAATCACAGCAGGTTTGGAGGCAGCAGGGCACAAGGCAGGCACTAGGACCTGTGCGGAATCACAGCAGGTTTGGAGGCAGCAAGGCACAAGGCAGGCACTAGGACATGTGTGGAATCCTGGCAGGGCAGGTTTGGAGGCAGCAGGGCACAAGGCAGGCACTAGGACCTGCGCGGAATCCTGGCAGGGCTCGGAGGCAGCAGCCGCCGCGACACACCTAGATACTGCAGCTGACACACTAACGTGTCCCGACACACAGTTTGGAAAGCTCTGTAATAGAATATCCACTCAGCAAATTTGGCATAGATTTGTCCCTTCAATGTTGTATAGTAATTTTTTGAGCCATTGACTTGCACAGAGTCCTTAATTCTTGATAAATTCCAAATACTGGAAATTCTGGAAAGAACGTAAGTGTTAAATTTGGGACAATCCCATAGCAACTTAAAACATGTTTCAAAAATCTTGTTTCAGAAATCATATAAAGTATCCAGATAAATAATGGCTGTTGAATTCTGAGTAAAACTGTAACAATTTCTTCCATTGTTTCTGTTGACCCCACCAGATCTAGCAAAAAGGGCAGTTCCAGGTCCCCTCTATTAAACAATGTCATCTTGTTGGAAACAGGAATAGTGCCTTTTCTGTGGCAGTGCCCACCTTGTGGAACAGCATCCTCCCAGAGATCCGGATGGCCCCAACCGTTAATCCTCCATAAGGCTCTCAAGACCTGGCTGTTTCAGCCAAGAGGTTAGGCAAGCACTGTTGGTGATGTGGTTTTATCATTGGAATGTATTACTTACCTCAAGAGTTACGGGGTATTGTTTGTAACTGTTTATTTTTAATCTTTGTACATCACCCAGAGTCACTGCTATGAGCTAGCCCACCATATGAATTTTGTAAATATTATCAGGACTGTGAGAGCCCAGTTATAAATCAGTCCAAGCTGGATGCACAGTGGTTGGAAGTACAAGCTGTAATCCACAGGCCAAGGTAACTGTTAAAATCAGCATTCACGTTTATCAAATAAACAGATCTTTAACTGGAACATGTAATAGGGTCTTCACCTGCATTGGGAAGGAATGCAGCGTAAGCCTCATTAAAACTAGGGGAGAAGAATTTGTCAGAAAATGCTTTAATATATAATATCCCCAACCGACTAAGAAATAGAAAACCAATGTTCTTTTTATACTAATCAGCTAAACAACTGTTAGGTCCAGTATGTTGCTTCTGTTGATTTATATAATAGCTATATTCTACAATTAAGGCAAAATATTTAACAGGTAGTTTCATTAATAAAATATTTAATTGTTATTTATATAAGCATAAGTCTTAAATACAAACTACAAACAGGATAAATTAATCATTGTTATTTTAAATAATACATATATTCCAAAGGTTCTCTAGTAGGCACATAGTATTTTAAAGAATAACAAGTGAAATATGGATTTCTAAGCAAATCCATTGTTCACTGTATCAAATATACTCAATATCTGAATTTTAGCAGGCAGTTAAATAACCTGTTCATTAAGAAGACCACTATAAATTTAGTAAGATCTGGAAGCCAGCTAATATTGAGCTAATTTTTGTTATCTTTTCCTTTCACTAAACTTTTAAACTGAAAAAATACATTATCGAAATATACCATTCCACATATTAAACCATTTTTCACACATTCACTTTCCACAATAGGCTAAAAAGATCAACACAAAACTGCTTATCAATGTATGCCCTTTTTCAAAACTTTCAGATACAACCTTCATATTGAGAGGAGTCTGGCACCACCTTTTCCAACTGACTAATTTTATTAAAAGGCATAAACCCTTGTGAACTGAACTGCAGCTCATGAAAGCGTACACCTTTTAATAAAATTTGCTAGTTGGAAAAGGTACTACCAGATTTTTTGCCACCGTAGACTAATGCAGTCCTCCTCCTATAACACCTTCGTATTAATAACAAAATTACATAAAAAGATGGATTATACCTCACAGGTATTAGGAAAGATAAAGAAATGTGGTGCCTTAGAAGATTTCACTGTGAAGCAGTAACTTTACATTTATGGCACTGACACATTATACTCTTCATTTTACATAATTAATTTTATTTTTAAGGCTTCAATCCTATGTAGCTTACTTAGGAATAAGTCCCACTGGTCTAGATTAGGAATTACTTCTTAGTAAACATGCACAGAATTGGGCTGCATACATATAAAGTATTTTACTTATGAAAAGAAACACATCTCTCTCATTGCATCTTCTCATTTACATTCTTTATGGTTTATTTGCAGATAAAACCAACACTTATATAGACAGTTAAATCAGATAGTATTGAACAGCATTCAGTACTGCCCACATTTATTTTAATGGTGCATTACCTTTGACCAGACTGACTGATGTGGCATATATTTGTTAAATAGGAGAAAAGTGGACATGAGTTTTTTTTATTTATGCATTCATTCATTCAATTTTGATGCCGCTCAACTCCAACTGATTGTTGTACTGTAATCGGTTACACAAAATAATCTGAATCTCTATAATTATACAGGACTCTGAGAACATTTTTCAATTCTAAGAAATAATGTTCTGCTATTTTTCTGAAAAGCAGCAACTGATGGCAATTACTTCAGCAAGATTTCCACTCAAACAATGGGATTTGCTTCTTTTCCCTCTTCACTGATAAGAGCCAATTTGAGTGTATGCTGTCATGCCATAGGCCAAATGGATCTCCAATATATAATTAAAGAGAAACTAATATCATATATCATAGAACAGACCTTAATGATAGTTCATCTGAAATGACACAGATGTTACATGACTATTACATTTATTAGTAATTTTGGCATCTGCTTCATTAAATTATTCATTCAATCTGACCATATATTGACGATGTACAAGGGAAGACAATTTAAATTATGTAAACAAAATGTGATTTTTCTATTATTCATGGAGAAAGGGTTCTACTATGAGAAGGTCAAGACAGCAGCACCAATTTGCTATTGTTAGGCTAAATGGGAACTATCCCTTTATAAGCAATTCTAAGTAGGCAAGTATCTCAACACCAGATGACCAAACAAGAACTGATGCTTCCAATGGAACAAGATCCTGAGATAACTGAGAAATCATTTTCTCCAAAATATACCCATGACGTGGCATAACAACATCACTCTTTTTTAAACACATTACAGGACACAGATCATTCCCACCATCACCTATATATACAATTTGTGAGTATTTAACTCTTGATGTTAAGTTGCTTTCTAAAAATTCTTCTAAGACTTTCCTCTTACACAAATTTATGGGGCACTTTGTACAATCATGGATATGACAATTCTGTACAGAAAGATAACCAAAGCTATCAAAACTTGCAGGATTTGTAAACACTTCGTCAAATAGTTGAAAAACATTTGCTGCTTTTAAAATCCAGTCAATAAAGACAGTATTGGAATCTGATATAATTATGCAATCAAAAAATCCTTTGTGTTTGCCAATAAAATCTAAGAGATCTATCATTCCTGAAGTAAATGGGATTGATGTCATAGTTCTTTTCATCTCTTCTTCTCTTACTCCATTATCTCCTAGGTATCTAAAGACTCTGTCCATATATTCTGTCCAGTGTCCATTTTGATAGGAGTTTTTTATTTCATCAGGAAGTTTTGAACCAGGTGCACATTTAACAATCCAGGTATCACTGTTCTCATCTACAATTGTATGGTCAAAATCAAAAACCAGTAGAAATCTCATTGTTGTTGGATAAGTATAACCCTGGAAATGAGAAAAAATAACTCTTTAATTATAAATGAAATAAATCATTTCTATAATTACATTTTTGTCTATTGGCCTTGGAAAGACAATTTTCAGCAAGAAAAAATAATACCGAGTCTTATACATAAATCATTCAGGATGCTTCTGAAAATGCATCTGAATGCTTTTGAAAATAAAAATATCTTTCAAAGAGGAGGGAGTCAAAGCTATATACACTTATACCAAATCACAGTTTGTTGTGACATCTAAACTGGGCAGCATTCTGCAGCAAATCCCAGCATATGTTTCAGACATAATGCCCACAATATGTTTTTATATAATGTGTAAGCCACAAAAACAATGCAGGAAGTTAGGGCTACTCAAAGCATTTCAGTTTGCATTTTAGTCCTCTATACTTGATGTTTATGTTGATTTACCTTATCTATTAGAGAATACACATTAAACTTTAAAGTATAGCATATGAAGCAACCATTAGTCAAAACAAAGATTCAAAGACAGGACATTTGATTAAATTTTCAAAAAGTATAGAATTGACACAGATAGTTAGTTACTATTTTATTTATTATTTAAATTTATATGACCGCCCTATATACAGATATATAGTTTTTAAAAAAATCAACCACAATACCTCAGTGATACTCACTGGTTGATGTTTGAAACTTGAATTCATTGGAGTAAGTCAAATAAAGAGTGAATTTATCTCAGTTCTGCCCGAACATGACTGCAAGCCACTTAACTGTACGCAGAGAAAAGAAAATGTATGTTCTTATTCTGATCTGGCTTGAATGAACTCAGGAAGACATACAGGTTTTCCCTGCACATTTTACCAACAACCTTGTGTGAGACAAGAGTAGGTTGAGATAAATTAGCCTAATCTTAACCTGTAAGGTTCATGGATGAACAAAGCACACGTTATTTCAGAGTTTAGAATAACACAATGTAATGAGATAATCTGGAGGTGACGGACTCGACCGTGGGGGAGCTGGGGATGGCAACCGCCAACAGGAAGCGCTGGCGTGGGCTGGTCCATGAAGTCACGAAGAGTCGGAAGCGACTGAACAAATAAACAACAACAAATGAGATAATTATTTGTGTATGGGCCTCTATCATCAAAGGCCAGGTTCTACAGATCATAAGAATACTTAGATTTTATAGATATTTGTGAAATATCA